>OZ053310.1:865355-2065355 GCA_964056655.1 Arabis hirsuta | reverse complement strand
CCCCCAATGAATTTTGAAATTTCTTTATAGCTTGTTAAGATTTAATTTATTTTTCTTGTTTAATATAGTATTATGCATCTATTTTATAGTGCTTGCCTCCAATGAAATTTGTGTCTGCCTCCGCCCCTGCTCACAATCAAGAGAGATCTCATCTTGCTCGAGAACCAGCTTCCTAGCTTCATCCTCGAGAAACTCTTTGATCCGATAGTTTCAATACTCCGCGATATGACATTCCACGAATTAACCATGGTTCATTTTGGATTCACAGACAAGAAGGGAAGCGACTCAAAGTTTAGACATTTCACTGATTTGCACAGGAATGTCCGCGTGGACTCGGTTAAAGATCATGATTTTGGGAGATACCAGCCCACGTACCAAATGTATAATGCGGAAAAGCTAGACAGTAGGAAAGTGAAATTCAAGGCTGTGAAAGACGAGTACTCGGTCTTGGTGACATTCGATAATGGTGTTTTGAAGTTACCTCATTTCTTGGCTGATGACGATGCGGAGATAACAATCAGAAACATAATGGCCCTTGAGAAATGCCATTACCCATTCAACGCTCACGTTTGTAACTACATCATTTTCTTGGATTTCCTCATCGACAACGAGAAAGACGTCGACTTGCTTGTCGAGAAAGGTAACTCTTTTTATCTAGGTCAAGTCTATTAGAGCATTATCTCTAGAACAAGCCCAATAGGCCAATACATTTTCACAAGCCTATTAAAGTGTCAAAGGAAACCCATGTGTTTAGGGTTTCAAAGCAAGTAGTTAACTATATATATCAATATATTTAAGATATGTTCTATGTGTGTGTGAGACTCTAAGTATTGATTCGTGATGGTTTTGGTTTATGTAAGAGATAATAACGAACTGGCTAGGGAACCATGGTTCGGTGGCCAAGATGGTGAACAAGCTTTGTTTGGGAGTGTGTGATAATGGTTCTTACTATACTGAAATCGCAGAACAAGTCATCAATTACTACAATGACTCATTCAATAAGTCGCATTCAAACCTCAGGCGCGCGTATTTCAACAACATGTGGAGAGGGACAGCCACCTTAGTCGCTGCGTTGCTATTGATACTGACTCTTATCCAGGCCGTGACTTCGATCATTGACGTTTTGCCTCAGCGCAAGTGAACGCTTACCAAGTGAACGTTCAAATGATTGAGCTAGTAGTAACTAGCAACAACTGTTTTTTGATCTTCTCAAAAATAAACTATATTATATAAGATAGGGCAAATGCTTAATCCGGATAGTGAAAAATGAATTGATTCCAAAACCGTAATCATATTCTAAATTAGTTAAACTATAATTACTTTTCTAGATTCGAAACTTAATTTAGATTAGAAACCGGTTCCAGACAATTATGGGTGGTATTGAATTTAAAATGTTAGCAATTACCTGGACATGTTTCAAGCATTTTGTTTATTTCCTAATCGTAATTAATAAGTAATGCATTCTTTTTGTGTTCATTGCAATTACTCTTGTTTGGGTTGCTTTCTTATTTTTAAATATACAGTAGAATGTGGATGCAAAAAGTAAAACGCAAAACTCTAGGCTTTCAAAGTTGAAGAACATCCCCAATGCTGAGATCTTAAGAGGTTCTTGATTTTAAAAGAAAAGAAAAATTAAATTAAAATCAATTATTAATTAATTTTGGTCAAGAGTTGTCTCTTTCTATTGAAACTCTAGAGACACCTCTTAAGCAATCAGTCGGTTTTTTATTGGTCCAAAAAGAAAAAAGAAAAAAATGTTCCGCTTCAACACACCCGACGAATCTCGTTAACGAATTAATCAACGCCGTTTTTCTCAAATTCAATCTTACATCACCACGCTTCTTCTCCTCCTCCAAGTATGTGACTACAAGAAAATATACGCATTGCCACAACTCTGCCAGCGACACTTCGTGGCATATAAGATTTTACCGCAAATGTATCACGAATTTGCCATGAAAACGAGAAAATGAAATGTGTGGCAATTTCGTGATTTTATCTGTGGTAAATATGTCACAAACTCGTTTTTGTGGTTATACGTGGTAAATATTGTCACAACTTGCCAGAAATACGTTTGTGGCTATGATTACCAGAACTAGTACGTGGTAATAGTTTACCACAACCCAAAAGATTACAATTCGTGGTAACCAATGTCACATAATAACATGTGGCTAATCGTGGCAAATTTGCCACATAAATATTCTAGCAAGGTTGTGGCAATAATTACCACAAATACATATATTTGTTGCAGTTTGTGGGAAAGATTGTGGGAAAGTTTGCTAGTGGTTTCGACACATCCCATCAAATAATGTAGTAGACAGATATTTTAAGAGTTTGCCACGAAAAAGTAGACATCTCATATCATATCATATCATGCAGAGAATATATTATTTTGCGGCGAAATAATTGTGGCAAGTTGTAGTAAAACCTTTAATATATAAGAAAAAACTTGGGCGATGGTTGGATAGAAAAAAAAAAACAAGGGTCTTTTTAATAAATAATAAAAAAAAACATTAAAAAGTTGGGAAAAATGGGTTATGTGGCACAATCTAGACCTTTGGATTTAGATTTTTTGGTTAGTTTATAAATTATAATTTTTTTGTTGTATCAATTGCAAATTTTCCCAAAAAAGAATTAATAAGCAAGATGTTTGATTTTTTTTTTTAAAGCGTTGATGTATCAACGAATAGATGCAGAGTATATCAGATGAGTTCGTAGATGGAATAAACACATTTTTTTATTTTGCTCGGGCTCAACCATCTTTATCTAATGTAATGTGGTTTTCAATTGATTTGTATTTTTAAATATATTAGCAAACAAAATTTTGCTCTCTAAAAAATCATTTTTAATGACACGAAAATAGAGTTTTATCAAATTGTCACATAATAATTCATGGCAAATAACCACATATCATCTGTGGCAATCTATGGCATTGGTATTACAAAAGTAAAATGTGGCCATCCGTAAAAAGTTGCCACAAGTATTACGTTACGTAACAGTATTGTGGTAATGTTTCTACGATTTGTTTTGTGTCAATGTGTGGCTTTTTTTGCCACACAAAATTACATGACAATTTGTGGTAAATTTATAACGAATATATTGTGATAAGTCGTGGCGAATTTGCCATGCAACATTTTTTGGCAAAATGTTTGCCACATTTACAATTGTGCTATTCTATGGCAATTTTACCCACGAATTTGCCACAAAGATTGATTGCCACGACACATAGTTGTATTGCCACAAATATTTGGAATTTGTTACGAACAAATTTATGGCAATACTCGATGATTCTTGTAGTGTAATCTTCTTCTCTTTCTCTACTCGACGGTGATAAGTGCATCGGAACGATCCTAGATGCGTCGTGGGAGAATAAGTTTGTAAAATAAATATATTGATCAGACAAGTTGTAGTATATTTTGCTTCTATCGAGACATCTGTTTTATCTCAACAGAGATGTTGGAATGTATCTTTGTATTTTATTTTGTTAGAACCTTAAATTGTAAGGAAATAATAATTGATGTTTGATTGTATTTTTTTGTCTTACTCTTTTTATTTCTACGATTTTTATTTTTCACATCGATTCATTTGTGAATTATTATGTTTTCCTGATTCACAATTTGTAAAGGAGTAAGATTTCCTTTAGAGAATATTGGTTAGGAGATGATTGACAATTTTAGCATTCTAATGATATATCATGGTTTTTACCTGTTTTTGACCATGATATAAGTCCATTTTATAGAGTCTTTTTGGTATTTTTCGAGTTTTTTAAAGTCTTTATAGGTTAAGGGATGATTGGAGCATAATGGGAGCTTTTGGAGCATTTTGGAGCATCAAATAAAGAAAGGTCGAAGTGATCAACTCGGAGTCAAGTTTTAGAGATTGCGTCGATCGACTCACCCAGGTTGCGTCGGTCGACGCATACATGTCCTTCGCGAAGAGAAGTCGAGCTTTGAAACTGCGTCGATCGACACAAAATTGCAATGAACGCAAAAGAAAAGAATGTATTAACTATTAATTACGATTATGGAATAAATTATAAATAAAATACTTGAAGATGGCTGTCTTTTTTTACAATTGATACCAGTCGTCGAATGTGGGCTTTTGAAAGCTGCATCTAAATAATTAAGGTAATTGACAACATTAAAAATTGTTTTAGCAAAAAAAAAAACATTTCAAATTGAATACCACAAATAATTGATGTGGAACCCAATAAGGTTAACCGGTTTTAATCTAAATTAATGTTCGAATCTAGAAAAGTAAGTATATTTTAACAAATTTAGGATATGATTACGGTTTTGGAATCAATTCGTTTTTCATTATCCGGATTAAGCATATGGCCTATATAATATAATCTTCTTATCCATCTGTTGAGTAAAAAAAGAGGGAAATTTCGAACGTAAGTTGTCTTTCTTTTATCCCTCTCTTTTCTTCTCAAATGGCTTTGTGTTTAAGACTTTCAGATTCCCCACACAATATTGGTTCCTCTGATCCGGACATGATGGAGCGAACGTTGGATATTGAATCGGACAAACCGGTTCCTGGGATGTGGCAGTTTCCTACGCATCGTGATCTTTGTTGTATCTACAGAGTCCCAAACGCTATGCGTCGAGAAAACCCAGAAGCATACACTCCTCAAATGGTTCTCATTGGACCGCTTCACCATTCTTTAAAATATCAAGCTCACAAGTCTCGTGGAGATATCACAAAGGCAAATTCAATGGCCTACTTAAACATGGAGGAGCATAAGAAGATTTACCTAGCGGAGTTTGAAAAAAGGGTTGAAGGAAAAAAAACCATTGATGGATTCCGGAAGATAATCGAAGAAGACGAAACGATAATCAGAGCAACCTATTCGGAATCAACGGCCTGGATTGAATCTCCAGAGTTCGTGGAGATGATCCTGCACGACTCTGTTTTCATAATAGAGTTCATTTTGAGGACTTCCGTAATGCCAACAACAAGAATAGGGGATCCTCTCGTGGACGAGATCTTTCTTGCAAGAACAGTAAGGAGAGATCTCATGTTGCTCGAGAACCAGCTTCCTTACTTCGTCCTCGAGAAACTTTTCGATCCTGTCCTCAAAATACTAAACCCGAACAAGACACTCCGTCAACTCGTTATCAAGTACTTTATATTTGGCAAGGAGGAGGAGGAGGCGGAGGCGGAGGAGGAGAGAGAAAAAAAGATCGGACCATTCAAACATTTCTCTGATATGCTCAGGTGTTTACCCGTGGAGACATTACCGTATCATTGTTTTGGGGAATTCAAGGGTAGGCAACATATGTATAGCGCCGAAAAGCTACATAGCGGGGGAGTGAAATTCAAAGCCGTCGGAAGATATCCTTTCTCCTTGTATGTGAAATTTGTTGATGGTTGTTTGAAGATACCCACTTTAATAGTTGATGACGATGCAGAGATAACACTTGGGAACATAATGGCGTTCGAGCAATGCCACTGCCGTGACAATCCTCACGTCTGTAACTACGTCTTGTTCTTTAAATTCCTCATCGACACCGAGAAAGACGTCGAATTTCTCGTCCAAAAAGGTAAACCTTTTATCGTATAAGTCTATTTCTGTTTGTCTGGGTATTGATACGTAATGGTTTTGGTTTTTGTAAGATATAATAAAGAATAGGATTGGTAACCATGGTTCGGTGGCTACGATGGTGAACAAGCTCTGTTTGGGAGTCATCGACTTTGGCTCTTACCATTCTATGATCGAATCAGACGTCAACGCTCACTACAAGAGTCGATACAAAAAGGCACTCGTCATTCTCAAGCGCGTGTATACAACAATCTTTGGAGAGTTACCGACACCATAAATGTTGCATGTATGTTGCCACCGACTCTTATCCATCTCCTTAAAACGCACTTTATTGAAGAACTCATGTCCGATTTTATATGTTGTCCTTAATGTTAAAATGATTTAGCTAGTTGTAACTATCATGATCTGTTTTCTCTTCTCAAAAACAAGTCTTTAATAGTATTACCAATCTATCTTTATGATATCCAAATTGATTCTGATGTTGTACTCTTATTTTATTCCGAGAGTTGATTTGTAACCACAAACTCTATATGGTATATGTATTAATGTATACTGTATGGTATCAATTATGTTATGGAAAAATTCGTCAGTCTTATATGATGTTGAAGTTGAGCAATACAAGTTAAGGTTGTTGCGTATAAATCAGTGAGCTGTAAAAGGAAACTAAATATAGAGCACACAAGAGTATCATCTCAATTGAATTGGAAAATAACATTTGAATGTAATATGCATGCATGCAATGGTTCTATTTTTCTCTAAAAGAAAGCTAGTAATTTATTATAATTATTTATTCTTTTGGAAAATAATATGTTTAGTAAAATAAATAAATTTTACATTCAAATTTAGAATTTAAATCTCGTACATATTTATTGAAGATACAGACGTTATTACTTAAAAAGTGTAATCCTATACTCTATATGTTGTTTAAGATTTTTGCACACCGATTAATAAATCATTTAATTTTGTAATTTTACAAAATAGAATATGTTTTATTATCAATTCCAAAAGAATCAACGAATAAAAGATAATATACAGAATTTAAACACTAAAAAACAATGAAAACACAATTAATTCTACATAGAGACTCTAAAACTACACTTAAAATGAAACAAAAATAAAACTCTAAAACAACATTTATAGTGAAACAGAGAGAATATATATTAATTGAAGAGACATTTAGTGAAAAAATCATATGTGTCAATCAATAAGGACTTTAAGGGACATGTCATTTAAATGAACCAATAAGAACAATTCAAATTAAAATCATATGCCATGATGGAAATCTCTACATATTTGTATTAATTTTATAACATAAATTCATTAATACATTGTTTAAAAATTTAACTTCGTTAATTGGTTAACATGTTAAATTAGTTATAAATGGTTTTGCAAAACAAAAAATTAATAGCTTACCAAAACTCAAGTGATCCAAAGAACGTTTTATCTCTTCTTTAAGTTAATGCTCTATTCTCTCTGAACACCAATTATGTCTTCAATATCAGTTTCCAACAATTTAACATTTAAATAACATTCGGAAAATGTGTTATACATTTGCTCTTCCATAATACTCTCTCTGTATCATAACAATTGATTTTTTAGGAGTTTACACACAAATTAAAAAATATTAAATTTTGTATTTTATCTAAATTAAAACACTATTTATCATTTAATTAAATAGAATTCAACCAATAGTAAATCAAACTGCAGAATTCTAATAGTCATATTAAACAAAAATGCATTTAGTTTTGTATAGAAATTTGTAAAAATCATATAATATGAAACAAAAAAATTTCCTTAAAAATCATTTAAAATGATACGGGGAGTATGTCATGCAAACATTAAAATAACTATTACAGATTCTAATAATTATCATTTATGTACGTCATTGGAAACTCTACAAAACATAGTAGTGTTTAACATTAAATAAACCAAAGATTAACGCACTAACTTTAACAATATGGTAAGAAACCAAAACTTAAAAAATCTTTTGTAAACACTAGTATTGGCAAAATGGTTTGTATATCATATCTAAAAGCCTTAACCTATGCTAACACTTTTTTCCCTTGCACTCGTATGCTCTTACAAAGTTTAACTATAGTCTAAAAAATCTTTTGAACATCATATAAGCCTATAACTAGGTCGATGCCAAAATAAAATAAACATGTACGTAGTTTTTGATAAGATTTGTGAGTTCACTTTGTGAAAGCCAAGAGTTTTGCCTTTGCACTTTGGCCTCAACTGTGTTTACTCAAAACATATCAATTTAAATTGTATATTCACAAAATCAGAAAGCACAATGAACACAGAAAAAAAAATATATGAATTATTAAATGCGATTAGTTAATCAATAAAACACTCCAACATGGGTGAGTCTCTTACAATTGATACCAGTCGTGAAACGTGGATTTTGATAGCTGCATCTTATACCTTCATCGTTAAGGTAATTCATAACTTTTGTAATTGAATATCATAATTAATTGATGTCGAACCCACTGGGAATATCATTCCATTCCTTCACTGGTTTTTTAATCTAAATTAATTTTCGAATCTAGCATATGATTACTGTTTTGGAATCGATTCCTTCCTATTTATCCAGATTAAGCACATGAGATCATGGCCTATTTAATACGGATATACATCATTTCCTTCCTATCCATCTTTGAATAAGAGTTAAAATTTTGAAAGTAACTATTTTTTTTCTTCTTCTCCCTTCTAATCAATCTTTAATTTCACCATGGATTCCTCAACCCTTCCAATTTTAAGTCAGGCTTCAGAGTCTGCGGAAAGGAATGGATCCTCTGACCCGGAAACAATGAAACAGATGGTGGTTCTTGAACCGGACAAGATCCAAGAGTTGAAGAAAACGGTTCCAGGGATGTGGCGATTACCTACAAATCCCGACCTTTGTTGTATCTACAGAGTCCCAAACTGTATACGCGAAGTAAATCCAAAAGCATACACGCCTCAACTAGCCGTGATTGGTCCTCTTCACCACTGTTTAAAATCTCAAGCTCCCAAGGCTCTTGGAGACGTCGCAAACACAAAGTCAATGGGCTACATAAACGTGGAAGAGCACAAGAAGACTTACCTAGCGGCCTTCGCACAAAGAGTTCAAGGGAGAAAAACCATCGATGAGTTCAGGAGAATTATCGAAGAAGACGAAGCGATAATTAGAGCAAGCTACTCAGAATCAACGGCTTGGATTAAATCTCCAGAGTTCGTGGAGATGATCTTGCACGACTCTGTTTTCATAATAGAGATCATGTTGAGGTATTCCATAATAGGACCACAGAGAACAGGGGATCCTCTCATGGACGAGCCTTGTCTTGAAAACACAGTGAAGAGAGATCTCATGTTGCTCGAGAACCAGCTTCCTTATTTCATCCTCGAGAAACTCTTTGATCCAATTGTTCCATTACTTCGTCGCGACGAGACACTCCGTACACTTGTTATTAGTCACTTTGGATTGAGAAAGAGTAATCTCAAGAACAACACAAAGTTCAGACATTTCACTGATCTGTATAGGAGTGTCCGCGTGGATAAGTTTCAGAAGTATGATAGAGAGGTAAATTACACGTTCCACATGCATAATGCGGATAAGCTATACAGTAAGGGAGTGAACTTTGAGGTCGTAAAGGAAGAAGAAGAATTCTTCGAAGAGTTTTCGTCTGTGGAGGTGAAATTCGAGCACGGTTGTTTGAAGATACCCTGTTTCTTAGCTGATGACGAAGTGGAGATAACACTTAGAAACATAATGGCTCTTGAGCAATGTCACTACCCTTTCAATGCTTATGTATGTAGCTACGTCGTGTTCTTGGATTTCCTTGTCGACAATGATAAAGACGTCGATTTGCTCGTCGAGAAAGGTAAATACCGTATATGCGTATATATGCGAATCGATTTGAGTGTATTGACTCGTGATGGTTTTTGGTTTTTGTAAGGGATAATAAAGCATTGGAATGGGCACCAAGGTTTGGTGACTAAAATGATAAACAAGCTCTGTGTGGGAGTCGTGGACCATGGCTCTTACTATTCTGATTTGGTGAAGAGTGTCAATGATCGCTACAAGCACCCATTCTATAATTCATTTGGCGTCCTTAGGCGAGTGTATTTCAGCAACATGTGGAAAGGAACAGCCACCATAGCCGCGATCTGTATATTGCTGCTGACCCTTACCCAGACCGTCACTTCGCTCATTGAACTTCTCCAGAAGAAGAAGAAGTAGTGAACTCTTTTTCCATCGATTTCGTCTCTAATTTTATATTATAACCGCTCTGTTCAAATGATTTAGCTAGTAGTAACTAGCAAGATGTATCGATCGTTCTTTTGAATGAAGCTGTATTGTTTCCGGAAACTATTTTGTCATCATCATATTCGAAGAAGACCAAACACTAGAACAGTAGAAGAACCTAAAGATATCATCTAAGATTTAGACACACAACTTTATGAAAATTTCACACACGAATCGATCCACCAATTAGGTCTCTCAATGATCTGTTCATGATAAATCATCCGTCTCTGCACAGTGCATACAAAAGAAACAATTAAAACCCAAAAGCCCTCACTTTACAAAGAGACAATCTTGGTCGGAAAAAAAAATGTTTCTTTTTTTACCGGTGATGATTTGCTTTTCCGGTAATTGAGAAGGATTCCCTATAATCGTTCTTATATTAGCACCTAAATCAATCGCATCTTGCACCTGCGTTTTTTGTTCTTCATCATCAAATTGGATTCGAATCTCTCTGATACATTTCACACACAAAAGAAAGAAATGAATTGACTGATTTTTACGAATAACTAACCGTGTGGATCCCCGTGGCGCTGAGAAACGCGACGGAGGTGGTGGCTATAGCTCCGACGAAGAGTGATGCGACTCCGAAGGCTTTAAGTGGCATTAGCCGCATGTCGCCGGCGTAACCTCTCCGTATAGATCTCACTCCCCATCCGATTTGGACTCCGCTTCCGATTGCCCACCACCAGTGAGCTGATCCATCGAACAAACTACTCTCTCCGGCGCCGGCGTCGTTCTGTTCCTCCATTTTCGCCGGAGATAGATGACATGGGTAACATCCGATTGTGAGATTTCCTTTTTTCGTGTTGATCGTTGTAAGGTTTAATGGGCTCATTTTTGGGCTTATAGCCCATTTTATTATTTAGGCCTTTCGTGTTTTTTGGAATTAAGAGATTAATCAAGTCTAATCTTTGATTTTTTTTCTCCGATAAATCAACTTTACACAGATTCACAATACTGACCTCAATCTCTCACATGAAGTTGTCAAGAAGAAAAAAGCAACGAAAAAAAAGGTTGACATCAATATCTGCGTTGATTAATGTTTAATGATAAGATATGTTCGTGTTTTTTTTGTTTCACTAAACTGTAAATGTTCATTAAAATGAAATTTTTTATTACATGAAGCATTACCTATTAGTATAGTAACCAAAGCAAAAAAAAAAAAACTAAAAACAAGGTCACAATATTGTCTTTTTGTAAATCATCACCGGTAAAAACCAATTTTTCCGACTAATATTGTCTATGATTTGATAAAATAGAAAAAATTTATTAGCAAAATGAATTTATTACACCAAAACTAATAGCTCAAATGACTTTTCGAACGAAACTAATATTTTCGAACGAAACTAATATTACATGATGTGGTTTCAGGTCTAGACGGATTAAGAGTTTTAATCTAGAATCTCATGATAATTAAAAAAAAATTAATTTACTACTACTAATCACGTGAAGGGAATAAAAAACATGTTTCATTCTGACTATGACTTCAAAGTTTATAAATTTGTCGACGGCCTTGCAACGGTGTAAAATTAGTGGTTGATCCCATATTTAATGTGGAAAATGACAAGACCAAAGAAATTTTGTGTAATAATAGCTAGAAATGAACACAATCGGATGTCTTGGAGAAGAATCAGAGCTATTAAGAATCATTCGTTTCTCATCCATATCTCTCTTGTCTTCTTCCCATGAATTATTTAACATGGACCACATTTTTAAAATCATATAAACTATGGTCTATGGTTTCAGCTTTGACTCGGTCATAGATTTTTTTTTGTTCTTTTTTTATATGAATGTTAAGATTTTATACCATTTATGTTTGTTTTAAAAAATAATACTTGCTATTCTATCCATAACAAAAATACATCAAAATAAAAGGGAATAAGGTTTGACATATAATAATTTTACTATAAGGGAAAAGAGATACAACCGAAATAAATCTTTTTCTTCAAGGTCATAGATCTTTTTCTTCTCCCGAGACTGAATTTCGAACGTAAGTTTATATGGTGTTAAAATTGAGATCTCTAATAAAAATTGAGATCAGGTGTTACATTTTTCAAATTCAAGAACAAACGCAACCTATGCAAGAATCGTTCTCATCATGAACACCAGTTGGTTGGTTTTCTAAATGGCCATGCACCATTTTTTTTTATATACCCTATCGGTTGTTCGGTTAGCTCCGATAGGAACATACCTGAGTGCTACGGAGTGAATTTTTTCCCAAAGAACCACCACACTACCTAGATCTGAGTTTGGATTGCATTCAAACCAGTTAAAGAAAAAAAATCTCAATTACTAACCCTAAAATGCACCACTTAAGCACTTATAGCCAAATTGAACTAATCTCATAAATCACACTATAACCGTTAAAATTTATCTAACGTCATACAAAAACATGATATATCAACAATAATAATATTCAATCTGCATTATTAAGAATTTAATGATTTATTTACGTATGGATAATTGGATATGATATATTATTATATTATGATCTAATTTCAAAAATCTCGCAACCAGGGATTCAGGTACCATATTTTGCAACAAAGATCTAACGTGGAAAACGTGAGTTCTGAAGCTTAAAGTAAAGCAATTGTCATAAGACACTTGGCCAGAGAAAAGCCCGACGAACTTGGTAATAAATTTCTTTAAACTCGGTAATAAATAGGATAATGAATTAATAATTTTGCACATTGAATTTCTGACCGACCCTAAATAAGGTGAAATTAAAAAAAAAAAAGGTGATATAACAATTCCAAATAAATGAATAAGATTTTTACTGGTAGCCGTGTGACTGCTAAAGGATTTTGCTATTCACATTATTTACTCACAAGACCGTGACTACTTTTATGTTAAAAAGGCTTTAGTTTCGGCCCCGGATGATTTTGTGTAATTTAGAATCCCATATTCTAAAAATTAATTATAATATAATGATAAAAATATGGTAAGAAGAAATTTTGAAACTCTCATCTCAAATTCAAAATCATTTTGCTACTAAAATAAGAGCTTATTATTTTTTTTATCTCATAACTTTTTATTGATACTCTAACAATTATCTGAAATTAAATTATAATTGTGGTTAAAAAACCATATGTAAAAAAAATATTTTTAAATTCGCCTCAGACCACTAGAAGTATTTGTATATCACTAATTCTGACATTGCTGATCATAAATTTACGTGATTCAATGTCTTTGTATATCACTAATTCCGAATCTGAACTATTAAAAAGCAAGATAATTACGTGGTTTTTTTTTGTTTGAAAAATAATTACGTGGTTTTCCAAGTTGTTTTTACACACAATTTTTTTCTCTTAACACATACATTTTTGAATATATTTTTTTACAAAAACAATATTATGTTAAAATTTTGTAAAACGTAGTGAAAAAAAAAAACTAGAAACAGTTTTACGTTTTACTCACCAAAGCTACCATATACAATGGATAAGTCGTGCGCAATATCCATGAGTCAATGAATGGTGTGGTTTTCCCATATGAGACCAAAGGAATCAGCGACTATGCTATAAATAGGTAGTCTTTTGGTAAGTGAAGACAAAGTAATCATTTAACAATGGTTTTAATTCTATCTTGAATCTCAGTCACTCTTTACAATTTCTCTTAAATCATTTTTTTTTTGTGTCAGTATTCAGAGAGTAAACCTTTGAAGAAGCTCACAGTTTCAACTTTTACTCGGCCATACATCTCTTTTTTTTCTCCCAGAAAAAGTTAGTCTTTCTTCTTCCTCCTTCCCTTGTACTCTTATAGATTACTCAACACTTGCGATTCCGAGACAAGCTTCAGATTCAGCAGACAATATCAAATCCTCGGTTCCAGATAAAATGGATCTTGAATCGGGCACGGTCCAAGAGTTGAACAAACTGGTTCCTGGGATGTGGCAGTATCCTACAGATACCCAACTTTGTTGTATCTACAGAGTCCCAAACTGTTTGCGTAGCTTAAACCCTGAAGCATACACTCCTCAGTTAGTTATCATTGGACCTCTTCACCATTTTTTAAAAGATCAAGCTCTCAAGTCTCATGGAGATATCACAGACGCAAAGTCCATGGGCTACTTAAACATGGAGGCTCATAAGAAGATTTACCTTGAGGAGTTCGCAGAAAGGTTTAAAGGGGAAAATATTATTGATGAATTCAGAAGAAAGATCAATAAAGATGAAGAGAGAATTAGAGCAAGCTATTCAGAATCAACCGCATGGATTCAAACTTCCGCGTTCGTTGAGATGGTCCTACTCGACTCTGTTTTCATATTTCAGCTCATTTGGAAGTTTATGGAAAGAAAACAGGGTAAAACAGGGGATCGTCTCATGGATGAACCTTGTCTTGAAATTACAGTCAAGAGAGACCTCATGTTGCTTGAGAATCAGCTTCCTTACTTCATCCTCGAGAAACTCTTCGAATCAAGATTCCTCCCGAAAAAGAAGGCTCAGGATGAGGATCATGCTTTTCGCAAATCGATCATCACTTACTTCTTCGGATTCAAAAACAAAATCAGAGATGACCCCAAATTTATTCATTTCACTGATCTGTTAAGATGTGTCCGTGTGGGGACACTTCCGGATGATCTTACTGGGGAATTCAAGAGCATAGAAAACATGTATAACGCCGATAAGTTGCATAGCGGGGGAGTGAAATTCAAGGCCGTAAATAAAGAGGGCGTAAAGGATTGTCTTTGCTTTATCAGAAAAAAAGAGGCCGTAAAGGAAGAGGTATCGTTCAAGGCGGAATTCAAGAAAGGTTGTTTGAAGCTGCCTTGTCTTAGGGTTGATGACGAATTTGAGATTACAATCAGAAACATTATGGCTCTTGAGCAATGCCATTACCCTTCCAGTGCCCACGTTTGCAACTACTTTATCTTCCTGGATTACCTCATCGAAACTGATAAAGACGTCAACTTGCTTGTCGAAAAAGGTAACCGTTTTTTTATCATTTATATGGGTCTATATGAATGTGTGTGTGTACGTCTTGATTGATACGTGGTCGTTTTGGGTTTTGTAAGGGATAATACAGAATTGTATTGGGGAAAACCGTTTGGTGGCAGAGATGGTGAACAAGCTCTGTCTAGGCATCCTCGACCGTGGTTCTTACTATTCTGATATCGCGAATAAAGTCAATGATCGGTATAACAACCTAATCTGTAGGTCGTACGCAGTCCTCAAGAACGTGTATTTCGGCAACCTGTGGACAGGGACGGCCACCGTGGCCGCCACATTACTATTGCTCATGACTCTTATTCAGACCATGGCTTCCACCTTTCAAGTTATGCAGGACGCTCCTTACTGAAAGCCATTGCATTTGTTTTCTGTTATGTCAATCTATCTTTTTATGATTCTGTATCCCAAAATAAAGTTTACATATTTTTAGTCTTGACTTTGCAATTATATTGCGAGTTTGTGTTGATGTATCCATAAGACTCGTTATATTATAAGCTCATGAAGTATCTTCAATAAGATTTTTATTCTCTGTATAAAATCCTTACAGTAAACAATCGTCATCTCCATATATGAAGATTTCGAACGAAACAAGCTTGTGTAAAAAACCTAAAGATTGGACACACAATCTTAAGAAATTTTCATACATAAAATCGGTAACACTAGCAAGCATCTAAGAAAAAAATTGTTCGCACGATTCACCAATTAGGTCTCTCAATGATCACGACGGAGTTTTGAGCTGAATCTGTTCATGATAAATCATCAGTCTCTGCAAAAACCAGAAAAAAAAATTAAAAAAACCTCACTTTACAAAAGAGACAACCTTGGTCGGATTTGTAATTAAAAACCCAGAAAAAAAAATGGTTTTTACCATTACCGGTGATGATTTGCTTTTCCGGTAATTGAGAAGGATTCCCTATAATCGTTCTTATGTTAGCTCCTAAATCAATCGCATCTTGCACCTGTGTCCGTTTTTTTGTTCATCATCATCAAATTGGATTCAAATCTCTCTGATACATTTCACACACAAAAAGAGAGACAGAGAAATGAATTGACTGATTTTTACGAAGAACTAACCGTGTGGATCCCTGTGGCGCTGAGAAATGCGACGGAGGTGGTGGCTATAGCTCCGACGAAGAGTGATGCGACTCCGAAGGCTTTAAGCGGCATTAGACGCATGTCGCCGGCGTAACCTCTCCGTATAGATCTCACTCCCCATCCGATTTGGACTCCGCTTCCGATTGCCCACCACCAATGAGCTGATAAATCGAACAAACTGCTCTCTCCGGTGCCGGCGTCGTTCTGTTCCTCCATTTTCGCCGGAGATTGATGAAATGGATAAAATCCCGATTGCGAGATTTCCTTTTCGTGTGCTCTATGATTACGATCGTTGCAGGTTTAATGGGCTCGGGTTTTGGGTTTTAAGGCCCATATTTGTCATTCAGGCCTTTCGTATGTTTTTGTAGTTAAGATTAATCAAGTTTATCACAGATTCACGATATTGATCTCAATCTCTCACACATGAAGTTGTCAAAAAGAAAAAGAAACAAAAATTGACATGAATAATGCTTTTTTAGTGTCTAATGATCATATATCTATTAGCAAATAAAATTCCTTCTACTAATCACGTGAAGTGAATACAAAAAATGTTTCATTCAAACTCTGACTTCAAGGTGCATAGTTCATTCCCCAAAGTTTTTATTTTTGCGCCGGCCCTGCAATGGTGTAAAATTAGTGGTTGATCCCATATGGCCATATTTAATGTGGAAAATGAAAAGAAAATGGAAAATTAGGTGAGATATTAGCCTTTATACTTATAATTAATTATCTAACATCAAGTAAAATATAATTGAGTATCTAACATTTATACCACCTAAAGTTTCGATTTTAGCCTTATCAATTTACCATGTTTGTTTTTTTTACTTTAGTATTAAAAAAAAAATTACCAAATCTTTTTTTTCTTTTGATCTGTGCGAGGAGACAATTGTCAATTGTCTCCTGCATTTTATTTCAAACTAAAACTTACAATCGAACACTGCATGGGAATGAAACCCCATTAACATCATCAAAAACAATCGAGCTAAGATCCTCCGGAACGGATTCACGAAAATGAAAGCCTAACGGTAACGAAAAAGCATAGTTAGCTAACCCATCCACAAGGCGGTTAGCCTCCCTATACACATGCGAAATTCGGACTATCCAGTCCTTTGAAATGAAGCCATAGCACAACCGTACTAGGACAAGGGATGCGAGTCACTAATCTCTGTCGTTAAGAAGTCCACCACTAACTTTGAATCCACCTCAAGCTCTAATCTGGTTACTCCCCTCTCCCAAGCAATAACCAGACCATAATAAACACCCCAAAACTCCGCCAACGGTGCCGAACATAAACCAATGTTGAGCCCAAAACCACCACACCAATTTCCTATCACATCCCGTAATACTCTACCCGCTGTTGCGAATCCCGGATTACCACGAGAGGCCCCATCGGTGTTAAGTTTAACCCACCCCTCATTCGGTACCTTCCACGAGATTGGTTGCTCTTCCCGTGGTACCCCCTCAGAATGTTGAGTTGCCTTGTCATGCGAGATCACTACCTCCCGAGCCAAGTCTTTAATGAAACGCACCCTATCCCGGCACTTACCAACCACTACAAATACATTACCACACCTCCACTTCCATCCCCACCACAAAGCCATGCCGAACACCGTAGGCCATGGAGTGTTTTCAACTTCAAATTTCGATTCCAAATTCCCATAAATCCACTCAAGAAGTGAAGCCTCAAAGAAGAGTCTTTGTTTCCGAACTGGAACAATCCTTCGCCACACTCCCTCCATTGCCGGACAATCTCTAAGTACGTGTAGAGTCGTTTCATCACCACCATTACACACTTGACAAACACCCGTATCACTAAGGTGACGTCTTTGCATCTCCGTGTTCGTCATTATTACTTGGTTCACAACCAACCAGAGAAACACTCGGACTCTCTCCGGTACCACTAGTCGCCATATCTTATCAAAGAAAGCACTCATATTCTGCCGATCTGTTTAAAATTACCAAATCTTAAACATAGGAAAATTAATATATACCCTAATCTTCCTCTCCCCTCATTTCTCACGCCGTGAGCATCTTCCATACTTTTTTTTAGCAATCATCATCTTCCATCTATTTATTTTTTGTTTTCTTCTTTCTTCTTCTTATTTTTCTCACTTCGTCTTCTTCCTGTTCTTCTTCTTTCTTCTTCCTATTCTCACTTCCCTATCATTATTATTTTCAATAATCTTTCTTCTCCAATTTCTTCTATGATTTTTTTTTTGATTTCGCATTTTTTCCACTTTTTCAATTTCTTGAATCTTCGAATATGAAAGGTCTGAAATTACTTGATTGTTTTGTTATGGTCTTGAATCCGTAAATAACAAGGTGAATGATTACTATTTCCTTAATAACAAGGTGAATGGTATAGCTAACTACAAAATATAACTATAGAACTAAATCAAAGCAATGTTTTACATAGTGAACTATTTTTATCACTATACATGATTGAATAGATAACTATTCGTATATAACCAGTTAACTATTTTAGTTAACTATATTTAATTATAAATATTATTTAGTTAACTATCTTGATAAACATAGACTAAAAGATATACAATTGTAAAGATTATATAGTTAACTATATTATTACAGTTGAATTAATTATTGTAAAGATTATATAGTTAACTATATTATTACAGTTGAATTAATTATTGTAAAGATTATATAGTTCACTATATTATTATTTGAATAGCTAATTACAACAACATAAAAAGTAAAAATATAGTCAACTATACAAAGTAGAAATTTTAGCTAACTACAGCAATATAGAAAATATAAATATAGTCAACTATACAACCTCTCCTTCCTTTCGAGATCCGCCGTCTACAATAACATAAAAAGTAGGAATATAGTCAACTATACAGCCGTTTGAGATCAATGTTGGAATTTTAGCTAATTACAATAACATAAAAAGTAGAATTATAGTCAACTATACTGACATATGAGATAACTGAATCAAAAATTGATTTGCATCAATCAAGATCCATCTCGATTTTTTTTCTCCTTCAAGAGTGATTAATTCTGTAAACAAAAAAAAAGGGTGACGCTGTCGATGTGAACAAATTTAGGAATTTTTACTAGTTTTCTTGAAATAAATGATTTTGACTACTTTCTTTAATATTAGATTTTGACTACTTTCATTAATCTAAGTTTTTGACTTATTTTTTACCACTTTCCTTTCTTAATTTTCTCAGGGCAATTTCGTCCAACTTTTTGTTCTCTCTGCTATATACCTAAATCTTATTATTATGCATATATTAGTTTCCTAATTATCTACTCCAAAACTAATAGTGTAACATTAATGAACACAATTGGAGAAGAATCAGAGATGTTTAGAATCATTCGTGCCTCATCCATATCTCTCTTGTCATGTCCCCATGAATTATTTAACATGGACCACATTTTTAAAATCATATAAACTATGGTTTCAGCTTTGTCTCGGTCATAGATCTTTTTCTTCTCCAGAGAGTGCATGAATTTCGAACGCAAGTTTATATGTCTTTCTTATTTTCAAGAGATTGTTTGAATATGTTTGTGTTATTGATCTTATGATGAACAAAGTTATATATATATATATATATATAGAGAGAGAGAGAGAGAGAGAGAGTTGAGGCTATGCTTAATCTAACTAGAAAAGAATATAGATTATCATTTTTTTTTGGTTAAAGATATAGATTATCATGAATAAGTGCTTCTAAATCTTTGAATCCTTATCAAAAAGGTAATCTTTAATTTTTTTTTTTTTTAATTATAGCCTCGTATAGTACTTTCCTCTTCCTTTTGTGAATTATTAATTTACTCACATGGAGCTGTGAGTAACTTTCACTGAATTTGTTGTAACAGCGCAGCTTTTGGACAATGGATTTTAAGCGGCACAACAAGTTCGAGTCAAGCACAGAGTCAACAGACTATCCTGGGATGTGGCAGGTTCCTACAATTCTCAAGCATTGTTGTATCTACAGAGTCCCAAACTCTATCCGTAGAGTAAACCCAGAAGCATATACCCCTCAACAGTCCTCATTGGACCTCTTAACCATTCTTTAAAATCTCAAGCCCTCAAATGTCGTGGAGATGTGACAAACGCAAAGTCTATGGGCTACTTAAACATGGAGGCGCACAAGAAGTTTTACCTAGCGGAATTTGCCAAAAGGGTTGATGAGGAAAAGACCATTGATGGATTCAGGAGAATGATTAAAGCAGACGAAGATATGATCAGAGCAAGCTACTCAATCAACGGCCTAGATTAAATCTTCTGAGTTCGTGGAGATGATCCTCCACGACTCTGTTTTCATAATAGAGTTCATTCTGAGACTTGGCTACATGGTATCAAGACCTGATCAACTATTACGGGATCCTCTCATGGAGGAGCCTTGTCTTATGAACACAGTCAAGGATGATCTTTTCACCTTACTCGAGAACCAACTTCCTTACTTTATCCTCGAGAAGCTCTTTGGTCTACTCCTCCCAACAATCCCCCCATACAAGAGTCTCCGCCAAATGATAATCAGCCTCTTTGGCTTCACTGATAAGATCAGTAACAATTCAACGTTCAAACATTTCACTGATTTGATCAGGTGTGTCCGCGTAGAAACACTTCATGATTTTGCTCCAGGGACATGGATAGGGCACATAAAACATATGTATAACATGGAAAAACTATACTGATAAAGACGTCAACTTGCTTGTTGAAAAAGGTAACATATTTGCAATTGTATTTGTGATTGTGAATTTTGTTTTGTTTCCCTGGTAATTTATTGTATCCTGAGGCTTTTATGCATAAGACTCGTTGTGATTAGCTTTCGTATCTTATGATTTTGTTATGATAAGCTATTATTGAATATCTGCTTTGATTAATGTCTAAGGATCATATATGTTCGTGTTTGGAAAATTTAATTTTGTTGATGAAATAGAAGGAAGAGAATCTTGTATTAGCAAATGAATTTCTCACCACGAATCAGGTGAAGTGACAAATAAAAGGGAATATAATTGAAAACAAAACAAAACAAGAAAATGTGGGTTTTTTTTAGAAAGTTATCCTCTGTTTTATTCGGTAACATACTACATTACATTTCCAAAATATTTTACTATTCCGTTACCCTTCCATTATGATATACACTAATTGAATGAAACCATGAATACTGAATACGCATAGTTTGGAAACAAAATCTTTATAGAGAAAGCATATTACAAAGTATGAAAGCAAAAAGAAAGAATGGTTAAGAGGTCCAATGAGGACTAGTTGAATGGTGGTGAATGGATATTACCGTGGCGCTGAGAAACGCGACGGAGGTGGTGGCTATAGCTCCGACGAAGAGTGATGCGACTCCGAAGGCTTTAAGTGGCATTAGCCGCATGTTGCCGGCGTAACCTCTCCGTATAGATCTCACTCCCCATCCGATTTGGACTCCGCTTCCGATTGCCCACCACCAGTGAGCTGATCCATCGAACAAACTACTCTCTCCGGCGCCGGCGTCGTTCTGTTCCTCCATTTTCGCCGGAGATTGATGAAATGGATAACATCCCGATTGCGAGGTTTCCTTTTTTCGTGTTGCCCTGTAATGTTTACTATCGTTGCAGGTTTCATGGGCTTGGTATTGGGCTTGTAGACCCATATTTGTCATTTAGGCCTTTCGTATGTTTTTGGAATTGAGATTAATCAATTCTAATATTTTATTTTCTCCGATTAATCAAGTTTATCACAGATTCACAGTATTGATATCAAAAAGGGAAAATAACCAGTCATAAACTACATAGAATTTTATTTAACATCTTACAAAACATGATTTATTCAATCTGCATCATACAAATTTAATGATTTCCTTACCTATGGATCCAAAAATCTTGAAACTATATATGCAGGTACCATATTTTGCAGCAAATATCTAACGTGAAATACTTAAAATAAGCAACTAATACAAGACACTTGGCCAGACAAACAAATTGGATCTACAAATGGTACTGTGTGTTAGCCTACTTTTTTTTAATAGCAATCCATTAGTCAATGGAGTGGTTTTCTCATATGAGACCAGAGTAATCAACCACTATGATATAAATATGTAATTTTTTTGGTAAAGTGAGGACAAAACTAATCATTTAACAATGACTTTGATTTTTATCTTGAATCTCAGTCACTCCTTACCATTTCTCTTAAATCTTTTTTTTTTTTTGTGTCACTTATTCAAAGAGTAATTAACATTTGAAGAAGCTCACAGTTTCGGTTTTGACTCGGCGATACATATCTTTCTTCTCTCAAGAAAGTAAGTAGTCTTTCTTTTTCTTCCTCCTCCTTGGCTTGTAGTCTTATCGATCAGACCCTAAACAAATAGAAAGAAAAATATTTGATAAAGAAGCTCATGGTTTCAGCTTTGACTCGGCAATAGATCTTTTTCTCTTTCGAACGTAAGTTTATTTGTCACTCTGACATTCATGAGATTGTTTGAATATGTTTGTGTTATTGATCTTATGAACAAGTGCTGTGCTTAATCTAAGTAGAAAAAGGAATTGGATATTCACGAATAAGTGCTTCGTTGAATCCTTATCAAAAAGGCAATCTTGAGTTTTTTAGATTTATAGCCTCGTACAATAGTTTCTTCTTCCCTTTGTGACTGTTACTCACATGGATTTCTGAGTACTTTCACTGAATTTGTTGTAAAAGCCCAGCTTTTGGGACTATGGATTCTAAGCGGCAGGACAAGTCCGAGTCAAGCACAAAGTCAACGGACTATCCCGGGATGTGGCGGATTCCTACAAATCCCAAGCACTGTTGCATCTATAGAGTCCCAGACTGTATGCGTGGAGTAAACCCAGAAGCATATACCCCTCAACTAGTCCTCATAGGACCTCTTAACCATTCTTTAAAATCTCAAGCCCTCAAATCTCGTGGAGATATCACAAACGCAAAGTCTATGGGCTACTTAAACATGGAGGCGCACAAGAAGTTTTACCTAGCGGAATTTGTCAAAAGGGTTGATGGGCAAGAAACCATTGATGGATTCAAGAGAATAATCGAAGAAAACGAAGAGATAATCATGGAAAGCTACTTAGAATCAACGGCCTGGATTGAATCTTCTGAGTTCGTGGAGATGATCCTGCACGACTCTGTTTTCATAATAGAGTTCATTTTGAGACTTTGCTACAAGTACGACGTGGAAAGATTGACTGAGGAATTAGGGGATCCTCTCATGGACGAGCCTTGTCTGGCATACACACTCCATAATGATCTCATCTTGCTCGAGAACCAGCTTCCTTATTTTATCCTAGAGAAACTCTTTGATCCAATCTTGCTCTAGAGAGATTTGAGCGTCCCATAGAACATATGTATAATATGGATAAACTAAATAGTGGAGGAGTGAAATTTGAGGCGGTAGAAAAAGAGTTCTCATTGTATGTGAGGTTCGACAACGGTTGTTTGAAGATACCTTGTCTTACGGTTTTCGACGAACTTGAGAAACATAATGGCTCTTGAGCAATGTCATTACCCTTATAGCGCTCACGTCAGTAACTACGTTATCTTCCTAGATCACCTCATCGATACTGATAAAGACGTCAACTTGCTTGTCGAAAAAGGTAACCGTTTTATCATTTATATTGGTCTATATCTGTTTATGTGTGTATGTCTTGATTGATTCATGGTGGTTTTTGATTTTCTAAGGGATAATAAAGAATCATTTTGGTGGGGAACACCGCTCGGTGGCAGACATGGTGAACAAGCTCTGTTTGGGCGTCCCTGTCGTCTTTGGTTCTTACTATTCTGAAATAGCGGCTGAAGTCAACAATTATTATACAGACCCGTTCAATAGGTCATGCGTCGTCCTCAAGAGCGTGTATTTCGGTAACCTATGGACAGGGACGGGTACCGTGGCCGCCACGTTATTATTGCTCATGACTCTCATCCAGGCCGTGGCTTCGATCATTCAGGTAATGCAGAACGCCAAATCGCCTAAATACCTCTGCCGTGCTTTCTTTTGTGATATCCTCCAAATAAAATTAAGATTACAAAACAGATATATTTTGCTTGGTCTGATATTTGCAATTGCATTTATGATTGTGACTTTTGTTTTTTTCTCTGGTAATTGATTATATCATGAAGCTTTTATGCATTAAGACTCGTTATGATAACTGATAAGCTATTATTGAATATCTGCTTTGATTAATGTCTAATGATCATATATGTTCGTGTTTGGAAAATTTAATTTTGTTGATGAAATAGAAGAAATCTATTAGCAAATGAGTTTCTTACTACTAATCACGTGAAGTGACAAAACGTTTTCTAAAAAGGAATCATCGAAAACAAAACAACAAATATGGGTTTTTTCAGAAATGATTTTTCACAAACAAAAGATATCCAATTCCACAATTTTAATGAAATTTCGTCTAGCATACTACATTATATTCCCAAAATATTTTACAACTATTCCCCTTACCCTTCCATTATGATACTAATTGAATCAAGCCATGAATATTGAATAGGCATATAAGAAAGTTAGTTTGGACACAAAATCTTACAGAGAAGGCATATTACAAAGCAAAAAGAAAGAAGAATGCTCCAATATTAAATTGGACACAAACTCTAAAACGTAAAAAAAGAAAGAAAAAAAACCGTGTTGTTAAGCGTTTTGCAACACCTGAATGATCGAAGCCACGGTCTGAACAAGAGTCATCAGCAACAGAAACGTAGCGGCGACAGTGGCCGTACCTGTCCATAGGTTACCGAAATATACGCGCATTAAGACGGCTCGTGACCTGTTGACCGGATTTGCATAATGAGCGTTGACTTCTAACGCTATATCAGAATAGTATGAACCAACCTCGACGACTCCTAAAGAGAGCTTGTTCACCATCTCCGCCACCAAACTTTGATGTCCGATCCAATTCTTTATTATCCCTAACAAATCCAAAACCATCACATTTCAATCATAAATTGTTAAACACAAGCTTCTCATCGGTTTACAAGTCAAAAGTAATTGCTAATGAGTGGACTTGCTCGTGTATGTTGTATACTATTTCACGAATTCTCCAAACTACCGATATGAGGCTTTCGCTAACATAAATTTTGCAAAACCAAGATGACATATCCGTTCTGAAATAACTTAACCAAAAATTGTGAAAGTTAAAGATTACCATTTTCGACAAGCAAGTCAACGTCTTTATCGGTGTCCACGAGGAAATCCAAGAACATGACGTAGTTACATACATAAGCGTTGAAAGGATAATGACATTGCTCAAGAGCCATTATGTTTCTCAATTTCATCTCCACATCATCACGAACCCAAAAACATGGTATCTTCAAACAACCATTCACAAATCCAACCTCCAACGAAAACTCATCTTCCACGGCTTCGAATTTCACTCCGACACTATCTAGCTTATCCGCGTTATACATTTGTTCGATGTTCTTAAACGCATCTCCTTTATTCCTTGAATCCATCTCTGATCCCCGTGACCCTATTGTCTCCATTCTGACACACCTAAATAGATCTGTGAAATGTTTGAACTTGGAGTTGTTTCCGATTGTACCTTGGAGTCCAAAGTAAGTGATGATTAATTTGCGGAATGTCATGTTCGGGTGGAGTCTTTTGATTACAGGATCGAAGAGTTTTTCAAAGATGAAGTAAGGAAGCTGATTCTCAAGCAAGATGAGGTCTTCGTGGACCGTGTTTTGAAGACATGGCTCGTCCATTAAAATATCCTCTGTTTTCTCAATGCTTGCTCCTTTGTGGTAAGTCCTTAAAAGGAACTCTAGTATAAAAACAGAGTCGTGTAAGATCATTTTCACAAACTCTAAAGATTCAATCCAAGCCGTTGATTCCGAATAGCTTGCCCTTATTATCTCTTCGTCTTCTTCGATTATTCTCTTGAATCCATCAATGGTTTCTTTCCCATCAACCCTTTGAGCGAATTCCACTAAGTAAATCTTCTTATGTTCCTCCATGTTTAAGTAGCCCATCGACTTTGTGTATGTGATATCTCCAAGAGACTTGAGAGCTTGAGATTTTAAAGAATGGTGAAGAGGTCCAATGAGAAGTAATTGAGGTGTATATGCTTCTGGATTTACTCTACGCAGTCTTTCAGGGACTCTGTAGATACAACAATGCTCGGAATTTTTCGGAAACCGCCACATCCCGGGAGCTAGTTTTTTTAACTCATGGATCATTGTTTCCTGGTCAGGTCCAAGTCTTCTCTACTTTTCTTCCTTGCAATATTCAAAGTCTTAGGTTTTACAATAAATTCATTTGAAGAGTTGAGTTGAGAAAGCCATGGGAGTATAGACGAAGGAGGAGGAAGAAGAAAGGTTATGACCACCTTTAAAATGGCTTCCTAGTGAAAAAGAGAGATGTATGGTCCATGACCAGCTTGTTCAAAACTTTTACTTTTTTTTTTTTTACTTTTACTTTTTCTTTTAATGTTTTTGGTTAAGAGAATATATAACTTGTTTGTTAAAGAAATGTTCTTTTTCTTTATTCCGGAATCCCATGTATGAAGTTACTTAACTGAATATATATAACTTCTTATAATTCTAGGGTTATTTGGTTGTATAACCAAAAAAAAATTATAATCTATAATCTAACCAAAACTCTTTATTGTGGCTAAATCATATCCACTACATTTATGGTTTTTGGTTAGAGTATAAATTATAAAAAAAAATTTGGTTATCAACCAAATTAACCCATTATTCTAACATGAAGAAAGATGTTTGAGCTTTTTGTTTTTAAATCAGAAATTTTTTAACCTTGAAAATATATTCTTCTCCCAATGTATTTATCATCCATCATGTAATAGTTTTTAAACTCTTCACATCGCGCATTTAACAATTCTATAAGCATTGCTAAAAAGATTAGGGACATCGCAGTTGGATAATGGTGTCACTACTCACTACATTAACAAAAAAAATTATAAATATTAGGTCAGGCCAAATTAAGATTTGGTATGGCCCGGAAAAATGCTACAACATTTAACCAATTCTGGTAATGATTTTTTTTTTTTTTGGTGAATTTCTGGTAATGATTGTCTTAAATAGTTAAATGTAGAACGGAGATTTATATTTTATATATGCGTTTGCATTTAAAAAATATAATTATCATTCATAAATTCCAAATCAAAACGTAAACGCAATCCTAAACAGGCGAGTGTTTACCGTATCTACCAAAGAAAAATAAACCAAGAGGCTAATATTTTTTTTTTCTTGGTCAACCTTGAATTTATTACTAAGGTTTAAATCGAAACCGTCGACAATACAAGAGCATCAAACGCTCCTTTAGCTAACTAGTCAGCCAGCAAATTGGACTAAAAGCAACTGTTGCACAAAAGGCTAATATTTCAAGCATTCGGAAAACTTTAAAATTAGGACTAAAAAGGAGGAGATAAGTAATATAAAGGCTCTACTAAAGGCATGTTCGTTTATTCATTTGATATTGTCATTCAAATGATTTATCCAAATGTTTCATATGAATGATCCATTTGAACGATTTTTGTTTATATTTTTATTGTTCATTTAAATAATTTATTTGAATGAACTTTTGTTTGTTTTGTTAGTTTTCATCTTCATTTGGATGATGATAATTAAAAAATAACTAAACTGTTTATGCTTTAATCTAATTATATTTTTAACCTTAGTATTAAGTATATTAATTTAAATTCTTCGTCGAAATATATTTACAACTAAATAGTTTTCAAATTATTATTTTTTGACATTTATAAATTTGCATATACATGAATTATATAATTTTCTATATTTTTAAAACTCATCTAAATGACTCATTTGAATAGTCCATCCAAATGATCTAAATTTAATGCTAAACGAATATCAATTTTCATTTTCATTTAAATGATCCATCTGAATGGACAAACGAACAAGCTCTAAATATATTTAGTGCAAGCTAATTATTTTTCTTTCGGTTCTAACCCTAATATTTTCCGGTTCAGATGAAACACAATTGGTATATATATAGATTCCATGTAGAAATGAAATCAACATATTAATCACAATTTTTTCTTGGTAATGACAATCGCGATTTTTTTTTTGTCAATCACAATCTTACTTTCTTAAAAATGAATATTCAACATTGTAAGAAGTAGACTATGAATATTGTATATCAATAAAGAGATGACACTTGACAGTACTCGAGGTTTTTACAACAACAACCCAAAAAGAAAGCAAGATACATGTGTGTACATACTACATATGTTATTAACAAAGTACACTGAAAACCAAGAAAAGAAAAGAAAGCAACAAGCATAATCAGATTGAAAAAGCTAGTGTTTATTTTAGTAATTCAAATTTTATCATTATCAGATTAAAGTGGTTCTTAGTTATAATGGCGCCGAATCGAATAATACAATGTATTTAAACATATAACTGCATACGTGTAACGTTATATTATTTCATATCCAGACCATGGGTATTTAAAGAATCAGCTCAAATATCCAATACATAATTAGAATATTGTCACCTTTTCTCAGTGCAATGTTGTTCTCAATCAGTCAAAATGTAGAACTAGCTATAGATCCAAAAGATTCCGTTAATTTTTGTGGGTTAAATCTAAGAAAATATTCTATATAGTAATATTAATAAATTCAGCATTATAAAAAAATATTGAGCATTTTTCTCAAAAAAAAAAAAAAAATTGAGCATGGGTGGAAGGGCCTCTTAATAACGTGATTCTCGTGATTAAATATTTTAGTTAATTAACTATTTGTATATTCCAACGTCCAATTTAATTAGGACATAGTATGTCAATTTATTATAAAGTAATGTGGGCACAACTTTTACGTACTTAAAGTCGCGACAAAAAATATGAGTAAATACGTATATAATGCAAAAAAGAATAAAAGTAGACATATACTCTGCATACTACTTATTGTTAATTTTGACGTCACGCAAGCTCAGTACAGAGTTGATGGGTTATGAATGTTGCGCACGTGCTCGAGGGTCGGTCCATATATAACCACGAGATGGTCATATATAGGCTCATAGCCATCTAATTGTTATTCCGATTGTACTTCGTTTTCTTTTGCGTATAGAATATCATTTATATGGGTATTAAATTAAATTAGTTAATATAAAAGTATAAAGACACGTTATTTCCATTTTATTTCACATGCGGGTAAGTTATTCTCTGGAAAATGGACAGTAGAGTGACATTGCGGACCCACTATATAACGAAATAATAGTGATTCTTTCTTTCTATATATATATCTTACTCTCTAATTTTTGGTCTTCTTTATAATATGAAACAAGTAAAATAACTCCCACGAATATTTATAGCAGCCACCTTCAAATTGCATCCTATAGCTTTAACTCTCTCTCTCTCTCTCCTCTCTCTCTCTCTCTCTCTCTCTCTCTCTCTCTCTCTCTCTCTCTCTCTCTCTCTCTCTCTCTCTCTCTCTCTCTCTCTCAAAATGGAAAAACAAATCAACGTAGAGAGTAGTGCTACTCATCATGAAGACAATAATGCTTCCACTATAACCGTCGCCGCCGCGATCTCCCCCTCTTCCGCCGTGGCAGCTACATTTTCGTCGGAATCTTGGTCCTCTTCCTCCAAAAGATCGTTAGAAGCCGGGGAAAAACTGAGCGGCGATGATAATGAGAATCCAACGTCGTATAGAGGAGTAAGGAAGAGAAGTTGGGGAAAATGGGTATCGGAGATTAGAGAGCCAAGGAAGAAATCAAGAATATGGCTTGGCACTTATCCAACGGCTGAGATGGCAGCTCGAGCTCATGACGTAGCGGCTTTAGCTATCAAAGGCAACTCCGGTTATCTCAATTTCCCTGAATTATCTGGTTTGCTTCCTCGTCCGGTTAGTTGCTCTCCCAAAGATATACAAATCGCAGCTGCGAAAGCCGCAGCCGCCACGTGGCAAAACCGGGTCAACGGTGAGAAATTAGCCGATGAGTTAAGCCGTTCCGAGTTGTCCACGGCTCATGAGTCTTCGGCTTCGAGCAGTTTTGTGTTTTCTTCGGACACGTCGGAGACTTCGAGTACGGACAAAGAAAGCAACGACGAGACGGTGTTTGATTTACCGGATCTTTTCACTGACGGGCTAATGAATCAAAACGATACGTTTCTTTACTACAACAACATTTCCACGTGGCAGCTTTACGGAGAAGAGGATGTGGTGTTTCGGCTTGAAGAGCCGTTTATTTGGCGGAATGACGACTAAACTACCTTCCGCTAGTTGCATGCCAACGTATAGTCAATATGGCTTTAGCTGATTTACATTCGAGCACGTTATTAGTTTGTGAAGAAAATGAGCTCGTTTTTGAACATTTTTGAAAACGTTTTGGAAAATTGTCTGTGTCTCGGAAATTGAAGTAATTAGTGGCAGTGGCAAAAATACGTAATTTGAAGTAAAAATACATAAAAAACACAGGAAGGCAACGTTTGTTGGTTGATATATAGTGACACTATCTCCAACTTTTAAGCCTTTTTTTATGTATTCTCTTTGGCCCCTAGTTTTAAAGAATTTTGACTTCAAGAGCCAAAGCATTCCATTAGGGCTTTACATGTATTTCTCTACTTTGCTGTCTACAACGTAATTAATCTAGTTTAGCAAAAAAAAAAAAAACGTAATTAATCTATGTTATCGACACTATATTCTTTTAGTGGCAATCTAGTGAAAATCTAGCATCTTCGATTCTTTGGCTAGCAATCACTGTTTTCTAAGTCTGACTAGGCAAATTGGATTATATTCAGTTATGATTGATTCTCTTATCGGTTAAATTTTTTTTGTTGAATACCAAAAATATATTACTTTTAAAAGGTAAGTTAAAACATTAGATAAAAGAATATGCATTGACAAAAGAATATATTTTTAAAGATTGTTATATAATCATATTATATCGTAAGATAATTAACAATACGAGTTAAAAATTAATCGATTAGATGACCATGATCCCAATCCAACCGGTTCTCGATCCTAAGAAAAAATATAATACAACTCTCATTCAAACGGTATATAAACGAATCTATTTCAAATAATCATCATGAGCTTAGTTTATGTAACCAAGTGATAGTGTGCTGGTTTTCCTTTGTTGAGAATTCTCGAAACGAGATTATGAATTTCCTTCAGCACAAACGATTTAAGTGTGCTTCATTGATGAGACGATGATTGCGAAATTGAAAATGAAGGAGACAAGCTTTAATTTTGATTAAATTATCTCTTTATTATATTTAATGTGGGAATATAACATGACTCACATGTTCATCATTGCTTTTTTTTTCCTTTTAAAGTTATAATAAATTAATAACCTTTCACTTTTTTTTCATTTGTCAATTTCTTTAATTTGCGTAAAAGGTGAAAAGATATATGCTATAACATTAATGGAATGCTTTTGCCCAACATCTTACTTTGTCCACTGTATGAGGCATAACACGACTGTTATGGATTCCCAAACACATTCATTGGATCCAATAAGACTAGTAATAAGCATAACAATGCATATTTGAAAAAAATTCGTAAAATTCTCACAAATTGCATAATCAAATCGCTATCTATAAAAACAAACAACCAATCTTTATTACTCATTTAAAAGATTTAATCCAGACCATTATGATTAACACCATAATAATAAAGAAACTAACAATACCCTTACGAATCGGGAAATTCCGTAATGTAATTGAACATTTCACTCACTTTGATTCTAAACTGGAATTTGACTCAGGAACAGGAAAATCTTGAAGAAAACGAGTTATATTCTTAAAGATGAAAGCAATTATGTATATTCTTTTGGTAGACTTATGAGTTGTTGAGGCCACTGATTAAGAAACATATAAAGATAGTGGATGTGGCAGTGAACTCACTATCACAATGTTTTCTACATGCATATTAAATTTGTCGAGTAATCAATGCGTACTTATTCTATTATATCATGATGTTAGGGTTTGAATTGAATGTATGCATGTAAGAGCCTCCATTAAAATTAAAAGAAAGTTATTATTTTTTTTGAAACTTAATTAAAAGAAAGTTAGGAAGACAAGTATCTATTTGTTTCTTTGGTGTTAGTGGTGACATAAGTATCTATATGATAGCAACTAATCTTTAAATTATTGCTATTAAAGTAATTAATATTATAACCGGTCGACCCCAACCGTGAGTTTTTTATTTTATTTTTGATGATGGAGTTCCTCAGCCGTGAGTTATACTTACCTAATCTTTTGTATTTTTATTATTAGAATATGACTCGCGCCAGATTTCTTTTTATAATTTTGTTAAATATAATGATGAAAAGTTTAATTAATCTAGTAATTTTATATTTATAATTGATAAATCAACCAATTTTTTTAGATATAACATAATATTGGATTTAAATTGAATTGAAATTAATTGTTTATAAATTGAATTGAAATGAATTGTTTATCTTATTTGTATTATATGAAAATATGAATTAATGCTCAATCAATTTAACGTTTATAGTTCTTATTTGAAAATAAATATGTTACTATTTGAAAATAAATATGTTTATTTGAGACTTTATTATATATATATATAATTTTTGTATTTAATTACTCACCACTTTATTAATTAGAATTTTGTTTTATACTTCCATAACTCAAATATAATATTTTGAATAAATCATATATTCCAAGTTTTCAGCTTATTTTCTCTTTTTTAGTGAGATTGTTCAGTATTTTTTTGGTGAAATAAGATAGTTTATTTCTCTTTAAACTTGCAGCCTCGTAACAATCATTTGATACTCAATTACGATCTTTCAATAATTATTTTTTTTATTATTCTTTTATGTCATTTATATGTTATTCATTCTCTTATATTCATATTCAATTTACATATTTCTAAATTTTTGAAATTAAAATATATAAACATTTATCTTATCATAAACTCATAATGGGTTTGTTACTCTAAAATGAAATACAATATAGATGAAATATATTTCTTGTTATAATTTTTTATTTAGAATAATAAAATACTCAAACGTTCTTGTATTTACTACTTTTGATCATTTGTTTATATATTTTCGTTTTTTTATTTAATTCCACTTTATTAGTTATGAGTAACAATAAATATATTTAAACATGAATTAAATGAACATTGTAAAAAAAAAAAATTAAATTTTGTTTGCCTATGTGAACACCTTAGATGATGGAGAGAGAACTCTCCCATTATATAATATATTTTTTGGGGGAAATATTCTACAAATTAAAACTTTCAAATGAAAATATTACAAATTACAAATAGATGAATTCGCCTTTTGCGTTATGCACAGAAACTAGTCCAAGTCCAAGTATTACTATAAAAAACACATGATTTAAATGAAAATAAATGTATTTTTATTGTGACAAAAAAAAATGTATCTTTATCTTTGGAATAAAGTAAGCAAAAAAGAAGGAAAAAACAAGTTGTTCATATTGTTCACTTAATCACAAAAGAAGAAAATGAAAACGAAAGCAACAGCAGGAAAGCAAGTGATGATAATTCATATTGTTCACTTAATTAACAATATTTTTTCTCACATCTCAATAAAAGAAATGAACAATAGAAGAACATGTGGGGAAAACAAAATAGTCTACGAAAGTAACGTAACCCAGAACTAAAACCTATTGAATATCAAAACCTCTTAACGAATTTCATTAATACGTAAACTAGCTATATACATAGAATATAATTCAACCATTTTTATATCACAAGTTGGCTCCTAACTCTACACTCTATAGTCCATGTGGTTTGTTTGAGCGTGACATTAACATGCCCAACTGTCCAAGATCAGATTTTGATTGTAACTTTGGTTCTGACTTCTGACAAGTTCTAGATTTCATACCAACACTTATTTGTCTTCTTCATAATTTTAATTAATGATAGTAAAAAACTAAGACGATAATGCTTTGAAGATTTTGTGGAAAAGAATCTGATAAATGCACTGGGCTTATTATTCTAAATTATTTTTCACTGGGCTTAAACTGGCTCTGATGGGCTTTTGGGCTTCATTTTTTAAAATTTGTGAGACCACGTCATATTTTAATTATCCAAACCGACGCCGTTTCGCCAATCTCTCTTCATTCTCCTAATCGAGTTTCTCAAACATCGGAAAAACCCTAAATCTTGTTCTGTAATTGAATTTCTCAGGCGTCGTTTTTCTGCGAAGCCTCTTTCCATTGTTATTATCAAGCTTTCTCAAAATCGCTATCGTGGGTTTAACCAAAGTTTTGATCTTTGTTTGTTTCGTTCTGAATTCGTGTTAGTATTCATAGCGAATAATGGAAGGGAGATTAGCGAATATGTGGAGGTTATCTGTGAACGAGAGTAAATTCGTGGAAACTGCTTTGCAATCTGAGCTCAGAATTGATGGTCGTGGGCTTTATGATTACCGCAAGCTTACCATTAAGTTTGGAAAGTAAGTGCTCTTACTTGTTCACATTCCTTCTCTACTTTCACTTGTTCTGCTTATTGATACCATTGCTCTGCACTTAGTCTATAGCTCAAAAGCTTCAATTTTTGTTGGGTTTTGTGAGATAACTTTGAATGTATCTGCTTTGCTCATGTTCATTTTGCTGGTGTACATCTCTTTAGTCTACTATTGCTTCTTACTTGTATCTTTGATGGGTTTTTGTAACTGTTGTGACTAAAGAGCTTTTTTAATCTTGTTTATGTATCAACAGAGAATATGGTAGCTCAGAAGTTCAGCTTGGTCAGACTCATGTAATGGGTTTTGTGACTGCTCAGTTGGTACAGCCTTACAAAGACAGACCTAATGAAGGCTCTCTATCTATCTTCACTGAGTTTTCTCCAATGGCTGATCCATCTTTTGAGCCTGGTCGTCCTGGTGAATCTGCAGTGGAGCTCGGCCGTATTATAGACCGTGGTCTAAGGTACAAATCTCTCTTTTGAATAGTATGTATTAACGCTGCAGAACAATTGTAACTTTTCTGGTTGGAGTAATGGTAAATTGGTCACTGTTTCGGTTTCAGAGAAAGCCGTGCGGTAGACACAGAGTCGCTCTGTGTGCTAGCTGGAAAGATGGTCTGGTCCGTTCGCATTGATCTTCACATTTTGGATAATGGAGGGTAGGCTTCATTGACTACATTACTTCTCCTCTCCTATATTTTCGTTGAAGGTTTTGGTTTTAAAATGATTTTCGTTTGCGTGTTTATACTACTTACTTTTGCATAGGAACTTGGTGGATGCTGCAAATATTGCTGCTTTAGCAGCACTCATGACGTTCAGGAGACCTGACTGCACAGTTGGAGGAGAGAACGGCCAAGAAGTGATCATACATTCTCTGGAGGTTAGTCATGTTTTATTCGGTTTAGAGAAACTTGTAAGAAAGGAAGTTCTCAACTTCTCAACAGTTTGATTTATATTAACTTTCTTTTGCAGGAAAGGGAGCCACTTCCATTGATTATACATCATCTCCCGATAGCCTTCACGTTTGGATTTTTCAATAAAGGCACTATCGTGGTAAAATAATCAGTCTTTTCATTGAGAATTTAGTTTTCTATTTTTTTTTTCATTGTTTCTTAGATAAGAAATGGGATTGTGTTGTTATGCAGGTGATGGATCCAACTTATGTTGAAGAAGCTGTTATGTGTGGGAGAATGACTGTGACAGTTAACGCCAATGGCGATATATGCGCAATCCAAAAACCAGGAGAAGAAGGCGTGAATCATAGCGTAATCCTTCATTGTCTGCGTCTTGCTGCTTCAAGAGCGGCTGCAACAACAAAGATAATTAGAGAAGAAGTAAGGTTTCTAAATCCAAATTGTTTCGTAACTTTTGATCAAAGAATCTTAATCAGTTCCGTGCTTTTTTTTTTCATGGTGTAGGTTGAAGCATACAACCGAGAAAAAAACTTACAGAAGGTGAAGCGACATCCTACTTTGGCTAAATCTGAAGTTTCTGGACCCATTGTAGTTGTGAAAGAAGGACACAGGAAGTCCTCAGATCAGGATAAAGCCGCAGAGACATCTGTGGAACATGTTGAAAGACTAAAGCTTTCTTCAGAAGAGTTAAGAAGCTATAAGGAACAAGAAGCTGCCAAATTTAAAGGTGGTCCTTCCAATTGGTAAATTCTTCTACTCTGGTTTGTGAAAGGGAGTTTTTTTGCATCTCAAAAACTTTGATTGTGGAACAATGTCCAGGGACCCTTACACCGAAGCGATGGATGTTGATTCTCTGAAAGTTTCTCTTGCTTCAAGAGGTAAAGTTTTCTTCTTCTTTTTTTGCTTCTCGTCTAGATAGAGAGATAAGAAAATGAGACTTGTTCTGTTTTAAATCGATCCAGGGGATTCGGTGACTCAGTCCCCGAGTAAGAAGAAGATGAACAGCTCTGAAAATGATACAGCTGAGGAAGTAACCGAAGATTTAGAGCAGAAGGATACAACAGTTGAGGTTATAACAAAACACAAGGATGGAGAGAAAACACTGAAAGATGCTGTGAAACCAAAGAAGAAGCGGAAAAGCAACAAAAGCAGTTAAACAAGAAAAAGATCTCTAATTTTATATTTTTGTACGATCAACAAGTTTTCTATAAGGAATTTGGCTCAGTTTTGTAGTCAACGTAGAATCTGAAAAAGTCAACATTACTAGAGTGGAGTAAAAGATGTTTAAAGTCAACATTACTGGAAAAGTCAACGTTATAAACTGTTGCTAAAGTATGTTAGAGAATTTGAGTTTTGTTTTGAATTTCACTATAGGGTTCCTGTTTGTTCAATGAACTTTTGAGGGGTTGTATCATACCTAGATGATGAGAGTCCTTAGATTTGGAGGGTTCTTTATCAACTTTCCCAGAGAAGCAGATATACGAGACAGATTTTCAAACACTGGGATTGCTTCAATGAAGACATTAAGCATCTGAAACATAAGAAAATCAAATCAATTGCAACCTATGAATGAAAAAAACCCTCAAGAGACATTTTGAATATCTAATAAGTTATTGATTCTTATACCTCGATCGTCCTTTTATATATATTAAGCTGCAGTAACATAATAAAGCGAACACTTACTTCCATAGTTTCCACATCTAAGTCCAGAATCTCGACATTTTTTTAACCCGTTAATCAGATTAATCGGGTTGAAATCATCTGCATGTCTTTCATCCCATACAACATATTCGTCCGCGATTAACAATCAGGTACTCCTTTGGAACATAATCAGAGTAATCTAAGTAGGTAAGACCTGGAAGATCAAAACTAATGCTGTCGAAATCATAGGCAAGTCCCCGACCATCCAATCTAATGATCTCTTCCTGAGGTTCATCAGCATAACCTTCCCACACTTGCCGTCGAATAGTAAGTCTTCGAAGGGTCGGACTAGACACAGTCCAAGACCATTTCCAGCGTTCGAACTCGATACCATCCATAACTAATTCCTCAAGGAGAGGGGACGCAGAAAGAAGCGTTGTGAACGCACCAAAATCATAGAACCGAATTGAATCAAGAAACAGGGATTTGAGAGCTGGAAGTAAAGCATCGTTAGGGAGAATGTCAATAGCAAAATCAGACCCTAGAGTAAGTTTTTCGACTGTCTTGCAAGTAAAAACCTCCAACGGCAGTGAATACCCTCGTTTGACATGGGCTTTCAGTTCAAGAACCAAGACACCACGCTTCACGACATCACATAGGCAACGATTGACATGAACATATTGGCCACTATGCACATATTGCCATTTTATAGAGAAATTCCTTATACGAGAACTAGCTGGTAAAGCCAATACTCCATCAACAAAATCCTTAAAACTCCCTCCACCACAAACTGAGCCATCAAAGTGAAGATCTTTGTATGATGATAAACAGATTTTGCCACCTCTTTGAGAGAACCTTTGTGAAAGCAGCTTCCTTTGCAGATAGGAAGGACCCAATGTGGCAAAGAATCTCGTCTGGTAGATTGCTGATTCGATCCATGATTTTTCTTTTTGTAAAACCCTAGAGAAACCCTTTTCGCTAATCAGAAAAACCCAGTTCCTAAACCCCGAAAACTAATCGACCCTAACCAGTTTCAAAGCGTTATTGCATGCTTAATAATCTACCAATCGACATGAGAAACCCAGAAATGATCACAAATCGGAGAAACAGCTAAAAACACAGGATTCAAATAGGAAAATTAGCAGAAATGACGACGAAAATTCTGATCAATTCTTCGCTAATACCCTTAGTGAAGCCAAATTACAATCTTTATATGGATGCTTCCATTGCAAACGTGCCACGTGTACGCTCCCTTTATGGAATGCGAATTTACAAAACGAGTTACCGGATCAACGGTAGGTGCATAATGAACTTTTCAAGGATTAAAAACATTACAAGTTCACAGTTTTGAGCAAATGAGAAGAGTTACTAGTTATTGATTACCAAAATACAATTCATCTCCAAAATTATAGAATGCTTCTCTATGCTTAATCGAGTTAATAACCCTATTTATAAAAATAATCGTGCTAAATATATAATATCATGGCCAAGAATCCCATCTTTCATTGTCTTGAAACATGAGGAGAAGTGGTCTTTTTGGCAGCAAATCTGTTAAAATTGAGACAAAGAAATTGTGATTACTAACAAACAGCCACACACACACACTGACTTAAACTATTCAAAATATATTTTAAAATGTAATCAAGCTTTAGAGTGTACCAATTAGTAATCCAAATCTGAAGTAATTTAGTCAAAGAGACACTAAATGCTTTCTCTGAGTTTAATGGGAAGATCAAGATCAGGCTCAGATGGAGTCAAAGCAGAGAAGTAATTATCAACCATGTCCTCTGAAACTTTCTCCAAGCTTGGTGGATCCCACTGCACAACACCAAATTTTATTTAGCATTAATCCTTAATCAATTATTAATCTCTATATTTATAATGATGTACTAATTGTTATACAGTAATGTGTTATTGAAAAGATTTAACAAATATACCTTTGGTGCTTCGTCCTTGTCTATCAATCGAGCTCGTACTCCCTTTACACCATTGAAACATTACTCAATCAATTGGCTCATTACTCTGGTTTGCAATGTCATACCGAAAACTCACATACCTCGCAAAAATTGCCTGAACTTTTTCCGATTATTCCTTGTAGCGACATTCTATACTCTCGGATTAAGCATTGGTCAAGTGTTTGAAACCTTCCTTCTCGGATCTGTTGGATTCGTTTAAAGAAGCTACATAAGTCGAGAAAAGGAAAAATGAGATCGTTGAAACAATCAAAGTTAGTTGTGAACTTACAGATCTCAATGCGACCTTCAAAGATAATGGCGAGGTTTCTTTAAGTCTACGTAGAGTAGTAGTGCACCATATGTCTTTTTTTCTACTAGCCTCGGTTTCCTGGTGACCACAGACACGAAACACTGTTACTTCTAGTGACTCTAGATGGTCATACTTATGGAATCATTTGTAACGAGACTTTACCAAAGAATCAATAATTTCTTCCACTGTGTCATGGCCAAAGCACTTATCAAGTAAATCGAACCTAAGAAAAACCGCGATCAAAGCAAACTTTAGGAGTTGGTATGAGAATATAAGGCGGCAGCAGAATTTTCTTTCTCCAGGATTCAGTAAAACAAACCTGCGAATAACACCAGTCTTTTCTGGATGGGCAACTTCTGCACATTTTTCTAAGGTTGACTCAACAACAGAAGGATCATCAGTGAGCAGCTTCTTGAGCTGTTGTTCCATTACAGGCACCTCCTGTTGTAATAGAAGAAAGCATTACAATCTAGCATGTAAGATAACTTTAGTGAGAAAGCATTACAATCTAGCATGTAAGATAACTTTAGTGAAAACAGAAAAATCTCATTCATGTAATTTATATTACCTCACTTCTAATATAATGTGTTGCAAGGCCACATGCCAACATTTCTGCTCCACTGAGCTTTAACCCAGTCAGACCCAGATACTCCCCTACATATACTCTATTTAATCATCCATCTTAGGGAGCTACTGTATACTATGTTAGTTTTCCAAATAAATTTCTCTCCAGCTATTGATAAGACTGAAATGATAAACCTATAAAGCTTTAAGCATTACCTAAGCGACCGGGTAAGTGAGAGAGATTAAAAGAAGCACCAGCGTCAGGATGGAAACCAATGATTGTTTCAGGGGTAGCAAAAATCTGCAATATACGAGAGTTAGTTACTGCATGCTCCAAGATGTTGTACAAGGGAACAAAACAAGAATCAGCTGAACGACTAATTGAAAGGAGGATATAGATGGTGAAAAGTGGAGAAATATAGACGGAAAATTACATACAGTTCTATCAGTAGCTACACGAAATGTCCCAGGTATCGAAACTCCAGTCCCGCCTCCCATGGTAACACCGTTAAGAATTGCCACCTGCATGCACAGGGTAAATCATGGTATCATTCTACTTATCATGGTCCGGTGACATATTGATTGCCTATTGGTTACAGAGTCAATAATCAAAAAGTAAAGCTCACTTACATGTGGCTTTAGATATGTGCCTAGCAAGTATATAAAACTGTACAAATTCCAGAAAAACTCCCTAACAGCATCCGGACTACCTACACAGGTTAAAGAGAATATAAGTTAAGAAAATATCAGCGATTCCAACACCAGTACATATCTAGACTTAAAGTACCACAAAAACTATCAAGTATTAGATTGATCATACACCCTCCCATGCCATCTAATCTTCATGACAAAAACTCGCTTTTGCGATCCTATCTAGCTTCCTAAAAGTCATAACATCACAATGTATACTGGAATTTCTTATACCTCTCTTTCTTAAATGGTAGAGAGAAACAATATCGCCACCAGCACAAAATGCCCTTCCACTCCCCTCCAACATTTCAATAGAAATGAAAGTTAGAAGCTTTTTTCACCTCTCAAACACAAGTAATTTCGATAGACAAGTAGAAGAAATAAGCAACAATGTGCTACAAAAATTACCTTCATCATCACAAACCCGATATTTGGATCTTCTTCCCAATTCTTATAAAGTTTCTGCAACCTAACTCCCTATTGACAAAATAGCCACAGCAAATGTACCAACAAGAACACGAGTGTTACGAAATCGTCTAACATAAGAGTAATATAAGAGCAAACGAAAATGTATATACAATCAATATACAAACAGCTCCAGAATTAGAGAGAAATACCATGTGAGTGGTGAGCGCATTAAGAGAAGGTGGTCTATTGAGAATCGCAGTGCGAGAACAACCACTTCCTTCAACGAGAACCTGATCGAAAAAGATTGATCCTACGAATCATTCAAATCCCCAGAAAAAATAGAAACCGATAAAGAGTGATTACGAAAGAGCACGAACCTGATTATCGAGATCTTCGGGAGTGACCTTAAGCGAACATAAGCTTCTCCTCTGGTAACTAATGAATCTCCATAGCTTATCTCGAACGATTCTCTTCAACAATCCCTTACCGTTATGCATTCTTCTTCTTCGTCTTCCTCGTTGTGCTCGTTCTTCTTCTTCTTCCTCTATTCTTATTTGGCAAAATCAAAAATGGCGGATCGTTTTTGTGTCGTGGCTTGTTTATCGGTTCCGATTCCACGGAGGACGAAACCTTCTAGATTAAACAGAGGTTTCTCGCTCAGATGACGTGTCCTTCCCTTTGGGTTTAATGGGCCGAGCCAAATATTTAATTTAGGCCTACTGATTTACTAGGTCGTTTTACCAAGGATTTACCAAAATACCCTTACCCTTTTTTTAAGTTTTGTTACTCGTGTTTGTCATTTTCCCTTTTATAACCAAACACCGTATCACACTGAGCGCTTTGCTTGCGTCGGTTATTCCAAAAATAATAACAATGCATATATCGCATCAAAATTGACGACCATTTTTTTATTCAAAAATAAGAAGATTATGAAACTTAGAAAACATATACAGTAAAACCTCTATAAATTAATTATGTTGGGACTTTAAAAATTTATTAATTTAAAAATATATTAATTAATCGATAAATTAATAAATATTAATATTAATTTATAGAGATAAATCTGTTTTAGGTACGAATTTTCTTTAACAAAATTCAAATGATATTCTGTTCAAGAATTATTTAATTAAATTCATTTGTAAAAATAATATGTATTAACTTGAGATGATGATTTATACTTTTATTATTGTAATAGAATAAATATTAACATCATAATATACTATCCATTTAAAATTAATACACATTATTAGTATCAAAATTTAGAAAAAAAAACATGGTTATCGTTCTTAATGTGATGATAAAGTCAGCAACGATATATATTATGATACATTTAAAAAGAATTATGTGTACAAAATCAATTATCGTGTCTATAACTTATCATAAGTTTTGGATACTGAAAAACAATCATAAAAGTTTATTTGATATAGTAAGTAGAATAAAAAGGTACTGAAGCCAAACAAAAATTATATATATATATATATATATCCATAATTATACATGATTATTAATTTATGATATTATTGGGACCATATTTTTATATGGAAGTTTCAAAAAAATTATTATCTTATCATCTTATCAAATTTTGTAAATTTTTATATTGGTCCGACTCGGAACCGAAATAATTTATTAATTTATGATGATTATTAATTTATCGAATATTAATTTATAGAAGTTTTACTGTATTCATGCATTAAAAAACAGGATGAGAGTTATGATGCGATTTATGTCACATGTTTATCACTTGTGTTAAGCTTTAACTAATTTAGTGGCAAAAAGAAATTAAAAGAGGAAAGAATTTGAGTGGCAGAGAAAGAAAGGTGGCAGCTTTTTAGTTTTTTTTTTTATATCATAAGTGTATTTTTATATTTTAATTTGGTCCAAAAGAGGAAACAAGACAAAAAAAAAATGCATTAACTTCTCCTGAAGAATCTCAGCAAATATTATGTGGATCGATGTGCGTGATACTGCTTTGCTTGTGACTGACTCGTTTTCATGTAATTGTGATATTCATTTGGCTTTTACTTTTATATATACTGTACAAAGTGAGACCATGAAACAGCTAGATTTTTTTTTTATCTTTGTCCAGTTTTTTTTTTTGTTGCTAAATAGTAAATATCATTAGAATGAAAAGTTTAGGCATTACACATGTTAAACATGTTATACCTTAGTTAAGGTACCTTTGACAAAAAAAAAAAATTAAAACAAAGTTACAATAGATTGGAAATATTTCAGAGATGTCATCGGATCCATAGTATCATAAAGTCCCGCCACCGCTTTCGGTGTATGGTGTTGCGAATCTTACTATCAATTTTTTTGAAGATGGTTGTAGGGTCGAGGAACTCACTGTTATGCAAAACGTTGTTTCTTTGTTTCCATATATGGAAGATTGATGCCTGAGCCACATCTTTGTCAAGTTTATGCAAAGCAATCGCCATGCGAATTTCTAATGGTCGAATATTCAGTAAATTTTGATATGCTATACGTTACAATTAGAGATGTCAAATTGATATCCTGATAAAAACATTTATCGACAGTTTGTTTATATATAAATTTTGTAGTGGTTATAATAGTTTCTTTTTCAACAAAACTATTGATTGTACTCTTCTACTAGTCTTATACAACAACTATTTCTGTTGATATTTTTATATTTGTGTGAGGATGGTGAATATATCGATTTGCTGATCATTAAAATTTATTTTTGCTAATAACGTTTGCAACTAACAAATAGCCCATTCACTATAGCCACACATGGTATATAAATCCATGTACTTATATGTAAGAAGTCTTCTTACGTGTCTTTATAAGAACTAGTCGTTTTAACACACATCTTAAAACTATATGAAAGACTAAATCGATGGATTTGGTGACATATGAGGAAAACCCTCGAGTTATCTTGTTTTCTTCGATTATGATCAGATTATTTACAACATATAACCAAAACTATCAATCTTCGGAACATGTTTTCCATATCGAACACTCAATCTAATATTAGACTATATTGGCTCAAACGTAGATTTATCCGTAGTCTTTAGATGAAACCAGAAACCAACGAATCGTTATCAACACTAGAAAATAATGTAGAAATGATTGTTAACTACGTGGCTTTTGAATAATGCGAGAGAATAGTATCATCAAATGCCAAGGGGATCACAAACAAAATACACTAATCTCATCGCTAATCTAAAACCAATCATTCCATCCCCAAAATAATTCGTTTGTTATAAAGATAAATTTATTTCAAAACACTCACTAACATCATTCCATGACATAACTCCGCAGGTAAATTACATTGCTTCTCACACTCATAACACCATCTAAAGTAGCCCTAGCTAATTATATCTTACATACATGTGTCTTATTATTTCCACATCCTAGTTAACTCTCTAAAATCTCTTATAACTTTTTGGTTATTTCGAGAACATTACTAACACATGACATCCTTGAGAAGCTTGTACCTGCGAGTAGCCGGTCTAGGAGAAGGCACACCAGTTTTACCCTTGTCGGTTACTGGAGGGATACTACTACTTGTAGTAATTTTGTTAACCTCTTGTTGTTTGATCTGGTGAGCTGAAGAATATTCCGACCGGTAAGATCTCTTAGACGATCCACCGTTTAAACCGTGCTTTGCTCCGGTTCGATTCCTAGCTTCACACTGACACCAATCGCAGATCTTAATTGGATCAGCTTGCTCTTTGTAATAGCTACTACAGTACCTGTATTAAGATTATCATGATGATCATGAATTGATGAATGATATATAGAATCCATGTGTATAGATATAAACAATTCTTGTTTGGTTTGACAATATACATATCTATATATATCCCATACATATATGCATGCTTGTGATTTGATGTATGATGATGATGATGATGATCATATCATCGGCTAAACCGATCTAATGAATGCACGTGGCACGCGATCACACGGTACACAATGATCTAAATCAATATGCATGATATAATGAGTTTATTACATATATATGTATACATATATGTCTAGATTGATATATGTACATACGAGTGTTGAAAGCGGTTAAGGCACTTGCTGCAATGAAAGAGCTTGTCGAAGAAACCAACATCACCACACATGCAACAAACTCTTCTTTCAAGATCCACCATTTTTGGTTTCCTTAATTAGCTGAAGATGGAGAGAATCTGAAGGAAGGAGAGGAAGAGATGGAGAATGAGAGAGAGATAAAGAGAGAGAATTGATTCTATAGAAATATAAATGGGTTATTAAAAAACTTATTATATTCGCAAGTCGGTCCATAAGTAATAATAATTTTTATAAAACCAAGAAAAATGTAATATTAATAAATTAAAATAGCGTAATAAGGCAGGTAGAGACCGCAGGTTGCTTTGCAGTCGTTTTCAGTTGGAGCTTGGGAGGTGGAGAAACAAAGAACCTTAAATTATAAAAATCGAATACAAAAGGACGAATTTACCCTTGGATCTTTATTTGCCTTTTTATTAGGGGATGTTGTTTTAGGGGCCTTTTCTTTAGTCCTTTTTGGGGATTTCACAAATTGAGAAACTTGTGGGATGTCATTTCTTTGACTTTTTCACCGTATAGAGCGTGACATACAATCCCGTTTGGTTAGAAGAAAGCCTCACAAATCACAAATTGCATTTCTTTTTCTAACTAATTCTTATTTTTAGAAAATGTTGTAGTTGGTGAAAGAAACTATTGAGTCCCCTAGATTGAGAATTTATTTCTTATATTAATTCATAAGGTATTCATCATGACAAAAGGAAAATTATATAACTGTGTAAAATTCAACAAACGAATGATTCGCATGATTGTTACAAAATTATATAAAAGTTCAAGGATGTTTTTGTTTCTTCTTTAAAGAGATCCACTTTTATGAACCCATATGCACTCACACGATGATAAATTGAAAGATAGACTAGTCAACTCATTCACTATCTCGTGCATTACATTAATTTCCTAAGTAGACTTTATCGAATCCTAAGTCTATAGTCCGTATACTTTTTATGTCATAGCTCTAGAAAATAAATGTGACTGATGAAACTTCTTAGCAAATATAGCATTGAAATTAATAGATTCACATGACCAAATAAAACTAATCGTGTTTGAGTTGCATCACACCATTTTCAGAACACTCTTGTTTAATAAAAAACATATAGCGAGCGTATATAAACTACATTATATATAACATTTTACTAGAAAAAACAAACGCGTGCCAAGAATTATATATATACAATGAAAACATACTTAATCAGGTGTTTATAAATGTGATTGGTTCTTAGTTTTTGGAGAATTATATAAACTATCACACTGACATATACACACGATGGTTTAGTGGAAGAATTGTTGATGAAGTGGAGCCCATACTTTGTTGTTGTTCTTGGGTGTATATATAAATTTGGATATGTAATTTCGATGGTAAAACATAATTATAGATGGAAAAAAACCAATTCGAGAATCATGTGCTATAATAATACCAGTCAACTCTGACAATATTTCTTCCCAATATGTTTGCAATTTGCGCAAGAAAACAAGAACACATCTAACGTGTTTCGTACAAGAAAACAAAATATCATAAACCCTAGGCTCTCTTCAAATGTATAGTTTAGTTTAACTATTTGATATCTCAAGATATATGTTGTAAAAGAGAATTTCAATATAAGCTCAAGCACCCCAAGCTTCAACGCTTAGTGAATGATACATACTTCCTTGTTTTTACTTATAGGTCATAAAAATATAATTACTAAAAAGTTTTATTCTCAATGAGTACTTACCTATTTAGAAAAAGAAAAAAATAGAAGCATACCAATAAGACATACGGTTTTGTCACTTTTTTCTGTAAATATTCATATGGTACCTCTAAAACAGTCGACTTATCTATTTTTTGTATAAATTTTGGGGTTTAAGTGTATGTACGTACATATATTCATAGATAAATTGATAGAGAGATACATTGAATAATTTAGAGAAAGTAGAGAATATTCATAAACCCTCTTAAAGGCTATGTATGTGAAAGAGGCCATACCCATACATACATATCCCCCAGCTTCTCATGAGGCTATGTAGTCTGTTCCATGCATTGCCTTTAAAGGGGACCATTTTATCTGAATTCTCTTTTTTCTCCATTTGATCTCAACCTTACACGTCTCCTTCTCGTATCTGCGTACAAACACATGCATCGAAATATCTTTAAGCTTTTTAAGCGTTGTGTAAACGGCAAGTTCACTAGAAGTCACGGTGCGTGTGGCCCACTCTCCTAACCTCCGTGGCTCAAATCGGCGACGAATGGGTCCGGTGAAACAGTAGTGACCGTTCACCTGATTCTTTTGTGGGATACACACATCCACCGGTCACATCTTAAGGTATTTACACTATTAATTCTACCTAGCTAGCTATATAATTAATATTCTAGAAACATAAAAAAAAAAAAAAACAATTTTTCTTTCTAAGTCAGTTAGATCCCAATTAAACAAGATAAAGGAAGCCATGGTTTAAAGGCAACTGGGCGATGGCATGTTTGGATACTTGGGGATGGAAAATGTTAATTAACTAAGGGATAGTGGGTTAATGGTTTTCAGTTAGCGAGGAATTATCATGTAAGTCTAGACTATAGATCAATTCTCTTCAACCGAAAATTATCCAACCAATCCTATTTGATTAGTCTTCATGTCTTAAAACTCATTAAAATTTTCAGGAATGAGATATTCGATGACTACACGCACCTTGAAATATTAATCGGATAGTAAAATTTTCGGATAAGTGCTAGTTATAAAAAAAAAAATTTCGTTGGAAAACTACTCCCAAAACCAAATAGAAGCTTTAAATGGAACCGGATGCTTGGCCAAGGTTGAAGAACTATACAGGTGGGATGTTTGAGAGGAGAAGAAGGGTGTTAAAACTAAGATAAAAGTTTCAAGGAAGACAGTAACGCAAATTATTTTGATTTTAGCAAAAAAAAAAAAAAAGCTAATTATTTTGCTTTGTACTGTGCAATTTTAGATTGTAGTACCCCTAATTGACTACACCAATTGTGGAGAAGGAGAAACCTATGGTATGTTCTGAAGTCTTACATTAGTTAATCAAATACGTTTGAGTTCGAAATAATAGAAGCACACAATATTGCTAAGATCGAACACACTTGCACATGGCGTCATTTGCTTCATCCATAATGGATCTAAACTTTCATAAATGGGTTTGAGTTTTACACTTCACGGCCCAATTAACTTTCATAAATCCATAATGGCTTCTAGAAATTGTTGTGGTTCCCCAATCCCCCGCGGCAGCCGGTAGGGCTCGTTTTCAGCACGGACATACCGGCTCATCCAGGACCGATCCGACGCACCGCAACAGTTCTAATGGCTATAGCCCTATACGACACCGTACATGTTACTGTCTTATGCCCCGAGTCCCCGACACATTCTCTGTGCCAAAACATTTTACCCCAAGTGGTTGTTGTCGCATTCTATAGAGACTAGGCCCCACGGCCCATAATTTTCACAATCAAAACAGAAAAGCCCACTCTACATCATCTTCTCGCTAGCTAATCATCGAACTGTTGACTTGACGTGCAAAGGAAGAAACCAAAAGAAAAACTTGCGTGTACTATGCTTCGAATTCAGTCTAATTGAGACCACAATCACAATTGTTATATGCACGTAACTTTTATACAATATATGTTGAATCAATTTTTTTTTTTAGGTAAAATATCATATCTCTAAGGTTTATTCCGTTTAATCCATCACAATATGTCAACGTAAAAAAAAAAATGTCAACGTAACTGAACTTTAATGCAATATACTGTAATTTAATAAGCACTGTTGTTTTATACTCCGGCTACTTATTGTTATTATTGATAATTTGATTAGCTCATTGATCGGATTCGGCTCGTATCACTAGCTAATGTTTTTTTGTAACCACTTGCTACTTGCTAGTTGCTACTAATGCTTCTTTTAAAATACTGCACAAGACGTACAATATAGTTTTGGAAACGAAATTTAACCACAAGACATGAATTATCTCTATACACAACTCAACTATCTTTTCGTATCAACTCAACTCAACTATAGTTTTCGTATTTTTTTCAAAAAAATTCAAAAAAAAAACTATCTTTTCGTATTAAAAAGAAAGAGGGGACAAGACGGACAGAGGATGAGCATAAGGTCATCATATTTGCATGTTATTCGTCAGAAGTGTAAACATTATCTCAATTTAATTAATATTTATTTGTTTATTTTACTTAAGAGGGTGATTAAGTGGTGAATAAAGTACGTAGTCTAGTGAGTTTTAACAACTAAATACAATAAGATTAATTTGTCATTATGGGCACATGAGGTCGCACGTGTTTACTTTGGGATCACCGCCGTCACGTGATTCAAGAAAGCCTAAAAATAGAAAATAAATGGAAATTGTTTTAAGTACTTAAACACGATCAGGGGCGGAGGTAGGTTATACAAGGAGGAGGAGTTGCCCCCCATAATTTTGTACAAATTAGTGTAATATCTAAAGAGTTTTGTTTATGTCCCATTGATAATTTATATTTTGTCTCCATCTTTTTTATTATTTAGCTCAAATGTTTAAAAAAAACCAAAAATAATTAGTCTAAAATCCAAATATTCAACGAATAAATTATATGAAAACTCATATATCAAGTAACTAAATATTATAAACTACGACTAATAACTGTTAATTTTGTAACTATCTTTTCGTTCTATTTTATTTAGATGATATTGTATATTTTTTAAGTTTGGTATACATTTGCCCCCAATGAATTTTTCTTCTGGATCCGCCACTCAACACGATGATAATATTCGTTGAATGTAATTATTCAAACGAATAATCAGAGAGATTCTTATTTCACAGAAAGTGCTTAGAGAGAAAGTGGAACAATTACGAAAGCCTCTGAGTGAAAAAGAGAGTCTTAAGGATCAGTGAGTGCACCGTACGTCGACGTACTCTCTCTGTGTGTAGTTTTCTCGAAGAGGAGACTTACAAGACTAAACCATCACAGGTTGGGTCCACCAACCACCGTAACATTCTCTCTACACTCGTTTTTCTTGCTTTTTTATTTATTTAATATTCATTAAATCAAAGATTATTTTGTATTCAGTTTAGTATATGTTTTTTTTTTGTGTTTTTAAGTTTTCGTTTAATAATACCAAATATTTTTAAAACAAAAAAAAACAGGAAAAGAAACCCATCATGTATGTACCAAATAAATAAAATATAAAAGGAAGAAATATTAGCTTGGTGTGTCGTTTTGATTTAGTTTTCTTTGCTATCTTTTAACTAAAATTTACATTTTCTTTGCTAACCTATATATTTCTTTTTGTTTATTATGAGTTTCTAATTTGTTATATTTTCAACATTTTATATATTTGAAAATTTATTAGCGAGACTTATCTAGAGCACATATGGCAAAAAGAAACCATTGTTTATTTTTTTGCATTTTTCTCTACGTACATTATAAAAAATATGAAAAAATTAGCAACTTTTTTTTTATCAACAAAAAACATAATCCACAAAGCAACTAGTTCGCCCGAACCTAAATAGTTGTTTAGTGGTTAGGTGTATATGCAATTTAGGACTCCCAAACTTCAAACTCATGGCAACAAAATAAAAAGTTGACTTAGTTACCTTTTTTTTTTTTGGTTTTATTGACTTAGTTACCTATTAACTAAGTTACACTTTATAAAAAAAAGCCGAACACTAACACATCGGATAAGCTCGAACTCGCAACATAAAGTGTCATAAATTATCACTGATTAGGTGATTGGATTACATTATTCTCTTGGTTCTTCCATTGAACTACTAACTTAACGGGTCTTACGTCCAATAACAACAACTTCTTTTAATTTTCAAAAAAAAGTAAAAAATAAAAAATAATAAACTATACAGAATTCCCTACGTAACTTTTTCCTACATGCGATTACGTAAAAGAAAATTTAAAAATATATATAGGGGGTCTGCGAAAGGGAACCTTCTGAATGAGACAGAAGTTGCCAGGCTGGAAAAACTGTTGTCGGTAGTAAAACAAAACTATCAATATATTATAAATTGAATAAATACAATTTATCTCCGTTGGCTCCACCTCACGTTTCGTGCCATATTGTTTTTTTACTAGTGATTGTACACTAAAGTCTAACTTTTTTTTTTTTTTTAACTGGTTGTGAATTTTTGGTTTTAATTGCATATTATATTACTTATTACTTCTAAACGATATTCAAATACTTTGCAATTATAATCTGAAAATATAGGATGTAATCTAGCCATCGTAACGCAATGCGGTCCGATACTTTCACATATTTAACATAAACTGTACGAGATTATGCTATAACCACACAAAAAATTAAGGGTTTTTTTTTGTATAAACGAAGTTGACTTCATAGTTAAGTTGGTTTTTGTATAAAAGAAGTTGACTTCATAGTCTAGTAAATGATTTAAACTGAATAGTAATTTATCTTTCAAAGGATTATCCACCACACTTCTTTTCTTTTTTTCCTTATCTTCTTCGTTGATTCGTCTTCTTTTAAGTACTGTAACCAATTTTTTTCTTTTACTTAGTGGCACATGAAGATGAGAACTGTCTCCACATGCAGCCACGTAGATTTACTGGTTCTCTTTATTTTCCTTGGTATTTTATTGATGTAATATTATAAACAATTTAGCTTCAGAACTTCTATGGATAGGCCAATAATTAAAATTGTTGTTAAATCAAGCGAACTTCTATACAAAGTTTAGCTCCAGAACTTCTACGTTAGGATAACTAATTTTCTTTCCTTTTATATTAAGGATTTTTTGTTTACATGATATATATATAAAACGACGTATAAATATTAAGACATATATAAAATAGAACATAGTTATAAAAACAAGCGAAATGACCTGAAAAACGAACATTAATTATTTACAAATGTACAAACACTATAAAATTTATTCTACCTTTTGAATGTCGACATGTTTAATATGTATTTATTTTGATCAATAAAAGTTATAAAACTGATATGCAGATAAAATGTTTGCGGAACAGAGCAAACACTTCAACATGTTGGACGTTCAATTAATTTAATTATATACCAATTTGTCTTTTAGGAAGGTGTCTTATTTTTTTGTTGTTCAATGAACTCTGACGAAATCATGTACGTATTGCATTTGTAAGTACAAATCCAACCACAGTAGGGAAAAAAAACAGTATATGTTCAGCCTTACAAATCAATGAATCATATATACGCTTTAGCACTTATGCCTCCAAAGTACATTGGAATATGTTTTTGTTGCCTGTACACGCATTACGCAATGTGTTTCCTAAAATCTAATTCATCTTTCTTATCATAAAAAAAAATTTGAGCCAAAAAGAGAGAGATATGTATATATACCGGAAAGTCTTATGATGATTGGCGGTGCTACATAATATTTGAGCACAAGATAGTGATGCATATGTATGATTTATTTTTAGCCGAATATGATAACAATGGTCACAACAATTGGTTCCCCATTTTTATATCATGCATGTGTCATGTACATACGAGTAATTATATATAGTTGAAAAATGAATAAATATATTAGTAATGAGCAAATGCATGAAAGAGACATAAGAAGATAAATGATATGAAAAATATACACGAAAAGAGGGCCATAGAATTTATAGAACCAAAGTGCAATGCACTTCGGATCGTCGGTCGAATCATCTCCTTGATTGTCTCCATCCATTTTCCTATTCCCCACAACTTTTTTTTTATTGTTTCATATTTAAAAAAAAAAAATTGGAAAAAATCATCAATGGTAGATGAAGAAAATAATTATCAAAACTAGTACTTTAAATACAAATCATCAAAGCTGATTTTGTTTGTTGGTTTCATCATCGAGATGTTACTAGAAGACATCGCATCAGTTTCCTTAAAATATATTTTGTCATGTAATCCTATGAAATTTTGTTTTTTCTAAATAATACTTTATTTCTCCTTTTCAATTTCTACGAATAATCCTATGAAAAACATTGATCGATGGAATGATGTTAAACATATGTACATATGAAATAAAAAAGAGTTAAACATTATGTATGCTCTACTACTCTACAAAGATCAAAGTCCATCTTCGAAATATATTTCGTTTATTGTAAGTTTTTTATCACAAAATATGTTTTATTCCTGTCAACACAATCGAGCAAAATCATCGTTCACGATATGTTGCTCTATATTTCGTCTTTCCATCACTTAAGTACAACTAACACGAATTTTAATTCAGCTATGGCTTTTTTTTTTCCTTCTAGATAGACATCTAGACTTTATCGTTTTTTGCTTTGTATATTAAAATTGATTGACTAATTAACAATTTTTGTTTTCATCTATATATTAATATATACCAAAGAGATAATTACATCATTCACCAGAAAATGTGGACAAAACCAAGTTATAGAGATATAAACGATTGCACCAAAAACACAGGATCGAAACCAATCAAACGCCCAAAAAACAGGACATCACATTCTTTGAGTGGAGTCAAGACTCCTCCTTTCAGACTCAAAGAGAACCTGAAGCCATTGGGGAGACCCCACGGCAACGTATGATTGCATTCGATCCTCAAATGTGACGCTTTTGGCAATTTTACAAGCTCCTTGGTTCGAGGAAGAATGTTCCAACATCAGTTCCCAAGTATCTACGTCATGCAAAGCCCTAGCAGTCTCCGATGAATGGTACCTAAAAGAGGGTCAAGCAGGTGGTCTGATCACTGTCCCAAGCAAGTCCACTGCATCTGATGCAAAGATTATTTTTGTAAGCCTTAGACTTGTCATACTCTCAATTGACCAAAGAAAGCTTTGTAGCTTTGCATCCATTTCACATTCCAATCACAGAAGCTCCTTCGGCTATGTAGCCAGACACCACCCATCTCATCTCTTAGCACCCATGCCGCTCCCCCAGTACTATTGTGCTTGTTACAAGAGGAAGCAAAATTACATTTGAGCAAGAACTTTGGAGGTGCAACCCACCTTTTCTTGTTCTTGTTCTTGTTCTTGGACTCTAAATTGTTTGTTTCCAATCTCCTTTCCACCAATTGAGCAGAAGACCATTCATTGACATCATCTGAAATCTTTTGCACTTAGTCAATAGATGGGAAGCTTTTACCCTCAAAAGTGAGATTGTTCCTGTTTTTTCACAGTTTCCACATGACCCATGAAAAGCTTTTCCTAATGTCAGATGGAATCCCCTTGTTTTTCCCAACCACAAGGACATAGTACATGTTCTGGAAAATGAAGTTTTTGCTAAAACCATTTTCAGGTAAGGGGAAGTTATAGAAACTGCCAACACCTGCCTGCCTAGCCATTTTTACTAAGAATTATTCTGACGTATTTAGGAAGACCTTCCAATATATGTAAGAAACTTCATAAAATAAAAGAAACATTCTTCAAATACTAGTTTATGATGGATTCTCACTTTTTTATGAAGGTTTTCCTAATTATGTAGGAAACCATCCTAAAAACCCAGTTTATGAAGGATTCTCACTAGTTTAGGAAGAAAATTCACTAGTTTAGGAAGGAGATTCACTAGTTTAGGAAGACCTTCCTAAACAAGTGAAAATCCTTCTTAAACAAGTTAAAATGTGTAGGAAACCTTTCTAAAAACCAGTTTAAAAGGATTTTCACTAGGTTTAAAAGGATTTTCACTAGGTTAGGAAGGCCTTCCCAAATATTCAGAAAACCTTCATAATTTTTTTTTTAAGAATTATTCTGACGTATTTAGGAAGGCTTTCCAATATATGTAAGAAACTTCCTAAAATAAAGGAAACATTCTTTAAAAACTAGTTTAGGAAGGATTCTCACAAGTTTAGGAAGGAGATTCACTAGTTTACGAAGACCTTCCTAAACAAGTGAAAATCCTTCATAAACAAGTGAAAACCCTTCCTAAACAATTTAAAATGTGTAGGAAACCTTTATAAAAAAATAGTTTAGGAAGGAGTTTCACTAGGGTAGGAAGGTTTTCCCAAATATTTAGGAAATCTTAATAAAAAAAAGTTTAAGAATTATTCTGACGTATTTTGGATGACCTTCCAATATATGTAAGAAATTTCCTAAAATAAAGGAAACATTCTTTAAAAACTAGTTTATGAAGGATTTTTACTTTTTAGGAAGGACATCCTAATTATGTTTTTTTTAGGAAGGACTTCCTAATTGTGTAGGAAACCATCCTAAAATCCCAGTTTAGGAATGATTCTCACAAGTTTAGGAAGGATTTTCACTTGTTTAGGAAGACCTTCCTAAACAAGTGAAAATCCTTCCTCAACAAGTTAAAATGTGTAGTAAACCTTTCTAAAAACCAGTTTAGCAATGATTTTCACTAGGTTAGAAAGGCCTTCCCAAATATTTAGGAAACCTTCATAAAAAAAGTTTTAAAATTATTCTGACGTATTTAGGAAGGCCATGCACCATCTCATGAGCAATCATGATGTTGCCAGAAATTAGACGTTGTGGGACAAAGGCAGACTGATTCTGTGAAACCAGTTGCTGGAGATGAGGTTGTAGTCTTTCCACCATGATCTTAGACACTACCTTATATAGTACTGAACAAAAACTAATAGGCCTATAATCTGCCATAAGAGGAGAATTTCGCTTCTTTGGTATTAAACATATCTGAGTAAAGTTCCACACCAGTGGAAAGGATCCAGACTGGAAGAAACCTTGGACCTCTGTAGTAACCTGGTCTCATATCTCATCCCAGTAATGTTGAAAGAAGAGAACAATCATTCCATCAGCCCTTGGAGCCTTGGTGAGATTGATGGAGAAAACATCATGTCTTATTTCCTCTTTAGTCACTTATGTAGTTAGACCTTCATTAACTCTAATGGGAACCGTAGCCTCAAAATAAGAAAACCAGCTTTGAAAATTGTAGCTTGGGAGGCTTTAAAAAGCTCCTTGAAATACTGTGTTGCAACCTCTTCCTTGGATGCTTCACCTCTTTGCATATTTCCATTTGAGTCCTTTAGTTTTACCATATGGTTTCTATTCCTGTTAGCTTTGACTAAGTCATGGAAATACTTGGTATTACGGTCCCTGTAATGACCCTGTCAAGAGATCAAAACAGTTACGAGAGATGATCGAGTCAAGACCTAGTTAATGGAAGAAAAATTGTCAAGCATGACGGGATTTTAAACACGAGGTGGCGCGAAACACGACGTGACGACAAGCATGAGGTGGCAAGATGCTTTTAAACTTGATATTTTTACAAAAATATAAAAGTTTGCGGAAGCACGACACATCTGCTCGGGATTGACGTGCTTAGAATTCGCAAGCCCTTTACATCCGCAAGCACGACAAATCCCGTAAGCACGAGGTGTCGCGATCTTGTGTGACGAGTCTTCGAAAGCACGACAAATCCACAAGCACAACAAATCCGCAAGCACGACAAATTAGAAGCACGACAAATCTCGTAAGCACGAGGTGTCGCGATCTTGTGTGATGAGTCATCATAAGCATGACAAATCCACAAGTACGATAAATCTGCAAGCACGACAAATCCACAAGCACGATAAATCCGCAAGTACGAGGTATCGCGATTGTGTGTAACGACTCATTGGGAAGCACGACACACACTTCTGACCGTCCTACTGTGCCTACCTGCTTGCGTAACCCTATAAATAGGACCAAATAGCTCTCATTTCCTAGATAGAAAATGTTCCAAACCTCTGACCAAAATAGTTCGTGATCATGATCCAATCCACGGTTTGTTGTCGGGAACCATCCAGTAGTGCCGTGAAGTTTTTAGGGTAAGGCGTTCCGATCATAACTTTTCTATATGACTTAGTTTCGTCTTGTGATCTTGAATCCAACCCTTTGTGGTTTTGATGGTTGGAATGATCGAGATTCAAGCCGAAATTCTGTCTGTTTTAAGGAAAGGGAAGATTTGTTAGATCGTGGAGTAGTCGAAGAACCTAGATCCGTTCTAAGCCAAAATCCGAGTCTAAGTCCTAACCGTTTGAATAAGGTGAGTCTTGGTGATGTTTGTCGTGTGCTAGATGAGTAGGCACACGTTGCTTGTTTATTGTTATGCTTTATAGTCGTAGAGGTTCGTGGTAGAATTCTAGGAATTTGGTTAAGTGTTTTCTTTGATTGTTTGTGCTTGATTTTTTGATTGCGTGCTGCATCAGTCATGGGATGATTATATTTGTATTCGCAGCTAACCTTTGTGGATGTATGATTTCAAGAAGAAGTTGATTAGCATGTGATCTAATTAGATACATGCGGGTCTAAGGTATGGTTTTGCATTGTTTGTGAGGTTAGGCGTTACAAGTGATCAAGAGGATCATATAACATTCTAACAATTGTAGAGAGCGGTTGACACTTCCAGATATCGCTAGTCATGGAGGAACGGGATTGCAGCCTAGGGTCGTGGTATTACATGGTCGGATCACTGGTCTTTTAGCCTTTGTGGTTAGGGCCGAGTGAAGTAAAAGAGACAGTGGAAGAAAGTTGTCAATTCGCTGTATAGGGTTTCGCCATCGAACATCGAACATCTAACATCTAACATCTAACATGTTACGTTACATAGAGGAAGGACAGTAAGGGGTCCTCTCAATGTATTGCGTTTGATTTATCTTTTCAACATCTTACGTTACAAAGAGGACAGTAAAGTCCTCTTGATGTGTTGTGTTTGATTTATCTTTTCTGCATGTGCATTCTCTGTTTGATTGTGTGATTGTTATTTTGGTTTTGGGTGGGATATTATTATTGCTTGTTAGGGGAGCCTAGTCTCACTGAGCAATTAGTGCTCACAACTCTATTTGTTTTGCAAGTAACCAATAGTGGGATCTTAGCCTAGGTTGGAGGAGATTAGGAAGGTTGGTGTAGATTGTCTGCTTTTTGTAAAACAAGTATGTGTTTAATATGTAGTAGTGTACTTTGAGCACATAGGCTTGTGGCCACAACATGTATAAATGGTTTGGTAACTTATTGTAAACCATATGTATAAGTATGTATAAAAGGAAGTTTGTTTAAACTTGAGTTGCATATGATACTAATTCTAGTCCAGGACGAACCAACTATCGCTCATAACTCGGGTTGAAAAGCCTTGGGTTATGTTCGATAGGAAAATGTGTGCCTGGACATTTAGTCTAGGATTCTTGAATGTGTTTCTAGAACCTCAAAACGAACGGCTTAGTGCACATATGTAGCATCTTTGGTCTGGTTCCGGATCTACGGTTGGTTGCACATGTTTTTGTTTGATTATTGCGCGGCCAATCGGGTCAACGTTGACCTAATCCGGGTTAGGGGTGTTACAGTCCCCTTCTTTAGTCCATTGATTTCTGTTTTTCTGGAGCTAGTACTCCTCCTCTTCACTATAAGCCTCTCCTAACTCTCTTCAGGTCTGATTCAACTGAGCTGTTCTTGGATTATTAGAGGACTGCATATCCTCCAACTCCTTTTCCAATTGGTGAATTCTATCAAGGGAGTTGGCATTATTTTCTTTTTTCCATATGTTGAGAGCTTTTCTCACCGTCTTTAGTCTTTCTGCCACTGAGTTATCCCCCTGTGTATCTCTATTCCAAGCATTTGCCACTGCTTCCTTCACCAAAGGTTTAAAAAAAAAAGTCTTTTATCAAATCTGAAACAACCTCTATAAGCATCCTCAGAGGCCACCATCTTTACCAAGACCGGTCTATGATCCGATCCTCTTTTCTCCAAAAAAGCTTGATTGGAAGCAGGAAATGACTGAACCAATCTTTGTTACCAAAGCACCTGTCAAGTTTATTTTGTATATACAGGTAAGATCTCTTCCCACCCCAAGTGAAGCTATTCCCAATGCTCGGTAGCTCAGTCATACCACATGCCTTGATCATATTTGAGAAACCAGCAAAAGTCACATCTCTTCTCAATGGGCCTCCAATCTTCTCCTCATTGTTTAGAATCTCATTAAAGTTCACGATCATACACCATCTTTCTGATCTTTGGATACCAATCCTGTCAATCTTTCCCAAACCTTATTCCTCTGTTCATCCACTAGATGCCAATATATACAAGGCACAAAGAAGCTAAAAGGGAAAACGGTCATTTTAATACCGAAATATCTGTTTTGAGCCAAAATAAGTACCAACTTTCTAATGAGTAAAAAAATTATCAAACTTTAGTTGACTTGGCCAAATTAGGTATAGAATTAGTCAATTTTAACAGCTATTAAAAATCCGTTAACTACCGTTTACTTTATCCGTTAAGTTTCAAAACGGTGTCGTTTTGAAATTAAAAAAAAAACTCATAAGGTCATCCAAGAAAATATCAACTTCTTAATGAGTCATAAAATAAATAAACTTATGTTAACTCAGCCAAATTAAGTATAAAATTAGTTAATTTAAGACCAGAGTCCAAGTTCGAAAAAATGGAGAGACGAGATCCTCAAAAGCTTTATCAGTTTTGCACTCAGCGCCGACAACGACGTCAAGACACCAAAAAGATTCGACCAACATTTCAAGAAAGAAGAAACAAAGAACGAGCAGATGAAAGAAGACTCATCGTCAAAACTCCAGCTAAGTAACATCATCACTCCGTTTGGAGTCGTTAGTTTCCTTTTACTTTACCGCTAAGTACTCATGGGTCGTTAGACGTGATCCCGAAGTTTTGGCAATCTTAGACGGGCCTAACAGTTGAATTTTCTATTATTTTTCCAAAAAAAAGTAGAAAAAGATAGCAGTTGCTCAGGATATCACTCATATGCAGTTCGGTCCTAAGGAGCAGGTTTGTCTTTCTAGGTCTCCGGATTCAGATTACGGTTTCCAGGGATCTCGTGTTTTAACATGTCTCTAGACCTTGGCTCTGGCTAAAATTGACTAATTTTATACCTAATTTGGGTGAGTCAACACAAGTTTGTGTATTTTATGGCTCATTAAAAAGTTTGTGTTTTTTTTGCTCAAAATGAAAAGGTTGGTATTAAAATGATTTCATGAGGTTTTTTTTTTTCTAATTTCAAAACGACGCCGTTTTGAAACTTAACGGATAAAGTAAACGGTAGTTAACGTTTTTTTAATGACTGTTAAAGTTGACTAATTCTATACCTAATTTGACTGAGTCAACCAAAGTTTGATATTTTTTTTACTCATTAGAAAATTGGTACTTATTTTTGCTCAAACGGATAGTTCGGTATTAAAATGACCGTTTTTCCGAAGCTAAAATATCCAAAGTGTACATGGAAGTCCATCAGGTTCTTATCTACATACTTGAACTCCACCTCCACTCTCTTCTTCCAAAATAAAGCCAAACCCCCACTATAGTCAACCGGATTTACAGTATATACATAATCATATCATAGTCATTCTTGTAGATCTACCAGCACATTTCTTTTGTTCTTTGTTTCCATAAGAAATAAAACCTCAAGGAAATACCTTTTACGCATTTCCCTCAACCTCTGAATTATCAGTCCTTGAGACCATCTCAAACCCTGATAATTCCAACTCATGAAGCTCATTAACACTCCACAGTCCCTCTTTTGGGACTATCTCTGGCTTTAGGCGTGTTGCGCCTTTGTGACCATCAAACGTTGACTAATTAACACTATGAGACGATTTTAGCACTATATGGTAGTTATTTTCATGTGGTTTTTTTTTTTTGTATTTTGTTTCTTGAAAGCTCATTTAATCAATCAAATTATAAAATTTGGTTTCCCTAAAATCTAGAAAACCAGTTTTTGTCATATATTTCTTATTTTATTCGTCAAACTAAATAACTTGAAAAAAAACTTTTTAAAACAATCTCAATTTTTGTTTTCTACATTTATTTAATGGTTTTCCATTTTTCTTGTTTTAGTAGTAGTTTTCATAGATTAGAACATGGCATGCAATGAATCCATTCTATTTAGAGACTCCTATACTAAACGAATTAATAACCTTTTTCATTATACTTTCTTAAACTCATAATCCAATCTATAAGATAGATAGTCACTATCACATGAATGTAAAATCATGGTTGTTTATCTACTCAACAAAAACAAATCAATCGCTTTTTGCGAAATAGATTACTTTCTATCAATCAAAGCGGGATTCGTTAATATTTTTTTTAAAAGTTACATTTCATTTGTATTTCGTATATTATGCACTAATTTTTTGCTTTGGATAGTTAATCCTCTTTATAAAATTAGCACATGCATGTTCAAAGAAAAAATGTAGATTTTATTTATTTATTAAAATTCGATAAATAAATAAATATAAAAGGTAGGGGTCAGGTCAGTCTCGGTGCATTATAACTCTATACACGTTCTCGTCCTCGTCTCTCACTAAACTCTCTCTCCCTCCCTCTCTATTAAAGCCCTGAACCAGTGACGATTTACTGAGTGAAGCAAGTCCGAGTCCGAGTCAAAGTACCGAGTCAGAATAATAATGGACGTTTACGGTTTATCGTCACCGGATTTGCTTCGTATCGACGACCTTCTCGATTTCTCAAACGAAGAAATCTTCTCTTCTTCCTCAACCGTCACTTCCTCCGCCGCTTCCTCCGCCGCATCAACGGAGAATCCATTTAACTCTAACTACTTCAACACTTCTCCTCCTCCTCCTCTCATCACCGATTTCACTCACGATCTCTGTGTTCCCGTATGCTCAACAAAACTCCCCAAATTCGATTTCGATTTTCTGGGTTTTCGATTTTTGATTTGTTTGTTTGTTTTGCAGAGTGACGACGCAGCTCATCTCGAATGGTTATCTCGATTCGTTGATGATTCGTTCTCCGATTACCCAACGAATCCGTTAACGATGACGGTTAGGCCTCAGATTTCGTTCACCGGAAAACCCAGAAGCCGTAGATCAAGAGCTCCAGTGGCTGGAACATGGGCACCGATGCCGGAATCTGAGCTTTGTCAATCCGTCGGAAAACTTAAACCGAAGAGAGAGTACGGCGTTGAATCGGTGACGGTTGATGGTGAAGGAGGAGTGAGGCGGTGTACTCACTGCGCGTCGGAGAAAACGCCTCAATGGAGAACTGGACCGCTTGGACCTAAAACGCTTTGTAACGCTTGTGGTGTGCGTTTTAAATCAGGTAGACTTGTACCGGAATATAGACCGGCTTCGAGTCCGACTTTTGTTCTGACTCAGCATTCGAATTCTCACCGGAAAGTTATGGAACTCCGGCGACAGAAAGAACAACAAGAATCGTCCGTCCGAATTCCGCCGTTTCGCTCGCAGTAATTTCGCGTTTGCGTTTTCGTTTTCGTTTTCGTTTTCGTCGTTGTTGCGGTTTGGAGGTTTTCTTTTTTTGAAGGGAGGGGGGGGGGTTTTGGAAGTCACGAGATTGAGAGACGTGTCGTAATCCTAACGGTGATTATCACGTGACCGACGAAGAGCTTAAACGAACGAAAATAGTTTATAGTATAAAAAATCGAACTCTGCTAATCACGTCATTAAATTTGTTTAGTATTCATTTGAACTTTAATTTTATTTTATTTTGGTTTATCATTAAATGATTTAATCGCTGCATTTAATTTTCTCCTTTTCAGTTATAAAAGCCTCTCAACCACCAATATGACTCTGCATTTTTTGTGACTTGCGATATAAATTCAAGGGTTCAATACATGCTATTTTATCTTCATGAATACATTAGAAAAAGTTGCATTAATAAGCGAAGCCCATAAATTTTTTAATACAACTAAAATCTGAGTCCAGACAAAAAAAACAAAACACATAATTCAATTAAAAACCCAAAACTAGAAAAGTTTCTTGGAGAACAAGCCACATGTCTAGCCTCTCAAGTTCTCAACCGAAGCTAACCCTAAAAAACATCTCACAAGAAACAGGGCTCTTGAGCCCTTGACTCTTGAGTGTTGTTCAAGTTTTGAAATCGGAAAACTACAACTGTTCTGGGACATCGAGGAGACCGCCCGATTCCTAATGGTCTTGATCCTCATATGATTAACGAGATTCCCAAATCAGTTCTTTAAGCTTTGTGCTTTGGCCAAGGCTAGTAGACAGAGGTGACCCTTTCAACCAAAGTGGAAGCTCGCAACCGAAGAAATCGAAATCAAAGCAGAAGAAACGTCAGATGATATCAAAATCTTCCAATGCGGATTGATGCCTGATTTCTGAGGACTAGCTTCTGCGTGTAGCGGAAGGTCACAACTACAAAGGGAGACTGAAAAGTAGCTCTGATGCAGGGTTCGACAACAATGTTTGATCAATATAATCTCTCACTTCCATAACACCGAAGCAAATGCATCGGATTGGTCGATATTTGGCTGAAACCGCAAAACTACTAAACCAAAAACCAAGAAGCAGGAAGAGAAAATCGTATAATGAAAGCCAAAAACTGCAACTGTTTGAGATCGGATGGACACTACTAGTCAAGAGAAACAACAACAGAACTCAAAAAAGCATGAATGAAATGACTATACTGACAAAATCTAAAACAGAGTATGAGCCATTTGCTTGATGGTTACTCTACTTCTTCATTTGCTCTTGACAAAGTAGAGCTTACCCATGACATGAAGAATAGCAACAAAAGCAATGAAACCAATGCTCATAATCAGAACAACATTGGGAGAAATCTTGAGACCGGGAGCGTCGTCTGTGTAAAACTGAAGCATTGATCCCGCTGCTCCTCCCGAAGCACCACCACCGGCGCTGCTGCTGTTTCCGCCTTTTCTCCTCCGCATACTTGCAGTTGCAGCTGCACTTCCTCTCTGTGGAGCTCCAGCACCAACAACCATTTTCGCTTCACTTCTTGATTCTTTTTAAACTAATTTGAAGAACACAGAACAACAAAAAGATTGAAACTTTAGAAAGAATGAAGTAGAAGAAATCAAAATAATTCCTAAACATTGCAATGTCAAACGAATCCCAAACCGAGTAATAAATACATGTAAGTTTAACCCAATTGCTTAATCTATTTAGATCAATCCAAATTCATATTCAGCACTAATTAATCATCATTCTTGATAAATCTGATCCAAAAATCAAGACACATCATAATCGGAGAACAAAAATTCCAAATTCTGGCGAATCGGTATAACGAAATCAAACACTACTGGGCGTGTAGATCTAGGAATCGTATCACAATCAGAAATTTCCCACTGATAGATAGCGAAATTCAAAATCTAGATATGTGATCATCTTACAAACCCCAATTCATCTAAACATTCATAGATCTACAAATTTCTTCGATCTCACAAAATTGCTAGATCGATCATCGTTGTCTCAGAGATTCACAGTAAGAGAGATTAAAATCGAAAAAAAAGAATCACCTGATTTGGCTTTACAGATTTCTGATTTGCGTCGAGAACAGATTTTTATTTGTTTTCAGGAATCGTTGTGAATATTCGTAATTTGCAGAAATTTTGTTTTATGAATATGGGTTTAGTTTGTCCTGAGGCCACGCAACTCCTTCGCCTAACAACCAATACTATAGCGCCACGTCGACAGCTTAAATGAAAAACATCCAATTTGAAATTGACACGTGGACGATAGTCTTTATGAGTACCCTTAATAGTGCACGTCTTTGGCCTTTGTTTTAAAAAAAAAAATGCTAAATTTAAAATGTTGACATTGAAATGATAGTGGTGTTGGTAAATAATTTCTACTTTCGTATTATTAAAAAAATAATAATAGTAATAATCACAACACGAAAAGAAAACAAAATGTTGAATAAAATTAAACCCAAAAAAAAAAAAATGTTGAATAAGAAATTAGACTAGTTGGAGGGAAATGTACCATAACTTGTCATGAAAATCCACTTAAGATTGAGCCCAAGCCCATTTTTCTTTTCTATTTCTTGAGTCAGGCCCGTTGACTACTGCCAATTTCATAGGACCCATTTAATAATCATATGCCATTAATTTGCCGAGAGACAGCGAGATAAACAATATCATCATGATTACATTTTATGGTCCTAAATATTCTTGCAAAAATTGAGAAAAATCAGAGTTCATACAAAGAGAATTAATATGTGCACCGGTAAGGCGATAAGATAAAGAATGTAATCATAATACGTTAATGGTAGGTCATATATATACTTATTGTATATATGAGGTCGTAATTAAAGGCAAAAATATCTGCCGACGGCGACATGGCTCCACAACGATAACTCTTATTTTCTACTATCAACTATCCAAAAAAATAGTTTTGTTTATTCACGTGCACGAATTTATCAAAATTAACTACCCATTTCCATGATCAATACAAATCCCTACGCGTGAATATGGAGTCTAATAAGTTAAATTATGTTTGAGATTTTAAAAGTCATTAGCGGAGGAAACCAAGAAAGAGAGGTGATTCATGAATGAAGTTTCGCGAAACGTACGTACAAGTAGGTACCTTAGTACGTAGTATACTATTTTAAAAGCATTATTGTATTACATTTTCACACATTTTTATAGATCGAGACACAGATATAGTGACTACTGAGAGTGAGATATATAAATAAGAATGTACGGTCACACGATAGTAAGAATATAGTGTAAGTGGTCGACACAATAGCATAAACTAAGTGCACTTTGCAATATCTGATTAACGCGTTAGTAATTATTCGAACATTAACAAATTTACAAGTTTCTTTTTCAAAAAAAAAAAAAAAATTGCACGTGAGATTTCTTCGATTTCATACAATATTTACATAGTTTGTGTATTAAACCACGATATAGTTAGTTATTGTGCTACCGTCTAATTAAGCTGATAACATAAACAACAGGAATACAATTATATATATCATTCTGCATTTTAGTTTACGGAATATTTCATTATGTTGTTTAACATTTTTTTGTTTAATATGATTATCTTTCAATTTTAGTGTAATTTAAGGGTTTTTTCATCGTCAGATTTTGCATTAGCCGCTGAGAAGAGAAAATGCTTTGATTGTGTGGCACAATTCTATTATATTCATTAGACTTCATCGAGAAAGCTAGAATCCAACAATATATGTGAGTAATCAATGGAGAAAATATTAGTTTAATAGTAGAACATATGTGTACGTCGCATATATATAAACATTACACTCCAACGAACTCAGAGTGTATAGTTTGTTGAAAAGTTGAAAGAACATACACTACAAGAAAACAATGAGATTTTCGACGGAATTTCCGACGGACATCATATCCGTCGGAAATTTCCGACGGATTTCCGACGCATTCCCGACGGAATTCCGAATTTTACATTCCGTCGGAAATCCGTCGGAAATTTCCGACGGATTTCCGACGGATTTCGAAATCCGTATACGGTATACGGTATACGGTATCCGGTTACGGTATACGGTATACGGTATCCGTATACGGATTTCGAAATCCGTCGGAAATCCGTCGGAAATTTCCGACGGATTTCCGACGGAATGTAAAATTCGGAAATCCGTCGGAAATCCGTCGGAAAATTCCTTATACGGTATACGGTATACGGTATCCGGTTACGGTATACGGTATACGGTATACGGTATCCGTATACGGATTTCCGAAATCCGTCGGAAATCCGTCGGAATATCTTTTTTTTGAATTGTGAAGATACAATTCCCGCCCATGTTTGGCGGTATAAAATTAGGGTAAATCCGTCGGATTTCCGACGGATGTACCCTAATTTTATACCCAAACCAAATTTTCTTATAAGAAGAAGAAGAAGAAGAAAGGAGAAGAAGAAAGAAGAAGAAGAAAGAAGAAGATGAAGAAGAAGAAGAAGAAGAAAGAAGAAGAAGAAGAAGAAAGAAGAAGATGAAGAAGAAGAAAGAAGAAGAAGAAGAAGAAAGAAGAAGATGAAGAAGAAGAAAGAAGAAGAAGAAGAAGAAAGAAGAAGAAGATGAAGAAGAAGAAGAAAGAGAAAGAAGAAGAAGAAGAAAGAAGAAGGAGAAAGAAGAAGAAGATGAAGAAGAAGAAGAAAGAAGAAAGAAGAAGGAGAAAGAAGAAGAAGATGAAGAAGAAGACGCCGCCGGTGACGCCGCCGGTGACGCCGGCGGTGACATCGCCGGAGACTTTTTTTTTTAAAAAAAAATTCAAAATCCGTCGGAAATCCGTCGGTAAACACGCCGTCGGAAATCCGTCGGAAATACCGACGGATTTCCGACGGAATTCCGACGGATACCGTATACCGTATACGGATTTCGAATCCGTCGGAAATCCGTCGGAAATACCGACGGATTTCCGACGGAATTTTTTTTTCCGACGAGATAGAAACGACGGATCAAATCCGTCGGAATTCCCTCGGAAAAGGCCCTATTCCGACGGAATTCCGACGGATTTGACCGTCGGAAATCTCATTGTTTTCTTGTAGTGATAACTTCTTGTCATTGTAATAAATATTGTGTAGGGGATACATATTTATCAGAATATAAGAAGACAATGACATATAAGTAGTTATATTTTGTTGAATCTGAATTGGATGGTGCAATCAATTTTTCTTTTTATAAAAATAAAATATAATTGTAAGTCTGCTTTCCCTAACGTTTAGTTTAGTTTGTTTGCATTCAGCAATTAACTCGTTCTACAAAACATGACTTGTCGATATATTAAATTTATGTATGGGTTAGTTCGTACGGTAGTGGTGTAGCTTCTTTTTCGATTTTAGACCATTTAGTACTTTTAGTTTTATATCATCCATATACAAGTAGACTTCCCATACGGATTTTAGTGATCCACAAAAAAAAAAATAAAAAAATGAAAAAGAATGACGTATATAGTTTCTACATCACTACATAAACTAGGTATTTTCATAAAGTCGACAGTACTTGATAAGTTGATATGTCTCAAGGCAATAGTTACAAGTATATATTTTAACCTATTTAGACGGTGGAATGTTAGAAAATTATGACCACAATATTGTGATCACTTGCATCTTTCTTGTTTTGATAAAATCTATAGTTCACTGTATATATATATATATTTTTTGTTTTTTCATATGAGATCATATGTATTCAATTCCAATTACCAAACTAGTTCAACTAAAATTACTTCGAAGAAAAACGATTTGCAAAGTGAAATGGATATGTTATTTGTTATAAATGAAATTCGGATAAAAAAAAATGAAATTCGGAACAAATTCTAAATGGAAATGTAAATTATTAACCATACAAAAAATGAAATTTGTCCAAAACAAAACAGAAATGCCAATTGGATATCTAGATTACATACATATCATCGATCCGACTTTACATTTATGTACTTCATTCATCATTATAAATATCGTTTTCTAGTTTTGATTATAAATAACGAATAATATTTTTATTAAAACAAGTGATTCTTGAAAATTGTGTTATTTTTTATATTGAAAATTAATTTTGCCTAGCAACAGCTTAGGTGGTGAGTTCTGGCATCGGAGAAATTTGCGTTTTGCAACCGCACGTGTGGGTCGCCTTGCGGGTATTTCGAAGTCTGCGACCAGGGGTTGACAAGATCCACAGACACGTGTCACGGACTCGTGTAAATTAGTGGGCCCCAAAGCTAAACCTCTGATTGCTCGAGAGACTTTCAACTAAAGCTGACTTCTCTTCACCTTTCACCAAACTGTCGGCGGAGATTCTTTGTTTCAAGTAATTTTTTGGATTTGTTTATTTCTAAGTACTTTGGATTTGGTTAATGAAATAGTTAAAATACATTATGCTTAGCTGTTATATCTGTACTTTGGTTTACAAAAGAGAGACACACAAATCTTCTTAACAATCTATTTTTCGTACTAATTTTTATATATATTAATTTTTTTTTTTTTTTTGCTTGTTTTAGTAGCTTCTTTCCACCTTCCAGATGACTCCAAAAATCGATGTCGTTTCTCTTTTCCATAAAATTCCATTTAAAAAAATTCTTCCAGACGTATATAATTTAAATATATATTTTAGTCGATTTTATTGCCGTGTTTCAGAGATTTGTACTTGTTTGTTTGTGTATATTGTGATCTCGTATCTATTTTAGACAATGTAAAAACTGTACAATTTCAATTCATCAGTTTAAATATTTGATCTCTAAAGTACACCTACTTTTACAGCGATGAACAAATTCTCTAAGTTCCAAAAAAAAAAAGAAAAAAAAAACAAATTCTCTAAGTAAGCGATATGATTGATATAAATTAATTATGATAAATACACGATAATAAGCATATATTAATCTTTCATAACTTTGACGTTGAAATATATATTATTATACGGTTTTTAACACACACACGAAGGTTAGTAACTATTAACTAACATTTAAATAAAGTAATAAACTAATAACCAAAAGAAACTAAGAGGAAGGTACCTAAGTTACATTCGAATGCTTTATATATAAAACCTCAACAAAACCTCTCCCTTTCACTTCATCTTCTTCGATTACATCACAACAAATATCAATCATATTTTTCTCCTCGATCAAACTTTGTTAATTCTCCGGCCAAACAAAAATCAATGGCGGTTTCGAATTCTTTAACAATCTCTCCAAGAAAACTCCGGTCCGATCTTTACTCTTACTCCTACCAAGACAATTCCGAGACACCTCTGGTTATCTCTGTTTTATCGTCACTGATCAATCGAACACTCACTCGGAACCAGAGGATTAACCGGAGAGCTTCTCCGGCGTCGTATTCCTCCGGTGGTAGTGGCAAGACTCAGATCTTTGATTGCCGTGAAATTCCCGATATGACCATCCAATCGTACTTAGAGAGAATTTTCCGGTACACTAAAGCCGGTCCTTCGGTTTACGTGGTGGCTTATGTCTACATTGACCGGTTCTGTCAAACCAATCCCGGTTTTAGAATTAGTCTCACCAATGTACATCGCCTCCTCATCACAACCATCATGATCGCTTCTAAATACGTCGAAGATTTGTAAGTATTCCAAAACGAAAATTCATACATTTTGGATTTTCTCTTAAACCTATTTTTGAAAATAAATTTCATTTTTCATAAAAACTTCTATTTCTAATTTGGTTTCATTCTCTGTTTTTCAGGAATTATAGGAACTCATATTTCGCGAAAGTAGGAGGATTAGAGACAGGGGATTTGAACAGACTGGAGTTAGAATTTCTGTTCTTGATGGGATTCAAATTGCATGTAAATGTGAGTGTATATGAGAGTTATTGTTGTCATCTTGAAAGAGAGGTTAGCTTTGGAGGAGGTTATCAAATCGAAAAAGCATTACGTTGCGCCGAAGAAATCAAATCTACACAAATGATCGTTCAAGATCCTAAACATCATCATCATCAGTTTGCTCGAATCTTGTTGTAGACAAAGAAACTCTGTTTTTTTTGGTTGTTTTTGTTAGTCTTAGTTTTCTGTCGTCTTGTGCTTTGTGAGCTTGACTTTCTGACAAACTTGTTAGTTAGAGTTTATATATTTGTAATTTTTGTTTGGTATATATGGTGTAAATGTAAAGTATAGATGCGTAGAGATGATCGGTGATGCAAGTATGAGCATTTTAGATTCAATATCTATTGAATTTGAGAAGATGGTTTCATGCAAATCTATGTCGTTGCGTGTATCTAATGATCAACATAGCAATAGCAAATTAATATCAGTATATTGTCCTATCCAATTTCGAAATGTAAATGCAAATTTTGAGAGCATGAGTATCCGTGATACCACGAGGTATCATCAACATTAGTTTAATAATTTAGTCTGCCACATGGATCATGATACGTTTCATCCATTTCACTTTATTGATACGTTCCACGCGAAAAATTTTATTTTAATTAATTTTGTATTCAACTTTTTTTTATGATACTCTTTGTTGTATCATGAGTAATCATGATTAAAAACCATTCATTTTTTCAACAATGTGGAAATGAACTTTTAAACCCGAAGATAACAAAGAAAAAAGAGTTTTTTTTTTTAAACATAATAAAAAGCAGTTAAAGTGAAATTTCTTAGACAGCCACTACCTATATGTTTTAAAGATAAGCAAGTTGATCATTTTTTACCATATATATGAATGCTAAAGATAGGCTTTGGTGCTTCTGATTTGGTGTCGAATAATTGCTTAAACGGTGGCTTAAAAATATACATTATTACTTATGGTTTTAAAATTCTTTAATTAAGATATCTTATTAAAACTTCTCTGTCCATTATATGTCCACCAACTTTTCTAATTATAAAATAATATAGTTTCAGATTAATTGAACCTTTCTCATTTTTTTTTGGATATAGGAAACCATGATCGGGGCCTAACTGGTGACATAATATTTGAGGAATGTTGAGGAATTGCAGAAAAAAAATTACTCCATTACCAGTTGCACTTGTGGAATTGGGAAGAATAAATAGCAAGTGGACCAAATTTAACATTTTTTAATTTGTTATCTTTTAATAAAAAAATACTTTTCTACAAAACATTAGTTTTATTTTTCTTGTATGTACCAATACGATGAATCAATTTGCAAAAGACACATGATTCAGAAATACAGAAAATGGTACGTATTTTAAAAACAGATGTTGTTTGATAATTAGCAATAACTAAAATGTATACTTCTTATTAATTTGAATGATTATTCCTAAAAAAATTAAATTATTGATGAAATATATGAAAGATAATTTAAAAAATAAATGTTTTTTTTGGTGTAACATCTTGTTTAATTACAAAACTAATTAAATGGATAGTAAAAAAAATCGTGACATAATAGATCAAGACGGATGAACTATATTGGATAGACAACTCAAATTTTAATGATATATATATATTTAATGAATTATTAGTATGGACAAAAAAAATAAGTAATGATTATTGGTTTGTGTATTTTAATGAATAAATATATCAAAACCAAACCCAGTGTGGAAACCCCCTTATCCAATGGTTCGGTTAAAGGTTCATTAATGCTTCTACACCATGAGATCTGGGGTTCGAATCCCAGAAGATGCGATTTATTAAATACTGATGCAGATTAATGGAGGCAGGTTTTCAGGAGATCTTCAGCGTGAGACAAGATATAATCGTTTGGCGTGGATCAAGGCGGAAGACTTGTCCGTTGTAGAATCGTCGATGTAAAAGTTCTCATAGTTTGTAATCGAATAATAATAAATCCAGACGATTAAAAAAAAACCAAATCCAGTGTAATATAAATTTTTTTGATGAAATAAGTTGGGTTTAGAAATAATTTAATATAAAATTATTATTTTATAAAATTTAATATATTTATAAACATTAATATTTGATTTCGACAAACATTTTTTTATTAATACTTTTATAAATTTAATTAATTGATTTATTTTTAAAAATTTTGCAAGGTTCCCCAAAATTCCCAAATAAAGAAAATGCATCGTCGTCAACATTTCGTTGTTGTTGTAGAAACTCACAAGTTATCATTGTAGATTTGTATTTTTCTCATTATATATTTTGCGGAAAATAGTAGAAGACCTTTTCATTTAAATGAATCAGTCTTAATTATGCCATTTTTATAAGAATACAAAGGGTGTTCTCTTATTCTTTTTAAATAATCCTATACAAAAAGAGTAGTGTAGTGTGGTTCACGAGCATCTACTCACCCTACCTAAAGGCGATCAATCATTTGGCATAATCCTTTGCACCAAATATTTAAAAGAAAAGTTTAGGATTGATATGTTGATATGATGTCTAATAATTGCCTCACCTTAGGTATACACTCTAACATTGTATGCCTTGATTTTGTGCTTATTCGAATTTTTGATTAAATCGTTTAACCTTATAATGTTTCAAGTTTACAAAGTAAAAAAATGTGTCGAAAGCCTAACGATTTATCGCAAGTAATATTGAAGATCTTCTTAGGGCTAAATTTACATATGCGAAATATAATCAGAAATTACAATGCTAATCTTGGCAATCTAATGTATGATCAGAAATTAATTAAAATTTTGAGTGATTAATTATGTAAAGACAAATCAAATTATGGACATTTCTAGCGGTCTGAAGACAGTACATGTTCGTCTGTTCTGTTTCTACTATTATGCAGTTTGTACTCAAGGTTATTTTTAACTACACAATCTTGAGAAGTGGGAGTAAAAAACTTTTATCGCCAAACTAATAAAAAACTCGAGTGCTTAACTTTTACATAAGTGATTCACGGTATGAAGGCAAATCAAACTTATGGCACTTTAAACAATGCAACAATTGTATGTTCGTTTATTTTCATAATCATGCAAGTATTTAAGTTTTTTTTAAAATGATTAGAAAATTTAAAGCTATACTTGATTGAGAAAATTGTAAAAGTTTTATTGTGAGTGTTAAATTTACAATTCCGTGTGATATTAAATATGAAAATGATATCTCTAACGATCCAAATTCCAATGGATAGGACACCTGTTCAAATTGTTACACAGTTATACAATTTAACACTTAAGTTTCTTTAATTAATTTAGCAAATTAACAAAATACTTTTATTTTATGTTCGTTTATTTTCATAATTATGCAAGTATTTAAGTCTTTTTAAATGATTAGATATTTTAAAGCTATACTTAATTGAGAAAAACGTAAAAAAAATTATCGCATGATTAAACGTGAGTGTTAAATTTACATTTCCATGTGACATTAAAAATGAACATGGCATCTCTAATGATTCAAATATAAATAGGGACAGGACACCATGCTCAAATTATTAAACAGTTATGCAGTTTAACACTTAAGTTTCTTTAATTAATTCGGCAAATTAACAACATATTTTTATGGTGAATGAAGATGCAATTTTTATAGTCAAAATAGGTAGAAAAACCAATCGCACGTATGCATATTAACTTGTGCTAGCCGAATTTTAACAAAGAAAAACCTTATTTAATTTTTTTTCGTTTTTGAAATCGAACCTTGTCTAAATTGAAAAAAAAAAGAAAAGATTTGTGTACCTGATTACAGAGACAACAAAACACATCACGAAAACATGCCTCGATATGATCTGCATCGCCTACACTTCTGTCTTCATATGGTTCCTTTTTGATAACGGATCTCTTCCTCCTGTCGATACAAAATACAATGACTTAGCTTGTGGAAAACAAAAACTGTAATTTTTATAGTAAATCTATATTTAAAAGCCAAACAAAAAGAAATTTACATAAAAACTGACGATGTTTAGACAATATGAAGATGCTTTGAGATTAATAACGTGGTTCATTCAAAACCAAAAAGAGAGGAGAACATCAAATAAGCCTGACGATTTTAGATAAAACTGACGATTAATTAGGTTCCTTACCAATCTTAAAGCAGAAAAGCAGAAATTGAGTTGGACAAATTTGAATGAGTACTTTTTCTCTCTCATTATCTGCAGACTGATAAGAAAAGTAGAGGAAGAAGAATTAGTTTTTGGAACTAGGTTTTTGGGCAAGACTCAAAGAATATAGGCAACTTAGATTAGTTTCTTGTAACGGCTATTTTTTATAAGGGTCTTTATTTCTTACTGTTGTGAAAATTCAAAGCCTACTTGACCTGCGTATAGTTTTAACGGTCTTTATCTCTTACTGTTATAAATTGACCGTTGTGTTCGCAAGCCCATTACAGATGTGAAACCATTGTTGGAAAGCTTATATGGTATTGGGCCAAAGAGACCTAATATTGGGCCTTACCAGCAACTACATCATGCGCATTATATAATTTATAGGAACCTTATTCTAATTTCCAACTTAATTACATCATTACCTTATATATTTAAATCATTAAAGTTGTCCTCCACCGATAATAACGATGTTAAAAAATAGAGAATTTAGAAAAGTGAAAAGAAGAAATTGATCAAAATAAACCTTTTGTTGAGCGGTAATGGTTTTTTTTGTTTCTTTGGTCTAAACTCATCATATGCAAGCTTTTTTAAGATTTTGTTTTCCTAAAATATAGGATAACTACATTTTCGTAGAAAATCTAACACCTATATAAGTTTGGTTTTTCCCCAACAACAAAAACAAAAAATACAAAACCTACCTTCATCATTTCAAGAAGACATGGCTCTATTTTCAGGCAAACATATTTGTCTTGTTGTTGCTCTATTTGCAATCTCATTGAAGCCATGTTTTTGCCATAATAAAACCCATTGGAACCCCGCCGGAATCACGTGGTACGGCGACCGAGAAGGTCCTGGTAGCACAGGTAAATCAATTGTTCCAATCCACAAATCAAAAAATTTCAATATATTTTTGCATTTTTAAAAACCGGTTCTCAAAAATATATAGGAGGAGCTTGTGGTTATGGAGATGCAGTGGCAAAACACCCGATAAATTGTATGATTTCAGCCGGAGGACCTTCAATATACAAAGATGGAAAGGGTTGTGGAGCATGCTACAGGGTATTCTATATATAACATCAATTGATTAATCATATTGTAGTGTATAACTAAATACGTACAAACAATGTATATATATATATATATATATATATATATGTTATTAGATTCTATGCGACCATCCGTTGTGCAAGAAAAAGCCGATCAAGGTAATGATATCGGATGAATGTCCCGGCTGCACGAAGGAGGCGGTCCATTTTGATCTTAGCGGTAAGGCTTTTGGTGCATTGGCCATAAATGGCAAGGGCGATGAATTACGCAACCTTGGAGAATTAACTGTTAAGTACAAACGGTACGTATTGTTGTTAATTCGGTTTGTCAAAAACCAGATTTGGTTCCGTTCGGTTGGGTTTTTTGATAGAAAATAACCAACAATATATATTGAATAGTTTAAATTGAAAGTATAAAAAAATTGGTGGCTTTCGGCTTTGTTCTATTTTCATTAAATTCAGTTTTTGATCAATTTGGTTAGTATGAATAAACAAAATTTTGTTTTGGTTACGGTTGGCTAACGTTAGAAGTATATAAACCGAATAAATTTTTCATGCATGTCATGGTAATTTCTTGATCCAACAATATATCTTATATTCCTAATCAATATTTTATGTAGTGCATGTTGCAAACACCCTAAGAGTAAAATAGCTGTCCATGTCGACGCCGGAGCAAACCCTTACTACATGTCATTCGCCATTAAGTATGCAAACGGTGATGGAAACTTTATGTGCATTGAGGTCCAACCGGCAGGCGGAAAATACATAAAAATGGAGGAAATGAGATCCGCCGTTTGGAAACTTAACTCCGGCGTTCCATTGAAAGGTCCATTCAACATCCGCCTTACCTCCGCCGTGACCAAAAAAATTCTCGTCGCTAATTCCGTTATACCGGAAAACTGGAGTCCCGGTGCTATTTACCATTCCAAAATCAACTTCGCCACACCAATCAAAATCAAAGCCGCTCACAAGAAGCCCGTTCACAAGAAACACTAATGATTCATTGCATATTCCTCTTCAAACAAATTGTAATGTTTGAAAAAAATGGGGTTGTAATATTTGTAACGGATAGTATAAAATATTTTGAAGATTTTAAACATTGCTTTTATGTACTTGTATTCATATGGGCTTAGTGGTGTAGTCCCTTGGACTTGAAAAGTCCATGAGTTTTTTTTTTTTAAATATAAACCGGTTTGGTTCACCTTTTAATGTCGAACATAGAGACCTTAGACCGGATTTAAGTGGTTTTCATGTGAATGAAGAAGATGCACATAACACGACACAATTAGCCTAAAACAACTTTTTCACAAGTTTGGTAAATAAAGATTTCTCAAGTTCACTAATCACTGGTAAAGTCTCTTTGTTGTAAACCACCTAACTATATGAAGATTTTTTGAGGTTAAAAGTTAAAACCGCGTTTTATCTTAGAAAATAAAGATGTGAAAGGAAAAAATATATAAATCTCTAAATTGGTAATGCATTTTTGCCAAATTTATGGCATCTTGACTTGTTCTTCTTCCTAACACAACGGTACGTTTTTCAGATTCTTTTCTTCTAACTAAGAAAGCTCCAAATTAAAAGGATAAAAAAAACCTTAGTTTTCAAAATTGATTAAACGTCGCAATTTGGTTATCTTACTCTATAATGATTCTAATGCATTTAAGCTTCATTCATCTATTATCAAAGTACTTTGAATCTGTTGGGAAATAACTTGTAATATGGTCAAACCACATTGAATTGAACCTTTTCTTTAATTTTAATTTAATTATCTTCACTTGAAAAACAAAAAAAAACTAATTTGTTATTTTTGCGCATAGAGAGATAAAGTTACTGATCAGTTAGGGTAAATTAAACAACCTGTATTTTGAACTAGTACGTGGCTGTCACGTACTGTAAACTCACAGCAAAATGATGTTATAAACATTCTCTCTCTCATTTTTGTTGGACAACGTTTCCTTTTTTTGTTCATTCGTCGTTACAACAAAAATTAAAAAAAACCCATCCTCAAAAGACTTTTTGTACAACAAGCAAAGCTTGAAAATTCCGAAAATACCCTTACATTACATGGTTACACGTAAATTTTTGGCATAAATAGACAAAAACAGCTGCGTTTGCTTCTGCTATTTTAGCTGTAAAAACGGAAACTTTTTTTTTTACTATTTTTAAACCAAACTCAAATAGAAGGGTAAATCAGGAAATTCAAGTAAATAATTGCAGAAACGGGCAAGTCTCGCATGTTACATTGTCTCTTCTTCAACTTCATGCATACGCTTTAATTAGATTTTTTTTTTCTTTTTAATTTCCTTCCACTTTCCGTTTTCCAGATCAAAATTAAATTTTTGTAAAACAGTAAGATAGAGAAAGAAAGAGAGATAAAAATAAATAAATTAAATTTTAGTTTTTTTCTTTTTGTTTCTTCTTGAGCGTGTTGTATACATATTAAGCTGATTGGTGTAGAGGAATGCTTATAGATTCCACTTCTCCCTTCCACTTTTTCTTCTTCCTCTCTCTCTTTAAAGATGGAGAGTTACAAGTGCAGGTTTTGCTTTAAGAGCTTCTTTAATGGAAGAGCTTTAGGTGGTCATATGAGATCTCACATGCCGAGTCTTCATAAATTTTGTGTTGATGAACAAGAAGAAGAAGAGATAGAAGAAAGGCCGAGTCAACTCAGTGATGAGACTGAGTCGGATGTTTCTTCGTCTTCCTCTGAAGAAGAAGAAGATGAAAAGAGAAATGGTTTTGGTTATGAAAGCGAGACAGAGTCATCGAGGAATATTGTTAACCTAACTCGGAAACGATCAAAGCGAACTCGGAAGCTTGAATCGTTCGCAACGAAGAAGATGAAAACGAGTCAACTCGGTTACAAGACCGAGCTTGAAAACGAGAACGAGACAGAGACCGAGCCTCCTCATAGCTCTGCTTCTGATACAACTACGGAGGAAGATCTTGCCTTTTGTCTCATGATGCTCTCAAGAGACAAATGGAAGAAGAAGAACAACAAAAGTAATGAAGAAGAGATTGAAACAGAGGAATCAGAAGATTACAACAAATCGAGCAAGATTACTACAGCGAAAGGGAGATACAAGTGTGAGACTTGTGGGAAAGTGTTTAAATCTTATCAAGCATTAGGTGGACATAGAGCAAGTCACAAGAAGAACAGAGTTTTTAACAACAAAACAGAGCAAGATAATGTAGTTGTTGTTGTTGGTGTTACTGCAGAGAAGAGAATCCATGAATGTCCGATTTGTTTGAGGGTTTTCGCATCGGGACAAGCACTTGGTGGTCATAAAAGATCTCACGGAATCGGTAATTTGTCTGTAAATTATCATAATCATAATCAAGTTCATCAAAAGGAGACTGTGAAACAGAGGATAATAGATCTTAATCTTCCTGCACCAACCGAAGAAGACGAAGTCTCTGTGGTGTTTCAATGAATGCTGAAAAAAGGTAACAGACTTTGCGTGATTCGGGTCGTCCAAATTTTCGTAAAGTTTGAAACTTTTTTTTGTTTTTGTGTTTTTCTGTTTTTGGTGGTCGAAGTCGAACTAGAAAAATAATAAATAATAATGATAATGTTTTTATTTTAAATGCAAAAGGAGGTTACTTTTACATGTTCTAACGCTAATTCTTTTTATCTTCGTATTGGCTTCACGTCGTGTTGGCATAACCACATCAATTGAAGAACATTCAAATAAGCTTCTACTACTTAGTTTATATAGACTTTTAATGTTAGTTTTTTTTTTTTAAGTATAGACTTTTAATGTTTGTGTTGAATTTGTATATTTTTGGCTCTTCTTGCGTCTACTTTGTAATTGAAAGCTACTACTACTACTACTAATAGTTGCCCACTTGACTTATCTCTTTATCTTTGTGTTAGAGTTAGTCAAGGCTCTAAAAAAAAATAGAATCATTTTCAAGGTCCAAAGATATTTTCGTCTATTAGTAAAGAAGACGTTTCGATTGTTAAGACTAAGACCTAGTTCCAACTTAATAGTCCGGGTAATATGATATGTCTAGGTTAATACATTTTTTTTATAAATTCACACAAGTTTACAGAATTATGTTTGTGTTTAATTGCTCGGCTATTCCGATTTTTTGCTAACAAATGGTATAAAAAGATTTATATTCCTTAGTTTTACAAAAAAAAAATATTAGGTGAATACTTTAGAGTTCATTGTGTAATCATGATCATTAAGTTCATTATTCGTCACAAATTGAAAATGATATAATAGACTTGGTAGCATAAGTAGATTTGCGTTTGGTCTACCACAAATGTAGAATTATTCTTCGAGTATACTTTATTCTTTACTTATGACTTGAAGCAAAACCCACTAACTTTCACCGCCCCAATAGAATCCAACACATTGTGATTCAAAGTGGTTGTGTCCAAGTAATTGCAAGCTTGACTAATCTCACACCATTAATTTGGTAAGACTAATTACTTGGGATTTGGTGAGATTAAGTCTCCACAAAATCATTTCATCTGATCAAAAATATTTTCCAAATTTTGGAGGCATTGAAGTGATTTGATGTTGGAATGAAAAATCTAGTGAGTGATTTTGTTTCTTTAGAGTAAAATAGTAAATGAAATCACTTTTTATTAAATGCATTTCCTGTGTCTAAATTTGTGAGCCCATTTGATGCCAACCGTTGGTACAAAGATCCTGAGACTGACTACCTTCGCTAATATTCGCCTATAAAAAGAATAAAGCAAAAGCAAACTAAAATCTTCAACCAAAAATAAATACGATTATAAAGTTTAACTAGTTTGGTGTACTCGACTTATAGCTTACTTCACAATCTTGTTGCTGTTGATTGGACAAGCACTCATGTTAGAGAAGACTGACTCGGGTTAAAACGACCGGAATACCGGATCTTGGTTTACTTGAGGGAAATTTCCAAATTTGCATGAATTATAGAAAACATATGACTTCGCTAGTAACTAATTTTCAAAAAATATATCAAAAGTAGTTCGTGAATTTTGTTTTTATTTTTGATTTAAAAGTTTCATTAACGATATATGTCTCTTATTATCATCTTTGAAAAACGAGATATTTGAGATTATATTTGGATATCATCTTAAAATGGTATAGAAGCTTTTCTTTGATGCTATTGTTTTGCCATACCTCAATAAAACACAGTAGAAACTCTATAAATTAATAATGTTAGAATTACGATATTTTATTAATTTAGAAATTTATTAATTTATCAAAAACGTAAAGTTTTCAAAATCTTCTAAATTTTTGTTACTTATTTTTTTATATATATTAAACTACATTTTCTTTATTCTCTTTGTTTGTATTTATTACATCCACTAATGATTTTATTATAAAAGATTACAATTTGAAAAAAAAATAAACAACACTAAACTCATATATAAATTGTGTATATAGAAAATTTTATATACCAAATATTAATTTACAATATTATTGAGGCCATATATTTACATAGGGTTTTTAAAATATTTATTATCTTATTATCTTATCGAATTGTGTTATATTTTGCATTCACCCGACTCGGAACCGGCAAAATTTATTAATTTATCGAGTTTATCAATTTATCGAATATTAATTTATAGAGTTTCTATTGTAAGATTAAAAATGTAAGAAAATATATTAAATTAACAATCGCATTCTCACTTAGCAAACATATCACATGCAAGTGCGGATTAGCACTATAAATTAGTAAATAACACGATTAAAACAAAAGTGCACCAAATATTTGGTTACCAAAACTAGTAGTAGATTATTTTGTTGGAAGTATGAGTCCCTCTTCTTCTATTTTTTTATTTATTTTGTTAACTTATTTTATATTATTAATTTGATAACACTAGGAAACAACGCAAAGGAGACAAATCACATTGGGTCTGGTTTAAAACAGAGAAGCACAAAGAAAAGATGTTTGGTTGGGCGTGATTAAAGTGACTCTCTGACTCAATGTACCAGCTTAAGCTTCAAGTCGTCTTCAATGAATTTTCTTCTCTAGTTAATGTTTTCGAGTGTTTCTTTTTTTTTGGGTGCTTTTCCTAACTTCAATTTGTTTGAGATTTTGTTTTTGTTTCTAAACTCAATAGTGATGACTTTCACTTAACACAAGCAAGCAAGTAAGCAACGTTATATCTCTCGACCAGTTATGATTTTTCTTTTGTTAAATCTGCATAACTTAAAAAAATTTTCAATACGAGATATATGAGGGAAAAAAAACCATTTAAGCAACTCGTTCTTTTGAGTTTACATGAGTTATGAATTTGAGAACAAAATATGTGAACTAAATAACTTAGAATATCTCTTTTTAAAAAAATAAAAATAATAATGACTTCCACGTAATCGCTAAAGCTTAATTGGTCAACTGATACATAAAGTAACTTTCAAGAACATTAACCACTTTGAATTACGATTCTTCTTGTGATTCAAAGAATGAATTAATTGATAACGTGTCTCCAACCTTTAATATATGGGCCAATTGCAGAAATAACATAAAAGTAAGCTAAAGTTAAGGATACGGGAGAGAGATTAGTGGTAACAAAAAAATTGAATGTGTCAATTGGTGACATAAAACCGTAAGAATTTGTGAGCATAACGATGATAAATTAGTTAGAAGCGATATGAAAAAATTAGTAATACATAAAAAGTTGTAGTATCGTTTTTGGCATTGTTAATTTTTAACGTATTATTGGTTACTGATAACAACAGGAACGCATTCATTACAGCTACGATTAAAAATTACCTCAAAACCAATAGGTTTCAGAGACTTTTGCGTTCTCTGAACGATCGAATGAAAAAAAAATTTTAATTGGACAAATCAGCCTTTACATATTCACTTTTACCCATTTTACTATCTCTCGATCCCAAAACTAGTCTAGTTCCATTTCTCAGAACATGTTTCGAACATGTTTTTAATCCAAAAATTCCTAGTTCTAGTCCTATCATTTACTTTTCCTGTCTCGAGTAATTTCAAAGGGACTAAAAGTGGGATTAAAATTTTCTTTCTCAAATTTTCATTACATGTGCCGTTTTCTCAAAGTCCTCTCATCTCAAACTACCGTTTCCACTTTCCCCAACCCTAAATAATTAGAGTATCAACCGCAAGATCGTTTCAAAAGCAAACGCTGATTAATGTATGCACAAACGCAAAAAGAAGAAGAAAAGAATTACCCTCTAAATTAAGTAAAACTTCACATGATCTTGCATCCTGGTTGTAAATCTCCCATTGTAAAGTTCTTAGGCGGAGCTGGGGTCGGCGGAAAACTCTTAGCCGCCGGCTTACTATCGTGGTATTCGTACGGTTTTGGCGGAGGCGGCTGCGGATGAAACTGATGTACATATGGAGGTGGAAGAGCAAAAGCATGAGGGTAAGGTTGAAATTGTTGATACATCCAATTTGGTGGAGGATAATAGCATTGTTGTTGATGATAATTCGAGAAACCATTAGGAGCATTCATAGACCCTGGCGAGTAACCTTGTTGCATCGAATGGTCTTTTCGATTTTCGGGCGGTTTTTGGCATCCGTTATCGGTCCATATGATTTCAGCTTTCTTGCCTGCTTTTGTAATCTTTTCGAGTATTATTTGTGGATCGATTTTCCCATATATGTATACCGTTTTACTTCGCTTGTCGATTGTGAAATTTACATCTGTTAATAGGAAAAAAAAGTTAATAAAATAAGTGAAAATCAAGTAAATGACACAATGAAACGAGAAAAAGTAATAGATTATGAAACCATCAATGGTCTTGAGCAATATTTCCAATGATTTCGTTGGAGATTCTATCTTCAAGAGACATGCCTATACAAACAATTCAACACATAAGATGTATATATACAATGGGATACACTAATCTTACAATCTAATATGATTATGTACCGTGTGATTGGAAGATGATTCCATTGATATAGATCGAAGACGCTTTGTTATTGTTCTTGAGGAGCCTCTATAGACAAAAGTGAATTAGGGAGGTTTAATTTTGGTAGTGAAGAAACGAAATATCTTTCTATCCAAATTGGATTACTGAATATTGGAAATATTTATGTCAATAAATGATGATTATGACAAATAACGTATAATCTTAGATGCAAAACTATGCAATTACGTTAGGAAACAAATCAATGAATTCATCAACATATAGTAATTCATTATCAAACATATATACACATGGCAAAAGCTTTATGCAATTACGTTAAGACACATGAAAAATGCCAATTAATGCAAAAAGCAATTCGTTCAAGAGTAGAATCGTTTCGGGACTCTAGGAGCCGGAGTTTATAGCGTCACATATTTTTACACATTCTTACTAAATATTTTACCCCATATTTTTTTTGGGAATTTTGCTAAATTGACTCACATTGAATTAGTGTTTTGCAAAATAACATTTGTCTTTTTTGTACCAACTTTTTCATATATTACCCTTTGATTAATATTAAAAAATATAAAAAATGGTTTTTATATTTTTATAAATCATGAAAATAGAAAATAGTAATGTACAAGGCATATAGATGCACGTTTATATTTTTTATCAAAAAAACTATGACAGAAAATTATATATTTTTTTTTACCATGGTCGAATCTACTAGAAGATTAGGTGTTCTGCGAGTTTGTATCATTCTACGAGTGGTAGAATAAAGTATTCTACTAACTGCACAAGTTCTACCTATCGCAGATTGCACATTCCACCATTTTGCTTCAGTACTACCAGTTGCAGAATGCTATTTCTACCAATGACTTTGTCTTCTAAGACACGAAGAATGCATATTCTACCCCTTCTATCCACCTCTTTCTCTATCTTCTACCAAAAGTAGTTTAAATCCCCTAAATCTAGGACCATTAGTTATTTACTTTCCAAAAAATGTTTTATTCGAATTTTTTAAGTATTTTTGGAAAAAATACATTTTTTTTTAATATAATAGAAAATCTATATGAATATAATGTTTCTTTTCAATTTTTTAATTTTTATTTGTTTTTAATTTTTTGTTCATATCTCAATTTTAATTTTATGTATGTTAAAAAAGAACTTTCCGAAAATGAATATTATCTTTTCTTTCAATTTCGTAAAAATAAATATATATTCCGAAAATATTGTAAAAAATTTATTTTAGCAAAGGTTATTGAGATAAGAAATCTTAGGTAGAAGGTTAATTTACAAAACACTAATTCAAACTGAGTTAATTTAGCAAATTTTCTTTTTTTATTTACTTTTCTTTTAAAAACGATTGAGTGTAAATTTAATCAAAATAATAAAAAAGGAAAATTGTCAATCGTATAAATTTGGAAGCAAATGGACTTGGTAGGAGAAGAAAAATTGGGGGAGTTTATAATTTGCAAATTTTATAGTTAAACAATGGTTTGTTTATAAAAGCAAGTCCTGAAGTCACGGCCAAAGAAGTTACTCGTGAGATGGTACTGATTAACATTGTTGATTTGATGGATAATCATAGTTTGGTTTGACCCAAAAAAAAAAAAATCATAGTTTGGTTGTAATTCTTTTGAAACCGGGCCTGCATCTTATGAAACTTTGCAGTTTAACAGAGAAGCAGGACATATAGTTGAGGAGACAAAACTGAGAGTTACTTATCTTTGCTACGACACAAACACTATCACTTGTTCATCAAGGATCAGAAGAAGGTTTCTTATGTTTGTTGATAACGCAAATGTCTCCGAATTTTTCTTTAGCTAGATTTGAGTGTAATAATTAGTAATTTCCTCTTTACTTTATTGTAGATTTTCATTCATTAGTAACACTCTTAGCGATGTCTCTTGCTATGGAGTTGGAGCTGCTTGCCACAGCTCGAAAGAGAAACTAGTAAACACAGGGTAAAACTCGATTGATTCGGTACAATATGTGTTTTAAAAACTTAACTGATCTTGTATACTACAATCTCATACAAAACATCAGTGACCATCTAGATAATCATACCTTTATATATAAAAGATGATCTTAAAATGTTTGAGCTTCAGCTTTACATAGATGATCTGGTCTTTATAGTTATGAAAATTGAAAACTAATTCAAACTCCATCATTCGAAACAACACATATGTAAATTTCTAGAGTTGTGATTTGTGAAGACAAGAGCAGCAATATTATAGCACAAAAAGATTGGAAGAGCCAGAACTTAATGAAACGATCTTCAAATTTCGAACAAGCCATATCGCTGTTCACAATGTATTAAAACCACCAATCACAGTATCACCATTATTAAGATACCATTCCGTACATACCTTTTAATCCGAACCAAAATAATGCTCAAAGTAGTAGTTACTAGGGACGTCGGAAAGTAGGCAACTAGACCACTCGACCTGCCCCAGAATCGCTTCTTTACTCGAAAACGAGGTTATCATTGAACACCAAATCTCCATTTTGTCCCTTTCATGCCACAAAAACGCCAACTTTCCATTGTAATCAGCCATAGCAACAACATCTAAGCTTAAATACTTCTCGAGCTTCAAACCATGAATAGGTCTCCATGCCTTCTCTTTATAGTTATACCACCTTAACCCATTATGATTATATATGATAGGTGTAGAGCACATTATCTACCACACACAAAGGTCTAACAGTGTATTTTTTATTATAATGCATGACTACTTTATCAAGATTTTTCTGTCTAGTGACGGGGTTACCAAGGATATAAATACGGAGTCCACTTCAATACTTGGATTTGGTGATATTTGCCAAGTTTGCTTCTTTAGGTCAAACATTTGCGCTTGGATCTTATTCTTGCTCCCTTATCCAAAAATGTAACTCTTGTCGTCAACTAGTCCCACGGCTGCGGAACTGGTGGCCACAAGCGAACGTGGACCCCGACGCCACTCTCCAGACCGAGAATCGAGGATCCACATGGGCCTCGGTTGATCGACATGACCACCAATGAAGTAGATCTCGTGACCAACCATGAGAGCAGCAAAGCGAGGCTTAGGCGGAGACGGGAACGGGATCGAGACCAAACGACGTCGTTAAAAGAAAACATGATATATTCCGACGGCCAAAACCGTCGGAAAGCCGTCGGAATAACCCATATTCCGACGGCTTTCCGACGGTTTTGGTCCGTCGTTTCTATCTCGTCGGAAAAAAAAATTCCGTCGGAAATCCGTCGGAAATTCCGACGGATTTCCGACGGAAAAGGATAACTGGAATTCCGTCAGAATTCCGTCGGAACTCCGTCAGTATTTCAAATACCGACGGATTTCCGACGGGTCACATACCGACGGATTTCCGACGGTACAAATACCGACGGATTTCCGACGGTTAACATACCGACGGATTTCCGACGGTAAAAATACCGACGGATTTCCGACGGATAATTTATTTATTAAAAAAAAAATTAATTTAATTAAATAAATTAAAATAAAATTAAATATAATTAAAAATTAGATTAAAATAAAAATAAAAATAAAAAAACAACATTTAAAATTAAGTTTCAATATTTTTAAGAAAATTAAAATATTACATATTATCTATCGGTTACGGAAGAACTCGTTCATCCGTTCTTCCATCTCCCGCATTCGTGCCATCTGCTCTTCCATATCCCGGATTCGTCCCACCTGATCTTCCATTGCCCGAACGCGTTCCACTTGTTCCTGCAAGAGCGTCTGCTGTTCCGCGTAGCGAGCTTCATCTTGTGCGCGTTGGGACTCCAACCCGGTCACCCGCTCGAGAAGCTCGGCATTCTGTGCCCTCAACGCACTATCTGCATGAATGCGGTAAGAGTTGACGGACGTGGCAGAACTGTCTTCCGGGAGGCCAAACACACGACCTCTGTGCTTAGGCGCAACCTACGAAAAAAAATCAATCAGTAAATGTTGTAAGTTGTTTATATTTAAATTTATTTAAAATTTAATTAAAATTTAATTAAAATTGACAGTATTACTAACCTGATAGGTAAACTCGTTGATCATCTCCAGAGGAACTTCCGTGGAAGGGGGAGTTCCTTCGACGATCGGTTGGGATTGGAGGTACTCCTCACCCAGCCTCTCCACGCTCTCCACGATTTCACGAGCAATGGGATCTTGAATTTCCCCCGTCTTTCTGTTGGTGTGCGCATCTTTGACCAAGTCAAGATGTGACGGACGCACACCGGTCCTCTCCATCTGTTGGCATAGATAATGAAAGAAATATGAGAAGTGTTAGAAATATAAATTTTTGTAAAAATTATAAAATTACGTACCAGTTTCTGAACACGTGACGCTTTGCTCGTCGCACCGAGGTTATGGGTCGCCGGTCCCTTCCCCTTCCGGTCGCTCTTCCGGTTAGACGAGTTCTTTTCGGAGCTTGTTTTTGTCTCCTCCCGCTCCCAATGGGCAAGTAGTCCAGCCCATAATGTTTTGTTAACTTGCAATTTGCGCGGCACTTTTCCCTCTTTGTACCACAAGTCCTTCCATTCGTTTATCTTCAACGAATATTTCCGGGAAGCTTTTTTGTAGAACTCCCGTCGGACCCGGGAAGTCAACTGTGGGTCCCAAGTAAATTCTTGCTGCAAAAAAAAAAACGAACCCATATTAGTATTGACAATTTTAATGAAAATAAAAATCTAAATTACAAAATAGGAATAGAAATCATACCGCAAATTGCCGAAACCAGATCTCCTGGTCTGCCACCGGCATCGAAGTAAATGTGGGATACGGGGAAGTGATCAACGAATTAGTCATTGCGTTGATCGAACTCGTAATCCCGTTTCCCGAAAATTGAAACCTAAACAATATTTAGTTAAATATTTTTTTAAGTTAATATAATCAAATACATTTTTAGTATAAAACTTACCATGTCGTGTTAGGTACCAAGTCGGGATCTAGGCGAGGCAACCTATCCCGTCCAGGTTGCGAAACAAACTCCTCAACGGACATGGCCGTGGGAGCTGAGGGCTGTGTACCTAGTGGAGGAGACGGGTCTTGGGATTCCGGAAAGCTACTATCTGGGATTTGCGACTGACTCCCTCCCCTACTGGAAGTACCGGATCCAGTAGAGTGATGAAATCGGCCATAGTCCCTACGATTTCCAAAATGTTTACATACCGTTGACATTTACTTACATATATAAATATAAATTCTGATATTAAATTTTTTATAGTAAATTGATATTTTGAGAAGTAGGGATTTTGGAATTTCGAGATTAATTTTTGGAATTTCAGGATTTCATAAATTAAGTTTTAGGGAGTTAGGGATTTTGGAAAATTGAGATTTCTCTAAATAGGTATTTAGGGATATTTGGATTATGGATTTCAGATATTACCATTTACGAATTTACAGATTTAGAAAATTTTTGGAATTTCAGATTTTTAACATTTACGAATTTTTAGATATTTACGATTTTTCCCTAATTTGGGATTTTGTAATTTAAACAAATAAAAAATTTAGTAAAATTTCAACAACTTAGAATTTTACTAATATTTTTATATTATAAATATTTATAATTTTACAAAAATAAATAATTTTATACATATTTTTCTAAATTTTATAAACCCGTACATTTCTACATTTCTATTGATTTTTAACAACCTAAATCTAACAAATTCACAAAATTCTCTAAATTCCCTAAATCACAAAATTTACAAAATAAAAAATTTTTCAAACATACTAAACCCGTACATTTCTACATTTCTATTGATTTTTAACAACCTAAATCTAACAAATTCACAAAATTCTCTAAATTCCCTAAATCACAAATTTCCAAAAAAAAACTTCGAAAAACTTACATTGGATTGATGATAATGTGATAGAGATTGAGATTGTGGATGGATATGTTGATTCCGGCGTGTTTCCGAGAGGATCGATCGAATTCCGGCGATTTTATGTTTTTTTTCGACTTTTCGTTCTGTCATCGCGAGGAAGAAGACGGTGGTTTTTATTGCAGGTGACCGACGGATTTCCGACGGACACCGACGGATTTTCCCCCTTTTTTCGATGAGATCGAGGCTCTTAGGCGGCAAAAATTAGGGATTCCGTCGGAAATCCGTCGGAAATACCGAGGGATTTCCGACGGATTATAAACATAATTAATTAAAACCGCGTAAATGTATTATTTTTTATTAAATAATTATTTATTAAATTAAATTTTTTAATTAAATTAAATTAATTAAATCCGTCGGAAATCCGTCAAAAATACCGACGGATTTCCGACGGATTTAATAATTTTTTTTTTAAATTAAAATTTTTTAAAACGGGTTTTAAATATAAAAAATATTAGATCCGTCGGAAATCCGTCGGTATTTTTGACGGATTTCCGACGGATTTAATTAATTTAATTTAATTTTTTTATCTCTGAAATTTTTTATATTATAAAAATATTAGACCCGTCGGAAATCCGTCAAAACCACCGACGGAATTCCGACGGGTGTAATATTTTTTATATCACAGATATCTGTTTTAAAAATATAAATTACAATCCGTCGGAAACTGTGAAAAATCAACCGCTTAAAAGTCCGGGTGTTGACCCGATTGCAGAGTTAATTAAAAAAATGTCCAAACATTTTTTCATAAATTATTTTAAATATATCCGAGAATTGAATAAAAGATTTACATAACGAAATTTTATAACAGAGAAAAAACAAAAGGCGAAAGGAAATTTATTTATTTTACAGTTTGAAACACATATGTCTCTGTATCCGCTCCAAACTTACCTTTTTTAGAACCTTAAACTTTTTTTTTCCTTTTTTTTCTTTGGCGGAGAATCTACATATCCTTTGCAAAATTCCCTTTCGATTGCATCAACATCTATATTCAAATTCGGACTTTCAGGTCTTTGGGCAAATTCATCATCATTGTACTGATCCTTATTATTCTTCGGTGTACCTTCTAAATATCCGCCGCAAACATCTCTTTTGATTGCATCAACATCTATATTTAAGTTCGGACTTTCTGGTCTCTGGGCAAATTCATAATCATAGTAGTTATCCTTACATTCATTTGAAGTACTTCCACCGTAAGTATCTGACGTTTCAATCAAGCGAGATGGTTGTACGTCTTCGAGAAGACTCTTTTTGTTTGGATATTTGTCGCACTGCGATTGCGTTTCCCACGAGACGTTTGGCAAGCACTGGCTGTCCGGCACTATTGTTGATGAAGAATCTCCGATTGAGATTGGTGAGACCGTATCAAATTCCCACGAGTAAGTGGGTATCTCTTCAGTGTGTGTGTCGCATTGGGTTTCGGTTTCCCACGAGTATTTTGGAAGTAGAAAGTGGTTTGCGACGATTTTTGAGTCTTCATTAGGAGAGTTAGAAGACATTGTTTGTGTCGTTGACAGGAATGAACGTATGAGGAACCTTATATAGAACGGAAAACCGTCGGAAATCCGTCGGAAATCCGTCTGCAACATCCGACATAATACCCCGCCAGTCCCATCGGCCGCATATAACGCAATGGTAACCACTCAAACTTTGCCGACATCGGGAATTCCGACGGATTTCCGACGGAACTAATTCCGTCGTTATGTCGTCCGAAAATTAGGACAGCTTTTATCCCTCGCGCGGAAATCCGGCGGCAAATTTATTAAATGATTCTGGCGAATATTACCATAAAGTACATTATATTAGAGGGAACGCATAGTATGATGTATAGTACAAAACAGCTCCAAACAAACATTTATTCATAAATGTTTAATCTGTCTCTTCTGATGAACCTTCACTAGGGATGGAGTCGGAATCGTCGTCAAATTCTTCACGTAGTTCATCTTCATCCGAATGCACTAGATCATCGCCGATATGTGTGACATCAGTGACAAGGTCAATGTTATCCGTCTCCTCAACATGTGACATTTGGTTGGTTCGCGATACTTGTAGAGCATCATGTTCCGGAACTCCATATATTTTTCCTCGCGGATTAATTGGAGTTACCGTCATCCAAGGATCTGTCCTCCGCCCAACTCGAGGATATGGAATGTAGCAAACCTATTCATAAACGGTGGATGTTGTTTATATACAAGAATAACAAAACCTAACGTATAAATATAACGGAAAACCTATCAATATAGTTATACCTGGTCTGCTTGAGATGCAAGGATAAATGGATCGTAATGATGTAATTTCCGGCTTGAATTTATCGAAATAACACCAAGACGGTCAATTCGAACCCCACTACCATTGGATGGATCATACCAATCGCACATAAACACAATGCACCTCAAGTCCAACATTCCTGGGTAGTGGATTTCCAAGATTTCTTTTAAAATGCCATAGTACATGGTATCACCTGATTGCGCGGAAATACCATTGTCCGAAGTTGGCCTTTGACGTCCTTCGTCACGAATTCTGAAGGAATATCCCCTAGTGCAAAATCTCGGATATGAAGTCGCGGTACTGCGTAAACCATGAGAAAACTCCACTAACCATGTCGGGAGGGTTTGACTACTTGCTAAACCTTCGGAAACCTAAAAACAATATAAGTAAGCAATCAATAACATATGAACGTAAAAAACTTATAAAATAAGAGTGAGGAGTTATATTTAACGTACAAAAAATTTCAACCACTCCGGGAATTCGTCGTCTTTTAATACAGCAAGTTCGGAATCTGTCTTATCAGCATGGTAAGTTTGTGCTATGGACATGTATATCCTGTAACATAACAATCTTTATTAGATGAAGACAAATAATTGCACAAATTTAGTATGAGAAATGGTGTACCTTTCATACTCTCCAAGTTCGTCACAATTTCTGAGGATATATGTATGCAAATGTGTGACCTCTTGTGGTGATAGTATGCGTTTCTTCCCTTTTCCACTTACGCGGCCCACTTGCGCAAACAACTCAGGTACAACCACCGGATACACTGCTTTCTCACCTCTATCATCATGTCGCGCCGGCCGTCTACCTTTAGTCCGGACATCCGAAGGAAAGTAATATTCGGCAAAGTGTGATACTTCTTCGTTTAGACTTTGTGCGACAATAGATCCCTCAACTTTGCTCAAATTTTTTACCTTTTTCTTCAGGTGGAACATGTAACGCTCGAACGGGTACATCCATCGGTATTGAACAGGGCCTCCTAATGCTGCTTCTCGTGGGAGGTGAATAGGAAGATGTTCCATAACATCAAAAAAAGACGGTGGAAATATCTTCTCAAGATTACAGAGGAGCACCGGGATGTTGGCCTCTAAAGACCGGATCCCGTCCTCTGTTAGTGTCCGTGAACATAAGTCTCGAAAGAAAGCCCCAACTCCTACAAAAGAAAAGTAATCAAGTTAGTACATATATAGTAACATTATATTAGTAATAAACTAAAGAAAATTATGAAATATACCTCCAATTGCTTGATGGATGTCTTGAGGAAGAAGATTAGAAAATGCAAATGGCAAAAGACGTTGCATCACAACATGACAATCATGACTCTTCATTCCAATAAACTTCCCTTCCGTCGAATCCACGCAATTACGCAGATTAGATGCATAGCCGTCAGGAAATTTAACAAAATTTTTAATCCATTCAAAGAAAACTTCCTTCTTACCCGCGTCTAACCGGTACGCAGGCATCGGCAATCTACCATTAGGCAAAACATGAAGGGATGCCCTTGAACAAATCAATGGCAAGTCTAATCTAGATTTCCAGTTATCTTTTGTCTTTCCTGGTACATTTAAAATGGTGTTCATGATGTTGTCAAAGAAATTCTTTTCAACATGCATGACATCTAGATTATGCCGCAGTAGATGATCTTTCCAATAAGGCAAATCCCAAAAAATACTTTTCTTATGCCAATTGTGATATTCCCCACAGCCGTCGACGGGGTGATGGCCATTACCCCCACATTCAGGAGTTCGCTCTGCACCAAAATCTCGTAACTGTTCCAATATGCTGCGACCATCTATCTCCGGAGGTGGACCAGTAAACACTGGAAAATTCTTTCTAAAATGTCTTCTAGACCGACGATATGGATGATTTGCCGGCAAAAAACACCTATGGCAATCAAACCATGAAGTTTTCCTTCCGTTCTGCAATTGGAATGCTGAAGTATTGTCTTGGCAATAAGGACATGCCAATCTCCCATGCGTTGTCCATCCAGATAACATACCGTACGCCGGAAAATCGCTTATGGTCCACATAAGAACCGCACGCATGTTGAAATTCTGCTGGATTGAAACATCAAATGCCTCAACACCATGCTCCCACAACATCTGCAACTCATAGATCAATGGTTGGAGGAATATATCGAGTGATCGTCTTGGATGATCTGGCCCAGGAACTAGAACTGAGAGAAACAGGAACTCTCGCCGCATGCACATAGAAGGAGGCAAATTGTAAGGTGTTACGATGACCGGCCACAATGAATATTTTCTTCCATGCTTTCCAAATGGGTTGAAACCATCAGTGGATAAGCCGAGGTATACATTTCGGCGTTCGTATGCGAAATCTGGATATACCGATTGAAAGTGTTTCCACGCTTCTGCGTCAGAAGGATGCGTAATATCTCCATCTTGATTATGCTCTGCATGCCATCTCATAGCCTTAGCAGTGCGTTCTGATTGATACAGCCTCTTCAACCTCTCTGTTAATGGTAAATACCACATCCGTTTGAAAGGAATCTTCACTCTGCCACTTGTGTCTTGGAACCGTGGTTTACGGCAAAATTTACATTTTTTCCTGTTCTCATCTTCTCTCCAGTATAGCATGCAGTTGTCGATGCACACATCTATTATCTGGTAGGGCAAACCAAGACCGGCAACAAGTTTCTGGACCTCGTAGTATGATGCTGGAGAAAGATTATCCTCTGGCAAAACATCTTTCACAAACTCGGCGAATGCATCAACACATTCTTCGGACAAATTGTAATCGGTCTTCATGTTCATCATCCTACTAGCAGAAGATAACGGTGAATGCCCTTCCCTACAACCGCTGTACAGTGGTTGCTTTGATGCGTCTAACATATCAAAAAACCTTCGAGCTTCTAAATTAGGTTCTTCAACCCTATCACCCTCATAACCACCCGACTGCAAATTCTCTCTAAACGCGTCGTTAACCATCGCAACCGTACTTACCCCAACATCTACTTCCGTTGTACGTTCTTCTACGCTATCCGGAAAATAAGGTGCATTACTACTAGTACTACCATATTCGTAATTGCTTTCTCCATGTAAAAACCAAACTTTATATCCCGGCGTAAATCCATATCTATATAAGTGATTCCAAACACTATGCATCTTAACACTAATTCTATTACAGCATTTAGAACATGGACATTTGATATCCTGACCTTTTTTTGCTGCATCTTGGTTTCTGGGTAAATTCATGAACTCGCATATACCTGCAGCGTAAGCGGATGTTAATAAGTTCGAGCCCATATCCATCATTGGCTCGTCCATCCAAGACCGAAAATATGAACTCATCGCTACCAAAATTTTTTTTTCCTAAAATTGTGTTATGAAGTTCGTTACGGATGTGGGAGCTTATATAGAACGGATTTCCGTCGGAAATCCGTCAAAACCTCCGACATAACACCCCACCAATCCCATCGGACACCGTCCACGAAATGGTAACCACGGAAATTTGCCGACATCGACTTTCCGACGGAATTCCGACGGTTTTAGTTCCGTCGGTATGCGATGACCAATCAAACTTTTGCCGACATCGGAAAATCGGAAATCCGTCGTCATTCCGTCGGAAAGTCGTCGGAAAATTACGACAGCTCATATCCGTCGGAAATCCGTCGGAATATAGTGACGGATTTCCGACGGAATAACGACGGAATCATTTTGGTCGGAAATCCGTCGGTATTCCGTCGGAAATTTCCGACGGAATTTCCGACGGACGTTAATTCCGTCGGAATACTGCCTGTTTTCTTGTAGTGGACGGTCCTCAGTGAGACTAAACCAGTGATAGGTATTGTTATGATAATCTTCAAAGCAGACGTAGAAGCAATCCTTTCCCATGAGAGATCTCGTCTTGCGAAGCTCAGAGGAACGTACTAAAGATCGTAACTTGTTCGACACGCGAGACAGAATCGTGTGATACCTTCTAAAACGATATCGTTTGGCAATTTTGAAAAAAACGACGGTGCTTCTTCCTTCGCCACCATAGACATCGTCTTTAGCTTCTGGAGGATGACGGAGCCCTCTTTTCTCTGTTATCGAAACCCTAGCCCTAAAAAAAACAAAAAAAAAAAAAAAACCCTAGCCCTAGCCCAAAAAAAACAAGAAATAGTCGAAGAGGGTTGGTAATGGGCTCTTAAACAAGATGGGCCGACTCTTTTTTCTTGTTTTAGTCGAAGAGGGCCGACAGTTTATACGTCGTCGTATAATCATAACTCTTGTCCTGAGCTCTCTGTGTGATTTTGTTTCGGACATTATTTATCTTTGCATCCAAACACGTTATATTTAGTTCAAGTTACGCTCTGTTTCAGAATTCTTCTCCGGAGACTGTAAGAGAAATAGCCAAAGGATCTAGGGATTTCACCGTTCTACGATTCGCCGGTGAGTTTTTAATTTCTCTGATCTTATATTCGATTTCATCTTTCTTGTTTTTGCTTACTCTTTTAATTCGATTTTTCTGTATGTTTCTTGTTTGCTTTCCCGAGAATTCATGGTAAAATTGATCGGTATAGAATTTGGTAATCGACTTTAATTTGGTCATTTTCTCCTTATCCTTATAGCCTCTGTAACTAGCAAGAAATAAAAATTTTGCGTCTTGATCTAATTCGAAGAAACGAATTCAAGATTTAATACTCGTTAATTGAAGACTATTTTCATTTACAGAGTTTGGTTGTCACTTTGTCTTAATTTGATTTTGAAAATACGGTTTAGTATCTTGAAGTGTTTGTTGTATCCATGTATTGACTGGTTCCTGATAATTTTTGAATTTTTTTTTCTGTTGGTTTATGTTAAGATCAGATTGTTGAAGCTTTTAGAGACTTCAATGGTAAGCCAAGGAATGGTGTCTCTTACAAAGTCTCTATGTACTATGACTCCAAGAGTCCGTCTCAAGAATCCAAAGATGATGCAGAACACAAAGATCGGATCTTGTCATGTCCGTTTCAAGAATTTCCGTGTCTTATGCACAACAAAGCTATCTCAGTGGGAGCCATCACCTTTTGTTCCTGCTTCTGCAGAAGAAGCTAGTGGTATAGTATTGGAAAAAGCTGCGAATGTTTTCGAGTCTATTGTATCCGAGGCTGCAGAGGAAGAGAAAGAAGATTCACAGCAACAACGGGCTAACTCCCAAATTCAGGTTTTTAAGTGGCCAATATGGCTTTTAGGTCCATCTGTTCTCCTCACTAGTGGTATGGCACCTACTTTATGGCTTCCATTGTCATCGGTTTTCCTCGGTTCCAACGTGGTTAGTCTACTTTCGTTGATTGGTCTAGATTGCATTTTCAACCTAGGAGCAACCCTTTTCTTGTTAATGGCTGATTCTTGCGCCCGTCCTAAAGACCCATCACAATCCTGCAACAGCCAACCACCATTTAGCTACAAATTTTGGAACATTTTTGCACTCGTAACCGGGTTTCTCGTCCCAACACTACTTCTCTTCGGATCCCAAACCGGCCTACTCGCTTCTCTCCAACCAGAGCTTCCTTTCATCTCGTCCGCTGTTCTCCTCTTCCCGTACTTCATTCTCCTTGCGGTTCAGACATTAACAGAGATCCTCACATGGCATTGGCAATCACCGGTCTGGCTAGTCACACCAGTTGTATACGAGGCTTACCGAGTTCTGCAATTGATGAGAGGAATTAAACTAAGCGCAGAGGTTAACGCACCGGTTTGGGTGGTTCATATGCTTCGTGGGCTTGTCTCTTGGTGGGTATTGATCTTGGGAATGCAACTCATGAGAGTTGCTTGGTTTGCTGGTTTTGCATCTAGAACAACAAATCAGGAACCTGAATCTGTTGCTTCTAAGGAAAGATAGATAGATGTTTTTGTCTGTTTAGCTTTTAAGTCATGTCATAAAGAAAAGATATGTAACACTTTTCTGTATAGCTTCTATTGTTGGGTGATAATAACAATAACATTTTCTTATATGATCATATTATGTATTATTCCTCTCTGCATTAGTTAGGTGAGAGTATTGGCTTGAGTAGCACTTTATGCAAATGGTCTTGGAATTATAGCACTCTCGAAGCGTATTGTAAAAACGTGTCAAGTCCACCAACGTTCCAAATAAAGTGCTAAAAGGCCATTGCATTTCATGTTATTGTCTATTTCAATGCGTTTAGGACTGAACCAAATATAATGCATATTTGTATAGCGAGTAACTTATAAATAAAGACAAAAACTGACGTATAGGTGAAGTACCCTTGCTCCTCACCGGTCAAACTTCTGCTCCGGCATGAGGTTCGGCAATGCTCATCTCCCGTTTGGCGTTATTCAACAATGGGCCTGGCCCAATCTGATTAGTGGGCTCCTTAGTCCATCAAGATCAAGTCTTGGCCCATCCTCTAGTCAAGCTAAACCTATATCCGATGATTGCTCTCCTTGCGTTTCAACCGGATTTACTATCATTGTTTATAAGAGGATGGCTAGATTACCACAATCCTCCTTAGTGGAGATATCAATTAGAACTTTCTCCTCTTTCGGGGAGAGATGAATTTCACAATCTTCCCCTACGAGAGAAAAAACATTTCCATTTTTTTTTTTTTTTTTTAGAGTGGTCGTACTTTCTTGCATCTCTTGGAATGGTCATACGTTATTCTCTCTCTTTGAGAGTGGTCGTATTTTCTTTCTTCTTTTTGAGAGTGGTCGTTTTCTCGAACTATGTGTCGGGAACTTATAGAAAATTTCTCACTGTCTTGTTTTCTTATGTAGCAGTCTCTTCGGGACTAAAAGAATCACCGGTTTTGTTTCAACGATTACCGGAGGTAGGAATTCAATTTTAACGTCACATTGGTAAGTAACCAACCTTAAACTCTCCGGCTTTGCGCTTTGCCGTCCCTCTTGACACATTTGAGGCATGCCTTAGATCCACTATCCATCTTTCGAGATGATCTATCTGCTCTAATTTTTATTGCGTTTCAATTATGTTGTAGTAAGTTTAGAGGATGTTTAATTCTCTCGTGTACTGTGAAAATTTAAGTTAATGAATTAAGGTTGTGAACAAAAAATAAAATAATAGATGATGGATAATCATAAGTTAACGAGATAAAATTATAAGAGGTACAATGCCAATAATACATCAATTTCTAAGATCACACACTAAAGTGGATCATAATCCAAATCAAAACAACATCAAATAAACATATCATTAACCCGAAATAGAAAAGCAATGGCGTAAGCTGCATTCGCGAGGAACAATGCCAATAACTTTGAATTTCTCTTGCTACACCATAAATAGTTCTTTCACTTCTGTTCAAACCAATCATCGTGCATCAAATGTTCTGCATTTCATCTCAATATGCCCAATACGGTCCATATAAAAGCCAATTTCCCATTGTATTTGGCTATCCCAACGGATAGAGCACTGACATTGTTGAGATTCACATTGGAAACAACTCTCTATTGATTGAACATACATTGATTCGTATCTAGGGTAATAAATGAACATAATATTTTGTATCACGCAAACTATGGTCCTCTACTAGTCATCATCATCATGAGGCATCTTAAAATCTCCACTCCACAAGAACCATCAATATTGTCGTAGTAAACATATATCGTTGAATTTAATGCATGCAACTTCTTGTCAGTAGAACCGTTCGCAGCTGCACACTAGTTTTTCTTTGGCTCAAGAAACGATGCAACGTCCCACGTCTTTGTGTGCAGGTCATATGCTTCGGGCTTAACATCTTCTTGATCACCGCATCTGATGACATATATCTTACAGTCTTACCGCAAATTAGTCTTCCGGATGCATGATTATATCTTAATGTCGAAATGAATGATTACAATGTGAAGAGGGTAAGATAGACTTTGTTGGTACTAGCGAACATTCATGCATCCAGAACCACATCCGCTTGCCAAGATTCAAATCGAAAGACATTATATAAAACGAGTCTCTTTTCAACCTTCGGCGAGTCCTAGCGATCTCTGGCGAAAGCATGATCTCGTAGAATCCCTTGTTCACGAGACTCGCTAAAGCATCCACGTGACTGGGGAACACGTGTCGAGATCTATGATAGCATATCCTCCCCCCATTGAAGAAAGTTGTCGATTATGTTTCTGCCGTTGCAGCTCACTACCGAACATTGAGAGACATCAGAGAATTCCGAAGACTTTTACGCCAAAAACTTTTATGTCAGTTGATACACTTTCTTCAAGATTCTATGATTCTTAGATTCTATGATTTTTGCAACATAATAAATTGTTATGTGATTTAGATGATTCAAGTATTTATTTACTAACTAGGAAAAGGAACGAATAAAGTGGTTGTGGCCTTGTGGTAAAAAAGCTCAATGGAATGAGGCAAAAATTTTCAACCTGAGTTCGATTCCCGGGTGAGTAACAGTTACGATTAGTAGAAACCGAAATCACGCTTTGGTTATATAAAAAACAAAAAATAGGAAACGGAACGTGTTTAAAAACAAAAGGAAAAAGCGTTTGTGATTAGAGCGCGTTTGCGTCTCAGATCAAAGAATGACAAATTTCAAACGAAAAGACAATTATGCCCTTGAGACGGAACAAGACAAATATCGATGTCACGCTCTCTTCATTCAATCTCTCTCTCTCGATCTTCGACGACTGCTCTCTCTGTACCGGGGACGGCGAGACGAATTGATTCGCCGGAATAGCTCTATTTTGTCGTTTGTGCGGCAAATCGATCTGAATCTCCGGCGATCTGGTCGAGATGAGTAACAGCGAGCTTCTCTCCGTCGAGCCTCTGGACCTTCAATTCCCTTGTAAGCCTTTTATTTCGGACTTTTTTTCATGATTTCGCATGTCTTCTTTTACCAGATCTAGATTCCTCTGAGTTACGGTGTTAATGATTCTTCGTGATCTTCTTCTCTGATTTGATCTATAGTTGAATTGAAGAAGCAGATCTCTTGTTCTCTTTACTTGACGAACAAGACCGACAATAATGTGGCCTTTAAGGTGATAATTCTCTTTCACGGTTTCGGAATCGAGAAAAAATTCTTGTGATGATTATTATCTCTTGTGTGTTTTAAGGCTTCTCTGGTTGTGTTTTAGGTTAAGACTACGAATCCGAAAAAGTATTGCGTTAGGCCTAACACTGGAGTTGTTCTTCCAAGGTCCACTTGTGAAGTTCTTGGTGCGTTCTTCTGATACTTTTCTCTTGAGTTGGATTGTGATTTTGTTAATATTCAATTGCCAAATCTGGTACTAGGATTGGGAATTTGATGGATCCTTTGTTTGGTTGTTGTGTGTAGTGACTATGCAAGCTCAAAAGGAAGCTCCTTCTGATATGCAGTGCAAGGACAAGTTTCTGCTTCAAGGTGTAATTGCTACTCCTGGAATCACGGCAAAAGAAGTTACTCCTGAGATGGTACTTACATTCTCATTGTTGATTTTTGATGGATTAGTTAATCACTGTTTGGTTTTTTGGTTTGATTAAAGTTTACTTTCGTCTAATGAAAATGAAACTTTGCAGTTTAGCAAAGAGGCTGGGCATTTGGTTGAGGAGACTAAACTGAGAGTTACTTATGTTGCTCCACCACGACCACCATCACCGGTTCATGAAGGTTCAGAAGAGGGTTCTTCACCAAGGGCTTCGGTTTCAGATAACGGACATACTTCTGAATTTTCTGTAAGTGTCAAGTTTTATTAGATTTAAATGCTCTGGTAGACTTTTGTTGTAGCTTTTCATGTACTTTTGTGTTTCATTTTAGTTTCAGAGATTTAGCGCGGACAAGGTTGAACCTCAAGAAAACACATCTGAGGTATTTTCCACAGTTCTTCTAAGCTTTTTTAAACTGTCAAAACTATGTGAAATTATCTTTTGCGTTCAGTTTTTCTTCTTTCTTGCTGTTGCTCTGTTAAAAAACCGTTCCTATTAGTTACAACTTGGGAGCTACCTTTATTGCAAAGTTGGCTTTAACAGCTTGATGTATTAGGTCGAGATTCTTTCTTTTTTGTTGATTACTTAAAAGATTGATTACACTTTTAGAAAGCCAGCCAAGTCCTCGAGCCGCCCATTACTTATTTATCAGTTTGTGGATGCCTTTCCATATTTTTAATTTACATGGAATCCACTAGCTCTTATTTGACATCAGTTACCAGGAAAGTCAGGTCATAGAATATTCGGTATTAGAGCTGAATTTTGTGTGATTTTCAGGCAAGGGCTCTCATCACAAAGCTAACCGAGGAAAAACAGTCTGCCATGCAGCTGAACAACAGACTTCAAAGAGAATTGGTAAAGAACTTTCACTTCCTCCCTCCTTTTTCTTTTATTCTCAGAATCTACTCCATGCTCTTGTTTTTAGAATGAAAAAACCCGACTACTTTGATGGTTAGCAATTACGACAACAAAGCATGAAGTTGGTCGTATCAACCAAAACAAAGTCTTAAATATATTCCAGAGGTTTCGATTAGATGCGTTGAATTTGTTTCTTCTGACAAAAGATTTGGTTGATGTGCAGGATCAATTGAAGCGTGAAAGCAAGAGAAACCAAAGTGGTATCCCTTTCATGTACGTTCTTATCGTCGGACTAATCGGTCTAATTTTGGGATACATTATGAAGAGGACATAACCACCGACCCCCATCCACCTGAGTTGTTTGATCCCCCGTCGCCACGAAGAAGAAGAAGAAACAGACTTTTAACTCATTTTCAGTCGGACATAATTTTTTCTTCCTGTATTTGACAATTTCACCTTAAAAAAAGGTGTGCTTTAGAACGATTTGTGTTTCGGTAGTGCAAAATTTCATAACTCAGTTTGCTTTGTTTTTTTTTTCTTCTTAACTTTTTCTTGTAATCCAATTACTTTTGGTGCGTCTTTTCCCTGTAATCACAACTTTAATTATGCTCTTGCTTGAAAGTTGCAAGACCCAAAAAGTAAAGAAATAGACTCTCTAGCTTAGGAAGAGGGTTCACTATTTAGGCGCGTGAAGCTCAGATCCTTTTACCGTCGTACCACCACCACTGTTATCTCTACTCGCCGATTAGATTCATCGAATCACAAATTCTTCAAAAATCATGCGTAAAGTTTTCTCCTTTAATTCGTTTTGAAAGTTTTGATTTTTCTTTTCGATTTGGGTTTTGTTTTCAATGACGCCTTTTGTTGAAGTCTTTAGGTATAAACCTGTACCACTCACATTGAGTTCTCTCTCTTCATGTCCTTGCCGTTCCACTCCAAGAAAATCTCTGATTCTTCCACATTCCTCTGAAAAGTACTTGAATTTTCGTCTCGTCGATTTCAAATCATCGTCTTGTTCTCGATTTAGTTGGATTTCAGTTAACCGGCGTGTTATTACATCCGTTGCTCGAGTTGAATCAGATGAGGGCCGGCTCAACAATTTTATGGGCCCAAGGGCAAAAAAAAATTTTGGACCTCCTAAACTTGATTTTTAAAGGTATTTTTGGTTATATAATTTTTTTAATACATATTTTGTTAATAAAACGTAAAATAAATTAAACAACAAAATTATGGGCCCTTTTTATTTAATTTTTAGTTAAATTTTTTACATAATTTTAACTAATTTTTTACATATTTTTAACTATTTTTTAAAAAAAACTTTTTTTTTTTTGGACCCTAATTAGTGGGACGCATGATGGGGCTCCTGGGCGTCGCACCACCTGTCCCTCCCTTTGAGCCGGCCCTGATCAGATCAGATTGGTGATGATGGCAACTCAAAGGAGGTAATTCTCGTTTGCGTTCTCTATTGTATGTGTTTGAGTAGGAGAGAGAGAGAGAGAGAGAGGAAGATTTTTAAGATTACTTTGAAATTTTCCTGATGGTGTTAGCTTAAGAGGAATAAAACTGGTGTTAGCTTAAGAGGAATAAAACTGGTGTTAGGAACTCGAGGTTTTACCAGACTCGTTTTAGTGATCTTTGTGTGATCTCTCATGGCATTGATGCAATTCACTTCGTTTAAGGGACACGAAAGAGATCAAGAATTGCAAAATGTGGAGGAAGATTCGAGTCTAGATCAACAGGAGCAGAAATCCAGAAGCCAGTTTAATAAAAGAGTAGTATTCGGTCTAGGAATCGGATTATCTGTAGGAGGTGTTGTATTAGCTGGAGGATATGTTTTCACAGTAGCATTAGCAGCTGCGGTTCTTCTAAGTGCTCGAGAATATTTCGAGTTAGTGAGAAGTAATGGAATTGCACAAGGAATGACACCTCCTCCACGATATCTATCTAGAGTCAGCTCGGTTATATGTGCACTTATGCCTATACTTACATTGTGAGTAGTTTACACTCGAAAACTGCGATTCTTTTCTTATTCTTGATTAAAGGTTTGATCTTTGTCCTGCATGTTGGTTTTTAAGGTATTTTGGTCATATAGATATCTCGGTGACATCAGCGGCTTTTGTTGTTGCAATGGCATTGTTGTTACAGAGAGGAAACCCGCGTTTTTCTCAGCTAAGTAGTACTATGTTCGGGCTGTTTTACTGTGGATATCTTCCTTGTTTTTGGGTTAAGCTACGGTGTGGTCTTACTGCTCCTGTTCTAAACGCCGGCAAGTACTTGAATTAAAGTTTATCCTTCTTAGCTTTGATTCCTTAACGTAATCAAAGACTAAGTCTCTGAGCAGTTTAATTACCTATAGGAAGAAGCTGGCCAGTTCTCCTCGGTGGGCAAGCACATTGGACAGTTGGACTTGTAGCGGTTTTGATTTCATTTTGCGGTATAATTGCCTCAGACACATTCGCTTTTCTAGGTGGTAAGGCATGTATCTGATTCAATTTATACAGTCTCTTTCTTATTCTAAATGGGATAATGAAGCTGAGAGCTTTCTTATTCGACTTATCGAAAGAATGATAAAGTTAGTCTTATGGATATTCTGATGCATATAGCCTCGCAGTAACTTCCATGGTCTTAAGTTAATCGCAGGCATTTGGTAAGACACCTCTTACTAGCATTAGTCCAAAGAAGACATGGGAGGGAGCTCTTGCAGGGCTTGTTGGTTGTATTGTCATTACCATTTTACTCTCCAAATCTTTGTCCTGGCCTCAATCTCTTTTCAGGTACTCAAATCCGATCGAACTTCTTGAAGTCTTATAAACCGATATGTATTTTCTTTCTGAATGCCGAATGGTTGTGGTTTTTTTACAGCACAATTGCTTTTGGGATTCTTAACTTCTTCGGATCGGTGTTTGGTGACTTAACCGAGTCAATGATCAAACGAGATGCGGGTGTTAAAGACTCCGGCTCACTCATCCCTGGACACGGTAACTACCCGATAAGCCAGACCGATTTGAGTCTAAGCAATGCCCTCTCTGACCGGTTCCTCTGTAATTGCAGGTGGAATATTGGACAGAGTTGATAGTTACATATTCACTGGTGCATTAGCCTACTCCTTCGTAAGACTTCATGGAGTTTGATTCTATGGTAGGATTTTTTTCTCTATCCACAAGTGTGAATTTCTTATAGGTAGCAATGATGATGATAAGAGATGAGCCTCCGGTTTGTTATTTGATTGAACCGGTATGTAATTTTTGGTCAATGCGAGTTCCGGTCCGGTTCATTAGGAAAAGTAAAGAGAGAAATAAAAATCTGAAATTTCCTTATTTCCCCCATATCTCATAATCATATAAGGATATAACGATTACAATATAGAAAAGGATATAATTATTCCTCTCTCTATATATAAACTAAAGAAAGCTATAATGAGATTTGATTCAAAGAGCAATAATATTAGGAACATGACCATGTCTACCCGGTCGTTCTTGTTTTCGTCATTACCAAAGGATATTGTTTTAGACATCTTAGCTCGCGTGCCCAGAAGGTACCACCCAATTCTCTCTTGCGTGTCCAAGGAGCTACGATCTCTCATATCTTCCTCTGAGCTTCGCAAGACTCGATCTCTCCTCGGAAAAGATTGCTTCTACGTCGGCTTTATAGAATTACATGTTGGTCAATTCTCTCCATATCCCTGGTTTACTCTCACCGAGGATCGTAGTTTGGTCTCGATCCCGTTCCCTTCTCTGCCTGAGCCTTGCTTTACTGCTGCCACGGTAGGTCACGATATCTACTTTGTTAGCCGCTCGAGCATGTGGATCCTCGATTCCCGGTCTGGAACGTTGCGTGAGGGTCCAAGCTTGCTTGTGGCCTGCGATATTGCAGCTGTGGGACTAGTTAACGACAAGATTTACATTTTTGGAGCAAGTGTCGAGAAAATATACCAAGATATCCAAGCGCAAGTGTTTGACCTAAAGACGCAAATTTGGCAAATCGCACCAAATCCCAATAGTATGAAATTCGATACCGCATATCCGTTTGTGGTAACCCAATCACTGGGCAGAAAAATTTATGCGGCAGGCAGGGGAGGAGGATCAATCATAGTCTATGATACTAGAGACGGTAAATGTGACAAGATTATACCAGCTGAGGAATTCAACACTCGTAAAGGTTTTTGTGTGGTAGACAACGTGGTCTACATTTATAACGATCATATTGGGTTAATGTGGTATGACTATAAGGAGAAAGAGTGGAGAATAGTTCACGGTTTGAAGCTCAATGGTGATTTATGTAACGTCACAATGGCTGAATACAATGGAAACTTGGCGCTTTTGTGGCTAGACGAAAACAAAATGGAGGTTTGGTGTGCAATGATCTCCTTGTATGGGTCGAGTAAAGTAGCGATTCAGGGGCGTGTCGAGTGGTCTGATTGCATACTTTCCAACGTCCCTTCTGACTACATCATTTACCAACGTCCCTTCTGACTACTTCCTATATTCTTCTTCTTAGGCTACTTTGCATACTTTCCAACGTCCCTTCTGACTACTTCCTATATTCTTCTTCTTAGGCTAGAATGCTCTGCTTTTGATTTCTCAAATTTCCATTGACCAATTAAGGGTTTGTTTCGAATGATCCAATCAATAATGAAGTTTGGATTATCCCATGCTAACAGTAACACAAACAAATCAGTTATATTCATTGTATAAATTTCACCAGCCGGCATAATTTATAAAATAAACTGAATAATTGTAGTGTAAAAATATACAACACTTTCAACCTTTTTTTTGGCATTTGATAGTCAACGCCAAATCTTATGCAACCTTTAATTATGTGACTAGATTTTGTATACGACAAGCTAATTCGTATGTATATACTCCCTCCGTTTTTAAATAGTTGATTTTCTAGAGTTTTCACACATATTAAAAATACATATTAATTTTAACAATAAATACATTATTTTTTGTGTTAAACAACTTTCAATAACTTTTAGCCAATAGTAATTCAACAAAATCAATTAATATGTCTTGAAATTCACAATTCACCATCATTACTTAATAAAAACTGCATAAAATTGTAAAACATCAATTTTTTTTTCCAGAACATCAACTATTTGAAAACAGAGGGAGTATATGATAATCATTTATTTTGCATAACAAGAGAGTTTATTGTATTCGATAACAAAATACATCCATGTCTTTTCCTCTTCCCAATCATTTCTTAACCTCTCCCCTTTTATCATTGGTTTTTTATTATACTTGTACTTTTCTTTTTCATTGATCGTCTGTTTGGGAACGCAATTTTTGTTCTTGGGAAAATTATATATTTTGATCACATTTTCGTTAATTTAGCTCATATTTTGATTAGGAAAAGAGATAACATTTTTTTTATAAAAACAATTGAATATTCGTATTGCTAAACATAGATTTGTGTTTCTATGTTATTCTTTCTCTAGATAAATATTTGTCATGATTTTTCATTCTTTTAAATTTGTTTTAGTTAATTTATGATTATGATTTTTCCTTGTTTGTTTCTTTTTCATATCAAGTTGTTGATTGCTCAATTTGATGCCGCGATTTGATTTAGATGAGTTAAATTTGTATCCAATGTGTCTTTTTGATGTTGCGATTTGAATTATTTGATTTAAATTTGTATCTAACATATTATGTTTTGTTTGTTTTAGTTCGATCTTTAAAACCTCAGCTTTTCTCTTTTCTGCATATAACCAATCAGAATTTACTGAATTCACCCTAAAATCATAATTGAAATAGTGGAAAATAAAAGGTTGTTTGTTCCTTTACCGAGATAACATCAATGGAGTAGTTTGATCGTTGGATAAAGAACCAATCGCTGTGAACAAGATTCGCACACGAAAACTCAGATGTCGATAACAGGACTCATCGTTCTCACCGTCCTCTGACGGTGAGTCTCCCCCAACGACTTATCATCATTTGTTTTTTTTTTAACCGAGAGGCAACTTGGAATGTTACGATGCCACTGTCACTCTATTTATACAAGGAAGTAAGAAGGCACACACTTCCTCTCTATCCGATGTGGGACTTCTTCCTTTGTCAAACATTCTCATTTGATAATTGGGCTGACCCATTACAAGTGTATTCCTTTGTCAAACATTCTCATTTGATAATTGGGCTGGCCGTGTGAGAAGTTGTTTGTGTATTACTCATGGGAGGATTAATGGTGCACGATAAGAATGGAAATATATGGAAATCTGTTTCGGGTTTGTATATGCTACCACATAATATACAAAGCGTGAAATTAGTTGAGTACAATGGCAGATTAGGAGTTGTGTGGCTTGCAAACAGTGAAGAGACTGACAAGAACAAAGTCTTCTTGGCATCAATGGCAAATTAGGTGTTTCCCTTAATAACTTCCCCTTCTTCATCAAGTAATACACAAACAACTTCTCACATATGACACAAGCATCACTCCACATAATGGAATGCCATTCCTTGAATCAAAGACAATCGGACAAGCTCTACCTAGCATGAATATCTTCTTTCCTATGGAGACATTAACCGATGAATTTGGATCAAACCTCTCAAGGTATATGGGAGTATCCCACTTCTTCTCCTAAAGGTTGTAGCTCTGGTAACAAGCTATGTTCCCTGATTCTTTCCGACTTGTTCCAAATATGAACAATTTATCCTCAAGGATACCAGCTGAACCGAAACTTACATCAATGGAATTCTTCTTTGCCTGGGAACAAAGGTTCCCTTCATGAATCCATAATTGGACTGGAGAAGAACCAGATCCGCACACGAAAACCAACGATCCGCCGTACGAACCGCTGAACAAGATTGGGGCAGGCATTTGGAGGAGACCCTTCTTTTCGGAGAAAGACTCCGTTTGACCTATTCTCGTCACTTTGAAGTAGATCGCTTGTAAGTAGATCGCTTCTTTACAAGCGATCTCCTTAAACTGTATGACAATTTCATTGCGACTTAACCTTGTATTGATGTTATTACTTTGTAGAAATCCTTCGAAACTGAAGAGATGAGATGCCTAGGCTTGGCTCTGGTGCCTAGAATCTGCGTCTGAAAATCTTATCCTTGGATACAAACAAAACATAGTATGTTAGATACAAATTTAAATCAAATAATTCAAATCGTAACATCAAAAAGAAACATTGGATACAAATTTAACTCATCTAAATCAAATCGCGGCATCAAATTGAGCAATCAACAACTTGATATGAAAAAGAAACAAATCAAACAAGGAAAAATCATAAACGTAAATTAACTAAAACAAATTTAAAAGAATGAAAAATCATGACAGCTCCAATATTTATCTAGAGAAATAATAACTTAGAAACGCAAATCTATGTTTAGCAATCACGAATATTCAATTGATTTTTTTTTTTAATGCTAGATCTTTCCTAATCAAAATATGAGCTAAATTAACGAAAATGTGATCAAAATATCTAATTTTCCCAAGAACAAAAGTTTCGTTCCCAAACAGACGATCGATGAAAAAGAAAAGTATAAGTGAGATAATTAAAAACCAATGATAAAAGGGGGAAATTAAGAAATGATTGGGAATTAAGAGGAAAGACATGGGTGGGTTTTGTTATCGAATACAATAAACTTTCTTGTTATGCGAAATAAATGATTATCATACTTATATATACACTAGTGTAGTACCCGGCCCTGCGCGGGATAGTAATATTGAAAAAACTTTTAAAAAGTTAAACAAAAGCAAAAAATACCCAAGAAATATATTAATAATCAAAAGGTAACCTAATACAACCAAATATGATTCAAAAGGTGAGCTTGCGTTGCGTGGCATAATCGATAGTAGACGGTCCAATGATAATTGATGAAGGCAGTGAGATTGCGATGAAGATCCAAGCCTTTCTTTCACGCCAAATGGAGTAAACAATTGCTTGGAGAATGAGCACAATAATAGCAGTAATATGTCTTTGTGTTTGAGAACTAAAATGATTGATCCACGAAGTTGCATAATGTAAATCTATTGAAGGATTAGACCAGACCTTTGAGGAAAAGGAACTACAAATTCCTGCGAAGAATACACACTCAAAGAAAAGATGGTCGTGGCTATCCACACTGGAAGCACAAAAAATACATTCGCGTGGCACATTCAATCCACATCTTCTTAGCATATCCATTGTTATAAGTCTTTTGAGAATTCCCAAGCAAGTAGAAAACGAATATTAAGAACCATATCACTTTATCCCAAGGAATTGTAGGAGATGGAACACTTAATTGCTCACACGTATTTTTCGAAGAAAAGTTTGGTGTAAACACACCTACCCCATTGCGCGATAAAAATTTATATCACATCCTCTACAACATTAGGAGCTGAAGTGTCATTAAGAGAGATGAGAAAACTTTGAATTTCTTTTGGCCGAAGGCATATCATTTATACCATTTTCTTCAGTTCTTGGTATTCTTCTTACATCAACCATTTACTTACTTCTCCAGGTTTATACTTTTATTACTCTCAGAATTTGAAATTTATACTTTCTATTACTCTCAGAATTTGAAGTGTTGGAATCTCCTAGTAGAGAAGATATGATTTAGAGAAGATATGATTTTCTCTTCGAATGTTTTTATGTAATGCAGCTTGGTCAAACTCGTTAGCATCTTTTGGCATATCATTTATACCATTTTCTTCAGTTCTTGGTATTCTTCTTACATCAACCATTTACTTACTTCTCCAGGTTTATACTTTTTATTAGTCTCAGAATTTGAAATTTATACTTTCTATTACTCTCAGAATTTGAAGTGTTGGAATCTCCTAGTAGAGAAGATATGATTTAGAGAAGATATGATTTTCTCTTCGAATGTTTTTATGTAATGCAGCTTGGTCAAACTCGTTAGCATCTTTTGGCACACCATTTTGTTTTTCCAATTCCAACCATTTTATGAAGTGGTTACCTTGATAAATACCTTGTTAATCGTGTTATGACAATGTTAGCTTTTATGTATATTTCAAAGGATTATCCCTAAGACAAAAATCATATCATTATCATCGTTTTTTAAACTGATTTGATTTTAAATGAAAAACATACATCATAAGCCAACTGAATTCCTAAATCCTATATATAATACTTATTTATCAGAGTAATAAATCTCACCAAAATTGCATACTACACGAATACATTCAGTTAATCACTTATTTAGGACAACACATATTTCCCTTTATTGACTGATGTTGCCACCATAACGTAATGAAAGAAGGAATTAATACTTGTTCAATATCCCAAAGAACTAATCAATTAGAAATCACAAAAAAAAAAAAAAAATCAAATATACTATGTGACAAACTTTTCTTTTCATTTTCTTATAAGATTCTTGGCTTCTTTACATCTTTTTGGTTGAACTAAAACGAAAACTAATTGGATCATATCACTACAAGAAAACACCGGCATTTCCGACGGTCAAATCCGTCGGAATTCCGTCGGAATAGGACATTTACCGACGGATTTCCGACGGAATTTGAATTTTTTTTAAAAAAAAAGTCTCCGGCGATGTCACCGTCGGAAATCCGTATATATTTTTTTAATTTTTTTTAAAAAAAATTAATTAAATTACGTTTATTAAAAAAAAATATTTCCGTCGGAAATCCGTCATAAATTACCGACGGATTTCCGACGGATATATATATATTTTTTAATTTTTTTAAAAAAAAAATTAATTAAATTACGTTTATTAAAAAAATTATTTCCGTCGGAAATCCGTCGGTAATTTGGGGGATTTTAAGGATCGATGGAGAAATCCAGTAAATGTGCTATTTGCTACAATTCGTTTCGTGCTTCAATCTGCGCAGCTTGTGTTAATCACAGGTATTTCGAAATCGATTTCTGACGATTTGACATAATTATTGGTGTTCTTCGATACAGATTTTACAAGAAAAGTATGTGATTGATGTGGTTGCTTTGTGCATTGTTTGGGACCTTTGTACAGGTTAAATGGATACAAAATTATGTTGGATTCGTCGAAAAGCCGTCGGGAGATTTCGTACTTGAGATTAAGTAACTTGCTTGTCACAAAGGTTTGGTTATGAGCTCATTGCAGAGTTGAATTCTCTAATCTTGAAATTCGTTTGCTTTTTTTGCAAAAAAGATGTCTGATGCTCATGTTCTTCACTTGTTGACCAGGAGAAAGCAATTAGTCAACGTTGTTGGATGGAGCTTCATAATGAGAAGCTTTCTAGGTTGCGGGATAAGCTCCAGCTAGAAGTGGAGAAATTGCAGCAAAGTATGAAGATACTCCTTCTTAAGAAACTCATTTCTTTGGCATCGTCTTCGAACTATCAAGTCTAAATACCTACTTTATGATGTAGGCAAAAGCACATTTCGGAGACTATCTCGCAATCTGAAAGAGAGATACGGCACTATCGAATCAACTAACGTTGCTGTAATGTCAATGTGACACTTTTATTTTATTTTAAAAAAATTTAATTAAATTACGTTTATGCAAAAAAAATATTTCCGTCGGAAATCCGTCATAAATTACCGACGGATTTCCGACGGATATATATATATTTTTTAATTTTTTTTAAAAAAAAATTAATTAAATTACGTTTATTAAAAAAAATTATTTCCGTCGGAAATCCGTCGGTAATTTATGACGGATTTCCGACGGAATACCGACGGTTTACGTGTTCGTCGGAAATCCGTCGGTTTATTGTGACGGATTTCCGACGGATACGTAAACCGTCGGTATTCCGTCGGAAATCCGTCGGAATTGTCCGACGGATATGACGTCCGTCGGAAATTCCGTCGGAATTTCGCCAGTTTTCTTGTAGTGTATAGACAAACTCAAAGTACTAAAAAAGATCAAACAACACATCATAAACACAAATTTTGAATCACATAAAAGGAAAACTAATTGGATCATTTAGCTTCAACCATTCAGTCTCTTTCGAAGATGATCAAAGTCCGAATTCGTGTTGTCAATTGCATAATAGACTTGCATAAGTTTTTATTTCATAATTATTTTTGGCCTCTTTCACGTTTTATTAAAAATGAGTTTGAAATTTAGATGATTCCTTTGGAATTTAGATGATACCTCCTATCACAGTTTAGTGTTTCTTTGTTCCTATCTACTCTTTTTTTTTTACATATGCAGATTTTGTTCTTAAAAAAGATTCAGTAAGTCTAATTTTTTTTTCAGAAAACACCTAAAAAATCCTCATACTTTTAATATTCTAAACAAATTAAAGATATATTTAATTATATACCAAATGATTTACCCTAGATTTAGATTCACCAAAACCAAAATTTCCATGACAACATATGATGAAAAGCTAGCCGAATGTTGTCACCATAGCCTCTAGGGTTTGAGAGCATAAAAGTGTGTTTTTCGTGTAGTTTGAACCAACGATGAATTTACTTTGTTGCTTTTGCATCCGAAAGTTTAACGTACCCGTCTTTGCTTCCTATCCGAAATTTCATAATCCTAGAAAACCACAAAAACTTGAAGTTTTTAAATAAACGTATGAGTTTTTCCTACATCAAAATATAACCAACAAAAATCTCACAAAAATGTTTGCTTATGTAAGAAGATTTACATCAAACACATAAAAGTGGGTCCTTATTATTTACCACTCTCCCAATTTTTTTGTGGTCTAAGAAATGGTGAAGCTATATCGTCCAGGAACGTTAAATCTCTTTAAGATTTCAATTTACTCTCATTTAAGTCTGGTGTTGTTTGAGATCGGATTCGTGTTCTAACATGTAGAATGAGGCTGAGAATCTCGCACCCAATAAGCGGTATAATTCACTCCAACCCATTCATTGTCTATGTGTTAGCTAAATCCATTGTTACCATTCATCGTCGTAAATAAATTACGTCGTGATTTTTTTTCAGTATCTTTGGAGTAACTTGAATCTCTTCTCTAATCACATCATCCTCTTCTTTTTTAATAACATGAGGCTATCCCATAGAATATTTTTGCACTGTGAATCCTTCTCTTAAACTCAATAGAGTTTACTCACTTTCTTCGATGTCACTTAAGTGTTACATAGAGTCAATATTTAGTGTGTCTTTCCAAAGATACAAAATTTATATTTCGAAACTTGATTCAATCCCTACATAACATCACATAAAAACTATAACACTTAATAATTTAAGAAGGACCAATCTTCAATATAGAAGACAATGACCTTTTAAGAGGAGACTTTGGGTTTAGCAAACGTTTTTTTCCACAAAGAAACACAAATATAGAATTTACCAAAAATAAAATCTACATAACTTCTCAAGATCTAATTTTATGATCTATAAATCCTAAATCTTCTTCATCCTCAATCACTTTCCTCTCACCGATTACGTGTCCGGAAAATTCTCCGGCAAGGCGACATCAACTCCACCACCACATGTCTGATCAATAGTGCCACGAGCCGTATTTTACATACGGTGATGTATCTACACATGTTCATATGCCACACGAAACTCTCACTTTCATCAAAAACCAACATTTAACCACATGGTAAAAAACTACTGCCTGGGAAAGCGTTTGCAACAAAAATGAATCCTAAGTGTTTTTTTAACGTATTTGATGTCACAATAAACTGAAAAGCAGGTCTTTCCTAATGAGACTTTCTAAGGATGTAGGCAGAACCAAAGGATCCTAATAAAAAGACAACGACACATCTTGACATAAAAAAAAGTTTATATTAAAAAAGCCACGAACGATACGTACACAACAATCTCAAATAATACCCACTTCAACAAAATCCTAACTAACTTATCAAACTCCTTTAGAAGACCATCTATAAAAAAAAAATGGTCAACATCTCTTAAAAGAATAAAAACATTCAAATAGATAGTTGGAAAAGTTATACACAATAAAACAATAAGAAAAATGCTCTGAAATTAATAATTTTTTTAGAGTGTTCTAAATAAAATTTACACAAACAAAGTATAAATTATACAAAACGGAGACAAAGAGCAACACAAACTAACCGAGAAACAACATCAGAGACATTCTCATGGAAAAAGAAAAAACGATACAATGATGGACCATCATTGTCAGTTTTCTCACGCAACAAAATCAAAGTATAATTCCATTTACCATTTGCCCCAAAAGAATTTGTAAATAACATAAGTCACAACTGTAACATATCTCCCTACCTGGAGAAATCAACCAACAATTAATAACGAACAATACACGTAAAGGTTCAAAACACGAAATTACAGAGTGGATAAACCCAACCAACCTCAACAGAATCACGTATGCCCTTTATTATTCGCCAAGTCGTCCAAAAAACAAACATGACAAAACATTAGAACAATAAAACGCTCACAAAAACACAATGGAGAAAAATAGTAAACTAATAGTCAAACCAAACAGAACAACCACTAAGAAACAGAGGATCCCAAATATATTGCATATTCAAATAAGCTAAAAGAACGAAACCTTAACAATTAAACACACCAACGAAGAAGAGTAACATTTGCATAAGTTTCGTCTGCATGTGCCTCTAAAGTAATAGACAATTTAAGACTCATAGACAAATCAATGCCTCCACCTAATCATCAACAACATTAAAAATAATAGAAACCAACAAATTTCAAATAAAATATCTCAGAAATATGACTCAAACAGAAATAAATGGGAATAAAAAAAATAGCAAAAAGAGATGAAATCTCACCGGCTCGATGTCCTTGAGGGAAATAAAAGACTCGGTCATCACATGGTCGACTATTGAGAAGAAAAAAAGATAAGAAATCAAGGAGTTATATTAACCCAGTCTGTAACCATAACAAAGCTAAGAAAATAAATTTCGTAAACGGAGACTTACCAGCAAGCTTAGTGGAATAGATTGGTTGGAATCAGGTCTCTTTTGGGTCACTATAACTTGAGGGTGAGAAGTTGTATCCACCAGTCCACGATTTTCTTTTAAAAGTTTTTGCATTGATCTCTATAACCTAAAAATACAAAATCAGAATATTAGGTTCAAAATTCCATCCCACGTTTAAACAACCATGCACACAACATACTAAAGTAACAGAAAATATGATAATGAAGAGAATCCAATATATCATGCATACTAACTGATCGGAAAATTAATACAAAACTGATCTATATATTACATTGTTTAAAAAACAAAGTTGGGTTTTTTAGAAGAAAAATGGGTCTAAAACAAAAGAGAGTCTTGCTAAATTCGTTTCCAAATTGAACAAATAAAATCTACAAAACCCAAAAGAATAGCCAGTAATTAAATCGTAACACTTTTCCGATGGTTTCTTCGCTTGCTTCAAAAAGACTATTAAGCAAAACAAACAACAGAAGACTAAAACAAAGAAATAACATAAAAACAAACAAAAAGACACGAAGAAAAAAGAAACAATACTCAAAAAAATTGAAAAATTCTTATTAAAACAAAAAAAAAGAGTTAGGAATTTTTCTCAAGAATCTCGATGTGGCCACGTCGAATGAAACAAAAAAAAAGGAACAAACCAAAAGGAAATCAATCAATGAAACAAAAGTAAATTGATCGATCTCTTTATTAGGGAAAAAGAAAATCACCTTCCTCATTGTGTTGTTGTTGTTCTTCGTGGCTATCTTCTTCTTCTTCATTTAGATTGTTTCTTTAGATTGTGTAATCTATGCTGGTTTCAAATCAGCATGGTGTACAGTGTACTATATCATCAATGCATTAATATTGTATAATAAGATCGCCAATAAAATGGTAATAACAGAAAACCCGACATATCAAACAAAAGGTGTGAAGATAAGTAAAGAGAGTTAAGATTAGGGTTATAGTTAAAGATTTTGAGATCGAACCTTGAAAAGCACGCCGCCGTTACCGGCACAACCGTGAGAGTTAATTAGGGTTAGGATAAGAGTATAAAAATTCTAAGATCAAACCTTGGAAAGCACGGTGATAGACGCAGATAGAACTTATGTTCTACGTATCTCCACTATCTAGTTTCTTTTTGTTTCTCTTTCATTATTTTCTGTTCATAAACAAAAGAAAGTAAACAACAAAAAGAAAGAAGGAGAAGACAACGAAAAAGAGAAAAACATATTGATTGAAATTCATTAGCCTAGATTAAAGAATATAATTTATGTAAACACTAAAAATATATATCAGAAACCATGAAAATTTACCAAGATAAAAAATATGATGCAGCCGAATATGAGTTTAGAGACCTAAGTATGATAAGAAGTTATAGTCTTATAGATATACCGGATAGGTTTTTTTGTGACCAATACGACAAAAAAAAAAAGAGACCAATTTTATAAACAGAGATGTTTTTAAACAGAGATGGTTACGATAAAGAGACCTCACAATCTCATTCCTAAAGTTAACACAAAAAAAAAAAAGATTAATAACAACATATTAAAAAGAAATTTATATATTTAATCAGAACTACATAAGTCAAAAAAATCACCTATGGTTCCTTATATCAAATATATGGATTGATAAATACTACCATCATTATCATCACACATCTCAATAACAACATTATGGAAATTGATATGATTTATATCATCCGGATCATACGAATCCACCAACACACGATCATCAACAACGCACCACCACATAGGATATGACCATCCCTTTGATCTCCCTCCCAAGTATCAAATTTACCAACGTGAATGATTTCCCCAATCAAATCTACATATGGGATATGGTTAAACAACTTAATAAATTATTTCTGCTATCAAAGACGTATATGAAAGTATTAAAAACCAAAAAATGAGAAATACAATAAGAATAACATACCAACCAAGATATTGTCACCATGAGATCCATCAGAAAGAGAACGAAAATCAACAAAATCGAAAAACTGATCTTCACACGGATCACATATTCTATTCACCTTGGTTGATTCTAGAAGAAGAATTCTATATTGATGACGGACAGGCATGGTACAATCCAGTTGATTAATAATTCTAAAATCACCAATATTATACCATGCATCCTTGATAAACCTCTTCTCGAAGAGAGGATAAACATTGTCTCTTATAGAGGCTTGTATTTTCTTTTCCTACGAAAAAAACAAATAATTCATCTTAGATTCTTAATAAAAGTTAAACATTCGAAATCGATATATATAATAATAATTAAAAGTGAACCAAACTAACCTCACGATCAACCAACACTAACTCAGTGTTTTACCATGCAATTCAGATTTTTGGCCAAATCTGCAAAATCTTAGCATATATATGACAATTTGTCATATCAGGATGCAATCGCGAGACTCCCAGATAATGATATATAAAAGGGGATTTTTTTATCGTTTATCACTTCGTGTCCATTGCCCAAAAAGTCATGTCGTATATCAATACTCTCGCAGAAACTTCAACCTCGAAAGTAGATCTAGATTAGAGACATATAGGTGAATACAGAGGAAAGAGTGTTTTAAGCAAAAGAAAATCACCTTTGAGTACGAAGGTCAATCCAGCATCTAGCATCACTTGATCCGAGAGTGTTTTCTGTCCACCATAAAGCCTGATCGTAACCATTATTCACAAGAAATTGGGCAATCATCCACGTCCCAGAACATGCATGTGTTAGCCGCTTCTGGGAGGGGTTTCACAAAACACATAAACAATTATCAAACGGACAAAGAAAAATTGTATCAGAAATAATATAAAATAAAACAACGAACAACTAATATTAAACCTAAAAAGTGGCGACTCTAAATTTTATGAGGAGGAGGTGACTAAGATCGATATATATAGATTTTGATAGAGTTAGGGTTACACCCATAAAAAAATCTTTATGGGCTTAGAGAAATATCAAACGTAATTATGTAATTCGACCCAAAATAACTCGATGGCAAGGAGACGTAATTTTGAGAGTCATTAAGGGTATTTTCGGCACGCCAGGTCTGAGAGTGGCTCTCACGATGCCACATTGGATTTGCGATTTCTCTAATATAAGTATAGATATACATGACAAAAAAAAAAGTTACATTCAGTTATAATATATCGCAATTACATTCAGAAAATTCAACTTATAATATATCGCAATTACATTCAGAAAATTCAAGTAAAAATTGAGATAACTTTTTTTTTGGACAACTTTTTTTTTTGTTTGACAACAAAATTGAGATAACAAAAGTTAAAATAAAGAATTGGATAACCAGTGTTAAAAAAAAAAAAAAAAATTGGATAATTTATACTCTTTCTGTTCCATGAAGAATTATGTTTTGAGTTTTATTTTTGTTTCTAAAAAATTGATGTTTTACTTTTTTAATTAACGCACTTTTCTTTACAAAATGAATTTAATTGACTCTAATGTGTTTTAAGTGTCTTGGAATTGTGTTGAAAGTTGTTAGATTTAATTTTTCTTAATATATGCAAATCCCAAAACATCAATATCCAGAAGGAGTAATATATATCATTTGATTGGTTAACAACTTAACAACACAATCAAAGACTAAGAACACATTAAAACATCATAGTATAACCCAAATTTTTTTTTTAAACTACAAACACAAAAGAAAATGTCTGACATATTTTCTTCAATTTTCCTCTGTTAACAACATTTCCAAGCTGAGACAGCAACAAGTTCTTTCTTCTGCCAACACAAGACAAGTGAAGAAGAAGAAAACGACGATTGTCTCTTCTCCAAGTGAAACCCTCTCATCGGATTCCTCTGCAACAAATACTCCGCTTGTGCCTCCGCCGTCTGACTCAACGTCACCGGAGTAAACCCACATTGTCCAAACAAGCTTCTCCACGGCGGAGATCTCTCCATCCAACGGTACCGATTCGTCAACAATCTCTTAATCGACGGTTGCACGTAAAATCTCTCAACTTCTTGATTATTCTGATTCCCTGCTACATCAAGAGACTCAAGCAACGATGTGTAGTACTGAAGCACGTGGATCACACCGTTAGGGAAAGGCGCGTCGATGTTCCGGTCACAGCTTCTGTCGGAACAAACGACGACGTTTGGTGATATTTCTTTGAGGAAACGGAGAATCAACGGGAGGTAACCGGAGACGACGGAGCTAATCGGAAGATTCACAGCGACTGCTTCTTTACCCGATGATGATCGAAGTAGAGAAAGAGGCCAATTGGTTTGATTAAGCAGAGTCTCTGTATTCAAGAACTCAATTTCGAAGGTAACTCCGTTTTCTCCGGCGAAACTTCTGAGATTCTCTTCAGTGAATCTCAGCTCGAATTCGTCGGAAACAGTTGACGGAGATACAAAAGCTGTGATCTTTAACGACGATGATGCTCTGTTTCTTCTTCCGGCGAGTTCTTGAATCAGAGAAGCCCATTGACCACCGTAACCGATATCGAAATCGACAATGTGGATCCGATCAAACCCTTGTAAAGATTCGAGAATCGTTTGGTTTGCTGTGAAATTGACGAATTGGAGAAACGGTGACGTTTCGGAGAAAGCTCTGTGAGCAGCGATTCGAAGGATTAGGGTTTGTGGTGGAGAGAGAGACGGTGGTGAATCTTGAAGAAGAGATTGGAGAGCTTCGGTTATATACGAAGCTGTTCGATGAAACGGAGGTTTGGGATTCTTGTTGTTGTTTTGGTTAAGGTTGTGATTGAGCCGCGCCAATATCTCTTGCGCGAGAAGTGGATTGTTATCTCCGCCGTGTCTTGTGGTGGTTCCGATTAACTCCACCGCCGCATTGAATAGCTGATCGATGATTACCGTCGACGACTGGTCCTGGTCCTGGTCGTCTTCGATTTTTACGGCTGTTTTTGACGGCGTGAGAAACGGGTCGTGACCCGCATCCGAGAACGAGAAAACCCACTGGTTGGAATCGGGTTGACCCGAATTGAGACGTTTCGCCGGAGGAGACGACCCGGAGACAGAGAAAAAACCCGGATTTGGATGAAACTTCTCTTCTTCTTCCTCCGGTGGTGGTGGTGGCTCGGAGAAAGGGAGGTTATAGCCAAAGAGTGGATTTTGATTATCAATAACCGGGTCGGATCCAGAACCGGTACCGAATCCCACAAACTCAGAACCCGGATCCACTACATCGCCGGACATAATCAGTTTAAGGATACTATGTTCTGTTTCCGGCGAGCCAGAGAGAACACCGTCGAGATCCTCGAAACCCATTTGATTGAATTTCTCATCGGCGCCGGAAAAGTCAGCGGCAGCGACGCCGATTAGACCACCGTGAGAGGAAGACAGTGTGGTGGTTGAAGAAGAGACTAAAGGGCTTGGACTTCTTCTAATAGTATCTAGAACAGAGATCGGTTCAGAGAAACCACCATTGTTAACAACAAAACAGAGATCTTCTTCTTCTCCTCTTCGTCTTCCATGGATTTTGTAATCAGAAGAAGAAGAATCTAAGAAACCCAGAAAACCATTCTCTTGAAATTCCTCAAAGGGTAAGGGCATGACCAAGATTAAAGAGAGAAAAACAAAAAAAAACCCAGAAAGGAAAATGAAAACCCTAGATCTCAGAAGAAGAAAAGAGGAAGACGAAGATGAAAGCTTGAAATTGAAATTGAAATTGGCGCCCACATTTTCCTCCCTCTCTCTCTCACTCAATCATATTAATAATAATCTTTCTTCTCTCTAAATGTTTGCAAAAACATACCAAAGTGATGATCTTCTTCATCAATCTCTCTCTCTCTCAAGATTTTTGTTTTTTTTTTATGTAAAAAAGGATTTTGTTTTTCCTCTGTGTGTGTGGTGCCTTGTGTCTGTAGATTTACTTATCTACATTTGTATCATTTCATATCTTTTAAGCTTACTCGCATTTGCGGCGCGTATCTCTTACTCTCTTTATTTCGACACTAATGTAATATCTTTCTCATTGTTTTTTCTTTTTTCCAAATAGGAATTTATTATACCTTGCTATATTAAAAAGTTTGACTTCCCATTTTTTTTTGGAAAAATTACAAAAATGCCATTTTTTCTGTGTACATTTACAAAAATGTCACTTAGAGATGTTCATTTACAAAAATACCGCTAATTATAGATTTTTAAACGCTATATCTTAAAATTCTAAACTTTAAAAAATGTTTTGACCCCTAAACTCCCCTAAACCCTCAAAACTAAATCATAATAGAACATAGTTAACTCAAACATCTTATTATATAAAGGAGAATGCACGCGATGAGAGCTTGACATGTAGGCAAAATTCTTAAGCACCAGATTATGACATGTGTAATTGTTAATTTAGATTGTGACATGTGTCAATATTAACAAAAAAAATATAAAAATAAAATAAGGAATATATTCTAAATAAGGATTATGGACTAATTAAAAAAAAAGAAAAAAAATCGTTATATTAAAATATGTAATATTTCTAAATTTTTATATTACAAAATACATTCTTTCCATTATAAATTATCTAAATAGTTAAAGACAAAAGGAAATGTCATATTTATTAGTGTGATTTTTCTAATATAATAACGTGTATGAAACAATTTTAGTATGAGATAAATATAATAAATTAACTATTTAATAAAATATAATAATAAAATAAATATTAAATATTTGTACGAGCCGTAATTTAGAATCTAATTACATTCGTCAAATTATAGGCGTTATAAATTTTTAAATCAAAAATATTTACTGCAATGTTTTTTTATATCAGCATGACACGTAAGCAAAATTATAACTCACGAGATCGCGACATGTATCTAATATTGATAAATGTGTTAAAACTTAAATTAATTAAGAAAAATTTAAATTAAAATATAGAGTAATTGTCAAGTTAATAATCAAATAATAAAAAGTAAAATTTCTAATATTATCAATAATAATTAAGAAACAAAGTTTAAGATAAAATATAAACATGACATAAACCATAAAATAAATAAATAATACATATAGAATAAAAATTTCAATTAAAATAAATAAAAAGACAAATGATAAAAAAAGGTATATAAATTGGAAAAACAAAAATTAGAAAGGTTATAGAAACCTAAATTTAAAAGTTTAAAAATATACACAACCATAAAAAAATAAAATAAAAATAAAATCTATAAGAATACTTATTTTATCAATATAGAGTTACATAATATCACAAAAAATAGAAATTGTTGACCTATGATGCCATTGGTACTCTTCAAGTGTAAAAAAAAAATAATTTTGAAAAAATGGCATTTTTACAAATATTTCAAAAGTGTGACATTTTTGTAAAGTGGCACTTGAAAAGTGGCAATTTTTTAAATATCCCTTTTTTCTTCTTGTTGAATACGTTATTATTAAAAGTAAAGATTTGTTTGAAATATTTAAGTTGCCTTTTATTGACGGTAATAGAGAATAATGAAGGAAATCAAATAAGAGATGTGCAGCTGGATTATTTCCAAGACAAGGTTAGAACTTTTGGTGGTTTGTGTATGAATGAAAGGGACTAAGAGCATGTTTATTGGTGAATTTTTATGGGTTTTTTTAAATATAAAATTATTAAAATTTGAGTAAAAGTAAGAAAGAGAGTGTTTATGGTTGAAATAATGAAGTGTATTGAAATATAAAATTAATAAAGAGAGGAGATAGTAGGTGTGTTTAAATATAAAATTAATAAAAGTTGAGTAAAATGAAGATAGAATTTCTTTAAGTTGATACTTTTGGAGAGTTTTGTAGGAAAAAGTGGGTGTGTTTAAATATAAAATTAATAAAAGTTGAGTAAAAGGATGAAAGAGAAGGTATAACGTTGAGTAAAAGGAAGAGAAAAAGTGTGTTTTAATAATTTTATATCTAATGATACCCACCAAATATCAGGGATAAACATGCTCTAAGGGAGACATTGCTTATGTGATTGCCCCTAAAGCTAAATCCTTATTTCTATTTTTTTTAATATAGCCAAAACAACAGAAAACTAAAAAACAATTCAGATTAATTGGACATTGTAATAATGAGATTAATTCCTCTGTTACCATTTGTTTTGTGGAATGGAATTGGTAGAATATGAGAATTGTGGAATTGTAGAATACTGTACATTGTTGGATAATTGGAGGAATTGGGGGAATTGGGGAATAGGAGGAAGTGATGAATTTTTAAAAAAATAATAAGTGATATTTTTGGTATGTGTGCCAAATAGGGGTGGAATTATTATCCGGGATCCGAGATCCGAGCCGTTATCCGTTCGGAATCTCTCCGAAAATTAGGATATTCGGGGAGTCCAGATCTGGATAAAGATAGTAAAATCTAGGATCCCTGAAAAGAGGATCCGGATCCGGATAGCAAAATTTTAAGGTCCGGATATCCGGATCCGGACGCATTAAATATATTAAAAACATATATATTATATATCTATTAGGCTAATTTTATATAAATAAATAAATATAAAAAATTGATTTTAGTTCTTTTTATAATAAATTATATTTATAATGAAAAATATCATTTAAAATATTAACTAATAATTTTTAAAAATATATTTTTATTTATTTATTAATTATTTTTAATATTAATTTCGGATCCGGATCCGGATATCTTAATTTTTGGCTGGATATCTAGAGTCCGGATATCCGGAGGTCAAGGGTCACGAATTTTTTAAAAAAATTCAATAAATATTATTAAATTTGTTTGTTATCAATTTTCAATAAAAAAAATATTTTTTTTTGTAAAATTTAATACATTTATGAACATAAATATTTAAATTCAACAAACATAATCTAATTTAATATTTTCTTGTAATTAATTTATTTAGTTTTAAAAATTCCGCTACATCCCGTCAGATTCAGCTGTTACTATTTAAATTTAAAGTTATTCCGCCAGATTCCGGAAAAATTAACTAAAAATTCTGCCAGAATCTGCAATTCCGCCAGAATCCACTGTTACCATTTAAATTTAAAGTTATTCCGCCAGATTCCGCAAAAAGTAACTAAAAATTCTGATAGAATCTACAATTCCGCTAGAATCCGCCAGAATCCGCTGGTACCGTTTAGACCCTATGAGAGACATGTTCTTTTCCAAGACAAACAAGAAAATCCCATGTGAATATCCACCACCTTGTAATCTGTTAGTAGCTATTAAACTATTTATTTCTGCCTTTTGCTCTAATCAGGATTAAAAAATCACCAAATCGCGTATATTATTAATAAACTCAAGTTGGATGATTGGCTAGAGGGACACATCGACCGTGTGTTACCTTGCATACATATCCGTGATTCGGTTGCGTGGAAATTGTTAATTCGCTTAGTGATATAAAAAACAAGTAAATAAATGTCACTTTGTCACTTTTGTGTGATGGATGTAGAATATATAGCATTCCAAAACATTTAACAGTGAATTACATACGTTAAAACTTAAAAGGAGAAGAGATTAGTTTAACTTATTATGTTTTTTTTTGCTAACAACTTATTATGGTAAGTTTAAAAAAAAAACAACTTATTATGGTTCTTGGTTTGAAAAAATTATGGTTATTCACACGGGGATTTCTTCTTGTATGTCTAGAAGAAAAAGGAGAAGAAACCTGTTCGTTTGTTAATTTAAAAAAAAAAAAAAAAAAAACAATTTTGGAAGTTTCGTTCCATAAAAGAGTGCTGCCAAAATGGTTCAAACAAATGCTTTATAAATTTATTTGGATCATCTATATTTACTTAGATAATTGTGAAACAATACGAGTGAGATAGACAAACACATTCAACATTCAAATCGCTGATTGATATAAATTCCTCAAAATAGAGGCTAGTCTTTTTGTCACCTCCCTATTTACGGGGTAAACTATTCTTTTTCGGTTCTTTGTAGAAATCTCAAACTTTTAAAACAGGAAGTTTGAGGGGGTTAACTTATATGAATCATGTCATATCCAAGTCACAATCACAGATCAAGGAGACAAGGACCATACAAAAACAAATGATGTAAAACTTTGTTAGGTTAATTTTTAATTAGCAAAGACTTATGAGGCACATTGCTACCCTATAATACAAACAATAAAATCTGGTTCGAATAAACAAAAGATCTAGTGACGGCGGAAACAAAACATAAAGTAAAGACAGGGATAGATTATAGGGAAATTGGGTTAACCCAAAAAAAAATTATAACCCAAAATTTAACCAATTAACCTAAATCTAATGGATATAAACATGCCACGTAGGTTAATTTTTGTTAGTTTCCTAATTATTAATTTTTTTTTGTTATTGAGCAAATTAACCCTAGATTATAATCTGTCAAGACAACAACCAACACAAAACCGCATAGTACTACCGTTAGTTTTTTGGTTGTAGTGCTAATTAATGATTGATACATTGTTAACCCTAAGTTATTATGTATCCATTGCAATGGATATTAATTTTCTTGTAAACATTTCAGATTTTTTTTTCTTTGGAATTCAACAAACTATATTTAACTTTTGGGATTTTTATGCAGAAAATTTTAAATTCTATTAATCGGTCAAATAAATAAAATGAAATTTTAAATTTTAAATTTCCGATTTTAAAAACATAAATATTAACAATTTGTATAATTAATTGATTTGCCAGAAGTCCCCTGGACTTTTTGTTATTTATCTTTTAATACATAAATTTTATTTTACGATTGTATGGCAAATTGGGCTGGGCATCTTATCTTCGATTACAACGGGCTTTATATCGACTAATTGTGGGCCTTAGTCCATAAATTACCATTAAAATCATATTTGTTAAAAAATCATTCAAAGTTATATGCGTTCCTTAAATCACGTTAACTTACCAAAACAAAACCAATTTGCCTTAATTTTGTAATCCGTGTTGGTTTAATATCAGCTGACGTGTCATTCTATTATTCGATAATCTCGCGGTAATCTCAATTCTAAAAAGGAAAAAGAAATCGCCATATATATATATATATTATATACACATAACTGTCGTGATCGCAGTCGAAGTTTGAGTTATTCACAATCATTAGAAGAATCCGAATCCAAAGTTTAACCTAATCAACTTCCATAATCTGTTCCTCTCTGGTAAGTTTCTCCGATTGGGTTTCGTTGAATATACACTCTGGTTCGATTTCTACTTGGAATTTTACATTAGATTAGTTGATTCCGACTTATGTAGTAGAAAAAATTAGGGTTTTTGTGCTTGGATTTGGGGATAAATCGTGTGATTCTTTGAAATTTTTTTGTTTATTTTCAGGAAACAAAGATGAACAAAAGCAGCTTCAAGCAGGACCATGATCTCGGTAACAAAAAAAAAAACTTTTTTTCCACTATTCGATTGTGATTTTAGGTTGAAATCTGTAAAGTCTGATTCTTTGTGATGATTGATTGTTATATATGCAGAAAAGAGAAAAGCTGAGGCTTCAAGGATCAGAGAGAAGTATCCTGATCGAGTCCCGGTAAATACAAACTAAAAACCCCTCTTTTTGAGTTTTTGATTCTGTTTTCAAGCTTTTGTTCTTATGTTATAAATTGTAGATTTTGTTCTGTTTCCTTTAGTATGTAGATTGAGAAGTTCTTGTGTGGAATCTGAGGTCTGGTTGATTGAAATCTTGCAAAAGAACAATACTTTGATTGATGTTTCTGGTTTCTTTTCAAGGATTTGTCTCGTAAAGAACATGTGTTAATTGTGGTTTAAGAACTTAAGATGTTTTATTGTCTCTTTGTAACAGGTGATTGTGGAGAAGGCAGAGAAAAGTGAGATCCCAAACATCGACAAGAAGAAGTATGATTTTGATCTTCTTTAGTTTATATTATATCTTGCATTCTTTGAATTCTGATAACATTGGAAACATTATCCTTATTCTTTGATTGGATTTACAGGTACCTTGTCCCAGCGGATCTAACGGTTGGTCAATTTGTGTACGTGATTCGCAAAAGAATCCAACTTAGTGCAGAGAAAGCTATCTTCATCTTTGTCGATAATGTTCTTCCTCCTACCGGTAACTATCCCTCTTAATCCATTACTTTAACATGTCTCTGCTTTCTCACGTTGCTTCTTTCTTTAACTTGACTTGGTATAAACTCTGATTCCAGGAGCGGTAATGTCGACCATCTACGAGGACAAGAAAGAGGAGGATGGATTCTTATATGTTACGTACAGCGGGGAAAACACCTTTGGATCGTCGATGGATCTATGATTCCGATTAGAGAATCGAATGGCAGGCTTCTTGATTCATATCGGTCGCGAATTATTTTGATGTTCTTGCTTTTAGTGGAATGTGAATATTCAGCTTTATTTCTTCTTCTTCTTCTTCTTCTTTGTTGCTAAAACTGTTTAGCTGCTGAATTTTAAACAGATTCAGTCTTGGTTTTTATATAATTGGTTTTGGTTTGGTTTCGGTTTGTTTAATTTTGGAATTTAAAATTTGACCCAATGAATCCGGGTTGAGTGATGGACTTTTTACCGAGACCACCAAGGACGACTGGTGGGCCCGAACCGAAGCAACATAATTTGATGCTAGAAATGAAAACGCTAATTTTTCGAATATATCGTATGGGGGTTCGAACCAATTATATGAATAACCGTAACACGTTTACATAACCAATCATTTTTTTTTTTTTTTTTTGAACGTCTTGTATAACCATAACCAATCATTTTCACTGACAATTATTAGGATGTGAAAACGTGTGCCAATCTCAATTTTCGTTTATTATAATAAATAAACATAGTGCATGTTGGGATTTAAGTGTTGTCTATAGTCTTAATTTTTCTTAAAACATTATTATGTTACCAATCATGTTGTACTTTTAATTATTTAAGTTTCAAACCTACATCGTTTTTTACCAATCATGTTTTTGCTTTAATTCTCTAAGCTACGGTCTCTTTAATTTTTTTTTGCTGTAACATGTAAAATCTTACAACCTTATTTTTATGGTTATAAAAACTATTATTTAAAAAAAAAATCAAAATTATTATGAATTATTCTATCAATCACTAAAGTATTTTTATATTTTAAATACATTTACCGAAATTATTTAATTTTAAAATGATATTTTAATGTTTTTTAATTGTCCATTTTAAAATAATTTAGAGGTTCATTTTTATTGCATTGAAAATTACATATAGTTTCTACAAACTCGATTATTTGTATAATTAGCACAAAAGATTTTTCACAAAATTAGTCGATTTAATTAAAATTATAGCACATATCTTATGTTCACCAATCATGTTTTTATTTTAAAATAGTTACAGCTACAACTTATATTTGTACAACAAAAAAATCTGCAGCAAAAAAATCTACAGCAAAAAGAATGTACACTTACAGCCAAAACACTTACAGCAAAAATTCTACAGTGACTAATCTACAGTTACAGCCAAACCAATCACCCACATAATCTCACAAATGAAATATACTATAAATGAAATATACTATTAGTTATCTAACCGACAAATCTACGGAATGGATCGCGTATATTTTGAAACAACCCGACCCGTTTTTTTTTTTTTTTTAATAGCATCAAGTTAACATTCCCATAAATGCCAACTCTCTACATGCTATAATTCTCATCGCAAGCAACCAGCGAAATCAATACAATTAACCATACATCAACTTAACCAACTAATCAATACAACCGGTTCACAATTCAATTCCATTAAACCAAGAAACCAATTCAATCATCAAGTAACCAGCAACTTAAACCTTTACTATCGGATTCCACTAACAACCTAACACTCCACATAACCACACAATCGAGTCTCTAGATCAACCATCTCGTCCTTGCCACAATTTCACGATCACACCTGCTTTTACCTGCATCACATGGTTATACGAGATGCGTGAGTATTATCATAAATACCCAGTGAGACGGTCCTCCCATCTACAGGCCAATTACTCAAATATAAAAATGCATACAATACCAGGGTTATCACTCAACACGCATAGAACAAACAAGCATCACAAACCAGAACAGCAGGAACAGTGTCGATCGACACAACCTCTAGGTGTCGATCGACAGACTGCAAAAGTCCCTCGACACTCCACCAGCAGCGTCTGTGTCGATCGACACAACCTCTAGGTGTCGATCGACAAACTTCGTGTCGCTCGACACACCACCTCGGTGTCGCGCGACACAGATGACCCCGTGTCGATCGACAGGAAGCAATCCTGTCGATCGACAGGACACCTTCTGTTCGATGGAGATCGCCTATCCTCTCATGGCCGAATCTCCATGAACCTTAATCGATCACCTGCACAATCAACCACTCAAAGCACCAAATTCACACAGCAAACAATCGCATCATACACAATCCTATATCCGAGAGCCTATGGTCACGCACTCACCTTTGCAAACGGATAGAATGAAGACTAAGGAACCCGACACAAACAGAGAGGAATATCTCGCGACTCCCTCCACCAAAACCAAGTCTGAGACCTGTTCTGGAAACTAGACACTGAGAGCTTTCCAACGATGTATAGAACGTCTCCTAACTCCTACAGGATCGACGGCAAAACAGCCCGCAATCTCGCTATTCGAAACTGGCAAAACAGAGATTCAGAACCAACACCCTGAAAACAAACGAACACAGAGAACGGAGCTTACCTCCGAATCAGGATCCGAAACCTTCTCTAAAACCTACACAGAGAGAGCTTTCCAAAGGTATCTGAATCGTCTCCTGATTCTCTCTGGTTCGACGGGAAACCTCCCTCGAAGCTGACTGATCGCAGACTCGAAACTGCAGAAACCTCTCAAGTTGAAAAGACCATAACTCAGCGAATACTCAACCAAATCGCAAACGGTTTTCGCTCACATCAAGAGCACAGAAAGGAGAACTTACTTTAAAATTTGCGTTCAAAACCGATCAGAACCTGACCGCCGTTTGCCTCTCCCAAAAACTGATGGAACACCTCCAAAAATCTCTCAAAAACTCTCAACTTTTCTTGTACCTAATTCTCTCTAAAAAAAAACGGCCAAAACAGAGAGAAAACCCCTTCTCCACGCTTAAATACTTGAACCCTAGGGCTCCCCTTAACCGGCCCAAACCAACGAACCATAAAAATCAAACCCTCGGTCTGATTTTTAATCCGTGTCGATCGACACACACCAGCTGTGTCGATCGACACAGCTCACTCAGCTCGACTCCTTCGCGAAACAAAACACCCGTGTCGATCGACATACCACACCTGTGTCGATCGACACACCCTCCAAAACTCCATTTTTGGATCACGGGCGTTACAATTCTCCCCCACTAACAAGGATTCGTCATCGAATCACAAGTTACACCAACCCGTCCCTGCTAAGGCTAGCACTCTTGCCCAAAACCCGACCAGATTCACCCGAAAACCGCCAGAATGCAACATTACCTGGTTTTATCCAAGCCTGCCCGGTTGATTGTACAACAATCAAACAAGAACATGCCCAACCAACCGTAGTCCCAAAATAGAACCAAGTGACCGCGCAATAATCAAACAAGAACATGCGCGATCACGATGCTACACAAGTTTACCGGAATCACCTGACCCGAATTCTCGAGCGCAAGTACTCACCCTAAACTAGACGCATCCACTGAGATCACTCCAGATCCCCGAGACTCAGCCAGTCTCCTACTCACGGCCTACTTAACCGTTACTGTTCACAGTCCACACTTATACCCATATACACGCACACCAGGATCCATGCTAAGGTTACCACTAATGCCGAGAACCCGACCCAATTCCTCCGAAGACACGCCACAATGTAACGTTGTAGTCCCGACCCAGTCTGCCCGATTGATCGAACAACAATCAAACAAGAACATGTCCGACCCACCGTAGATCCGGCAAAAAGGACATGTTGATCGTGCAACAATCAAACAAGAATATGTACGACCAAACGTTACATAAGTCTCCAAAATCGTCGGAATCGAGGTTCCAGACGCCAGTACTAGCCCAGACTGGACCCTACATTCCCATCGCATACCTGACCCCACCGGTCAACCCACCTGAGATCCCCCTCGATCCCCCGGTAGTTCATCCATAACCCCCTGAGATCCCCCTCGATCCCCCGGAAGTTCACCAATAACCACCTGATATCTCTGTTAAGGTTAACACTTCCGTCCGAAAACCCACCAGATTACCCCAGAACCACACCAGGATGTACCGTTTGTAGTCCCGACCAAGGCTGCCCGTTTGACCGAACAACAATCAAACAAGAACATGTTCGATCATCTGTAGACCCGGCGAAAGAACCAATTGATCGTGCAACAATCAAACAAGAACATGCATGATCAAGATGATACATCAGTTCCAGAGTCATCCAATCAAGTTCCCAAACGAGAATACTAACCCCAGACTAGACCCCAAAGCCCACCGCTACTGCTCACAACCCATACTCATACCCATATACATGTACACCATACCTACCCGCATGATCGTCACCCTTTGGACTATGGTATGCAGAGGACCACCTCCCCTGGAGAGACCTCCAACCTCTCAAAGCACATTAGGAGATCCACATCCTCCTAGAGAGAAAACCACTTTCCCTCATATATGCAGGGCAACCACCGTCCCTGGAGAGAACCCACTATCCTCTCAAGTACCGAGGAGAACCCACTATCTCCCGGAGAGACGCCACAATCTCTCAAGCATGCAGGAATCCACTTCCTGGAAGGATCTCTATCCTTCAAGTATCCAGAAACCCACCGTTCCCTGGAGCCCTAACCTGCAACGTGCCTCAAAGCACCCGTCGCCAACATGACATTCCCTAACCTGAAATATCATGCCCCACGCCCCTCCACTAGGCCACCCAAAACCACCCACTCACCCTGGGGGTTTCCCACCGAGTCTCTGGAAAGACGGTTCTATCCACAGAAACCTCATTTCCAGACTCTCCCTATACCACAACCAGATTCTAACTCCCATAGAACCTCTATTCATAGCCATCACATGACTCTATGACCTCACCAGTCATCCACTAGAAGAACCCACAACTCAACACACTTAAAAGAATTATTCACCTAAAAAAACTCCAGAACGCAAAATCGCTACCACAAAACGAGAGTACAACCAATGTAGCCACCCGCTACCACAAACCGAACCACTTCACGCAACTAGTCCTCCACCTCCGACTCTGACTCTCAGTCCCCCACCTCAACACTGGCACAGTCCCACTCGACTACAACCAATATTATCCTCCTCCGGCGAAGAACCCTGACTCTCCTTCTGAGAATCCACACAGGCCTCGCCACCAACACCTCTTGGCCGAAGATTCTCCGGAATCCTAGCCAACCCTTCTCAGACTCCTGCAACCACTCTGCAGCCTCAAACCTGAAACTTGACAAAAAACCCTCATACCCTGAGGTAACTCCAACCAATAAGCTACCGGTCCAATCCGCTCCACAACCCTGGACCTAGCTTATTCTCCACCAAACATGCTCCTCTCCCCCACTTGAGTCCAGCATATTGATTCCCTACATGATCCTCTATAATAGCCTCATACGGAGCCATTCCAATACTCGCCTAATAGCGGTTGTTCTAAGCAACCCTACCAGATTCAGATGATCAGCCTACTGACCACCTTACTCGAGTACACACATCCTCAACACCATCCTCCACATTCTGAATCCTACTCCCAGTCTGCTCAACAATTCTATCTGTTCCACTGTTTCTAATCCCAACGGCTCCTGCGAGTTAACACAACTCTTCCATTTGCTAAGCTCGCTCAAAAGATCAGGCATGCAAAAACTAGTTTCCCGAAACCGCCCTTACCTGACTTAACCTACTGCTTCTGCTTCCACTACTTCCCCAATGCCAGCCCAAGAATGGCATCAAATGGCACCGCCGCCTGATAATCCACTCTATGGCACCAACTGAGCTTCATGGACGTCTCACCTCTGATCTGGAGTAGGTCAACTGACTCAATTGATCGCACAACAATCAAACAAGAACATGTACAACCAGCCATAAGACCAGAACCAGACCAAAGATGCTACATACACCATCATACTGTTTCTCAATCGTACAAGATTCCACATGACTAATCATAGGAATTCCTTATCCTACAATTTCAAGCCATAAGAGTACTCATCCATAACTTCCAACAAAAGAGAACTCTTCAATCTTATAAAATTCCAAATAAAATAAAATAGCAACTCCTTCTCATAAAATCTCCAAATGAAAATCTCGTTATTCCTCAACGAAAAGTCATAAATTCAAACATGTAGCGAATATGCTACTCTGAAAATGAAACAGATAACACTTAAAACAAAAAGGAAAACAAGTCCAGCTTCGACCCGCTTCTAGATCCTCTCCTGACCCTTGCTTCCCTCCTCAATCCCTCTTCTCCGCCGGAGTGTACACTCGCGGCGCCACAATCTGACGCAACGGCTGCGCCTCTATCGGAGCCTCCTGCACTGGCTGAACCACCGCCAATGCCAACTGCAACTTAGGACACCTTGCCTTGATGTGCCCCGGCTCTCCACAATGAAAGCACGCCTGCGCAGTCTGACTCTCTCTCCTCTTCGGACAGCTCACAACTCGATGCTCCATGCTTCCGCACCCAAAGCATCCTGCACCACTCTGACCACTCTGGGCCCTCTGACCAGAATCCGAAGAGCCCTCCCACTTCCTCTTTTATCCTTGAGCCGGCTTACTGCCCCGGCTCGCACCCGTCTGCTGCTGTGGCAGCCTCCACTGCTGTTGCTGCTGCACCGGTGGGCTAACCACCGCAGCCAGCTCCGCCCCCATATCGGCCTCAATAGCTGCCGCAGTCTCAACCAACTCCGCCCTCGTGGCGTACTTACGAGCCCTGCACAGCGTCTTCAGTACTGGTCGAAGTCCATACATGAACCTCCTGATCTGGGACTCCTCACTCCCAAACTCCCGACCAGCATACCCCAACAGCCGACCGAACTGCTCGTCATACTCCCGGACCAAACTCTCACCCTGGGTCAGCACCAAAAACTGTGCCTGCATCCGGTCCGCCGCCTCCTGCGGAAAATACTTAGCATCAAACTCTGCCAAGAAATCCGCGCCTGAGGCCTCCTGCTCATCACACCTCTCCACCACAGATGTGCATCACCCTCCAAGTAATGAACCGCAAGGTCCACTCTAAACTCCTCTGGACACCTCAAAGATTGGAAGTTACGTTCCAACCTACTCCTCCACTGATCCGCCTCACTAGGGTTGGCACCACCCGCAAAGAACACTGTACCAATCCTCTGCATCTGCTCCATCATCCTCAGATAGGATGGAAGCTCTCCCACAGCCGCCACACCCGGCTGCCCACCAGCCACCACCGGCTGAACCCTAGCCCCCACGGGCTGCACAACAGGCTGCACCACCGGAGCCTGACCCTGCCCTGGCGCCCCCACTGGCAACCGCGCCAAGATCAACTGCAGCAGCTCCACCAAGCGATCATCTCAGTCCCGAGCACCACCTGCGCCAGCACCCCTTCCTGGGCCCTGCGCACCACCGGCTCCACTAGCCCCCTCGACACCCACTGTGTCCACGCTCGCTGACCCTTGAGATGCCTGTGGCTCTGCAGCTTGCCCCTGCGTGACCTCATGAGCCTCACACGCGTCGGTAGACACTGACACCTGTCCCCGACCGCGCCCACGGCCACGCCCTCTGCCCCCACGGGCACCACGACCTCTACCTCTAGCACCTCTAGCCATCTCACACTGCACCACAACAGTAGACTAAGTACTAAAGCAGAAAGGTCAAACAACACATACCGTGGAATCTCTTTAAAGGCTCGGAGATGATGATCTAGGACTCCAAACCCAACCAACATTCAATTGACTATCCACTAATCAATCGACCACAAACCACAGTTCACAAACCAAGCAATAATAGCACACAATCACTTAACTACATTCTCCCGCCCTAGAACCGTAAGGGCTCTGATACCAAATTGAAACAACCCGACCCGTTTTTTTTTTTTTAATAGCATCAAGTTAACATTCCCATAAATGCCAACTCTCTACATGCTATAATTCTCATCGCAAGCAACCAGCGAAATCAATACAATTAACCATACATCAACTTAACCAACTAATCAATACAACCGGTTCACAATTCAATTCCATTAAACCAAGAAACCAATTCAATCATCAAGTAACCAGCAACCTAAACCTTTACTATCGGATTCCACTAACAACCTAACACTCCACATAACCACACAATCGAGTCTCTAGATCAACCATCTCGTCCTTGCCACAATTTCACGATCACACCTGCTTTTACCTGCATCACATGGTTATACGAGATGCGTGAGTATTATCATAAATACCCAGTGAGACGGTCCTCCCATCTACAGGCCAATTACTCAAATATAAAAATGCATACAATACCAGGGTTATCACTCAACACGCATAGAACAAACAAGCATCACAAACCAGAACAGCAGGAACAGTGTCGATCGACACAACCTCTAGGTGTCGATCGACAGACTGCAAAAGTCCCTCGACACTCCACCAGCAGCGTCTGTGTCGATCGACACAACTTCTAGGTGTCGATCGACAGACTTCGTGTCGCTCGACACACCACCTTGGTGTCGCGCGACACAGATGACCCCGTGTCGATCGACAGGAAGCAATCCTGTCGATCGACAGGACACCTTCTGTTCGATGGAGATCGCCTATCCTCTCATGGCCGAATCTCCATGAACCTTAATCGATCACCTGCACAATCAACCACTCAAAGCACCAAATTCACACAGCAAACAATCGCATCATACACAATCCTATATCCGAGAGCCTATGGTCACGCACTCACCTTTGCAAACGGATAGAATGAAGACTAAGGAACCCGACACAAACAGAGAGGAATATCTCGCGACTCCCTCCACCAAAACCAAGTCTGAGACCTGTTCTGGAAACTAGACACTGAGAGCTTTCCAATGATGTATAGAACGTCTCCTAACTCCTACAGGATCGACGGAAAAACAGCCCGCAATTTCGCTATTCGAAACTGGCAAAACAGAGATTCAGAACCAACACCCTGAAAACAAACGAACACAGAGAACGGAGCTTACCTCCGAATCAGGATCCGAAACCTTCTCTAAAACCTACACAGAGAGAGCTTTCCAAAGGTATCTGAATCGTCTCCTGATTCTCTCTGGTTCGACGGGAAACCTCCCTCGAAGCTGACTGATCGCAGACTCGAAACTGCAGAAACCTCTCAAGTTCAAAAGATCATAACTCAGCGAATACTCAACCAAATCGCAAACGGTTTTAGCTCACATCAAGAGCACAGAAAGGAGAACTTACCTTAAAATTTGCGTTCAAAACCGATCAGAACCTGACCGCCGTTTGCCTTTCCCAAAAACTGACGGAACACCTCCAAAAATCTTTCAAAAACTCTCAAACTTTTCTTGTACCTAATTCTCTCTAAAAAAACGGCCAAAACAGAGAGAAAACCCCTTCTCCACGCTTAAATACTTGAACCCTAGGGCTCCCCTTAACCGGCCCAAACCAACGAACCATAAAAATCAAACCCTCAAACCGTCACGAATGATTTTTCACCTCACAAATATAGAATTTTTTTTTGTCGTCACAAATATAGAATAAAATATTAATTTTTTTTTGACGTATATAAAATATTAAATAATCATGTTTAAAGTATATATAAGTGTTTAAAATATTCTCATCGTGACAAATATATATGTTTGTTTAACATATTCTCATCGTGACAAATATATATGTTACGTGTCGTCGTGTTTGTTTAGTATATAATAACCTCATATATGTCATCGAATATATAAGTGTTTAAAATAATATAATAAACAAAAAAAGTCGATGACATAGATATGTAATTATATTGATGACTAAACAAATATGGGCCCATAATATAAAAAACGGGTTCGGTTTTATGTCAAACACTCGTGTACATTAAAGTAAACCAAACGCTATTAGAAGTGTTAAAAGCTGAAACCAAAAGGTGAAACCAAACGAAATTTAGTAATTTAGTAAGGGTAAATTTGGCACTTCAAGGCTGAAACGAATTCTGAGGTTGTCATATCAGCTTTTTGAGCTCACAATTATATATATATAGATGTTGATTGCCTATCCTCTTCTCTTTGATAAGGCAAAAAAAAAAAAAAAAAAAAAATTCTTCTATCTGCAGTATGAACAAACGTTTTTTGACATTATGTATGACGAAATATGTTGACCAGAAATTTATATGAGAAAAATAGAAATCTAATATTTCTGGAACTTTGCTTAACTCAAAATGTTAAAGACTACAAACAACAAAAGTTCTTATTTTAAATTTTTCTATGATAATTGTCAGTATGTTTTTCTGATGAAATTGCTCTCGACAACATACAGAAAATTGAACATTACTTCTTCTACAGCAAAATAAAAGCAAAGCTTTTAATGTAAATTCTTTCAATAAAATTTGAACAAAAAAATGCTTTCAATAAAATAAATAGAAAATACCGAGGAGATAGTATATGGTTGGAGCCTTGGACGTAACAGAACACACCATGACCTTGCCTTTAGCCATAGTACATATTTTATCAGAAGAAAGAACCATATAGATTTTATCGAAAGTAAAATCCTAAATCGAGAGTGTTAAAAAAAAAACATCCTAAATCGAGATAGGATATAGGAAGAAGATGATGACATTACCTTTAAGCAGAACAAAAAGATGGTGTTGTACGTATTCTTTGAAATTCCGTTGAAGCGATGAGTTAGTGTAGGGTATCATAAAATCCTAAATTGAGAGATCATAATGCAGATGGTGAGAAAGTTATTTTTGGTTTGAGATGCATGCTTTATATATAGGAGATGAGATTTTTTATTCGAAATAGAAAACCGTGTAGAGAGGTGGGTAGTTTCAAAGATTGATGATCGTGGAAAGGTGGAGAGATAATCATGGAAATAATTTCTCTCTTTTTCCTTTTTTTTAACTAATTAATCTTTAAATATAAACACATGCCATGTGGCAGAAATCTATTGGTGCAATGACTTGTGATTTAGTAGTATAAAGATAAACACAATCTCACAAATGAAATATACTATTAGTTATCTAACCGACAAATCTACGGAATGGATCGCGTATATTTTATTTTCCGTATTTTTAATTATTGTTCCATTAGGGAAGAATGGTCGTATGTACAAGAACACCCTCCACCCTTCACAGACATGTATAGCGAAAACGAAATTGCTAATAAGCGTGTGTTATAGTTAGTACATCAAACATATACTTTAACAAAAAAAAAAAAATACATCAAACATATTGAGGACACAAGTATTTTTGTTATAATAAACCCCATAAAACAGGGAAGAATTTTTATATTATCAACGTTTTTATACTTAAACAAAAAATATTTTATTTAATATTATAAAAATTATTTGCAAACAAAAACCATTTTTAAAAAAGAATTAAAAAAAAAACCGATGAAAAAATTAAATAAATTGAAAACCTTCTTTCGAAGGAACTCAGATGTCGATACCCAGGGCTCATCGTTATCCTCCCCCGGTAAAGTTATCATCACTGTTTTTTTTATCCCAAAAGGCAACTTGAAGTGATAAAAGGCCACTGTCACTATTTACACAAAAAAGGAGGGAAGACACACACTTTTACTATTCGATGTGGGACAATTCACTAAAGGAAAAATGCCCTTACTTCACTAAAGGATTCATCTTTTTGGGCTTTGCTTAAAAAAGCCCTTACTTAGAATTATCCATTCACATAGATCAAACAAAAGAATCTGTTCTACACGAATCGCCAACACTAGCATCATCCAAGAAAATTGTTCCCACGATCCACTAATTAGGTCTCTCAATGATCGGTTATCTAGTAAATCACGATGGAGTTTCGAGCTGAATCTGTTCATGATAAATCATCCGTCTCTGCAAACAAAAAAACAATTAAAACCCAAAAGTCCTAAACAATCTTGATCGAATTTATAATAAAAACCTTGAAAAACAATTTTCTGTTGCAGGGTTTAATGGGCTCGGTTTCGGCTTTTTAGGCCTATTTGTCAGATTCACAATTTTGATCTCAATCTCAAATGAGGTTGTAAAAAAAAAGAAAAAAAATCACATGAATATATGATTTGATTTGAAATGTCTAATGATCAGATATTCAATACGTATTGAAACCATCAATACGCATATAAGAAAGTTAGTTTGGAGTTTGGACACAAAACCGTATAGAGAAAACATATTACAAAGCAAAGAAGATAAATTCAGAACAATACTCCAAATACCAAATTAGACACACTCTAAAACAAACAAAAAAACGTGTCGTTAAGCGTTTTGCAACACCTGAATGATCGAAGCTACGGTCTGAACAAGAGTCATTAGCAACAAAAACGCAGCAGCGACAGTGGCCGTACCTGTCCATAGGTTACCGAAATACACGCGCATTAAAACGGCTCGTGACCTGTTGACTGGATTTGCATAGTGAGCATTGACTTCGAACGCAATATCAGAATATGTTAGTACATCAATCATATTGAGGACACAAGTATTTTTGTTATAATTTTTTTTTTCACTGGAAGATTTTATTTATTAAACATCCACCAGAACAAAGGATACAACCCTAAATAACATACAATGCCCAGGAAGTATAGCCCGAAAGATTACCGAGAAACAAAAACCAACGATTACAGAAAACTAGAGAACACAACTATCACTAATAGTAGAAACCTGAAAGAAACACTTGCAAATAGCGGAGAACCGATAATATTTTTGTTATAATAAATCCCATAAAAAAGGGATGATAATATTTTTATATTACCAACGATTTTGTATTTAAATTTTATTTATTTAATATTAGAAAAAATATTTTAAAATTGAAACCATTTTTAAGAAATATCAATGAAAACCGATACAAAAGAATAGGAAAATAAAATTAAAACCTTCTTTCGAAGGAAAAACTCAGATGTCGATAGCATGACTCATATTTCGTGGGCTAAGGACGGCTATAGATATTGATATCTTTAGCTAAATATTAATAAAGTACATAAGTTGAATACTATATGTACATGTAACTAGGTGTTTTTCCAATTTTTTTGATTTTAATTAAAATTTAGGAAACCTAACCACATTTTTAAATGAGAAAACAAATTATTCTTTTATTGCAATTAGTCCACTAAAACTTATTCCCACTAAAATTAAGGGGCGGTTGCAAAATGCCACATTTTGTGTGTATATTTGCACTTATACCACTTAGGAGTGTTCATTTGCAAAAAGGCCCATAATTATGAATTTTTAAAGCCTAAATCTTAAAATTATATACCCTAAAAAATGTTTTGACCCCTAAAACCTCTTAAAACCTAAAAACTAAACTCTAATACAACAAAGTTAGCCCAAACATAAATGACATAATAATTTTTTTTTGAAAAATGGTATTTTTATAAATTTTTTGAAAATGTGGCATTTCTGAAAAATGGCACTTGAAAAATGGCATTTTAAAAAATTTCTCTAAAATTAATCTAACAAAAATAATTGAATTGATCATATTTTCGTTTTTTCATTCTTAAATTTTATATAAATTTTTGTTTCTCATTTAAAAATAGTTTAGAAATTGATTATTGTAATAATAAAATTCTAGAACATTTTTAATAAAATAGATATATTATTTTTGAAATTAATAATAAAGATTAACCAAAAATGAAATTTGCGGCAATTTCAAAAATACCATTTTTAGTGTGTACATTTGCAAGAATGTCACTTAGGGGTATTCATTTGCAAAAATACCACTAATTATATATTTTTAAACCCTAAATCTTAAAATTGTAAACCCTAAAAAATGTTTTGACTCCTAAAACCCATAAAATCCTCAAAACTAAACCCTAATACAATATAGAACCCAAACATAAATGATATAATGAATTTGTTTTTGGAACAGTGGCATTTTTGCAAAGATTTTGAAAATGTTCCGTTTTTGAAAATGACATTTTTTTGAAATTTCTCAAAATTTTTTGATATGTTTTATGAAAAAAACTTCCCAAATTTATAACATCAAATATAATTATTCTTTAGATTTTTTTTTTCACACAAGACAGTTTGAAAGTAACAAAAAGATTTTTTAATTTTAAAGTAACAAAAAACATTTTTAATACGTGTTTCATATATAAAATTTATGTTTATATATTTTAAAACATTAAAATATTAAATAATTTTTTGTATTCTAAATTCTACTTAAGATATTCGGACAAGCCAAATTTAACATAATTTATACTTATGATACGATTCAAATAAATGAGTTGTACATATTTATTTAATAAATAAGTACTCTTTAAGCTATTGGTCTAGATCATTTCTATTTCTATAGTGAACTTCATCTTTCATATATAAAGTTATAAGAAAATAACAACATATCAATATCAATATCTTTACAATTTAAGTAAACTTAAAAAAAACATCAAATCTAAGTGTCCAAATTCGCAATTGAATCTAACAAAAAACAATAATATCCATAGTAAATATTTTCATTTTAGATATTGTTATTCAAAAATAAAATAATTCACACGGGTTTAACCAAATGGATATTGAACACAATTGATCATGTTTTGTTTTGTCAAATTTTCAAGCTTAAAAAGAATTTACACACAGTAGGAGTATTTTGGTGTAATGTGTTAACGAAAAAATCGACACTTCAACATCAATAAAAATGGAGAAACTTTTAGAAACGATAAAATCTTACATGGTTATAACGATATGAAATTGGATCCAATGACCAATTCAATTGTTTTTTGTTAATCAAATTGTAAATGAAGTTATTGTCAGTGTTATTAATGAAAATAAAATTAGTGTCAACAAACGGAAAAAAATAAAATATATTATTTCATATAAAGAAAATTGAACTTATATTCAAATTGAACATCATTAATAATTTTTTTAACTAAATAATACTTTTTTAATCTATTTGATTTCTAAAAAATATATAACCGCGTGTAACGTGGAGAGTCACCTAGTACTATAAATATACTCATGTTTTAATGAAAAAATCTCTATTAATATTATGTAGGGATGCATGAACCGGCGAAACCGAACCATACCATGGACCGACAAGACAAAACCCCGGACCCATGATGAGACCAAACCATGCATGGACCAGCGAGACCAAACCAGGGCGGAGGAATGTTAATTAGTGTCATGGAGTCCGACAAAGTCGAGGGCATATTTCGTGGGCTAAGGACGGTTCGGCGACTCATCGGTCAATAAGTTTCATGATTTTCCATAATCGAGTTACATATATATATAAATTTGTTTTTACCATAGCTTCACTTTGTGGGTCGTTCATAACTGAGAATTGGGTATTAATATTATGGGAGACGTGCATGAGTTTGAGATACATTATTTTACTATATACATACTTTGTGTTCCTCTTCCCTTGACAATTATAGAAATATGTGTTGGTATTAAGTAATTGGTTATCCTGTGGCATGATAGCTAAAACGAAATAGTAGCGAATAAATGTTTATGTGATATATAAGGGATATAATTTTTATTTTGTCAAATAGTGGCGAATAAATTTATCCCAAGAACAAAACAACAAGTAAACTTTTTAATAGCATACGAAATATAACATTACTATAATATTTTTTTTTAAAATTATAACTGTTTTCAAAACAATTTAATTGTCTACATGTAAAAAGGACAAACAAAAGGAAAACCGTTATAAAAAAAAAAAAGGGGGTAAAAAACCTTAAAAAGAAAATAAAAGAAAAAAAAAATGTAAAAAAACCTTCTTTCGAAGGAAAAAACTCAGAATTGTCGATACGAAACTCATAGTTCCAGCTATGTTACTAACTGGCCCTCGCTCAGACATTTTTCTTCATTTCATGTTTTTTTTTTTAATCCGAAAAGGCAACTTGGAGTGATAAATTACCACTGTCACTATATTTATAGTGAAAAGGTAGGAAGAAGCACACTTCACTGTATCCGATGTGGGACAATTCACCAAAGGAAAAACTCCCTTAATTACTTCGTATCGTTGCCTCGTCACACACAGGTTTCGCGCTCCGTGGTGCGTAAAGGAGAGGGATTCATCTTTTTGGGCTTTGCCTAAAAAAGCCCTTTACTTTGGTGTGATCCACTAACGTGTTATATGGTAATTAAGTAGTGGAACAACATTTTTTTTTTTTTGAAACTTGGAACAACATTTTTTCCTGTCATTATTATTTTCTTTTGTCAATAATATTATTTTCCAACGGCAAAGTGGCAAGCTCTACGAGTATAGCAATGACGAGACTTAATGCTTCTTGTTAGCACGAGAAAGCTGAAGAAATCATAAAATTTTCCTATATCGATTGTAATAACGAAATTAATTATGATTTTTCTTTGAGAAATTAAGGTTCAATTATTTTACATACAACAAGAATTTAGATTGAATTTAGTAATCTCTCAACTTCAATTGACATACATACACGTGCACATTTACTTGTATACGGTGTCGCATAATTCACAATCTGAAATGTACCCACGTAATTAAGGAAATTAGTCTGATATGCATGGGCCATTCACATAGATCAAACAAAAGCTTTACACATAGTCGCACGCGTGCCTTATATCTCTCTCCATGTGTTAGATTCCTCGCCATGCACCATCTTCATCTACTTTCTACAATATAAGTTCCATTCCTCGTTTGCTATTCAATACAACAACAACAACAACAATCATTTATTTAAACGCACTTCTAGAAAATCGCTTGAAACATAACAACAATCTTATAAAATCTACCGAAAATGTATATGTTTGTTAAAACCACCAACTTCTTCACCGTTAGTTGTTTTCTTTAATTTCTAGCCTCTGCAATCTTCGTGGCCGCCTCAAACTCAGTTGAATTCGATGTGCTTGAGACGGCTCGAGCTGCAATGGTTGAAGCCATGACTAGGTTTGGGTCAGTGAGCATGGTTGAGGGGGATTGAGAGAAGCTCTACGATGAGAGTGAGGCTAGACTATCGGACCTAGACGTGGCTCATGAGAATTTTACCGTCGAAGATGTTAGAACGTGGCTAAGCGCCGTGCTCATGACGAACCATCACACTTATTTAGACGGTTTGGTTCAGCCACGTCAAGGGATCACAACAAGCCTCTGGTTGATAGTAATGTCATGTTTGTGCTCGGCGAAGCTTTGGCTTTGTACAAAAAGTGTAAAGCTCATATGAAAAAGAGTAAGAACATATGCAAATTCATGTGTATGTGTTTAAATCAAATGATAGAAATTCGCTACTAATCATGTTGTCGCTTAATCTCCACTTGAGTTCAAGTTAGATAAAATGCATATTACTGAACAAAAAAAATATATAGTAAAATGCATAAATAAGTTTGTCGAATTAGCGAGTGACCGGTTTCCGTTAGACGCATTATTTTCTCACTATATGATAAACATATATCAGTTTGAATTTTATTTCGAAATCTCACGTTTTTTTTTTTTTTTGAAAAAACAATCGCACGATTTGCTATGTAAAAAAAAATCTCTATTAACCAGCGAGACCGAACCATGGGCCAGCAAGACCACACAATGGACTGAAAAGACCAAACCCCGGACCCATGATGAGACCAAAACCATGCATGGACCAGCGAGACCAAACCAGGCGGAGGAATGCTAGTGTCATGGAGTCCGACAAAATCGAGGGCATATTTCGTGGGCTAAGGACGGTTCGGCAACTCATCGGTCAATAAGAGAAGCATTAGCCACCGTTTCAAGAATGGATAAAAGCCGGTCGCATAGAGTGATAATCTACGTAAAAGCGGGTGTTGTTTATAACGAAATCGAAATAGATAGAAACATGAAAAATATCATGCTAGTTAATTGGTGATGGTATGGACCGTACAATCATCACCAATAACAGAAACGTCCCTGATGATTACACGACTTTTGGATCCCAAGGCAATATGATCAGAGCTCAAGGAAGAGAAGACCCACATCAAAATACAGGTAATTTTTGTTTGACCAATCGTTGATTATTACAACTAAAATCGTATAAAACCAATCCATACTAAAACATTACATACTTTTGTTTACCAACCTGAATCGGGTTTGGCCGATACTATATATACTCATGGTTAACTTTAGCCGGTTTTTGATGCCTTTGATTGATGATATTATTTTTGTTTTAATGAAAAATGTTTAGAAGATGGCCGATCCCGTATATATTAATTTGAGAGTGATTTGCTTATGTGTTTTCACCAAAATCACTCTCCCAATTTAATTGTGACATAACATTGACATGTCATTCTAACCCATTAATCCCTAACTAAATTAGTCCAAACTCATTTAGAAAATTAATCTCTAACTAAATTAGCCCAAACTCATTAAAAAAATCTGTCAATCCTTTATTACCCAATTATCGGCTAAGAAGACAATATGCAATGTTTTAAAACCGGACCGGCGACCGAACCGGAGAAACTATTGGGTCATGGGTCAATGTGGTCCGACCGGGTCGAACCGGATTTAATAGTTTAAAAAAAAAATAGCAATATAAATAGTTTTTGTATAACTATAATATCCAAATATATAATATAGCCTTTGAATAAACATATTTTTAAAAATTAATCATGAAGAAAATCATTTTAATAACAAAAAAACTATTCAAAGACAAAGTTTAATGAGAAATAGTTAAGTTTATATGTAAAAAAAAAAATTAAAACATTAAACCATAACAAAATTTAACTAAATTCAAAAATAGTATTTGTTTCTATAAATTTTAATCATAAAAAAAAATTAAATATGAAAAAATATAAATTAAAAAAAAAAAAAAAAACTCAAACCCGGGTCAACCCAACCCGGCTAGCCGGCCGGTTCGCTGTCGAACCCGGTCCGACCCCCGGTCCAGTCCAGTTTTCAAAACATTGACAATATGAATGTTATCTTCACAATCACACACGGCTATAGATATTGATATCTTTAGCTAAATATTAATAAAGTACATAAGTTGAATACTATATGTACATGTAACTAGGTGTTTTTCCAATTTTTTTGATTTTAATTAAAATTTAGGAAACCTAACCACATTTTTAAATGAGAAAACAAATTATTCTTTTATTGCAATTAGTCCACTAAAACTTATTCCCACTAAAATTAAGGGGCGGTTGCAAAATGCCACATTTTGTGTGTATATTTGCACTTATACCACTTAGGAGTGTTCATTTGCAAAAAAACCTATAATTATGAATTTTTAAAGCCTAAATCTTAAAATTATATACCCTAAAAAATGTTTTGACCCCTAAAACCTCTTAAAACCTAAAAACTAAACTCTAATACAATAAAGTTAGCCCAAACATAAATGACATAATAATTTTTTTTTGAAAAAAGATATTTTTATAAATTTTTTGAAAATGTGGCATTTCTGAAAAATGGCACTTGAAAAATGGCATTTTAAAAAATTTCTCTAAAATTAATCTAACAAAAATAATTGAATTGATCATATTTTCGTTTTTTCATTCTTAAATTTTATATAAATTTTTGTTTCTCATTTAAAAATAGTTTAGAAATTGATTATTGTAATAATAAAATTCTAGAACATTTTTAATAAAATAGATATATTATTTTTGAAATTAATAATAAAGATTAACCAAAAATGAAATTTGCGGCAATTTCAAAAATACCATTTTTAGTGTGTACATTTGCAAGAATGTCACTTAGGGGTATTCATTTGCAAAAATACCACTAATTATATATTTTTAAACCCTAAATCTTAAAATTGTAAACTCTAAAAAATGTTTTGACTCCTAAAACCCATAAAATCCTCAAAACTAAACCCTAATACAATATAGAACCCAAACATAAATGATATAATGAATTTGTTTTTGGAACAGTGGCATTTTTGCAAAGATTTTGAAAATGTTCCGTTTTTGAAAATGACATTTTTTTGAAATTTCTCAAAATTTTTTGATATGTTTTATGAAAAAAACTTCCCAAATTTATAACATCAAATATAATTATTCTTTAGATTTTTTTTTTCACACAAGACAGTTTGAAAGTAACAAAAAGATTTTTTAATTTTAAAGTAACAAAAAACATTTTTAATACGTGTTTCATATATAAAATTTATGTTTATATATTTTAAAACATTAAAATATTAAATAATTTTTTGTATTCTAAATTCTACTTAAGATATTCGGACAAGCCAAATTTAACATAATTTATACTTATGATACGATTCAAATAAATGAGTTGTACATATTTATTTAATAAATAAGTACTCTTTAAGCTATTGGTCTAGATCATTTCTATTTCTATAGTGAACTTCATCTTTCATATATAAAGTTATAAGAAAATAACAACATATCAATATCAATATCTTTACAATTTAAGTAAACTTAAAAAAAACATCAAATCTAAGTGTCCAAATTCGCAATTGAATCTAACAAAAAACAATAATATCCATAGTAAATATTTTCATTTTAGATATTGTTATTCAAAAATAAAATAATTCACACGGGTTTAACCAAATGGATATTGAACACAATTAATCATGTTTTGTTTTGTCAAATTTTCAAGCTTAAAAAGAATTTACACACAGTAGGAGTATTTTGGTGTAATGTGTTAACGAAAAAATCGACACTTCAACATCAATAAAAATGGAGAAACTTTTAGAAACGATAAAATCTTACATGGTTATAACGATATGAAATTGGATCCAATGACCAATTCAATTGTTTTTTGTTAATCAAATTGTAAATGAAGTTATTGTCAGTGTTATTAATGAAAATAAAATTAGTGTCAACAAACGGAAAAAAATAAAATATATTATTTCATATAAAGAAAATTGAACTTATATTTAAATTGAACATCATTAATAATTTTTTTAACTAAATAATACTTTTTTAATCTATTTGATTTCTAAAAAATATATAACCGCGTGTAACATGGAGAGTCACCTAGTACTATAAATATACTCATGTTTTAATGAAAAAATCTCTATTAATATTATGTAGGGATGCATGAACCGGCGAAACCGAACCATACCATGGACCGACAAGACAAAACCCCGGACCCATGATGAGACCAAACCATGCATGGACCAGCGAGACCAAACCAGGGCGGAGGAATGTTAATTAGTGTCATGGAGTCCGACAAAGTCGAGGGCATATTTCGTGGGCTAAGGACGGTTCGGCGACTCATCGGTCAATAAGTTTCATGATTTTCCATAATCGAGTTACATATATATATATAAATTTGTTTTTACCATAGCTTCACTTTGTGGGTCGTTCATAACTGAGAATTGGGTATTAATATTATGGGAGACGTGCATGAGTTTGAGATACATTATTTTACTATATACATACTTTGTGTTCCTCTTCCCTTGACAATTATAGAAATATGTGTTGGTATTAAGTAATTGGTTATCCTGTGGCATGATAGCTAAAACGAAATAGTAGCGAATAAATGTTTATGTGATATATAAGGGATATAATTTTTATTTTGTCAAATAGTGGCGAATAAATTTATCCCAAGAACAAAACAACAAGTAAGCTTTTTAATAGCATACGAAATATAACATTACTATAATATTTTTTTTTAAAATTATAACTGTTTTCAAAACAATTTAATTGTCTACATGTAAAAAGGACAAACAAAAGGAAAACCGTTATAAAAAAAAAAAAGGGGGTAAAAAACCTTAAAAAGAAAATAAAATTAAAAAAAAATGTAAAAAAACCTTCTTTCGAAGGAAAAAACTCAGAATTGTCGATACGAAACTCATAGTTCCAGCTATGTTACTAACTGGCCCTCGCTCAGACATTTTTCTTCATTTCATGTTTTTTTTTTTAATCCGAAAAGGCAACTTGGAGTGATAAATTACCACTGTCACTATATTTATAGTGAAAAGGTAGGAAGAAGCACACTTCACTGTATCCGATGTGGGACAATTCACCAAAGGAAAAACTCCCTTAATTACTTCGTATCGTTGCCTCGTCACACACAGGTTTCGCGCTCCGTGGTGCGTAAAGGAGAGGGATTCATCTTTTTGGGCTTTGCCTAAAAAAGCCCTTTACTTTGGTGTGATCCACTAACGTGTTATATGGTTTGATCTGTGTCTGTTCGTAGGATTCAAAAGCCCATCAAGCTAATGTCTATGTGGCCTAGAGTTACCACTACACACCTTTTCACTTTAGTAATCAAGCTAATGTCTATGAAAGACTTAGCCTAACCCAATCGAGCTGAGAGTAAATACGAGAAAAGTAACTTTGTGTCCCTTGGTCAAAAAAACCCAAGTAATAATAAACAAAAAGTTGCATTGTATCACAAGTTAATAACACAAAAGAACTTCATCTTCTTTCATCAGTCGTCGTAGGAGAAGATAATTTTCTTACCGCAGAATCTGTACATCCAAGGTAGCTCCTGGTTCTCCAGATTCAGTTCCGTCTCTAAATCATCTTCTTCTCCTTCTCCTTCTTCTATCAGACGAAGGTTTTCTACCTTCGACCTGGAATATCAAAAACCCTACTGATCTCTCCATGTATAACAAAAACTTCACCCAATGCGCTCTTCATAACAAAACTCAAAAAGGCAAATAAATTTAAATCACTTACCAAAGCTTCTCTGCAAGGCTGTACCTATATTAACAAAAAATAATAGCGTTAATCTTCTCTGATGAAATCAAAACTATAGCAAATAAGTCAGAGAAACAAATCTCCATATGGAAAATCAATTTACTTGGGTCGGAGAGGGTATGGAGCTCTCTCAACCACGTCAAGAGAAAACTCGAAACCATTCTTCTTTTCCAGCGCCTACAGTATAAACGATTTAATCAGCAATCATACTTTCAAATAACTACTTAAATACTTTTCGTCATTGCTATAAACTACTCTCACCTTCTTTGCTTCGTTAGCAGAAGCAAATTCAACAAAGCCACAGCCCACACGCTCACCCATGTGGTCTACAATAAGTCGAAGTCGAACAACTTGTCCAGCGCTTTTGAAGAACTCAACGCTTTGTAAAAATGGAGGATAAAATATCAGTCACGAAAAACTTGCTCCAAGTGCGAAAGAGGAAATTTAAAGGTACTACTCACATATTTAGTATTTTAGTTTCGTAAGGGATATAGTCAACGAAGATCGTCTTTTCTCTTGCGGCAACTTCCTGAATTTCAATTACATAACAACAAAAAGTAGATATTCATCCCCCGAAAAAACGTCATCTCTAGACATAATTTGAAGATAATAAGAACATGTACCTCAACAAAATCGGGGATTTCGTAAAGTCCTTCCACTGCCTCATCTTCTTCTATCAGAAGGTTTTCTTGTCGAAGGTAGTCTTCATACCTGGAATATTAAAAACCCTTGTGATCCCTCCATTTATACCAGAAAATTCACCCAATGTGCTCTTGAAAACAAACTCAAGATGCAAATGGTTAAATCCCTTACCAAACCTTGTGGTCTATGCAATACCTAATAAACAAAAACACAAGTGTTAATCAAAACTCTAGCGATCAGTTACAGAAACAAATATCCACAACATGTAAAATCAATTTACTTGGGTTGTGGAGGGTATGGAGCTTTCTTAGCCACATCAAGAAAAATCTGATGATCGAGCAAATATTCACCATTCTTCTTTTCCAGCGCCTAGAGCATAAAAGATATAATCAGCAATCGTACTTTAAAATAACTATTTTTCATCGTAAGTATGCACTAGTTTTCAAAATGACTACTTAAATACGTTTTTTAATCATCACTATAAAACAACTCTCACCTTCTTTGCTTCGTTCACAGAAGCAAACTCAACAAAGCCATCGCCCACATGCTTGCCTATGTTGTCTACAATAAGCCGAACATGAACAACTTCTCCAACATCTTTGAAGAAATGGATGCTGTAAAAATGGAGGATAGTCATGAAAAACTTGCTCCAAGATCCCAAAAAAAAAAAAAAAAAAAAAGAAAAACTTGGTATTTCATATCTGAAAGAGGAAATTAAAGGTGATATTACATATCTGATATTTCAGCTTCGCTGGAGAGATGGGAAACAAAGAGCGACTTTTCTCTTACAGCAACTGCCTGAATTTAACAGCCAAGTGTGTTAGCATAACAACAAAAAGTAGATTCATGCCAGAATCAATCATCTTTCGACTTTGTGCTAAACATTTTCTGTTATTAAACGTCTGAGCCTGACATATTTTGGACATGTACCTCAAGAAAATCAGGAGTGTTATCAACTGTCTCATCCTCTTCTATCACAAGGTTCTGTCGTCGAAGGTACTCTTCGTAACTGAAATATCAAAAACCCTGGTGATCTCTCCATGTATACACAATGTGGTCTTCATAACAAAACTCAAAAGGCAAATAGTCAAATCACTTACCAAAGCTTCTCTACAAGGTTGTACCTAATCAACAACAAAAAAAAGTAGCGTTAGTCTGCTGTAATGGCATCAAAACCAGTGTTACAGAAACAAATATCCATAACATGGAAAATCAAATTACTTGGCTCGTGGAGGGTATGAATCTTTCTTAGGCACATAAAGAAAAATCTTATGATCCTGCAAATATTCGCCATTCTTCTTTTCCAGCGCCTATAGTATAAAATATTTAATCAGCTATCGTACTTTCAAATATCTAACTTGTACAGTTTTCATCACAAGTATAAAACAAGTCCCACCTTCTTTGCTTCGTTAGCAGAAGCAAACTCAACAAAGCCATAGCCCACATGCTTACACTCGTGGTTTACAATAAGTCGAACACTAACAACTTCTCCAACATTCCTGAAAAATTTTATGCTGTAAAAGTGGAGGATAAAATTATCAGTCATGAAAAAACTTGCTCCCGAGAACGATTAGTGGGAATTAAAGGTGCCACTTACATATGCAATATTCTAGTTTGGGGAGAGAGATTGGCAACAAACAGTACTCCCTGAATAAAACAGCCGTGCGTGTTAGCACAAGTCCAAAGAGAAAAGGACTTAAATTTCATAACAACAAAAAGTAGACGCATCTAAAGATTCAAGTACCTCAAGAAATTGGGGAGTTCCGTCAAGTCCTTCCACTGCCTCATCTTCTTCCATCAGAAGGCTTCCTCGTCGAAAGTAGTCTTCTATCAGATGAAGGCTTTTTACATTGGACCTGGAATATCAAAAACCCTAGTGATCTCTCTCTCCATGTATACCAAAAACATCAGCCAATGTGCTCTTGATAACAAACTCAAGATGCAAATAGTTAAAATCACTTACCAAACCTTGTGATCTATGCAAAACCTAATCAACAAACAAAAACAGTAACGGTTAATACTCTGTAGTGGCATCAAAAACGCTAGCAATAAGTTACGGAAACGAGTCTCCATAAGCATAAATCAATTTACTTGGGTAGAGAGGATGGAACTTCCTTAATAGCCACAAGATGAATCTCTCGACCATGCAAATATTCACCTTTCTTCTTTTCCAGGGCCTGGAGTATAATCAGCAAACGAAATTTCAAAGAAGTATTTTTCATCATTAATATAAAATAAGTCTCACCTTCATTGCTTCTTTAGCAGAAGCAAACTCAAGAAAGCCATAGGACCTATGAAGACAATTGCGGTTTACACTAACTCGAACACGAACAACTGGTACAACATCTTGGAAGAAATCGATGCTGTCAAAGTGGAGGGTAAAATTATCAGTCTTGCTCCTGAGAACGAAAGTGGAAAATTTAAGTGGTGCTACTTACATTTCTGAAATTGGACATCGGTAAGCGATATTGGAAATAATAAGCGTCTTTTTTATTACGACAGCTTCCTGAATTCAACAGAAGCAGAGGAGAAAAGGACTTCAATTGCATAACAACAAAAAGTTGAAAGATTTAAGAACAAGATGCTTAATTGAAGCATAAACTTGTACAGAATCAAATATTTAACAAATACTGCAGTAGAAAACAAAATTGTTGTCAAATTAAGAACAGGAGGATTCCGACAATCTTAGGTTACCTTTTCCGCTGATGTTTCCTTATGTCTCCTAAGAAAAGGTTTGGTCTCCAAATTATCTTCCGGCTTTCGCTTACCTAAAAGAAGAGCAGCAAAAACGTGAACAACCAAGTAAGAGGGTATAAATCATTAGATAAGAGAGAGAGAGAGAGAGAGAGAGAGAGAGAGAGAGAGACAGTCAAAAACAAACCCAATAAATTAACTTTGACGGCCGATTTCGAGGTCGAGCTGGCCATGGAGAAAGACGAGAAGAGTTGAGAGCAGCAATAGTGATAAGTTATGGATGAACCCTAGAAATCCGCCTAAGGAAGAATGTAAAACAATAATCTGGTTTGGGCCGGGCTTTTGTTGGTTGGGTTTGTGCTTTAGTTTGTAAAATTCGATTTTGATTTTTAAAATGGTTATATGTGTTATAAAAAGAATAGAAACATTTATCATTTCGATAAATATAAATAAAGACGAAAATTTTATACTCAGTAGGAATAGTTTACTGAATAATTAAAGGAAGAGAGCGAGAGAGATATATTTTTATGTTATTCTATTTCTGAATGTTATATTACAATCGATCGAATAACCTCTTTATATAGGCGATGAAAAGTAAGTTACTGTGCATGTATAGTGATAGTGGGTTCCACACAAATGAAAATTACACGCATCTTTTGACTCTGCTCTGCGTAATTTTTTTATATTCTAGAAGCCCACTTTTCTTGACTTTCATAACACTCCCCCTTAGAGACCAATGTCACTATGTCTATTGTGTTGTGTCTTCTGTTGCCTCATTAAAAACCTTTCTAGGAAAACCCATTGGAAAAAACCATAGAAGGACAAAAAGAGTGCAGCCACGCAAGCTCCCCTTCGAATGATCAAGTTTATAGATCTTGTTGATGACGCATTCCGATGTCATAGATATGTTTCTTGAACACCGAGGTAGGTAGTGATTTTGTGAAGAGATCTGCAGCATTGTCGCATGATCGGACATATCTCACTTCAATGTCTTTATTCTTCTCAAGCTCTTGGGTGTACGAGAAGAACTTCGGAGGGATATGTCTGGGCGACGCATGCAGCATTATCTTCATATAAGGTTGTCGGCTCCATGTTTACGAGTAATCCACTGTAGGATCAGATGTGTTGACATATTGACCTTAGCCATACACATTCTCTACTTGCTTCATGGAGTGCGATAAGCTCCACATGATTTGAAGAAGTAGCAACAAGTGTTTGCTTCTGGGAACGCTAGGATACAGCGGTGCCTCCGACCGTGAAAACGTATCCTGTTTGTGATCTCGCTTTGTGCGGATCTGACAAATATCCTGCATCTGCAAAACCAACCATTTGACCATTTGGATTTGTAGTATAAAACAATCCTAAATCAATCGTCCCTTGAAGATATCGGAAAAATATGTTTAATCCCATTCCAATGTCTTCGTGTAGAAGATGAGCTAAATCTTGCCAAAAGATTAACAGCAAATGATATATCAGGTCGAGTACAATTTGCAAGATACATGAGTGCTCCGATTGCACTTAGATACGGTACTTCAGGACCAAGTATCTCCTCATTTTCCTCATGTGGTCGAAATGGATCATTTTCGACATTGAGTGATCTAACGACCATGGGAGTACTCAATGGATTTGCCTTATCCATGTTGAATCATTTTAGCACTCTTTTGGTATATGTAGATTGATGTACAAATATACCCTTTTGAGAATGCTCGATTTGTAAACCTAGACAGTACTTTGTCTGTCCGAGATCTTTCATCTCAAATTCCCCTTTTAAATATTCTGATGCTTTCTGTATTTCTTCCTGAGTTCCGATTATATTAAGATCATCAACATAGACCGCAATAATCACAAATCCCGATGTTGTTTTCTTGATGAAAATGCATGGACATATTGGATTATTCACGTATCCTTCCTTTGCTAAATGCTCACTGAGACGATTATACCACATACGTCCAGATTGCTTTAGTCCATATAATGATCTTTGCAATTTGATTGCACATAACTCTTTGGGTTTGGAACCTAATGCTTCTGGCATTTTAAACCCATCAGGAATTCTCATATAGATATCAGTATCTAATGATCCATACAGATAAGCAGTAACAACATCCATGAGACGCATCTCTAGATTTTCGCAAGCTGCTAGACTCATCAGGAATCTAAACGTTATTGCATCCATGACTGGAGAATATGTTTCCTCATAATCTATTCCAGGTCTTTGAGAAAAACATTGAGCCACAAGACGAGCTTTGTATCTCGTGATTTCGTTTTCCTCATTTTGTTTTCGGACAAAAACCCATTTATATCCAACCGATCTTACATCTACAGGTGTAAGTACGATTGGTCCGAATACACTTTGTTTGTTTAACGAATCAAGCTCGGCTTGGATGGCCTCTTTCCATTTTCTCCAGTCATCCCTCTTTTTACATTCATATACGGACTGAGGTTCTGGATCTTCGTTTTCTTCATTTATCTCTTTTGACACAAGATATGAGAAAACGTCATCCACAAGAACCATCTCATTTCGATTCCAAACTTTTCCATTATGAATATAGTTGATAGAGATCTCATGGTTTTCTTTAGGTTCATGATGTTCCACATCGTCATTTGTTTCTTGATGTGATTCTTCCAAAGTATTTTCAGCTACTTTGGGAACATCAACCTTTTCAATTTGCCTTTGCTTTCTAGGGTTTCTATCCTTAGAACCAACAGGTCTTCCACGCTTCAGGCGTGTTCTAGACTCTCGTGTATCATCTGCTCTTCCAGATTCTTCTGGAATCTCAATCCGAGCAGGAACATTTGCAGCTGGAATGTGTGACTTTGTTACCGTTTTAGTATCTGCAAAAACATCCGGTAACTGATTTGCTATACTCTGCAAATGCATAATTCGTCGAACTTCTAGTTCTGACTGTTTCGTAAGAGGATCGAGGTGTAATAAAGATGGTACACTCCACTTTATATCCTTTCCCACTTGTTTGTTTTCTCCCCCAGAACTGTGAATTCTTTTTCATCAAAATGACAGTCAGCAAACCGTGCTGTAAAAACATCACCAGTTTGAGGTTCTAAGTATCTTATAATGGATGGGGAATCATAACCAACATATATCCCTAACCTTCTTTGTGGTCCCATCTTTGTACGTTGTGGGGGTGCTACAGGCACATACACCGCACAACCAAAAATCCTTAGATGAGAAATATTTGGTTCATGACCAAATACAAGTTGTAATGGGGAGTATTTATGATATGCACTTGGTCTTACTCGGATAAGTGCTGCTGCATGTAAAACAACATGTCCCTATACAGAAGGTGGGAGTTTTGATCTCATGATCAACGGTCTTGCAATTAATTGCAGACGTTTAATTAATGATTCAGCCAAACCATTTTGTGTATGAACATGGGCTACAAGATGTTCAACATCAATCCCCGTTACCATACAGTAATCATTAAATGCTTGTGATGTGAATTCACCAGCGTTATCCAATCTAACCTTCTTAATTGGATAATCAGAAAACTGAGCTCTCAGTTTTATAATCTGAGTCAGAAATCTTGCAAATGCCAAATTTCGAGACGATAATAAACAAACATGTGACCATCTACTGGATGCGTCAATTAATACCATAAAATAGTGGAAGGGTCCACATGGTGGATGTATGGGTCCACATATATCGCCTTGAATTCGTTCAAGAAATTTTGGTGATTCTTTATCAATCTTTGTTGGGGATGGCCTTACGATCAATTTTCTAAGAGAACATGCAGCACATGTCTTTCTATTCCCCTGATATATCTCCTGGATTTTCAGTGGGTGACCATGTGAGTTCTCTATGATTTTTCGCATCATCGAAGTGCCCGGATGACCGAGGCGATCATGCCATAATGTGAAATATTCTTGATTTCTTTTGATTACCAGATGCGATTCTACCGCATTTATATATGTATGATGCAAACCAGAAGGAAACTTTGGTATTTTCTCTAGAATCTGCCTTTCTCCTGATTTATCAGAAGTAATGAGCATATACTTCTTTCCATTCTCAGTTGCAGACTGAGTATCAAATCCTTGAAGATATATGTCATTAAAACTCAACAAATTCCTTTTAGAATTCGGAGAAAATAAGGCATTATTTATGGAAAACTTGGTTCCATTAGGCAACATAAAGTTGGCTTTACCAGTTCCTTCAATCAAGTCTGCAGGACCCAATATTGTATTCACAACGATTCTCGTTGGTTTTAAGTTAGAGAAATATTTTCTATGTCTCAGAATAGTGTGCGTTGTTCCACTATCTGGTATACAAATTTCTCTAATATTTCCTTTGGAAATCATTCCATTTGTTTTGCTGTCCATTTCTGTAAAATAAACATCAATAGAAAAGAAAGTAAATTTTATTCATTAGAAAGGAAAATATACTAGAATTATACATTAACTTGTTGTTAAAAACATCATTATTGTTCTAATAACGGAAAAGCATAATATTATATATGACATAGGCAAAGACTATTCTGTAGTCTTATTACAAGCTTTTCATTCATCCGCAAGGTCGGTCATTTCAGTATCATCCTCGAAGTCAGAGGCGTCGAGATGTGTATCACCTTCAGGGTGCTCCATAAGGTTTACTTCATTTCCTTTGCCTTTGATGGACTCTTGGTAAAATTTGCAAAGGTGCAAAGGAGTTCGACACACTCGAGACCAATGGCCTTTGCATCCGCATCTGTGGCAAACGCCTTCACGCTTCTGGGTGATATTTCCTTTCTTTTCTTTCCCTTTGGAATTTTGTTCATACCGGACCCATTTAAATGACCGTCCTTGTGGATTATAGGATCTCCCACGTTCACGATTAAATCGTCCACCACGACCCCAATTGGTTTGACCTCTTCTCCCTGAATATCCCGCATCTGTTTTGCCATTCATTGCATTCACTTCAGGGATTGCAATGGTTCCTGCAGGTCGAGCGTTGTGGTTTTTGATGAGAAGCTGATTATTCTTCTCGGCTAACATAAACGCCACAATTAGCTCGAAAAACCTCTTGTACTTGCAGTTCCTGTATTGTTCTACAAGAACAAAGTGCTCTTTGTGGAATGTTAGGTAAGTTTTTTTTAGCATCTCTGCTTCGGTCACAGGCTTACCACAATATTCCAACCGAGAAACAATTCTTAACATTGCGGAATTATAATTATCCACTTTGTCAAAATCAAGGAATCTCAATTTTGACCACTCATCAAGAGCGTGTGGGAGAGTTATTGCCCTTTGGTTGTCAAACCTTTCTTTTAGAGCTTTCCACAGCTCTACCGGGTCTTTTGTATTCGCATAATCATGCGTTAGATTTTCATCCAGATGTTTTCTCAGAAATTTACCGCCCTTGCCTTTGCAGGGGCAGTCGATACTTTTCTTTCTTTAATAGTATCTAATAGAGACTGAGAATCCAGATAAAGTTCAGCATCGGTGGACCATGCTATGTAATTTTCACCAGTTACTTGGAGAGCTGGGATCTTAAGCTTTTCGATGTTTGCCATTTGATTTCTAAAACAAAAATCGAAAATATTATTATTAGAAATATAACATGATTTTAGAAACCGTATACATTAATCATAACCACAATTACAAAGAACATTAAAGCATAAAAGAGTAAACCGATATTTATGATAAACTCTTCGCGAGTAAATTCCCCAGCGAAGAGACCATAAATAGCGGTGAGAAATACACCGATAATAAAAATCAAAAACAGGCGAAACATTTTTCTTACAAATAAGAACTAAAAATATATATATATTTTTTTTTTGTAGAAGCGATTTTGAAGGAGATAAAATGTTTGAATGATTTTGAAAGAGTGAAGTATGAGAGTATTTATAGATGAAAACACTGTTCATAGCCGTTTTAAAAGTGAAAAAATTTGAAAAATATTTTGAAATTTTTCTTTGTGACCGTTGGGGGTAAAAGATTAAAGCAAAAATCAGTATGAAAATATTTAATAATCAATCAGATAAAATTACCAGTTTAAATATAAAATTATAGAAATAGATGCTTAAATATTATATATACTAGACATAAAATAAACAGAAATTAATCACAGGGTTATGGTGACAAAGTCATCCACGTGAGAATAGTAAATAAATAATTAAAGCAACAGATAAAATTTCAGGCGGTTAAACCGACCATAAATAATTAAAGTGATGCATTCATATTTTGGCATCTTTATCATACATTTTATGTAGTTTTTATAGTCATTATACTTTTATTTTGCATATTTCTCATCATTTTAAGTCTCATATAGAATAAGTTGAGTTTTAGAGTTTTAGATTACATTTCATTGCATTTGCATAGTCTTTGATTCATTTATAGGTACTTTGGAGGCCAAAAACCAAAGGAGAAAAGAATGGAAACAAAGATGCAGAAAATGGTCAGAAGTTAGGTGCTCGTCGATGCCATTTCCACCGATGGATCGAGCTGAAAATTGGTCACATGCTAGGGAATCAAGTTAGCTTTCATTTGGAAGAAATTTGAGGTCATTCTAACGGTGCGATCAAAAGTTATGAAAGGTTTAGTGAAGATATGTCTGTCTGGCGAGCAAAAGAAGCAAGCGCAGAACTTTAGTAACTGGATCGATCGATCTGATTATCCAGTTTTTGCGGATGACCTGCGGATCGACCCAGTTTGAAGTACTATAAGTGGATCGATCGATCTACAAGTGGATCGATCGATCCATGCCCCAGAACTGCCCAAAAATCACTTTTCCTAACTTTGTTTTCTTTAATCAAAACGTGTTTTAGTGCTCCAAAAACGTGTTTGAGGCCTTAAAAGCTGGTTTTCTCCCATCATTTACATATCTTATCATTTTTAGACTTCACTTTTGTTTTTAGAGAATTTTCTTTTCTTGATTCAAGGATCAAAACCTTGATCTTTTCTTGTTCTTAGTCTTGTAATATTTGTTCTTGGAAGTTTGTAAGCTTTGGAGGAGAACTCTCCATCCTTGTACCATAGAGAAGATTTCTCAACTCTTTTATCTTTTTCTTTGATTTAGTCATGGTTGTTATATCATCTCTTTGTGAATTTCTTTTGAATATGTGTGAGTAGATCATTAGTTAGGCTTGTGGGTGTTCAAAGGAATTCATGGATCATTGAATTAGACATAAATAGGGATTTGTACTTGTCTTCATCTATGGACTTTAATGATGAAGCAGAAGATGAGGAAGACACATTCGATGATGAGCCTTATGTGGAGCCTCCATTTGATGAGAGTGTGCTTACACAAGATCAGAGAGTGTATTTGGATGAGCTTTACAAGGAGAATCCAACCTTGACAAGGAGAGACTTAGCAGCTATGATTCGGGTAAATCTCATCTCACAGCGGGTTTCACTTGAAGGAAGGGAGCTCACATTTTTTGAGATTACAGTAGCTCATGCACTTGAAGAGGTAATTTATTGGGTTCCACCATGTCAACTAGAAGGTACATGCGACTCACCCTTTGATTTTCATGATAATAAGGATAGTCTCATGCCTTGTAGTGAAGATGTAGCTTCTAGTTTGCAAACTCCCATGCTCATTCAAGAATGTTATGATTTAATATGTGAGACTCAAAGTCTAGATACTCTAAGAGTAGAAAAGCTTGCTAGAGATTACCATGAAGTATGTTTTGATATTAATTATCTATGTGCTTTGAATGTTCATGATCTCGAGTTTAAGGTTTCAATGCTAGAGGAATCTAGTTCTCTTCTTGAAAGTTCTTGTCTAGGAGATGTGGTTAATATAGATAATATCTTGAATGAGATAGAGAACCCTAAGGTTGAGGTAGATTTTGGGAATGAGAATGTTGTGTTCTACATGATTGATGGGGATGAAGTTAACTATTTGGTGATTAACTCGTTTAAACCTGAAGTTGATTTTATCTTTCCATCAAATGCATTTGATTCTCATGAGCATCTAAATAGGGAAGATTTTAAGATATATACTACATCTGTAGTAAGGTCCCTTGATGAGAATTTTATCTCTTTCATATGGATGTGTTTTCTTGCATATTTTGTTTATTTTTCTAATAGGAGAAGGACAAAAGGTGCATTGGCTCAACCTTTTGATTCTCATGATTAACCTATGTGTTCATAACCTATGACTTAAAACAAGCGCTCTTGGGAGGCATTCCCAAAAGGTATCTCTTGTAAATATTTTTATTTTGTTTGTTATTTTCAATTTTCTTTGGTTTTTCTTTTGTGTATTTGAGTTATAGAAATTCCGTCAAGCTAGCGACGTTAAACGCACCCTTGGGAACTCTCCCAAGTCTATCACTTGTCAAGCTAGTGACACTAAACAAGCATGAATAAAGAGGAGCATGAACCGTTTTGGCAATCTCCAGGGGCTACCACAACATTCATATTACTAGCTCTCCAAGGTACCACATTTCTCCATTGTAAATACCATTTTATTTTGTATTTTTCTTCTTTGCGTGTTGATACAAGAATACACAGAATCAAGTAAACTTCCACATTTGTTTACATTTCTAATTTCTTTAAAGTGCGTTTTAGATGAAGAAAAAGTAAATTACCATTATACAAATAATATATTTATATTCTCATGAATACGTTTAATAATTATAGATGTAGTTGTTATTATATATCCATGATCTCATCAATAAATTTTATTAATTAGCATTGTCAAATAAGTACCAATTGATTTAAATACAACCTAAAAAAAACAAATGTAATTACATATCATCGTTATTAAAAGTTAATTTGTTTAAAAAGAATATCGCTCTCAACGTAGAACAAAATAAGGACTATTTGAGATATATAATAACATTATCATGAATTGATAGCATAAAAATAAAACCAAATCTTAATAATAAAGATTTCTAAAATCATAATTAAAATAAAAATTTAATTCATTAAACGATAAAATTACATCCAAAAAACCAATGTTTTTCACGCCCGGCCTGGACCGGCCGGTTCAACCGGTTGAATCGGGACCCGATCACCATTACGGTTCGGGTTATATTGTAAAATCCGCTAATAAAAAACCAGTCGAAATCCGGAAAAACCCGCTATTAACCCGCAAACCGGTTGGTTGAACCGGCGGTTTGGGTTTTGAAAATTTAAATATTGTTTAGATTTTATGATATTACTTTTAACTATATATAATATTTGACTAACTATGTGATTTGTAATTCTAGAGATGATGATAGAAATTGAATGATGTGATGCATATCATATCATTCTATCATTAGTGATTTACAATATTATATTTAATTTGGTTTTAGTTTGAACTTTGGGTGTTAGCTTATGGTTATTGCTAGACATCCATACTCTTGAGATTTAATATTATTTTTTTAAAAAACTTTAGAGTTTAGACCGTTTATTTTGAAATCAAAAGAAAAAGCTTGAAAACTTTATTTGTTGTATATATTTAAAATATATATATAATATAAATTTTTATTAATCTATTGACGCGGATAATTTGCTAATTTTGATAATTATCTGATTTTGATAATTTTGTTCTCCATTGTTTTTATTTAGGTTGGCTAGAAAGTTTAGGCCTTGATGTGCTATTGTGTTTGCCTCTGGTAGTAGCAGTGTCGGTGTTGTTCGCATAATTTTCTTGTAGGGTGTGGGTTGTTTGAGCAAGAAGACTTAGAGGAGAAGTAGGGCATGCGTCCTCGACGTTATATTTTTCAGTACATCTAGCTCTGGACAATCCTTGTTCGAGACTCCGGGTATGTCTTGGTTGGGGGAGCTCTCGTCGATTACGTTTTGGCTTGTGAGGTTTCAATCTCCATGATACTTGTAAAATAAGAAAATCCCTACATCAACAGCACATGAGTATTACGAATAACATATGATAATTTATAATTTTAGGATGAAAAAATACAGAAAATGACAAAGAGAAATTAAAATTATTCGTTTAGTAGTAGAATTACTTTTATTTATTGGTGCATAGGTATTGGTACTTTGTTGATGCATGTAATCATTGTATTAGGCAATACACCCTTCTTCTAGTTGATCCTCCTTCTCCAAGAATGCAATTGAAACAAAAAATTATAATTGATGTTTTCTAGCAAAGATGTTCAATCTAATTATTCTTCTCTTTTCTTTTTGTTTATCTCATCTAAAGCTCTTTGTGCACCTCCGCCTCTTTTTTTTTTTTTTTGCTCTTCTTCTCCGATCTGTTTCACATGCACCTAACAAAAATCAAAGATAAAACAACTTCGTAAGCTCTTTTTCTTCTAAATATGCCCAAATTTGTTTTTTTAAGAATTCAGAATTGTAATGAAACATAAAAAAAAAGACATTATCGACTTCGAAGTCATCATTGTAATCATCAATAGATAAATCATCCTTGAAATCTTCACCGAATTCTTCTTCTTCAATTAGAATAAACGTGAGGATATCTTATTCTATATATATATACATAGAGAGAGGCGGTTACGTAATGAGGGGTACACTTAAAGACCATAGTTATCAAAATAAAATAAAGAATATTTACTACATACGATTGGATATTAATGAAAAATTGCCATAAGTTTTGAGTATATCATTTTAACATATATTAACGAATATTTACTAAACTAATGGGCCATACAAAATATAGTTATGAAAGATTTTCACCCATAAGTTCGACTAAATCTAAACAAAATATAGTTTTGAAAGATTTTCACCCATAAGTTCGACTAAATCTAAATATGGAAGATTTCCATTCAAAAACTTTATAATGAAAGATTACCGCTAAATCGTGAATACTTATTTCCTTAATAAATATATAAGACCTATATAAATATAAATTCATTTTTTTAATTAAAGAAAAAATCAATTTCCTAGAATCACTCTAAATTTCCTTAATAAATATATAAGACACATATAAATATAAATTCATTTTTTTAATTAAAGAAAAAAATTGATTTTCCAAAATCACTCTCAAACCGTCACGAATGATTTTTCACCTCACAAATATAGAATTTTTTTTTGTCGTCACAAATATAGAATAAAATATTAATTTTTTTTTGACGTATATAAAATATTAAATAATCATGTTTAAAGTATATATAAGTGTTTAAAATATTCTCATCGTGACAAATATATATGTTTGTTTAACATATTCTCATCGTGACAAATATATATGTTACGTGTCGTCGTGTTTGTTTAGTATATAATAACCTCATATATGTCATCGAATATATAAGTGTTTAAAATAATATAATAAACAAAAAAAGTCGATGACATAGATATGTAATTATATTGATGACTAAACAAATATGGGCCCATAATATAAAAAACGGGTTCGGTTTTATGTCAAACACTCGTGTACATTAAAGTAAACCAAACGCTATTAGAAGTGTTAAAAGCTGAAACCAAAAGGTGAAACCAAACGAAATTTAGTAATTTAGTAAGGGTAAATTTGGCACTTCAAGGCTGAAACGAATTCTGAGGTTGTCATATCAGCTTTTTGAGCTCACAATTATATATATATAGATGTTGATTGCCTATCCTCTTCTCTTTGATAAGGCAAAAAAAAAAAAAAAAAAAAAAATTCTTCTATCTGCAGTATGAACAAACGTTTTTTGACATTATGTATGACGAAATATGTTGACCAGAAATTTATATGAGAAAAATAGAAATCTAATATTTCTGGAACTTTGCTTAACTCAAGATGTTAAAGACTACAAACAACAAAAGTTCTTATTTTAAATTTTTCTATGATAATTGTCAGTATGTTTTTCTGATGAAATTGCTCTCGACAACATACAGAAAATTGAACATTACTTCTTCTACAGCAAAATAAAAGCAAAGCTTTTAATGTAAATTCTTTCAATAAAATTTGAACAAAAAAATGCTTTCAATAAAATAAATAGAAAATACCGAGGAGATAGTATATGGTTGGAGCCTTGGACGTAACAGAACACACCATGACCTTGCCTTTAGCCATAGTACATATTTTATCAGAAGAAAGAACCATATAGATTTTATCGAAAGTAAAATCCTAAATCGAGAGTGTTAAAAAAAAAACATCCTAAATCGAGATAGGATATAGGAAGAAGATGATGACATTACCTTTAAGCAGAACAAAAAGATGGTGTTGTACGTATTCTTTGAAATTCCGTTGAAGCGATGAGTTAGTGTAGGGTATCATAAAATCCTAAATTGAGAGATCATAATGCAGATGGTGAGAAAGTTATTTTTGGTTTGAGATGCATGCTTTATATATAGGAGATGAGATTTTTTATTCGAAATAGAAAACCGTGTAGAGAGGTGGGTAGTTTCAAAGATTGATGATCGTGGAAAGGTGGAGAGATAATCATGGAAATAATTTCTCTCTTTTTCCTTTTTTTTAACTAATTAATCTTTAAATATAAACACATGCCATGTGGCAGAAATCTATTGGTGCAATGACTTGTGATTTAGTAGTATAAAGATAAACACAATCTCACAAATGAAATATACTATTAGTTATCTAACCGACAAATCTACGGAATGGATCGCGTATATTTTATTTTCCGTATTTTTAATTATTGTTCCATTAGGGAAGAATGGTCGTATGTACAAGAACACCCTCCACCCTTCACAGACATGTATAGCGAAAACGAAATTGCTAATAAGCGTGTGTTATAGTTAGTACATCAAACATATACTTTAACAAAAAAAAAAAAATACATCAAACATATTGAGGACACAAGTATTTTTGTTATAATAAACCCCATAAAACAGGGAAGAATTTTTATATTATCAACGTTTTTATACTTAAACAAAAAATATTTTATTTAATATTATAAAAATTATTTGCAAACAAAAACCATTTTTAAAAAAGAATTAAAAAAAAAACCGATGAAAAAATTAAATAAATTGAAAACCTTCTTTCGAAGGAACTCAGATGTCGATACCCAGGGCTCATCGTTATCCTCCCCCGGTAAAGTTATCATCACTGTTTTTTTTATCCCAAAAGGCAACTTGAAGTGATAAAAGGCCACTGTCACTATTTACACAAAAAAGGAGGGAAGACACACACTTTTACTATTCGATGTGGGACAATTCACTAAAGGAAAAATGCCCTTACTTCACTAAAGGATTCATCTTTTTGGGCTTTGCTTAAAAAAGCCCTTACTTAGAATTATCCATTCACATAGATCAAACAAAAGAATCTGTTCTACACGAATCGCCAACACTAGCATCATCCAAGAAAATTGTTCCCACGATCCACTAATTAGGTCTCTCAATGATCGGTTATCTAGTAAATCACGATGGAGTTTCGAGCTGAATCTGTTCATGATAAATCATCCGTCTCTGCAAACAAAAAAACAATTAAAACCCAAAAGTCCTAAACAATCTTGATCGAATTTATAATAAAAACCTTGAAAAACAATTTTCTGTTGCAGGGTTTAATGGGCTCGGTTTCGGCTTTTTAGGCCTATTTGTCAGATTCACAATTTTGATCTCAATCTCAAATGAGGTTGTAAAAAAAAAGAAAAAAAATCACATGAATATATGATTTGATTTGAAATGTCTAATGATCAGATATTCAATACGTATTGAAACCATCAATACGCATATAAGAAAGTTAGTTTGGAGTTTGGACACAAAACCGTATAGAGAAAACATATTACAAAGCAAAGAAGATAAATTCAGAACAATACTCCAAATACCAAATTAGACACACTCTAAAACAAACAAAAAAACGTGTCGTTAAGCGTTTTGCAACACCTGAATGATCGAAGCTACGGTCTGAACAAGAGTCATTAGCAACAAAAACGCAGCAGCGACAGTGGCCGTACCTGTCCATAGGTTACCGAAATACACGCGCATTAAAACGGCTCGTGACCTGTTGACTGGATTTGCATAGTGAGCATTGACTTCGAACGCAATATCAGAATATGTTAGTACATCAATCATATTGAGGACACAAGTATTTTTGTTATAATTTTTTTTTTCACTGGAAGATTTTATTTATTAAACATCCACCAGAACAAAGGATACAACCCTAAATAACATACAATGCCCAGGAAGTATAGCCCGAAAGATTACCGAGAAACAAAAACCAACGATTACAGAAAACTAGAGAACACAACTATCACTAATAGTAGAAACCTGAAAGAAACACTTGCAAATAGCGGAGAACCGATAATATTTTTGTTATAATAAATCCCATAAAAAAGGGATGATAATATTTTTATATTACCAACGATTTTGTATTTAAATTTTATTTATTTAATATTAGAAAAAATATTTTAAAATTGAAACCATTTTTAAGAAATATCAATGAAAACCGATACAAAAGAATAGGAAAATAAAATTAAAACCTTCTTTCGAAGGAAAAACTCAGATGTCGATAGCATGACTCATATTTCGTGGGCTAAGGACGGCTATAGATATTGATATCTTTAGCTAAATATTAATAAAGTACATAAGTTGAATACTATATGTACATGTAACTAGGTGTTTTTCCAATTTTTTTGATTTTAATTAAAATTTAGGAAACCTAACCACATTTTTAAATGAGAAAACAAATTATTCTTTTATTGCAATTAGTCCACTAAAACTTATTCCCACTAAAATTAAGGGGCGGTTGCAAAATGCCACATTTTGTGTGTATATTTGCACTTATACCACTTAGGAGTGTTCATTTGCAAAAAGGCCCATAATTATGAATTTTTAAAGCCTAAATCTTAAAATTATATACCCTAAAAAATGTTTTGACCCCTAAAACCTCTTAAAACCTAAAAACTAAACTCTAATACAACAAAGTTAGCCCAAACATAAATGACATAATAATTTTTTTTTGAAAAATGGTATTTTTATAAATTTTTTGAAAATGTGGCATTTCTGAAAAATGGCACTTGAAAAATGGCATTTTAAAAAATTTCTCTAAAATTAATCTAACAAAAATAATTGAATTGATCATATTTTCGTTTTTTCATTCTTAAATTTTATATAAATTTTTGTTTCTCATTTAAAAATAGTTTAGAAATTGATTATTGTAATAATAAAATTCTAGAACATTTTTAATAAAATAGATATATTATTTTTGAAATTAATAATAAAGATTAACCAAAAATGAAATTTGCGGCAATTTCAAAAATACCATTTTTAGTGTGTACATTTGCAAGAATGTCACTTAGGGGTATTCATTTGCAAAAATACCACTAATTATATATTTTTAAACCCTAAATCTTAAAATTGTAAACCCTAAAAAATGTTTTGACTCCTAAAACCCATAAAATCCTCAAAACTAAACCCTAATACAATATAGAACCCAAACATAAATGATATAATGAATTTGTTTTTGGAACAGTGGCATTTTTGCAAAGATTTTGAAAATGTGCCGTTTTTGAAAATGACATTTTTTTGAAATTTCTCAAAATTTTTTGATATGTTTTATGAAAAAAACTTCCCAAATTTATAACATCAAATATAATTATTCTTTAGATTTTTTTTTTCACACAAGACAGTTTGAAAGTAACAAAAAGATTTTTTAATTTTAAAGTAACAAAAAACATTTTTAATACGTGTTTCATATATAAAATTTATGTTTATATATTTTAAAACATTAAAATATTAAATAATTTTTTGTATTCTAAATTCTACTTAAGATATTCGGACAAGCCAAATTTAACATAATTTATACTTATGATACGATTCAAATAAATGAGTTGTACATATTTATTTAATAAATAAGTACTCTTTAAGCTATTGGTCTAGATCATTTCTATTTCTATAGTGAACTTCATCTTTCATATATAAAGTTATAAGAAAATAACAACATATCAATATCAATATCTTTACAATTTAAGTAAACTTAAAAAAAACATCAAATCTAAGTGTCCAAATTCGCAATTGAATCTAACAAAAAACAATAATATCCATAGTAAATATTTTCATTTTAGATATTGTTATTCAAAAATAAAATAATTCACACGGGTTTAACCAAATGGATATTGAACACAATTGATCATGTTTTGTTTTGTCAAATTTTCAAGCTTAAAAAGAATTTACACACAGTAGGAGTATTTTGGTGTAATGTGTTAACGAAAAAATCGACACTTCAACATCAATAAAAATGGAGAAACTTTTAGAAACGATAAAATCTTACATGGTTATAACGATATGAAATTGGATCCAATGACCAATTCAATTGTTTTTTGTTAATCAAATTGTAAATGAAGTTATTGTCAGTGTTATTAATGAAAATAAAATTAGTGTCAACAAACGGAAAAAAATAAAATATATTATTTCATATAAAGAAAATTGAACTTATATTCAAATTGAACATCATTAATAATTTTTTTAACTAAATAATACTTTTTTAATCTATTTGATTTCTAAAAAATATATAACCGCGTGTAACGTGGAGAGTCACCTAGTACTATAAATATACTCATGTTTTAATGAAAAAATCTCTATTAATATTATGTAGGGATGCATGAACCGGCGAAACCGAACCATACCATGGACCGACAAGACAAAACCCCGGACCCATGATGAGACCAAACCATGCATGGACCAGCGAGACCAAACCAGGGCGGAGGAATGTTAATTAGTGTCATGGAGTCCGACAAAGTCGAGGGCATATTTCGTGGGCTAAGGACGGTTCGGCGACTCATCGGTCAATAAGTTTCATGATTTTCCATAATCGAGTTACATATATATATAAATTTGTTTTTACCATAGCTTCACTTTGTGGGTCGTTCATAACTGAGAATTGGGTATTAATATTATGGGAGACGTGCATGAGTTTGAGATACATTATTTTACTATATACATACTTTGTGTTCCTCTTCCCTTGACAATTATAGAAATATGTGTTGGTATTAAGTAATTGGTTATCCTGTGGCATGATAGCTAAAACGAAATAGTAGCGAATAAATGTTTATGTGATATATAAGGGATATAATTTTTATTTTGTCAAATAGTGGCGAATAAATTTATCCCAAGAACAAAACAACAAGTAAGCTTTTTAATAGCATACGAAATATAACATTACTATAATATTTTTTTTTAAAATTATAACTGTTTTCAAAACAATTTAATTGTCTACATGTAAAAAGGACAAACAAAAGGAAAACCGTTATAAAAAAAAAAAAGGGGGTAAAAAACCTTAAAAAGAAAATAAAAGAAAAAAAAAATGTAAAAAAACCTTCTTTCGAAGGAAAAAACTCAGAATTGTCGATACGAAACTCATAGTTCCAGCTATGTTACTAACTGGCCCTCGCTCAGACATTTTTCTTCATTTCATGTTTTTTTTTTTAATCCGAAAAGGCAACTTGGAGTGATAAATTACCACTGTCACTATATTTATAGTGAAAAGGTAGGAAGAAGCACACTTCACTGTATCCGATGTGGGACAATTCACCAAAGGAAAAACTCCCTTAATTACTTCGTATCGTTGCCTCGTCACACACAGGTTTCGCGCTCCGTGGTGCGTAAAGGAGAGGGATTCATCTTTTTGGGCTTTGCCTAAAAAAGCCCTTTACTTTGGTGTGATCCACTAACGTGTTATATGGTAATTAAGTAGTGGAACAACATTTTTTTTTTTTTGAAACTTGGAACAACATTTTTTCCTGTCATTATTATTTTCTTTTGTCAATAATATTATTTTCCAACGGCAAAGTGGCAAGCTCTACGAGTATAGCAATGACGAGACTTAATGCTTCTTGTTAGCACGAGAAAGCTGAAGAAATCATAAAATTTTCCTATATCGATTGTAATAACGAAATTAATTATGATTTTTCTTTGAGAAATTAAGGTTCAATTATTTTACATACAACAAGAATTTAGATTGAATTTAGTAATCTCTCAACTTCAATTGACATACATACACGTGCACATTTACTTGTATACGGTGTCGCATAATTCACAATCTGAAATGTACCCACGTAATTAAGGAAATTAGTCTGATATGCATGGGCCATTCACATAGATCAAACAAAAGCTTTACACATAGTCGCACGCGTGCCTTATATCTCTCTCCATGTGTTAGATTCCTCGCCATGCACCATCTTCATCTACTTTCTACAATATAAGTTCCATTCCTCGTTTGCTATTCAATACAACAACAACAACAACAATCATTTATTTAAACGCACTTCTAGAAAATCGCTTGAAACATAACAACAATCTTATAAAATCTACCGAAAATGTATATGTTTGTTAAAACCACCAACTTCTTCACCGTTAGTTGTTTTCTTTAATTTCTAGCCTCTGCAATCTTCGTGGCCGCCTCAAACTCAGTTGAATTCGATGTGCTTGAGACGGCTCGAGCTGCAATGGTTGAAGCCATGACTAGGTTTGGGTCAGTGAGCATGGTTGAGGGGGATTGAGAGAAGCTCTACGATGAGAGTGAGGCTAGACTATCGGACCTAGACGTGGCTCATGAGAATTTTACCGTCGAAGATGTTAGAACGTGGCTAAGCGCCGTGCTCATGACGAACCATCACACTTATTTAGACGGTTTGGTTCAGCCACGTCAAGGGATCACAACAAGCCTCTGGTTGATAGTAATGTCATGTTTGTGCTCGGCGAAGCTTTGGCTTTGTACAAAAAGTGTAAAGCTCATATGAAAAAGAGTAAGAACATATGCAAATTCATGTGTATGTGTTTAAATCAAATGATAGAAATTCGCTACTAATCATGTTGTCGCTTAATCTCCACTTGAGTTCAAGTTAGATAAAATGCATATTACTGAACAAAAAAAATATATAGTAAAATGCATAAATAAGTTTGTCGAATTAGCGAGTGACCGGTTTCCGTTAGACGCATTATTTTCTCACTATATGATAAACATATATCAGTTTGAATTTTATTTCGAAATCTCACGTTTTTTTTTTTTTTTGAAAAAACAATCGCACGATTTGCTATGTAAAAAAAAATCTCTATTAACCAGCGAGACCGAACCATGGGCCAGCAAGACCACACAATGGACTGAAAAGACCAAACCCCGGACCCATGATGAGACCAAAACCATGCATGGACCAGCGAGACCAAACCAGGCGGAGGAATGCTAGTGTCATGGAGTCCGACAAAATCGAGGGCATATTTCGTGGGCTAAGGACGGTTCGGCAACTCATCGGTCAATAAGAGAAGCATTAGCCACCGTTTCAAGAATGGATAAAAGCCGGTCGCATAGAGTGATAATCTACGTAAAAGCGGGTGTTGTTTATAACGAAATCGAAATAGATAGAAACATGAAAAATATCATGCTAGTTAATTGGTGATGGTATGGACCGTACAATCATCACCAATAACAGAAACGTCCCTGATGATTACACGACTTTTGGATCCCAAGGCAATATGATCAGAGCTCAAGGAAGAGAAGACCCACATCAAAATACAGGTAATTTTTGTTTGACCAATCGTTGATTATTACAACTAAAATCGTATAAAACCAATCCATACTAAAACATTACATACTTTTGTTTACCAACCTGAATCGGGTTTGGCCGATACTATATATACTCATGGTTAACTTTAGCCGGTTTTTGATGCCTTTGATTGATGATATTATTTTTGTTTTAATGAAAAATGTTTAGAAGATGGCCGATCCCGTATATATTAATTTGAGAGTGATTTGCTTATGTGTTTTCACCAAAATCACTCTCCCAATTTAATTGTGACATAACATTGACATGTCATTCTAACCCATTAATCCCTAACTAAATTAGTCCAAACTCATTTAGAAAATTAATCTCTAACTAAATTAGCCCAAACTCATTAAGAAAATCTGTCAATCCTTTATTACCCAATTATCGGCTAAGAAGACAATATGCAATGTTTTAAAACCGGACCGGCGACCGAACCGGAGAAACTATTGGGTCATGGGTCAATGTGGTCCGACCGGGTCGAACCGGATTTAATAGTTTTTTAAAAAAATAGCAATATAAATAGTTTTTGTATAACTATAATATCCAAATATATAATATAGCCTTTGAATAAACATATTTTTAAAAATTAATCATGAAGAAAATCATTTTAATAACAAAAAAACTATTCAAAGACAAAGTTTAATGAGAAATAGTTAAGTTTATATGTAAAAAAAAAAATTAAAAACATTAAACCATAACAAAATTTAACTAAATTCAAAAATAGTATTTGTTTCTATAAATTTTAATCATAAAAAAAAATTAAATATGAAAAAATATAAATTAAAAAAAAAAAAAAAAACTCAAACCCGGGTCAACCCAACCCGACTAGCCGGCCGGTTCGCTGTCGAACCCGGTCTGACCCCCGGTCCAGTCCGGTTTTCAAAACATTGACAATATGAATGTTATCTTCACAATCACACACGGCTATAGATATTGATATCTTTAGCTAAATATTAATAAAGTACATAAGTTGAATACTATATGTACATGTAACTAGGTGTTTTTCTAATTTTTTTGATTTTAATTAAAATTTAGGAAACCTAACCACATTTTTAAATGAGAAAACAAATTATTCTTTTATTGCAATTAGTCCACTAAAACTTATTCCCACTAAAATTAAGGGGCGGTTGCAAAATGCCACATTTTGTGTGTATATTTGCACTTATACCACTTAGGAGTGTTCATTTGCAAAAAAGCCCATAATTATGAATTTTTAAAGCCTAAATCTTAAAATTATATACCCTAAAAAATGTTTTGACCCCTAAAACCTCTTAAAACCTAAAAACTAAACTCTAATACAACAAAGTTAGCCCAAACATAAATGACATAATAATATTTTTTTGAAAAAATGGTATTTTTATAAATTTTTTGAAAATGTGGCATTTCTGAAAAATGGCACTTGAAAAATGGCATTTTAAAAAATTTCTCTAAAATTAATCTAACAAAAATAATTGAATTGATCATATTTTCGTTTTTTCATTCTTAAATTTTATATAAATTTTTGTTTCTCATTTAAAACACTACAAGAAAACTGCAAATTAGCGTCGAAATTTAGCGTCGAAATTGTGTCAATATACATATTCGACGCTAATTCGACGCTAATTAGCGTCGAAATAATTCGACGCTACATCGACGCTAAATAGCATCGAATTAGCGTCGAAATTTCTAAATTCGACGCTAATTCGATGCTAATGTTACATCGAATTAGCGTCTAGTACGTAGCGTCGAATATAGCGTCAACTTTGCCTCAAATTGGTAGGTAGGAGACTCATTAAAAACGAGTTTACCTACCTGGGTACAAAATCGACGCCAATTCGATGCAAAATCGACACTAAGGTATTCGACGCTAAATCGATGCTAAATATTCGATGCAAATTCGTTGCTAAATCGCTGCTAAAATCTCCTATATATACTGAAACCCCCACACCGCTTGAATCAGTCCACCAGTTTTTAAAAAAAAAAAATTCGAAAAAAAAAAAAAAAATTTACAAAGTTTTGAAAAACAATTTTTTTTTTTCAAAATTTAGAAAAAAATGGGGGATATATACGAACTCCGACGCTGGATGTATCAACGTAAAGATGCAAATGGAGGGCTTTCAGAAGAATTCCTCAATGGCCTTCAAATTTTCATGGCTCAAGCGAGTAGTGTGCCTACAATTCAACGAACCGGAGTGATGGTGTGCCCGTGTCGGAAGTGCAAAAATTCGAGGACGCAGACAATTGATACAGTTGGTACGCATTTATTTAATAGAGGGTTTACACCTGAATATTATGTTTGGTTTTATCATGGAGAGGGATATGAAGATGAAACTTCGGGTAGTACTAGTTACCAACCTATGGATCAGGGTTATTCGAATGAGCAATTTGATCAGCATCAATTTGTTATAGAAAATGATCATGATATCGGGTTAGAACATAATAGGTTCGAAGAAATGGTAACCGATGCATTTCCTGGAGTTATGTCTACTCCTGATGTTGCTGAGGAACCCAATGTAGATGCCAAAAAAATCTATGATATGCTTGATTCTGCAAACCAACCAATCTATGAAGGTTGTAGGGAAGGTCTGTCTAAATTATCATTGGCATCTAGGATGATGACAATAAAGTCTGATCATAATCAATCTCAGAGTTGCATGGATGATTGGGCAGCTCTTCTAAAAGAATATTTGCCAGAGGGTAATCAAGCTGCTGAGTCATACTACGACATACAAAAACTAGTATCTAGTTTAGGATTGCCTTCGCAGACGATAGATGTTTGCATTGACAATTGCATGATATTTTGGAAAGATGATGAAAATCTGCAGGAATGTCGATTTTGCCACAAACCAAGATTTAAGCCCCAAGGAGCTGGTAGAAGTAAAGTGCCGTTCCAGAAAATGTGGTACCTGCCCATAACAGATAGGCTACAAAGGCTATACCATTCGGAACGAACATCTGCATCAATGAGGTGGCATGCAGAACATTCAACTACTGAAGGAGAAGTTCATCATCCTTCTGATGCAAAAGCTTGGAAACACTTCAACTCGGTACACTCTAATTTTGCTAAAGAGAAGCGTAATGTTTATCTTGGCCTATGTACAGATGGTTTTAGTCCGTTCGGTATGTCTGGCAGGCAATATTCTTTGTGGCCGGTTATATTGACTCCTTATAACCTTCCGCCTGATATGTGCATGCAGAGGGAATTTTTATTTTTGAGTATTTTAGTCCCTGGTCCGAAGCATCCAAGAAGATCAATTGATGTGTTTTTACAGCCGCAGATTGACGAGTTGAATTTGTTGTGGTCTCATGGGGTTCGTACATTTGATTACTCCAGGAAAAAGAATTTTACCATGCGTGCTGTGCTTATGTGGACGATAAGCGATTTTCCAGCGTACGGAATGTTATCTGGTTGGACAACACATGGTAGGTTATCATGTCCGTATTGCCAAAATGAAACAGATGCATTCCAACTTAAAAATGGTAGAAAATCTTGTTGGTTTGATTGTCACCGGAGGTTTCTCCCTATGAACCATCCGTACCGAGGGAATAGAAGACTATTCACAAAGGGCAAACGTGTACGTATCCCCCCACCTCCATATCTTTCAGGAGAGCAAATTGAAGGTCAACTTGATTATTGGGGAGCTCAGGACACAGCAAAACGTGGAGGTAACTGGCTTAACATCCCGACCAATCTCCCAGATGGATACCTTATCGAACATAATTGGCATAAGAAGAGCATTTTCTGGGATCTACCGTACTGGAAGGATCATCTATTGCGCCACAATCTTGATGTCATGCACATTGAGAAAATTTTTTTCGATAACATCATGCATACCATCTTAAACGTTTCAGGCAGGTCTAAAGACAACGTGAAGTCTAGATTGGATTTGCCTCTTATATGCTCTAGATTTGAGTTACATCTCACGGGAGATGGTAGAGCTCCTGTCCCTATCTTTAGATTATCAAACGAAGGCAAATCAACATTCTTCAACTGGGTTTCCACCGACGTAAAGTTTCCAGATGGATACGTGTCAAAACTCTCTAAGTCGGTAGAGCAAGGGAAAAAATTTTCTGGCATGAAGAGTCATGATTGTCATGTGTTTATGCAGAGATTATTGCCTTTTGCCTTTGCAGAGCTTTTGCCAACGAACGTGCATGAATCACTTGCAGGTATAATTTTTATGATGATATATAAATATCTAAACACATGATGTGTGAAAAAGTATATTTATTTTTTTGATGATATTGAACTTCGGTTTTAGGTGTTGGAGCATTTTTTCGAGATCTGTGTGTGCGAACTCTGACTGAGGATGGAATTCAACAACTAAAACATAACATCCCAATACTGTTGTGCAACTTAGAGAAGATATTTCCTCCATCTTTCTTTGATGTTATGGAGCATCTTCCTGTCCATCTTCCTCACGAAGCCGATTTAGGAGGGCCCGTTCAATTTCGTTGGATGTATCCTTTCGAGAGATTCATGAAACACTTAAAAGGAAAGGCAAAAAACCTGGCTAGGGTTGAGGGATCAATTGTTGCGGGAAGTTTAACCGAAGAAACCTCTCATTTCAGCTCATATTACTTCTCTCCCACTGTCCGGACACGAAAAAGAGCTCCACATAGGTACGACGATGGTGGCATCGCGCAATCGTATCCGGTTTCAGATGTCCCAGATATATTTTGTGCAGTTGGTAGGCATGCCGGAATCACAAGAGAAGAAGATTGGTTCTCATACGAAGACTACAATTGTGCACACACATATATTCTCTTACAATGCGATGAAGTTACCCCATTTTTGAGGTACATATTATAATTACCAACTACGGCCTGATGTCAAAAGGGTTATATTCGTACTTATATATATATGCTTTGAAAACATTTATTATAACTATATTTTCTTGTAGTGAATTCATTCGCCAAGTTGCCGAGGCTTTCCCAAATGCATCCGCCGATGAGATTGAAAAACGTAAAGATCTCCACTTTGCTAAATGGTTGAAAACTCAAGTAAGTTAAAAACAAAATTATATATATCTACTTTAATTCCATTAAAACCTTTATATACAATTTGTGTTTATTATATATTTACAATATGTATACTGTATTTGCCAGATTGATTATGGAGACACGTCGTACCCTGTATGGTTTAGAGAGTTGATCCAAGGTCCATTGGGAAAAGTTACGTCATCTCCAATGTATTTTACACGAGGTTATGTGTTTCATACGTTCCAACGTGAAAAAAACAGAACAACTGCGAACTATGGTGTGGTGGTTCGAGCGGGGGACACGGATTTTTATGGCATTATACAAGACATTATTCAAGTGCAATTCCCTGGTTTGGTTAACTTAAAGTGCACCCTTTTGAAATGCGAGTGGTTTGATCCAGTTGTCGGGCGAGGGATACGAGTAGGAAAGTTTGGTGTCATCGATGTTAACGGATCTCGTTCTTATGCAAAGTACGATCCATTTGTCCTTGCATCACAAGTGGATCAAGTTTGTTTCATACCATATCCACGTGTCAGAAAAACAGGGATTTCATGGTTATCTGTGCTTAAAATAGCTCCCAGAGGAATGATAGTTGAATCCGATGACGCTCCTATGCAATATGAAGCTGCCGTGGATATAACAACTCCAGAACAAGATATAGACAACATCATTCTTATAGATCCGCAAAATCGAGAAGCTGAAATTCTTTCGGAGGCTACCGATGCAGAAAACCCGGAAGACGAGTTCGCAAACGAGAGTGACGATAATACCGATGAGAATGACGATGACTCAAATGACGATTCAGAGTGAAGGATATACATGTGTTTTATTTGGATTTTTATTTTTATTTCATTTGTTTCGGATAACATTAATTTGTTATTATACTATATTTTCTATTATTTAAAAGTTTTTTTAAAAAAAAAATTAAGCTGAATTGCGTCGAATTAGCGTCGACTGAGATGAATTCGACGCTAAATCGATGCTATTTAGCGTCGTTTTTGCATCGGCTAATAAAAAATTCGACACCTTCTCCATTCTATACCCTAAACCCAAAAAAATAAAATGTTTAGATTTAGCGTCGAATTAGCATCGAATCAGATGAATTCGACGCTAAATCGACGCTAACTAGCATCGATTTAGCGTCGAATTCATCTGATTCGACGCTAATTCGACGCTAAATCTAAACAAATTCTGTGTTTTTTGGGTTTAGGGTATAGAATAAAACATTTAAAAGTCAACAATTACGAGTGAAGCATATATATTAGATAAACTGAATAATTTAATTGCAAACAACTAAGTTCATATAATTATACTTTTAAACAAAAGCATATAAGTCTTACATTCTATAAACTATATTGGTTTACATATACTATCATAAAATATTTCGGAACTAGATAGATATTTTAAAATTTCAAAAGTTTAAATTCTTCGGTAGTAATAAAGATTGAAAATGATAAGATAATTGTCGTATAGGTGGCAGTTTCTATACCCTAAACCCAAAAAACACAGAATTTTTAGATTTAGCGTCGAATTAGCGTCGAATCTGATGAATTCGACGCTAAATCGACGCTAACTAGCATCGATTTAGCGTCGAATTCATCTGATTCGACGCTAATTCGACGCTAAATCTAAAAATTCTGTGTTTTTTGGGTTTAGGGTATAGAATGAAAAATGTGTCGATTTTTTATTATCCGATGCAAAAACGACGCTAAATTTTGGTTTAACCGATGGCGGGAAACCAAAATTTTTCACACTGGTTTTGGTTTACCGCGGTTTTGGTTAAATTTTTTAGTTTAGCGTCGAATTAGCGTTGAATCAGATAAATTTGACGCAAATTCGACGCTAAATTAAAAAAATTTAACCAAAACCGCGTAAACTTTTATTTTGCGTGGGAATCCGGAAATATTTGACGCTATTTCGACGCTAATTAGCGTCGAAATAGCGTCGCAATAGCGTCGGCTAGCGTAATAAAACTCAGAAGCAGATCTTCTTCTTCTTCCTCATTTCCGATTTCTTCTCCTCCCTCTCTCTCTCTCTCTCCGGCGACGCCGCCATCTTCCCCCAACGCCGGCGAATCCTACGTCTCTCTCTCTCTCTCTCTCTCTCTCTCTCTTTCTCTCTCTCTCCCCGCCGACGCTCTCTCTCCCCGCCGACGCTCTCTCTCTCTCCCTCTCTCCCGCCGCCATCTCCTCTCTCTCTCCGGCGAGCTCCCTTTCTCCTTCTCTTCCGCCGCCGGCAAACCTCACATCGGACATGGTATATATATATATATTTTTTTTTGTTAATTTTATGTTATATTTGATTTAGTAATTTGTAGAAAATAGAATAGATTTTTAGGAATTTGAATGGATTTTTAGAAATTAAATTGGATTTTTAGGAATTGAAATGGATTTGTAGTAAATAGAATAGATTTTTAGGAATTTAAAATGGATTTGTAGAAATTAAATTGGATTTGTAGTAAATAGAAGAGATTTTTAGAAATTTGAATGGATTTGTAGAAATTAAATTGGATTTTTAGGAATTGAAATGCATTTGTAGTAAATAGAATAGATTTTTATGAATTTGTAGAAATTAAATTGGATTTTTAGGAATTGAAATGCATTTGCAGTAAATAGAATTTGTGTGTTTGTATTTATAAAATTTATAAAGTCATGAGTTTATGAAAATTATTAATAAACAAATTTTAGAATTTTAATTTTTCAAAACATATATATTTGTGTAAAATATAATAAAAATCATTTGATCTATAATTTAAAAATGTAAATAAATATTAGTTTTAAATAAAAACGAATTTATGTTTTAATTTTACATTTATACTTTATAATTATGAACTTATAAAAATAAATGTTTGAAGTTAAAATAACAAAACAAGTTTATAAATTATGTTCATATTTATATACAAAATTGAAATTTTTTTAGCATTTTAGGAATTATTTTTATAAATTTAATATTTATTTATGAATTTATATGTTTTCTATTTTTATTTATTAATTTTTTTTTTATAGGCGGATCGACCACCTTCCTACGGACAGTTATTTGGCGAGGATGCTACGATTCCTGGATATGATGGTCGTCGCGGATCAGGATCAGGATCAGGATCAGTGTCGGGTTCGCAAGCTGCGACATATCGTCCACGACCTCCACCACGAGGTCCATCACGAGTTGCACCACGAGCTCCGCCACCGCCACCGCCACCGCCTCAGGCAGAGCCAGAGACACAGACAGAAGAAGACGCAGCAGACCCTTCTGATGACCACCAAGAGCCGCCACCGGCAAACGTGCCTCTCTTGATGCGGATTACCGAGCTTCTCCGCCAACCTGGACGAGAGACACGGGTTAGGACTCTCCATCCGATGAGGCCTCCTGGTACATTATGGTATGATTATATCTTTTACAATATTACTAATATTGGTTATTTAATTTTAATTACAAATTATAATTATATCATTGTAAATTCTTGTTTAACAGGTTTAGCGATAACAAGGTATCGCGTTCGATCACCAAGGCCATCGCGGCCTATTTCACTATGCCCCATGCTAATTGGAGCAAGACGCCGCAGCATGTGCGGGATATTTGGTTCGAATCATGGGCGGTAATTCTTTTTTAATATTTATTTTTAATTATTACAAAATTTTATTTTAAATATATTCATAATATTATTCGTATTTTTGTAGCAAGGGTGGCATTGGGAAGAAGCTCGTACGTTCGAAGTGCGAGCAGAGTTCGAGCGTAAGGCGCTTAAGCGTCTCAATGGTTACGTCGGTAACTTGAAGAAGGCGTGGCGCGCGAAAGGCGATGAGGCGAAGCCGCTAGGAATGGATCCCGATGTTTGGTCGGGTTTAGTGCAGTTCTGGGAGGATCCCCATTCGGTGATTAAATCGGGGAAGTGTTCTGTAGCCCGTCTCACGCCTGTGGCCGAAGGAGATGGACCTTCAAAGCATTGTGCGGGTCAAACATCGTACGCCACAGTACGACTGGATATGGTAATTTATTTGATTTCTTTGTATTTTAAATATTTATATAATTTATATTTAAGTTTTATTTACGTTTATTTTTGTTTAACAGGCTAATGGCGGTGATCTTCCTCCGATGGTTAAAGTGATGGAGAAAACTCATCGGAGGAAGGATGGAACGTTTGTTACCGCTCAAGCGAAACGAACGTTCCACGAGTACAACGCACGACTGACAGAGCTAGACGAATCTGTGCAGTCTACGATGGGTGTCCAAGATTTGGATCGACTTTACGAAGAGGTAATTTTTTAGATTTTCTTAATATATTTAATTAAAATTATTTTTTATTACAATTTTATTGTATAACATTTTTATTTTATAGGTTGCACCGAAGAAGAGAGGACGAACGATGGGTGTTGGATCCATCAGAGATGTCCCAGCAGCTTGTTCGTCGGCTCGATATTCTTACACCGCGGGTCCGTCTCAGCCACAATTGACCAAGCAGTTGGAAACTGCTAATTCTAGGATTTCGCAGCTAGAGACTAACCTTTCGGCGATGACCAGTCTCTTCAACATCATTGCAGTGGATAATCCGACATTAGCAACTGCTTTGCAAGGGCTTCAGTTTCCTCCACCGCCTCCTCCACCTGACGGTCCTACGCAATTCGAGCAAGAATCCGAAGAGATGATCCGAGAAGATGTCATCAACCTAAGGACCCAACAACAAGAGTAGATTAGGATTTTTATTTCCTTTGTATCGCATATTTTGTTTTATAATGTTTTTAATTTTTTAATATATTTTATAATATTTTTAATATATTTTTATAAAATTTTTCATTTTTTTTTTAAAAATAAAATCATAATCGACGCTAAATCGATGCTATTTAGCGTCGAATTAGCGTCGAACTTGTCGAAAGTGTCGACGCTAATTCGACACTAAATAGCATCGATTTAGCGTCGATTTATTGCATCGAAATACTCTGACGCTAAATCGATGCTAAATAGCGTCGAATTAGCGTCGATATGTTGCATCGACACATTGTGACGCTAATTCGACGCTAATTAGCATCGATTTAGCGTCGAATTATTAGCGTCACATTAGCGTCGAATTTGGTTTCGACGCAAAATTAGCGTCGATTTAGCGTCGAAATATTATTAGCGTCGAGGGTTTAGCGTCGAAATCATTTTTGACGCTAATTTGACGCTAAGTGCTGTTAGCGTCGAATTAGCGTCGAAATCCGCTGACGCTAAATGTCTGTTTTCTTGTAGTGAAAATAGTTTAGAAATTGATTATTGTAATAATAAAATTCTAGAACATTTTTAATAAAATAGATATATTTTTTTTGAAATTAATAATAAAGATTAACCAAAAATGAAATTTGCGGCAATTTCAAAAATACCATTTTTAGTGTGTACATTTGCAAGAATGTCACTTAGGGGTATTCATTTGCAAAAATACCACTAATTATATATTTTTAAACCCTAAATCTTAAAATTGTAAACCCTAAAAAATGTTTTGACTCCTAAAACCCATAAAATCCTCAAAACTAAACCCTAATACAATATAGAACCCAAACATAAATGATATAATGAATTTGTTTTTGGAACAGTGACATTTTTGCAAAGATTTTGAAAATGTGCCGTTTTTGAAAATGACATTTTTTTGAAATTTCTCAAAATTTTTTGATATGTTTTATGAAAAAAACTTCCCAAATTTATAACATCAAATATAATTATTCTTTAGATTTTTTTTTTCACACAAGACAGTTTGAAAGTAACAAAAAGATTTTTTAATTTTAAAGTAACAAAAAACATTTTTAATACGTGTTTCATATATAAAATTTATGTTTATATATTTTAAAACATTAAAATATTAAATAATTTTTTGTATTCTAAATTCTACTTAAGATATTCGGACAAGCCAAATTTAACATAATTTATACTTATGATACGATTCAAATAAATGAGTTGTACATATTTATTTAATAAATAAGTACTCTTTAAGCTATTGGTCTAGATCATTTCTATTTCTATAGTGAACTTCATCTTTCATATATAAAGTTATAAGAAAATAACAACATATCAATATCAATATCTTTACAATTTAAGTAAACTTAAAAAAAACATCAAATCTAAGTGTCCAAATTCGCAATTGAATCTAACAAAAAACAATAATATCCATAGTAAATATTTTCATTTTAGATATTGTTATTCAAAAATAAAATAATTCACACGGGTTTAACCAAATGGATATTGAACACAATTGATCATGTTTTGTTTTGTCAAATTTTCAAGCTTAAAAAGAATTTACACACAGTAGGAGTATTTTGGTGTAATGTGTTAACGAAAAAATCGACACTTCAACATCAATAAAAATGGAGAAACTTTTAGAAACGATAAAATCTTACATGGTTATAACGATATGAAATTGGATCCAATGACCAATTCAATTGTTTTTTGTTAATCAAATTGTAAATGAAGTTATTGTCAGTGTTATTAATGAAAATAAAATTAGTGTCAACAAACGGAAAAAAATAAAATATATTATTTCATATAAAGAAAATTGAACTTATATTTAAATTGAACATCATTAATAATTTTTTTAACTAAATAATACTTTTTTAATCTATTTGATTTCTAAAAAATATATAACCGCGTGTAACATGGAGAGTCACCTAGTACTATAAATATACTCATGTTTTAATGAAAAAATCTCTATTAATATTATGTAGGGATGCATGAACCGGCGAAACCGAACCATACCATGGACCGACAAGACAAAACCCCGGACCCATGATGAGACCAAACCATGCATGGACCAGCGAGACCAAACCAGGGCGGAGGAATGTTAATTAGTGTCATGGAGTCCGACAAAGTCGAGGGCATATTTCGTGGGCTAAGGACGGTTCGGCGACTCATCGGTCAATAAGTTTCATGATTTTCCATAATCGAGTTACATATATATATATAAATTTGTTTTTACCATAGCTTCACTTTGTGGGTCGTTCATAACTGAGAATTGGGTATTAATATTATGGGAGACGTGCATGAGTTTGAGATACATTATTTTACTATATACATACTTTGTGTTCCTCTTCCCTTGACAATTATAGAAATATGTGTTGGTATTAAGTAATTGGTTATCCTGTGGCATGATAGCTAAAACGAAATAGTAGCGAATAAATGTTTATGTGATATATAAGGGATATAATTTTTATTTTGTCAAATAGTGGCGAATAAATTTATCCCAAGAACAAAACAACAAGTAAGCTTTTTAATAGCATACGAAATATAACATTACTATAATATTTTTTTTTAAAATTATAACTGTTTTCAAAACAATTTAATTGTCTACATGTAAAAAGGACAAACAAAAGGAAAACCGTTATAAAAAAAAAAAAGGGGGTAAAAAACCTTAAAAAGAAAATAAAATTAAAAAAAAATGTAAAAAAACCTTCTTTCGAAGGAAAAAACTCAGAATTGTCGATACGAAACTCATAGTTCCAGCTATGTTACTAACTGGCCCTCGCTCAGACATTTTTCTTCATTTCATGTTTTTTTTTTTAATCCGAAAAGGCAACTTGGAGTGATAAATTACCACTGTCACTATATTTATAGTGAAAAGGTAGGAAGAAGCACACTTCACTGTATCCGATGTGGGACAATTCACCAAAGGAAAAACTCCCTTAATTACTTCGTATCGTTGCCTCGTCACACACAGGTTTCGCGCTCCGTGGTGCGTAAACGAGAGGGATTCATCTTTTTGGGCTTTGCCTAAAAAAGCCCTTTACTTTGGTGTGATCCACTAACGTGTTATATGGTTTGATCTGTGTCTGTTCGTAGGATTCAAAAGCCCATCAAGCTAATGTCTATGTGGCCTAGAGTTACCACTACACACCTTTTCACTTTAGTAATCAAGCTAATGTCTATGAAAGACTTAGCCTAACCCAATCGAGCTGAGAGTAAATACGAGAAAAGTAACTTTGTGTCCCTTGGTCAAAAAAACCCAAGTAATAATAAACAAAAAGTTGCATTGTATCACAAGTTAATAACACAAAAGAACTTCATCTTCTTTCATCAGTCGTCGTAGGAGAAGATAATTTTCTTACCGCAGAATCTGTACATCCAAGGTAGCTCCTGGTTCTCCAGATTCAGTTCCGTCTCTAAATCATCTTCTTCTCCTTCTCCTTCTTCTATCAGACGAAGGTTTTCTACCTTCGACCTGGAATATCAAAAACCCTACTGATCTCTCCATGTATAACAAAAACTTCACCCAATGCGCTCTTCATAACAAAACTCAAAAAGGCAAATAAATTTAAATCACTTACCAAAGCTTCTCTGCAAGGCTGTACCTATATTAACAAAAAATAATAGCGTTAATCTTCTCTGATGAAATCAAAACTATAGCAAATAAGTCAGAGAAACAAATCTCCATATGGAAAATCAATTTACTTGGGTCGGAGAGGGTATGGAGCTCTCTCAACCACGTCAAGAGAAAACTCGAAACCATTCTTCTTTTCCAGCGCCTACAGTATAAACGATTTAATCAGCAATCATACTTTCAAATAACTACTTAAATACTTTTCGTCATTGCTATAAACTACTCTCACCTTCTTTGCTTCGTTAGCAGAAGCAAATTCAACAAAGCCACAGCCCACACGCTCACCCATGTGGTCTACAATAAGTCGAAGTCGAACAACTTGTCCAGCGCTTTTGAAGAACTCAACGCTTTGTAAAAATGGAGGATAAAATATCAGTCACGAAAAACTTGCTCCAAGTGCGAAAGAGGAAATTTAAAGGTACTACTCACATATTTAGTATTTTAGTTTCGTAAGGGATATAGTCAACGAAGATCGTCTTTTCTCTTGCGGCAACTTCCTGAATTTCAATTACATAACAACAAAAAGTAGATATTCATCCCCCGAAAAAACGTCATCTCTAGACATAATTTGAAGATAATAAGAACATGTACCTCAACAAAATCGGGGATTTCGTAAAGTCCTTCCACTGCCTCATCTTCTTCTATCAGAAGGTTTTCTTGTCGAAGGTAGTCTTCATACCTGGAATATTAAAAACCCTTGTGATCCCTCCATTTATACCAGAAAATTCACCCAATGTGCTCTTGAAAACAAACTCAAGATGCAAATGGTTAAATCCCTTACCAAACCTTGTGGTCTATGCAATACCTAATAAACAAAAACACAAGTGTTAATCAAAACTCTAGCGATCAGTTACAGAAACAAATATCCACAACATGTAAAATCAATTTACTTGGGTTGTGGAGGGTATGGAGCTTTCTTAGCCACATCAAGAAAAATCTGATGATCGAGCAAATATTCACCATTCTTCTTTTCCAGCGCCTAGAGCATAAAAGATATAATCAGCAATCGTACTTTAAAATAACTATTTTTCATCGTAAGTATGCACTAGTTTTCAAAATGACTACTTAAATACGTTTTTTAATCATCACTATAAAACAACTCTCACCTTCTTTGCTTCGTTCACAGAAGCAAACTCAACAAAGCCATCGCCCACATGCTTGCCTATGTTGTCTACAATAAGCCGAACATGAACAACTTCTCCAACATCTTTGAAGAAATGGATGCTGTAAAAATGGAGGATAGTCATGAAAAACTTGCTCCAAGATCCCAAAAAAAAAAAAAAAAAAAAAAGAAAAACTTGGTATTTCATATCTGAAAGAGGAAATTAAAGGTGATATTACATATCTGATATTTCAGCTTCGCTGGAGAGATGGGAAACAAAGAGCGACTTTTCTCTTACAGCAACTGCCTGAATTTAACAGCCAAGTGTGTTAGCATAACAACAAAAAATAGATTCATGCCAGAATCAATCATCTTTCGACTTTGTGCTAAACATTTTCTGTTATTAAACGTCTGAGCCTGACATATTTTGGACATGTACCTCAAGAAAATCAGGAGTTTCTTCAACTGTCTCATCCTCTTCTATCACAAGGTTCTGTCGTCGAAGGTACTCTTCGTAACTGAAATATCAAAAACCCTGGTGATCTCTCCATGTATACACAATGTGGTCTTCATAACAAAACTCAAAAGGCAAATAGTCAAATCACTTACCAAAGCTTCTCTACAAGGTTGTACCTAATCAACAACAAAAAAAAGTAGCGTTAGTCTGCTGTAATGGCATCAAAACCAGTGTTACAGAAACAAATATCCATAACATGGAAAATCAAATTACTTGGCTCGTGGAGGGTATGAATCTTTCTTAGGCACATAAAGAAAAATCTTATGATCCTGCAAATATTCGCCATTCTTCTTTTCCAGCGCCTATAGTATAAAATATTTAATCAGCTATCGTACTTTCAAATATCTAACTTGTACAGTTTTCATCACAAGTATAAAACAAGTCCCACCTTCTTTGCTTCGTTAGCAGAAGCAAACTCAACAAAGCCATAGCCCACATGCTTACACTCGTGGTTTACAATAAGTCGAACACTAACAACTTCTCCAACATTCCTGAAAAATTTTATGCTGTAAAAGTGGAGGATAAAATTATCAGTCATGAAAAAACTTGCTCCCGAGAACGATTAGTGGGAATTAAAGGTGCCACTTACATATGCAATATTCTAGTTTGGGGAGAGAGATTGGCAACAAACAGTACTCCCTGAATAAAACAGCCGTGCGTGTTAGCACAAGTCCAAAGAGAAAAGGACTTAAATTTCATAACAACAAAAAGTAGACGCATCTAAAGATTCAAGTACCTCAAGAAATTGGGGAGTTCCGTCAAGTCCTTCCACTGCCTCATCTTCTTCCATCAGAAGGCTTCCTCGTCGAAAGTAGTCTTCTATCAGATGAAGGCTTTTTACATTGGACCTGGAATATCAAAAACCCTAGTGATCTCTCTCTCCATGTATACCAAAAACATCAGCCAATGTGCTCTTGATAACAAACTCAAGATGCAAATAGTTAAAATCACTTACCAAACCTTGTGATCTATGCAAAACCTAATCAACAAACAAAAACAGTAACGGTTAATACTCTGTAGTGGCATCAAAAACGCTAGCAATAAGTTACGGAAACGAGTCTCCATAAGCATAAATCAATTTACTTGGGTAGAGAGGATGGAACTTCCTTAATAGCCACAAGATGAATCTCTCGACCATGCAAATATTCACCTTTCTTCTTTTCCAGGGCCTGGAGTATAATCAGCAAACGAAATTTCAAAGAAGTATTTTTCATCATTAATATAAAATAAGTCTCACCTTCATTGCTTCTTTAGCAGAAGCAAACTCAAGAAAGCCATAGGACCTATGAAGACAATTGCGGTTTACACTAACTCGAACACGAACAACTGGTACAACATCTTGGAAGAAATCGATGCTGTCAAAGTGGAGGGTAAAATTATCAGTCTTGCTCCTGAGAACGAAAGTGGAAAATTTAAGTGGTGCTACTTACATTTCTGAAATTGGACATCGGTAAGCGATATTGGAAATAATAAGCGTCTTTTTTATTACGACAGCTTCCTGAATTCAACAGAAGCAGAGGAGAAAAGGACTTCAATTGCATAACAACAAAAAGTTGAAAGATTTAAGAACAAGATGCTTAATTGAAGCATAAACTTGTACAGAATCAAATATTTAACAAATACTGCAGTAGAAAACAAAATTGTTGTCAAATTAAGAACAGGAGGATTCCGACAATCTTAGGTTACCTTTTCCGCTGATGTTTCCTTATGTCTCCTAAGAAAAGGTTTGGTCTCCAAATTATCTTCCGGCTTTCGCTTACCTAAAAGAAGAGCAGCAAAAACGTGAACAACCAAGTAAGAGGGTATAAATCATTAGATAAGAGAGAGAGAGAGAGAGAGAGAGAGAGAGAGAGAGAGAGAGACAGTCAAAAACAAACCCAATAAATTAACTTTGACGGCCGATTTCGAGGTCGAGCTGGCCATGGAGAAAGACGAGAAGAGTTGAGAGCAGCAATAGTGATAAGTTATGGATGAACCCTAGAAATCCGCCTAAGGAAGAATGTAAAACAATAATCTGGTTTGGGCCGGGCTTTTGTTGGTTGGGTTTGTGCTTTAGTTTGTAAAATTCGATTTTGATTTTTAAAATGGTTATATGTGTTATAAAAAGAATAGAAACATTTATCATTTCGATAAATATAAATAAAGACGAAAATTTTATACTCAGTAGGAATAGTTTACTGAATAATTAAAGGAAGAGAGCGAGAGAGATATATTTTTATGTTATTCTATTTCTGAATGTTATATTACAATCGATCGAATAACCTCTTTATATAGGCGATGAAAAGTAAGTTACTGTGCATGTATAGTGATAGTGGGTTCCACACAAATGAAAATTACACGCATCTTTTGACTCTGCTCTGCGTAATTTTTTTATATTCTAGAAGCCCACTTTTCTTGACTTTCATAACACTCCCCCTTAGAGACCAATGTCACTATGTCTATTGTGTTGTGTCTTCTGTTGCCTCATTAAAAACCTTTCTAGGAAAACCCATTGGAAAAAACCATAGAAGGACAAAAAGAGTGCAGCCACGCAAGCTCCCCTTCGAATGATCAAGTTTATAGATCTTGTTGATGACGCATTCCGATGTCATAGATATGTTTCTTGAACACCGAGGTAGGTAGTGATTTTGTGAAGAGATCTGCAGCATTGTCGCATGATCGGACATATCTCACTTCAATGTCTTTATTCTTCTCAAGCTCTTGGGTGTACGAGAAGAACTTCGGAGGGATATGTCTGGGCGACGCATGCAGCATTATCTTCATATAAGGTTGTCGGCTCCATGTTTACGAGTAATCCACTGTAGGATCAGATGTGTTGACATATTGACCTTAGCCATACACATTCTCTACTTGCTTCATGGAGTGCGATAAGCTCCACATGATTTGAAGAAGTAGCAACAAGTGTTTGCTTCTGGGAACGCTAGGATACAGCGGTGCCTCCGACCGTGAAAACGTATCCTGTTTGTGATCTCGCTTTGTGCGGATCTGACAAATATCCTGCATCTGCAAAACCAACCATTTGACCATTTGGATTTGTAGTATAAAACAATCCTAAATCAATCGTCCCTTGAAGATATCGGAAAAATATGTTTAATCCCATTCCAATGTCTTCGTGTAGAAGATGAGCTAAATCTTGCCAAAAGATTAACAGCAAATGATATATCAGGTCGAGTACAATTTGCAAGATACATGAGTGCTCCGATTGCACTTAGATACGGTACTTCAGGACCAAGTATCTCCTCATTTTCCTCATGTGGTCGAAATGGATCATTTTCGACATTGAGTGATCTAACGACCATGGGAGTACTCAATGGATTTGCCTTATCCATGTTGAATCATTTTAGCACTCTTTTGGTATATGTAGATTGATGTACAAATATACCCTTTTGAGAATGCTCGATTTGTAAACCTAGACAGTACTTTGTCTGTCCGAGATCTTTCATCTCAAATTCCCCTTTTAAATATTCTGATGCTTTCTGTATTTCTTCCTGAGTTCCGATTATATTAAGATCATCAACATAGACCGCAATAATCACAAATCCCGATGTTGTTTTCTTGATGAAAATGCATGGACATATTGGATTATTCACGTATCCTTCCTTTGCTAAATGCTCACTGAGACGATTATACCACATACGTCCAGATTGCTTTAGTCCATATAATGATCTTTGCAATTTGATTGCACATAACTCTTTGGGTTTGGAACCTAATGCTTCTGGCATTTTAAACCCATCAGGAATTCTCATATAGATATCAGTATCTAATGATCCATACAGATAAGCAGTAACAACATCCATGAGACGCATCTCTAGATTTTCGCAAGCTGCTAGACTCATCAGGAATCTAAACGTTATTGCATCCATGACTGGAGAATATGTTTCCTCATAATCTATTCCAGGTCTTTGAGAAAAACATTGAGCCACAAGACGAGCTTTGTATCTCGTGATTTCGTTTTCCTCATTTTGTTTTCGGACAAAAACCCATTTATATCCAACCGATCTTACATCTACAGGTGTAAGTACGATTGGTCCGAATACACTTCGTTTGTTTAACGAATCAAGCTCGGCTTGGATGGCCTCTTTCCATTTTCTCCAGTCATCCCTCTTTTTACATTCATATACGGACTGAGGTTCTGGATCTTCGTTTTCTTCATTTATCTCTTTTGACACAAGATATGAGAAAACGTCATCCACAAGAACCATCTCATTTCGATTCCAAACTTTTCCATTATGAATATAGTTGATAGAGATCTCATGGTTTTCTTTAGGTTCATGATGTTCCACATCGTCATTCGTTTCTTGATGTGATTCTTCCAAAGTATTTTCAGCTACTTTGGGAACATCAACCTTTTCAATTTGCCTTTGCTTTCTAGGGTTTCTATCCTTAGAACCAACAGGTCTTCCACGCTTCAGGCGTGTTCTAGACTCTCGTGTATCATCTGCTCTTCCAGATTCTTCTGGAATCTCAATCCGAGCAGGAACATTTGCAGCTGGAATGTGTGACTTTGTTACCGTTTTAGTATCTGCAAAAACATCCGGTAACTGATTTGCTATACTCTGCAAATGCATAATTCGTCGAACTTCTAGTTCTGACTGTTTCGTAGGAGGATCGAGGTGTAATAAAGATGGTACACTCCACTTTATATCCTTTCCCACTTGTTTGTTTTCTCCCCCAGAACTGTGAATTCTTTTTCATCAAAATGACAGTCGGCAAACCGTGCTGTAAAAACATCACCAGTTTGAGGTTCTAAGTATCTTATAATGGATGGGGAATCATAACCAACATATATCCCTAACCTTCTTTGTGGTCCCATCTTTGTACGTTGTGGGGGTGCTACAGGCACATACACCGCACAACCAAAAATCCTTAGATGAGAAATATTTGGTTCATGACCAAATACAAGTTGTAATGGGGAGTATTTATGATATGCACTTGGTCTTACTCGGATAAGTGCTGCTGCATGTAAAACAACATGTCCCCATACAGAAGGTGGGAGTTTTGATCTCATGATCAACGGTCTTGCAATTAATTGCAGACGTTTAATTAATGATTCAGCCAAACCATTTTGTGTATGAACATGGGCTACAAGATGTTCAACATCAATCCCCGTTACCATACAGTAATCATTAAATGCTTGTGATGTGAATTCACCAGCGTTATCCAATCTAACCTTCTTAATTGGATAATCAGAAAACTGAGCTCTCAGTTTTATAATCTGAGTCAGAAATCTTGCAAATGCCAAATTTCGAGACGATAATAAACAAACATGTGACCATCTACTGGATGCGTCAATTAATACCATAAAATAGTGGAAGGGTCCACATGGTGGATGTATGGGTCCACATATATCGCCTTGAATTCGTTCAAGAAATTTTGGTGATTCTTTATCAATCTTTGTTGGGGATGGCCTTACGATCAATTTTCTAAGAGAACATGCAGCACATGTCTTTCTATTCCCCTGATATATCTCCTGGATTTTCAGTGGGTGACCATGTGAGTTCTCTATGATTTTTCGCATCATCGAAGTGCCCGGATGACCGAGGCGATCATGCCATAATGTGAAATCTTCTTGATTTCTTTTGATTACCAGATGCGATTCTACCGCATTTATATATGTATGATGCAAACCAGAAGGAAACTTTGGTATTTTCTCTAGAATCTGCCTTTCTCCTGATTTATCAGAAGTAATGAGCATATACTTCTTTCCATTCTCAGTTGCAGACTGAGTATCAAATCCTTGAAGATATATGTCATTAAAACTCAACAAATTCCTTTTAGAATTCGGAGAAAATAAGGCATTATTTATGGAAAACTTGGTTCCATTAGGCAACATAAAGTTGGCTTTACCAGTTCCTTCAATCAAGTCTGCAGGACCCAATATTGTATTCACAACGATTCTCGTTGGTTTTAAGTTAGAGAAATATTTTCTATGTCTCAGAATAGTGTGCGTTGTTCCACTATCTGGTATACAAATTTCTCTAATATTTCCTTTGGAAATCATTCCATTTGTTTTGCTGTCCATTTCTGTAAAATAAACATCAATAGAAAAGAAAGTAAATTTTATTCATTAGAAAGGAAAATATACTAGAATTATACATTAACTTGTTGTTAAAAACATCATTATTGTTCTAATAACGGAAAAGCATAATATTATATATGACATAGGCAAAGACTATTCTGTAGTCTTATTACAAGCTTTTCATTCATCCGCAAGGTCGGTCATTTCAGTATCATCCTCGAAGTCAGAGGCGTCGAGATGTGTATCACCTTCAGGGTGCTCCATAAGGTTTACTTCATTTCCTTTGCCTTTGATGGACTCTTGGTAAAATTTGCAAAGGTGCAAAGGAGTTCGACACACTCGAGACCAATGGCCTTTGCATCCGCATCTGTGGCAAACGCCTTCACGCTTCTGGGTGATATTTCCTTTCTTTTCTTTCCCTTTGGAATTTTGTTCATACCGGACCCATTTAAATGACCGTCCTTGTGGATTATAGGATCTCCCACGTTCACGATTAAATCGTCCACCACGACCCCAATTGGTTTGACCTCTTCTCCCTGAATATCCCGCATCTGTTTTGCCATTCATTGCATTCACTTCAGGGATTGCAATGGTTCCTGCAGGTCGAGCGTTGTGGTTTTTGATGAGAAGCTGATTATTCTTCTCGGCTAACATAAACGCCACAATTAGCTCGAAAAACCTCTTGTACTTGCAGTTCCTGTATTGTTCTACAAGAACAAAGTGCTCTTTGTGGAATGTTAGGTAAGTTTTTTTTAGCATCTCTGCTTCGGTCACAGGCTTACCACAATATTCCAACCGAGAAACAATTCTTAACATTGCGGAATTATAATTATCCACTTTGTCAAAATCAAGGAATCTCAATTTTGACCACTCATCAAGAGCGTGTGGGAGAGTTATTGCCCTTTGGTTGTCAAACCTTTCTTTTAGAGCTTTCCACAGCTCTACCGGGTCTTTTGTATTCGCATAATCATGCGTTAGATTTTCATCCAGATGTTTTCTCAGAAATTTACCGCCCTTGCCTTTGCAGGGGCAGTCGATACTTTTCTTTCTTTAATAGTATCTAATAGAGACTGAGAATCCAGATAAAGTTCAGCATCGGTGGACCATGCTATGTAATTTTCACCAGTTACTTGGAGAGCTGGGATCTTAAGCTTTTCGATGTTTGCCATTTGATTTCTAAAACAAAAATCGAAAATATTATTATTAGAAATATAACATGATTTTAGAAACCGTATACATTAATCATAACCACAATTACAAAGAACATTAAAGCATAAAAGAGTAAACCGATATTTATGATAAACTCTTCGCGAGTAAATTCCCCAGCGAAGAGACCATAAATAGCGGTGAGAAATACACCGATAATAAAAATCAAAAACAGGCGAAACATTTTTCTTACAAATAAGAACTAAAAATATATATATATTTTTTTTTTTGTAGAAGCGATTTTGAAGGAGATAAAATGTTTGAATGATTTTGAAAGAGTGAAGTATGAGAGTATTTATAGATGAAAACACTGTTCATAGCCGTTTTAAAAGTGAAAAAAATTGAAAAATATTTTGAAATTTTTCTTTGTGACCGTTGGGGGTAAAAGATTAAAGCAAAAATCAGTATGAAAATATTTAATAATCAATCAGATAAAATTACCAGTTTAAATATAAAATTATAGAAATAGATGCTTAAATATTATATATACTAGACATAAAATAAACAGAAATTAATCACAGGGTTATGGTGACAAAGTCATCCACGTGAGAATAGTAAATAAATAATTAAAGCAACAGATAAAATTTCAGGCGGTTAAACCGACCATAAATAATTAAAGTGATGCATTCATATTTTGGCATCTTTATCATACATTTTATGTAGTTTTTATAGTCATTATACTTTTATTTTGCATATTTATCATCATTTTAAGTCTCATATAGAATAAGTTGAGTTTTAGAGTTTTAGATTACATTTCATTGCATTTGCATAGTCTTTGAGTCATTTATAGGTACTTTGGAGGCCAAAAACCAAAGGAGAAAAGAATGGAAGCAAAGATGCAGAAAATGGTCAGAAGTTAGGTGCTCGTCGATGCCATTTCCACCGATGGATCGAGCTGAAAATTGGTCACATGCTAGGGAATCAAGTTAGCTTTCATTTGGAAGAAATTTGAGGTCATTCTAACGGTGCGATCAAAAGTTATGAAAGGTTTAGTGAAGATATGTCTGTCTGGCGAGCAAAAGAAGCAAGCGCAGAACTTTAGTAACTGGATCGATCGATCTGATTATCCAGTTTTTGCGGATGACCTGCGGATCGACCCAGTTTGAAGTACTATAAGTGGATCGATCGATCTACAAGTGGATCGATCGATCCATGCCCCAGAACTGCCCAAAAATCACTTTTCCTAACTTTGTTTTCTTTAATCAAAACGTGTTTTAGTGCTCCAAAAACGTGTTTGAGGCCTTAAAAGCTGGTTTTCTCCCATCATTTACATATCTTATCATTTTTAGACTTCACTTTTGTTTTTAGAGAATTTTCTTTTCTTGATTCAAGGATCAAAACCTTGATCTTTTCTTGTTCTTAGTCTTGTAATATTTGTTCTTGGAAGTTTGTAAGCTTTGGAGGAGAACTCTCCATCCTTGTACCATAGAGAAGATTTCTCAACTCTTTTATCTTTTTCTTTGATTTAGTCATGGTTGTTATATCATCTCTTTGTGAATTTCTTTTGAATATGTGTGAGTAGATCATTAGTTAGGCTTGTGGGTGTTCAAAGGAATTCATGGATCATTGAATTAGACATAAATAGGGATTTGTACTTGTCTTCATCTATTGTTGTTCTTATTGCTTGAATTAGGATTGATCACCTAGTTCTTGATGTTAGGATGTTTAATTCATCAAAAGTGTAATTAAATACCCGAAAGAACGTAGATGAGCAAATTGTCCTTAGCCAACGAAAGCTGATGTTAAGGCGGTTTGTGAACATATCAAACCAGTTCGATAATGCTTGTGTACAATTCTAAGTTCAAACGACAATTTAGAATTCTAGGTTGCTAGATAAAGTCTCTGATGCCACGATAGTGGATTGGTTATACAATTATGTTTGAGTTTAAGATCGCGCTGAATTATTCTCTGAATAAATATCTGATTTATGATCTATGATCCCCTGCGAATTTCCCTAAAGCCTAACGCTTTTAATTCCATAAGTTTACATTGTTTTAATTGCTATTTTAGTTTCAATATTGCAACCAATCACATTTTACCATCTTAGCTTAATTTCAATCTCATATTTTCGTAGTGTGACACTTGGTCTCTGTGGATTCGATCCCTAAAATACTACAACAGTTGCTGTGCACTTGCAGTAGTTTGATAGGGTTAAAACCTGACCATACCAAGTTTTTGGCGCCGTTGCCGGGGACCAATTACGTTACCTTCGAAATTCAGTTTGAAATTTAGTCTAAGTATTAATTTTTTTTCTTTTAATTTTGTATAGTTTCTTACAGTGATGGCTATGGACTTTAATGATGAAGCAGAAGATGAGGAAGACACATTCGATGATGAGCCTTATGTGGAGCCTCCATTTGATGAGAGTGTGCTTACACAAGATCAGAGAGTGTATTTGGATGAGCTTTACAAGGAGAATCCAACCTTGACAAGGAGAGACTTAGCAGCTATGATTCGGGTAAATCTCATCTCACAGCGGGTTTCACTTGAAGGAAGGGAGCTCACATTTTTTGAGATTACAGTAGCTCATGCACTTGAAGAGGTAATTTATTGGGTTCCACCATGTCAACTAGAAGGTACATGCGACTCACCCTTTGATTTTCATGATAATAAGGATAGTCTCATGCCTTGTAGTGAAGATGTAGCTTCTAGTTTGCAAACTCCCATGCTCATTCAAGAATGTTATGATTTAATATGTGAGACTCAAAGTCTAGATACTCTAAGAGTAGAAAAGCTTGCTAGAGATTACCATGAAGTATGTTTTGATATTAATTATCTATGTGCTTTGAATGTTCATGATCTCGAGTTTAAGGTTTCAATGCTAGAGGAATCTAGTTCTCTTCTTGAAAGTTCTTGTCTAGGAGATGTGGTTAATATAGATAATATCTTGAATGAGATAGAGAACCCTAAGGTTGAGGTAGATTTTGGGAATGAGAATGTTGTGTTCTACATGATTGATGGGGATGAAGTTAACTATTTGGTGATTAACTCGTTTAAACCTGAAGTTGATTTTATCTTTCCATCAAATGCATTTGATTCTCATGAGCATCTAAATAGGGAAGATTTTAAGATATATACTACATCTGTAGTAAGGTCCCTTGATGAGAATTTTATCTCTTTCATATGGATGTGTTTTCTTGCATATTTTGTTTATTTTTCTAATAGGAGAAGGACAAAAGGTGCATTGGCTCAACCTTTTGATTCTCATGATTAACCTATGTGTTCATAACCTATGACTTAAAACAAGCGCTCTTGGGAGGCATTCCCAAAAGGTATCTCTTGTAAATATTTTTATTTTGTTTGTTATTTTCAATTTTCTTTGGTTTTTCTTTTGTGTATTTGAGTTATAGAAATTCCGTCAAGCTAGCGACGTTAAACGCACCCTTGGGAACTCTCCCAAGTCTATCACTTGTCAAGCTAGTGACACTAAACAAGCATGAATAAAGAGGAGCATGAACCGTTTTGGCAATCTCCAGGGGCTACCACAACATCCATATTACTAGCTCTCCAAGGTACCACATTTCTCCATTGTAAATACCATTTTATTTTGTATTTTTCTTCTTTGCGTGTTGATACAAGAATACACAGAATCAAGTAAACTTCCACATTTGTTTACATTTCTAATTTCTTTAAAGTGCGTTTTAGATGAAGAAAAAGTAAATTACCATTATACAAATAATATATTTATATTCTCATGAATACGTTTAATAATTATAGATGTAGTTGTTATTATATATCCATGATCTCATCAATAAATTTTATTAATTAGCATTGTCAAATAAGTACCAATTGATTTAAATACAACCTAAAAAAAACAAATGTAATTACATATCATCGTTATTAAAAGTTAATTTGTTTAAAAAGAATATCGCTCTCAACGTAGAACAAAATAAGGACTATTTGAGATATATAATAACATTATCATGAATTGATAGCATAAAAATAAAACCAAATCTTAATAATAAAGATTTCTAAAATCATAATTAAAATAAAAATTTAATTCATTAAACGATAAAATTACATCCAAAAAACCAATGTTTTTCACGCCCGGCCTGGACCGTCCGGTTCAACCGGTTGAATCGGGACCCGATCACCATTACGGTTCGGGTTATATTGTAAAATCCGCTAATAAAAAACCAGTCGAAATCCGGAAAAACCCGCTATTAACCCGCAAACCGGTTGGTTGAACCGGCGGTTTGGGTTTTGAAAATTTAAATATTGTTTAGATTTTATGATATTACTTTTAACTATATATAATATTTGACTAACTATGTGATTTGTAATTCTAGAGATGATGATAGAAATTGAATGATGTGATGCATATCATATCATTCTATCATTAGTGATTTACAATATTATATTTAATTTGGTTTTAGTTTGAACTTTGGGTGTTAGCTTATGGTTATTGCTAGACATCCATACTCTTGAGATTTAATATTATTTTTTTAAAAAACTTTAGAGTTTAGACCGTTTATTTTGAAATCAAAAGAAAAAGCTTGAAAACTTTATTTGTTGTATATATTTAAAATATATATATAATATAAATTTTTATTAATCTATTGACGCGGATAATTTGCTAATTTTGATAATTATCTGATTTTGATAATTTTGTTCTCCATTGTTTTTATTTAGGTTGGCTAGAAAGTTTAGGCCTTGATGTGCTATTGTGTTTGCCTCTGGTAGTAGCAGTGTCGGTGTTGTTCGCATAATTTTCTTGTAGGGTGTGGGTTGTTTGAGCAAGAAGACTTAGAGGAGAAGTAGGGCATGCGTCCTCGACGTTATATTTTTCAGTACATCTAGCTCTGGACAATCCTTGTTCGAGACTCCGGGTATGTCTTGGTTGGGGGAGCTCTCGTCGATTACGTTTTGGCTTGTGAGGTTTCAATCTCCATGATACTTGTAAAATAAGAAAATCCCTACATCAACAGCACATGAGTATTACGAATAACATATGATAATTTATAATTTTAGGATGAAAAAATACAGAAAATGACAAAGAGAAATTAAAATTATTCGTTTAGTAGTAGAATTACTTTTATTTATTGGTGCATAGGTATTGGTACTTTGTTGATGCATGTAATCATTGTATTAGGCAATACACCCTTCTTCTAGTTGATCCTCCTTCTCCAAGAATGCAATTGAAACAAAAAATTATAATTGATGTTTTCTAGCAAAGATGTTCAATCTAATTATTCTTCTCTTTTCTTTTTGTTTATCTCATCTAAAGCTCTTTGTGCACCTCCGCCTCTTTTTTTTTTTTTTTGCTCTTCTTCTCCGATCTGTTTCACATGCACCTAACAAAAATCAAAGATAAAACAACTTCGTAAGCTCTTTTTCTTCTAAATATGCCCAAATTTGTTTTTTTAAGAATTCAGAATTGTAATGAAACATAAAAAAAAAGACATTATCGACTTCGAAGTCATCATTGTAATCATCAATAGATAAATCATCCTTGAAATCTTCACCGAATTCTTCTTCTTCAATTAGAATAAACGTGAGGATATCTTATTCTATATATATATACATAGAGAGAGGCGGTTACGTAATGAGGGGTACACTTAAAGACCATAGTTATCAAAATAAAATAAAGAATATTTACTACATACGATTGGATATTAATGAAAAATTGCCATAAGTTTTGAGTATATCATTTTAACATATATTAACGAATATTTACTAAACTAATGGGCCATACAAAATATAGTTATGAAAGATTTTCACCCATAAGTTCGACTAAATCTAAACAAAATATAGTTTTGAAAGATTTTCACCCATAAGTTCGACTAAATCTAAATATGGAAGATTTCCATTCAAAAACTTTATAATGAAAGATTACCGCTAAATCGTGAATACTTATTTCCTTAATAAATATATAAGACCTATATAAATATAAATTCATTTTTTTAATTAAAGAAAAAATCAATTTCCTAGAATCACTCTAAATTTCCTTAATAAATATATAAGACACATATAAATATAAATTCATTTTTTTAATTAAAGAAAAAAATTGATTTTCCAAAATCACTCTCAAACCGTCACGAATGATTTTTCACCTCACAAATATAGAATTTTTTTTTGTCGTCACAAATATAGAATAAAATATTAATTTTTTTTTGACGTATATAAAATATTAAATAATCATGTTTAAAGTATATATAAGTGTTTAAAATATTCTCATCGTGACAAATATATATGTTTGTTTAACATATTCTCATCGTGACAAATATATATGTTACGTGTCGTCGTGTTTGTTTAGTATATAATAACCTCATATATGTCATCGAATATATAAGTGTTTAAAATAATATAATAAACAAAAAAAGTCGATGACATAGATATGTAATTATATTGATGACTAAACAAATATGGGCCCATAATATAAAAAACGGGTTCGGTTTTATATCAAACACTCGTGTACATTAAAGTAAACCAAACGCTATTAGAAGTGTTAAAAGCTGAAACCAAAAGGTGAAACCAAACGAAATTTAGTAATTTAGTAAGGGTAAATTTGGCACTTCAAGGCTGAAACGAATTCTGAGGTTGTCATATCAGCTTTTTGAGCTCACAATTATATATATATAGATGTTGATTGCCTATCCTCTTCTCTTTGATAAGGCAAAAAAAAAAAAAAAAAAAAAAATTCTTCTATCTGCAGTATGAACAAACGTTTTTTGACATTATGTATGACGAAATATGTTGACCAGAAATTTATATGAGAAAAATAGAAATCTAATATTTCTGGAACTTTGCTTAACTCAAGATGTTAAAGACTACAAACAACAAAAGTTCTTATTTTAAATTTTTCTATGATAATTGTCAGTATGTTTTTCTGATGAAATTGCTCTCGACAACATACAGAAAATTGAACATTACTTCTTCTACAGCAAAATAAAAGCAAAGCTTTTAATGTAAATTCTTTCAATAAAATTTGAACAAAAAAATGCTTTCAATAAAATAAATAGAAAATACCGAGGAGATAGTATATGGTTGGAGCCTTGGACGTAACAGAACACACCATGACCTTGCCTTTAGCCATAGTACATATTTTATCAGAAGAAAGAACCATATAGATTTTATCGAAAGTAAAATCCTAAATCGAGAGTGTTAAAAAAAAAACATCCTAAATCGAGATAGGATATAGGAAGAAGATGATGACATTACCTTTAAGCAGAACAAAAAGATGGTGTTGTACGTATTCTTTGAAATTCCGTTGAAGCGATGAGTTAGTGTAGGGTATCATAAAATCCTAAATTGAGAGATCATAATGCAGATGGTGAGAAAGTTATTTTTGGTTTGAGATGCATGCTTTATATATAGGAGATGAGATTTTTTATTCGAAATAGAAAACCGTGTAGAGAGGTGGGTAGTTTCAAAGATTGATGATCGTGGAAAGGTGGAGAGATAATCATGGAAATAATTTCTCTCTTTTTCCTTTTTTTTAACTAATTAATCTTTAAATATAAACACATGCCATGTGGCAGAAATCTATTGGTGCAATGACTTGTGATTTAGTAGTATAAAGATAAACACAATCTCACAAATGAAATATACTATTAGTTATCTAACCGACAAATCTACGGAATGGATCGCGTATATTTTATTTTCCGTATTTTTAATTATTGTTCCATTAGGGAAGAATGGTCGTATGTACAAGAACACCCTCCACCCTTCACAGACATGTATAGCGAAAACGAAATTGCTAATAAGCGTGTGTTATAGTTAGTACATCAAACATATACTTTAACAAAAAAAAAAAAATACATCAAACATATTGAGGACACAAGTATTTTTGTTATAATAAACCCCATAAAACAGGGAAGAATTTTTATATTATCAACGTTTTTATACTTAAACAAAAAATATTTTATTTAATATTATAAAAATTATTTGCAAACAAAAACCATTTTTAAAAAAGAATTAAAAAAAAAACCGATGAAAAAATTAAATAAATTGAAAACCTTCTTTCGAAGGAACTCAGATGTCGATACCCAGGGCTCATCGTTATCCTCCCCCGGTAAAGTTATCATCACTGTTTTTTTTATCCCAAAAGGCAACTTGAAGTGATAAAAGGCCACTGTCACTATTTACACAAAAAAGGAGGGAAGACACACACTTTTACTATTCGATGTGGGACAATTCACTAAAGGAAAAATGCCCTTACTTCACTAAAGGATTCATCTTTTTGGGCTTTGCTTAAAAAAGCCCTTACTTAGAATTATCCATTCACATAGATCAAACAAAAGAATCTGTTCTACACGAATCGCCAACACTAGCATCATCCAAGAAAATTGTTCCCACGATCCACTAATTAGGTCTCTCAATGATCGGTTATCTAGTAAATCACGATGGAGTTTCGAGCTGAATCTGTTCATGATAAATCATCCGTCTCTGCAAACAAAAAAACAATTAAAACCCAAAAGTCCTAAACAATCTTGATCGAATTTATAATAAAAACCTTGAAAAACAATTTTCTGTTGCAGGGTTTAATGGGCTCGGTTTCGGCTTTTTAGGCCTATTTGTCAGATTCACAATTTTGATCTCAATCTCAAATGAGGTTGTAAAAAAAAAGAAAAAAAATCACATGAATATATGATTTGATTTGAAATGTCTAATGATCAGATATTCAATACGTATTGAAACCATCAATACGCATATAAGAAAGTTAGTTTGGAGTTTGGACACAAAACCGTATAGAGAAAACATATTACAAAGCAAAGAAGATAAATTCAGAACAATACTCCAAATACCAAATTAGACACACTCTAAAACAAACAAAAAAACGTGTCGTTAAGCGTTTTGCAACACCTGAATGATCGAAGCTACGGTCTGAACAAGAGTCATTAGCAACAAAAACGCAGCAGCGACAGTGGCCGTACCTGTCCATAGGTTACCGAAATACACGCGCATTAAAACGGCTCGTGACCTGTTGACTGGATTTGCATAGTGAGCATTGACTTCGAACGCAATATCAGAATATGTTAGTACATCAATCATATTGAGGACACAAGTATTTTTGTTATAATTTTTTTTTTCACTGGAAGATTTTATTTATTAAACATCCACCAGAACAAAGGATACAACCCTAAATAACATACAATGCCCAGGAAGTATAGCCCGAAAGATTACCGAGAAACAAAAACCAACGATTACAGAAAACTAGAGAACACAACTATCACTAATAGTAGAAACCTGAAAGAAACACTTGCAAATAGCGGAGAACCGATAATATTTTTGTTATAATAAATCCCATAAAAAAGGGATGATAATATTTTTATATTACCAACGATTTTGTATTTAAATTTTATTTATTTAATATTAGAAAAAATATTTTAAAATTGAAACCATTTTTAAGAAATATCAATGAAAACCGATACAAAAGAATAGGAAAATAAAATTAAAACCTTCTTTCGAAGGAAAAACTCAGATGTCGATTGCATGACTCATATTTCGTGGGCTAAGGACGGCTATAGATATTGATATCTTTAGCTAAATATTAATAAAGTACATAAGTTGAATACTATATGTACATGTAACTAGGTGTTTTTCCAATTTTTTTGATTTTAATTAAAATTTAGGAAACCTAACCACATTTTTAAATGAGAAAACAAATTATTCTTTTATTGCAATTAGTCCACTAAAACTTATTCCCACTAAAATTAAGGGGCGGTTGCAAAATGCCACATTTTGTGTGTATATTTGCACTTATACCACTTAGGAGTGTTCATTTGCAAAAAGGCCCATAATTATGAATTTTTAAAGCCTAAATCTTAAAATTATATACCCTAAAAAATGTTTTGACCCCTAAAACCTCTTAAAACCTAAAAACTAAACTCTAATACAACAAAGTTAGCCCAAACATAAATGACATAATAATTTTTTTTTGAAAAATGGTATTTTTATAAATTTTTTGAAAATGTGGCATTTCTGAAAAATGGCACTTGAAAAATGGCATTTTAAAAAATTTCTCTAAAATTAATCTAACAAAAATAATTGAATTGATCATATTTTCGTTTTTTCATTCTTAAATTTTATATAAATTTTTGTTTCTCATTTAAAAATAGTTTAGAAATTGATTATTGTAATAATAAAATTCTAGAACATTTTTAATAAAATAGATATATTATTTTTGAAATTAATAATAAAGATTAACCAAAAATGAAATTTGCGGCAATTTCAAAAATACCATTTTTAGTGTGTACATTTGCAAGAATGTCACTTAGGGGTATTCATTTGCAAAAATACCACTAATTATATATTTTTAAACCCTAAATCTTAAAATTGTAAACCCTAAAAAATGTTTTGACTCCTAAAACCCATAAAATCCTCAAAACTAAACCCTAATACAATATAGAACCCAAACATAAATGATATAATGAATTTGTTTTTGGAACAGTGGCATTTTTGCAAAGATTTTGAAAATGTGCCGTTTTTGAAAATGACATTTTTTTGAAATTTCTCAAAATTTTTTGATATGTTTTATGAAAAAAACTTCCCAAATTTATAACATCAAATATAATTATTCTTTAGATTTTTTTTTTCACACAAGACAGTTTGAAAGTAACAAAAAGATTTTTTAATTTTAAAGTAACAAAAAACATTTTTAATACGTGTTTCATATATAAAATTTATGTTTATATATTTTAAACATTAAAATATTAAATAATTTTTTGTATTCTAAATTCTACTTAAGATATTCGGACAAGCCAAATTTAACATAATTTATACTTATGATACGATTCAAATAAATGAGTTGTACATATTTATTTAATAAATAAGTACTCTTTAAGCTATTGGTCTAGATCATTTCTATTTCTATAGTGAACTTCATCTTTCATATATAAAGTTATAAGAAAATAACAACATATCAATATCAATATCTTTACAATTTAAGTAAACTTAAAAAAAACATCAAATCTAAGTGTCCAAATTCGCAATTGAATCTAACAAAAAACAATAATATCCATAGTAAATATTTTCATTTTAGATATTGTTATTCAAAAATAAAATAATTCACACGGGTTTAACCAAATGGATATTGAACACAATTGATCATGTTTTGTTTTGTCAAATTTTCAAGCTTAAAAAGAATTTACACACAGTAGGAGTATTTTGGTGTAATGTGTTAACGAAAAAATCGACACTTCAACATCAATAAAAATGGAGAAACTTTTAGAAACGATAAAATCTTACATGGTTATAACGATATGAAATTGGATCCAATGACCAATTCAATTGTTTTTTGTTAATCAAATTGTAAATGAAGTTATTGTCAGTGTTATTAATGAAAATAAAATTAGTGTCAACAAAAAGAAAAAAATAAAATATATTATTTCATATAAAGAAAATTGAACTTATATTCAAATTGAACATCATTAATAATTTTTTTAACTAAATAATACTTTTTTAATCTATTTGATTTCTAAAAAATATATAACCGCGTGTAACGTGGAGAGTCACCTAGTACTATAAATATGCTCATGTTTTAATGAAAAAATCTCTATTAATATTATGTAGGGATGCATGAACCGGCGAAACCGAACCATACCATGGACCGACAAGACAAAACCCCGGACCCATGATGAGACCAAACCATGCATGGACCAGCGAGACCAAACCAGGGCGGAGGAATGTTAATTAGTGTCATGGAGTCCGACAAAGTCGAGGGCATATTTCGTGGGCTAAGGACGGTTCGGCGACTCATCGGTCAATAAGTTTCATGATTTTCCATAATCGAGTTACATATATATATAAATTTGTTTTTACCATAGCTTCACTTTGTGGGTCGTTCATAACTGAGAATTGGGTATTAATATTATGGGAGACGTGCATGAGTTTGAGATACATTATTTTACTATATACATACTTTGTGTTCCTCTTCCCTTGACAATTATAGAAATATGTGTTGGTATTAAGTAATTGGTTATCCTGTGGCATGATAGCTAAAACGAAATAGTAGCGAATAAATGTTTATGTGATATATAAGGGATATAATTTTTATTTTGTCAAATAGTGGCGAATAAATTTATCCCAAGAACAAAACAACAAGTAAGCTTTTTAATAGCATACGAAATATAACATTACTATAATATTTTTTTTTAAAATTATAACTGTTTTCAAAACAATTTAATTGTCTACATGTAAAAAGGACAAACAAAAGGAAAACCGTTATAAAAAAAAAAAAGGGGGTAAAAAACCTTAAAAAGAAAATAAAAGAAAAAAAAAATGTAAAAAAACCTTCTTTCGAAGGAAAAAACTCAGAATTGTCGATACGAAACTCATAGTTCCAGCTATGTTACTAACTGGCCCTCGCTCAGACATTTTTCTTCATTTCATGTTTTTTTTTTTAATCCGAAAAGGCAACTTGGAGTGATAAATTACCACTGTCACTATATTTATAGTGAAAAGGTAGGAAGAAGCACACTTCACTGTATCCGATGTGGGACAATTCACCAAAGGAAAAACTCCCTTAATTACTTCGTATCGTTGCCTCGTCACACACAGGTTTCGCGCTCCGTGGTGCGTAAAGGAGAGGGATTCATCTTTTTGGGCTTTGCCTAAAAAAGCCCTTTACTTTGGTGTGATCCACTAACGTGTTATATGGTAATTAAGTAGTGGAACAACATTTTTTTTTTTTTGAAACTTGGAACAACATTTTTTCCTGTCATTATTATTTTCTTTTGTCAATAATATTATTTTCCAACGGCAAAGTGGCAAGCTCTACGAGTATAGCAATGACGAGACTTAATGCTTCTTGTTAGCACGAGAAAGCTGAAGAAATCATAAAATTTTCCTATATCGATTGTAATAACGAAATTAATTATGATTTTTCTTTGAGAAATTAAGGTTCAATTATTTTACATACAACAAGAATTTAGATTGAATTTAGTAATCTCTCAACTTCAATTGACATACATACACGTGCACATTTACTTGTATACGGTGTCGCATAATTCACAATCTGAAATGTACCCACGTAATTAAGGAAATTAGTCTGATATGCATGGGCCATTCACATAGATCAAACAAAAGCTTTACACATAGTCGCACGCGTGCCTTATATCTCTCTCCATGTGTTAGATTCCTCGCCATGCACCATCTTCATCTACTTTCTACAATATAAGTTCCATTCCTCGTTTGCTATTCAATACAACAACAACAACAACAATCATTTATTTAAACGCACTTCTAGAAAATCGCTTGAAACATAACAACAATCTTATAAAATCTACCGAAAATGTATATGTTTGTTAAAACCACCAACTTCTTCACCGTTAGTTGTTTTCTTTAATTTCTAGCCTCTGCAATCTTCGTGGCCGCCTCAAACTCAGTTGAATTCGATGTGCTTGAGACGGCTCGAGCTGCAATGGTTGAAGCCATGACTAGGTTTGGGTCAGTGAGCATGGTTGAGGGGGATTGAGAGAAGCTCTACGATGAGAGTGAGGCTAGACTATCGGACCTAGACGTGGCTCATGAGAATTTTACCGTCGAAGATGTTAGAACGTGGCTAAGCGCCGTGCTCATGACGAACCATCACACTTATTTAGACGGTTTGGTTCAGCCACGTCAAGGGATCACAACAAGCCTCTGGTTGATAGTAATGTCATGTTTGTGCTCGGCGAAGCTTTGGCTTTGTACAAAAAGTGTAAAGCTCATATGAAAAAGAGTAAGAACATATGCAAATTCATGTGTATGTGTTTAAATCAAATGATAGAAATTCGCTACTAATCATGTTGTCGCTTAATCTCCACTTGAGTTCAAGTTAGATAAAATGCATATTACTGAACAAAAAAAATATATAGTAAAATGCATAAATAAGTTTGTCGAATTAGCGAGTGACCGGTTTCCGTTAGACGCATTATTTTCTCACTATATGATAAACATATATCAGTTTGAATTTTATTTCGAAATCTCACGTTTTTTTTTTTTTTGAAAAAACAATCGCACGATTTGCTATGTAAAAAAAAATCTCTATTAACCAGCGAGACCGAACCATGGGCCAGCAAGACCACACAATGGACTGAAAAGACCAAACCCCGGACCCATGATGAGACCAAAACCATGCATGGACCAGCGAGACCAAACCAGGCGGAGGAATGCTAGTGTCATGGAGTCCGACAAAATCGAGGGCATATTTCGTGGGCTAAGGACGGTTCGGCAACTCATCGGTCAATAAGAGAAGCATTAGCCACCGTTTCAAGAATGGATAAAAGCCGGTCGCATAGAGTGATAATCTACGTAAAAGCGGGTGTTGTTTATAACGAAATCGAAATAGATAGAAACATGAAAAATATCATGCTAGTTAATTGGTGATGGTATGGACCGTACAATCATCACCAATAACAGAAACGTCCCTGATGATTACACGACTTTTGGATCCCAAGGCAATATGATCAGAGCTCAAGGAAGAGAAGACCCACATCAAAATACAGGTAATTTTTGTTTGACCAATCGTTGATTATTACAACTAAAATCGTATAAAACCAATCCATACTAAAACATTACATACTTTTGTTTACCAACCTGAATCGGGTTTGGCCGATACTATATATACTCATGGTTAACTTTAGCCGGTTTTTGATGCCTTTGATTGATGATATTATTTTTGTTTTAATGAAAAATGTTTAGAAGATGGCCGATCCCGTATATATTAATTTGAGAGTGATTTGCTTATGTGTTTTCACCAAAATCACTCTCCCAATTTAATTGTGACATGATATTGTCAAAAATGTGACATGTCATTCTAACCCATTAATCCCTAACTAAATTAGTCGAAACTCATTTAAAAAATTAATCTCTAACTAAATTAGCCCAAACTCATTAAAAAAATCTGTCAATCCTTTATTACCCAATTATCGGCTAAGAAGACAATATGCAATGTTTTAAAACCGGACCGGCGACCGAACCGGAGAAACTATTGGGTCATGGACCAATGTGGTCCGACCGGGTCGAACCGGATTTAATAGTTTTTTAAAGAAATAGCAATATAAATAGTTTTTGTATAACTATAATATCCAAATATATAATATAGCCTTTGAATAAACATATTTTTAAAAATTAATCATGAAGAAAATCATTTTAATAACAAAAAAACTATTCAAAGACAAAGTTTAATAAGAAATAGTTAAGTTTATATGTAAAAAAAAAAATTAAAACATTAAACCATAACAAAATTTAACTAAATTCAAAAATAGTATTTGTTTCTATAAATTTTAATCATAAAAAAAATTAAATATGAAAAAATATAAATTAAAAAAAAAAAAAAACTCAAACCCGGGTCAACCCAACCCGGCTAGCCGGCCGGTTCGCTGTCGAACCCGGTCCGACCCCCGGTCCAGTCCAGTTTTCAAAACATTGACAATATGAATGTTATCTTCACAATCACACACGGCTATAGATATTGATATCTTTAGCTAAATATTAATAAAGTACATAAGTTGAATACTATATGTACATGTAACTAGGTGTTTTTCCAATTTTTTTGATTTTAATTAAAATTTAGGAAACCTAACCACATTTTTAAATGAGAAAACAAATTATTCTTTTATTGCAATTAGTCCACTAAAACTTATTCCCACTAAAATTAAGGGGCGGTTGCAAAATGCCACATTTTGTGTGTATATTTGCACTTATACCACTTAGGAGTGTTCATTTGCAAAAAAACCTATAATTATGAATTTTTAAAGCCTAAATCTTAAAATTATATACCCTAAAAAATGTTTTGACCCCTAAAACCTCTTAAAACCTAAAAACTAAACTCTAATACAACAAAGTTAGCCCAAACATAAATGACATAATAATTTTTTTTTGAAAAAAAGGTATTTTTATAAATTTTTTGAAAATGTGGCATTTCTGAAAAATGGCACTTGAAAAATGGCATTTTAAAAAATTTCTCTAAAATTAATCTAACAAAAATAATTGAATTGATCATATTTTCGTTTTTTCATTCTTAAATTTTATATAAATTTTTGTTTCTCATTTAAAAATAGTTTAGAAATTGATTATTGTAATAATAAAATTCTAGAACATTTTTAATAAAATAGATATATTATTTTTGAAATTAATAATAAAGATTAACCAAAAATGAAATTTGCGGCAATTTCAAAAATACCATTTTTAGTGTGTACATTTGCAAGAATGTCACTTAGGGGTATTCATTTGCAAAAATACCACTAATTATATATTTTTAAACCCTAAATCTTAAAATTGTAAACTCTAAAAAATGTTTTGACTCCTAAAACTCATAAAATCCTCAAAACTAAACCCTAATACAATATAGAACCCAAACATAAATGATATAATGAATTTGTTTTTGGAACAGTGGCATTTTTGCAAAGATTTTGAAAATGTGCCGTTTTTGAAAATGACATTTTTTTGAAATTTCTCAAAAATTTTTTGATATGTTTTATGAAAAAAACTTCCCAAATTTATAACATCAAATATAATTATTCTTTAGATTTTTTTTTTCACACAAGACAGTTTGAAAGTAACAAAAAGATTTTTTAATTTTAAAGTAACAAAAAACATTTTTAATACGTGTTTCATATATAAAATTTATGTTTATATATTTTAAAACATTAAAATATTAAATAATTTTTTGTATTCTAAATTCTACTTAAGATATTCGGACAAGCCAAATTTAACATAATTTATACTTATGATACGATTCAAATAAATGAGTTGTACATATTTATTTAATAAATAAGTACTCTTTAAGCTATTGGTCTAGATCATTTCTATTTCTATAGTGAACTTCATCTTTCATATATAAAGTTATAAGAAAATAACAACATATCAATATCAATATCTTTACAATTTAAGTAAACTTAAAAAAAACATCAAATCTAAGTGTCCAAATTCGCAATTGAATCTAACAAAAAACAATAATATCCATAGTAAATATTTTCATTTTAGATATTGTTATTCAAAAATAAAATAATTCACACGGGTTTAACCAAATGGATATTGAACACAATTGATCATGTTTTGTTTTGTCAAATTTTCAAGCTTAAAAAGAATTTACACACAGTAGGAGTATTTTGGTGTAATGTGTTAACGAAAAAATCGACACTTCAACATCAATAAAAATGAAGAAACTTTTAGAAACGATAAAATCTTACATGGTTATAACGATATGAAATTGGATCCAATGACCAATTCAATTGTTTTTTGTTAATCAAATTGTAAATGAAGTTATTGTCAGTGTTATTAATGAAAATAAAATTAGTGTCAACAAACGGAAAAAAATAAAATATATTATTTCATATAAAGAAAATTGAACTTATATTCAAATTGAACATCATTAATAATTTTTTTAACTAAATAATACTTTTTTAATCTATTTGATTTCTAAAAAATATATAACCGCGTGTAACGTGGAGAGTCACCTAGTACTATAAATATACTCATGTTTTAATGAAAAAATCTCTATTAATATTATGTAGGGATGCATGAACCGGCGAAACCGAACCATACCATGGACCGACAAGACAAAACCCCGGACCCATGATGAGACCAAACCATGCATGGACCAGCGAGACCAAACCAGGGCGGAGGAATGTTAATTAGTGTCATGGAGTCCGACAAAGTCGAGGGCATATTTCGTGGGCTAAGGACGGTTCGGCGACTCATCGGTCAATAAGTTTCATGATTTTCCATAATCGAGTTACATATATATATAAATTTGTTTTTACCATAGCTTCACTTTGTGGGTCGTTCATAACTGAGAATTGGGTATTAATATTATGGGAGACGTGCATGAGTTTGAGATACATTATTTTACTATATACATACTTTGTGTTCCTCTTCCCTTGACAATTATAGAAATATGTGTTGGTATTAAGTAATTGGTTATCCTGTGGCATGATAGCTAAAACGAAATAGTAGCGAATAAATGTTTATGTGATATATAAGGGATATAATTTTTATTTTGTCAAATAGTGGCGAATAAATTTATCCCAAGAACAAAACAACAAGTAAGCTTTTTAATAGCATACGAAATATAACATTACTATAATATTTTTTTTAAAATTATAACTGTTTTCAAAACAATTTAATTGTCTACATGTAAAAAGGACAAACAAAAGGAAAACCGTTATAAAAAAAAAAAAGGGGGTAAAAAACCTTAAAAAGAAAATAAAAGAAAAAAAAAATGTAAAAAAACCTTCTTTCGAAGGAAAAAACTCAGAATTGTCGATACGAAACTCATAGTTCCAGCTATGTTACTAACTGGCCCTCGCTCAGACATTTTTCTTCATTTCATGTTTTTTTTTTTAATCCGAAAAGGCAACTTGGAGTGATAAATTACCACTGTCACTATATTTATAGTGAAAAGGTAGGAAGAAGCACACTTCACTGTATCCGATGTGGGACAATTCACCAAAGGAAAAACTCCCTTAATTACTTCGTATCGTTGCCTCGTCACACACAGGTTTCGCGCTCCGTGGTGCGTAAAGGAGAGGGATTCATCTTTTTGGGCTTTGCCTAAAAAAGCCCTTTACTTTGGTGTGATCCACTAACGTGTTATATGGTAATTAAGTAGTGGAACAACATTTTTTTTTTTTTGAAACTTGGAACAACATTTTTTCCTGTCATTATTATTTTCTTTTGTCAATAATATTATTTTCCAACGGCAAAGTGGCAAGCTCTACGAGTATAGCAATGACGAGACTTAATGCTTCTTGTTAGCACGAGAAAGCTGAAGAAATCATAAAATTTTCCTATATCGATTGTAATAACGAAATTAATTATGATTTTTCTTTGAGAAATTAAGGTTCAATTATTTTACATACAACAAGAATTTAGATTGAATTTAGTAATCTCTCAACTTCAATTGACATACATACACGTGCACATTTACTTGTATACGGTGTCGCATAATTCACAATCTGAAATGTACCCACGTAATTAAGGAAATTAGTCTGATATGCATGGGCCATTCACATAGATCAAACAAAAGCTTTACACATAGTCGCACGCGTGCCTTATATCTCTCTCCATGTGTTAGATTCCTCGCCATGCACCATCTTCATCTACTTTCTACAATATAAGTTCCATTCCTCGTTTGCTATTCAATACAACAACAACAACAACAATCATTTATTTAAACGCACTTCTAGAAAATCGCTTGAAACATAACAACAATCTTATAAAATCTACCGAAAATGTATATGTTTGTTAAAACCACCAACTTCTTCACCGTTAGTTGTTTTCTTTAATTTCTAGCCTCTGCAATCTTCGTGGCCGCCTCAAACTCAGTTGAATTCGATGTGCTTGAGACGGCTCGAGCTGCAATGGTTGAAGCCATGACTAGGTTTGGGTCAGTGAGCATGGTTGAGGGGGATTGAGAGAAGCTCTACGATGAGAGTGAGGCTAGACTATCGGACCTAGACGTGGCTCATGAGAATTTTACCGTCGAAGATGTTAGAACGTGGCTAAGCGCCGTGCTCATGACGAACCATCACACTTATTTAGACGGTTTGGTTCAGCCACGTCAAGGGATCACAACAAGCCTCTGGTTGATAGTAATGTCATGTTTGTGCTCGGCGAAGCTTTGGCTTTGTACAAAAAGTGTAAAGCTCATATGAAAAAGAGTAAGAACATATGCAAATTCATGTGTATGTGTTTAAATCAAATGATAGAAATTCGCTACTAATCATGTTGTCGCTTAATCTCCACTTGAGTTCAAGTTAGATAAAATGCATATTACTGAACAAAAAAAATATATAGTAAAATGCATAAATAAGTTTGTCGAATTAGCGAGTGACCGGTTTCCGTTAGACGCATTATTTTCTCACTATATGATAAACATATATCAGTTTGAATTTTATTTCGAAATCTCACGTTTTTTTTTTTTGAAAAAACAATCGCACGATTTGCTATGTAAAAAAAAATCTCTATTAACCAGCGAGACCGAACCATGGGCCAGCAAGACCACACAATGGACTGAAAAGACCAAACCCCGGACCCATGATGAGACCAAAACCATGCATGGACCAGCGAGACCAAACCAGGCGGAGGAATGCTAGTGTCATGGAGTCCGACAAAATCGAGGGCATATTTCGTGGGCTAAGGACGGTTCGGCAACTCATCGGTCAATAAGAGAAGCATTAGCCACCGTTTCAAGAATGGATAAAAGCCGGTCGCATAGAGTGATAATCTACGTAAAAGCGGGTGTTGTTTATAACGAAATCGAAATAGATAGAAACATGAAAAATATCATGCTAGTTAATTGGTGATGGTATGGACCGTACAATCATCACCAATAACAGAAACGTCCCTGATGATTACACGACTTTTGGATCCCAAGGCAATATGATCAGAGCTCAAGGAAGAGAAGACCCACATCAAAATACAGGTAATTTTTGTTTGACCAATCGTTGATTATTACAACTAAAATCGTATAAAACCAATCCATACTAAAACATTACATACTTTTGTTTACCAACCTGAATCGGGTTTGGCCGATACTATATATACTCATGGTTAACTTTAGCCGGTTTTTGATGCCTTTGATTGATGATATTATTTTTGTTTTAATGAAAAATGTTTAGAAGATGGCCGATCCCGTATATATTAATTTGAGAGTGATTTGCTTATGTGTTTTCACCAAAATCACTCTCCCAATTTAATTGTGACATGATATTGTCAAAAATGTGACATGTCATTCTAACCCATTAATCCCTAACTAAATTAGTCGAAACTCATTTAAAAAATTAATCTCTAACTAAATTAGCCCAAACTCATTAAAAAAATCTGTCAATCCTTTATTACCCAATTATCGGCTAAGAAGACAATATGCAATGTTTTAAAACCGGACCGGCGACCGAACCGGAGAAACTATTGGGTCATGGACCAATGTGGTCCGACCGGGTCGAACCGGATTTAATAGTTTTTTAAAGAAATAGCAATATAAATAGTTTTTGTATAACTATAATATCCAAATATATAATATAGCCTTTGAATAAACATATTTTTAAAAATTAATCATGAAGAAAATCATTTTAATAACAAAAAAACTATTCAAAGACAAAGTTTAATAAGAAATAGTTAAGTTTATATGTAAAAAAAAAAATTAAAACATTAAACCATAACAAAATTTAACTAAATTCAAAAATAGTATTTGTTTCTATAAATTTTAATCATAAAAAAAATTAAATATGAAAAAATATAAATTAAAAAAAAAAAAAAACTCAAACCCGGGTCAACCCAACCCGGCTAGCCGGCCGGTTCGCTGTCGAACCCGGTCCGACCCCCGGTCCAGTCGAGTTTTCAAAACATTGACAATATGAATGTTATCTTCACAATCACACACGGCTATAGATATTGATATCTTTAGCTAAATATTAATAAAGTACATAAGTTGAATACTATATGTACATGTAACTAGGTGTTTTTCCAATTTTTTTGATTTTAATTAAAATTTAGGAAACCTAACCACATTTTTAAATGAGAAAACAAATTATTCTTTTATTGCAATTAGTCCACTAAAACTTATTCCCACTAAAATTAAGGGGCGGTTGCAAAATGCCACATTTTGTGTGTATATTTGCACTTATACCACTTAGGAGTGTTCATTTGCAAAAAAACCTATAATTATGAATTTTTAAAGCCTAAATCTTAAAATTATATACCCTAAAAAATGTTTTGACCCCTAAAACCTCTTAAAACCTAAAAACTAAACTCTAATACAACAAAGTTAGCCCAAACATAAATGACATAATAATTTTTTTTTGAAAAAAGGTATTTTTATAAATTTTTTGAAAATGTGGCATTTCTGAAAAATGGCACTTGAAAAATGGCATTTTAAAAAATTTCTCTAAAATTAATCTAACAAAAATAATTGAATTGATCATATTTTCGTTTTTTCATTCTTAAATTTTATATAAATTTTTGTTTCTCATTTAAAAATAGTTTAGAAATTGATTATTGTAATAATAAAATTCTAGAACATTTTTAATAAAATAGATATATTATTTTTGAAATTAATAATAAAGATTAACCAAAAATGAAATTTGCGGCAATTTCAAAAATACCATTTTTAGTGTGTACATTTGCAAGAATGTCACTTAGGGGTATTCATTTGCAAAAATACCACTAATTATATATTTTTAAACCCTAAATCTTAAAATTGTAAACTCTAAAAAATGTTTTGACTCCTAAAACTCATAAAATCCTCAAAACTAAACCCTAATACAATATAGAACCCAAACATAAATGATATAATGAATTTGTTTTTGGAACAGTGGCATTTTTGCAAAGATTTTGAAAATGTGCCGTTTTTGAAAATGACATTTTTTTGAAATTTCTCAAAAATTTTTTGATATGTTTTATGAAAAAAACTTCCCAAATTTATAACATCAAATATAATTATTCTTTAGATTTTTTTTTTCACACAAGACAGTTTGAAAGTAACAAAAAGATTTTTTAATTTTAAAGTAACAAAAAACATTTTTAATACGTGTTTCATATATAAAATTTATGTTTATATATTTTAAAACATTAAAATATTAAATAATTTTTTGTATTCTAAATTCTACTTAAGATATTCGGACAAGCCAAATTTAACATAATTTATACTTATGATACGATTCAAATAAATGAGTTGTACATATTTATTTAATAAATAAGTACTCTTTAAGCTATTGGTCTAGATCATTTCTATTTCTATAGTGAACTTCATCTTTCATATATAAAGTTATAAGAAAATAACAACATATCAATATCAATATCTTTACAATTTAAGTAAACTTAAAAAAAACATCAAATCTAAGTGTCCAAATTCGCAATTGAATCTAACAAAAAACAATAATATCCATAGTAAATATTTTCATTTTAGATATTGTTATTCAAAAATAAAATAATTCACACGGGTTTAACCAAATGGATATTGAACACAATTGATCATGTTTTGTTTTGTCAAATTTTCAAGCTTAAAAAGAATTTACACACAGTAGGAGTATTTTGGTGTAATGTGTTAACGAAAAAATCGACACTTCAACATCAATAAAAATGAAGAAACTTTTAGAAACGATAAAATCTTACATGGTTATAACGATATGAAATTGGATCCAATGACCAATTCAATTGTTTTTTGTTAATCAAATTGTAAATGAAGTTATTGTCAGTGTTATTAATGAAAATAAAATTAGTGTCAACAAACGGAAAAAAATAAAATATATTATTTCATATAAAGAAAATTGAACTTATATTCAAATTGAACATCATTAATAATTTTTTTAACTAAATAATACTTTTTTAATCTATTTGATTTCTAAAAAATATATAACCGCGTGTAACGTGGAGAGTCACCTAGTACTATAAATATACTCATGTTTTAATGAAAAAATCTCTATTAATATTATGTAGGGATGCATGAACCGGCGAAACCGAACCATACCATGGACCGACAAGACAAAACCCCGGACCCATGATGAGACCAAACCATGCATGGACCAGCGAGACCAAACCAGGGCGGAGGAATGTTAATTAGTGTCATGGAGTCCGACAAAGTCGAGGGCATATTTCGTGGGCTAAGGACGGTTCGGCGACTCATCGGTCAATAAGTTTCATGATTTTCCATAATCGAGTTACATATATATATAAATTTGTTTTTACCATAGCTTCACTTTGTGGGTCGTTCATAACTGAGAATTGGGTATTAATATTATGGGAGACGTGCATGAGTTTGAGATACATTATTTTACTATATACATACTTTGTGTTCCTCTTCCCTTGACAATTATAGAAATATGTGTTGGTATTAAGTAATTGGTTATCCTGTGGCATGATAGCTAAAACGAAATAGTAGCGAATAAATGTTTATGTGATATATAAGGGATATAATTTTTATTTTGTCAAATAGTGGCGAATAAATTTATCCCAAGAACAAAACAACAAGTAAGCTTTTTAATAGCATACGAAATATAACATTACTATAATATTTTTTTTTAAAATTATAACTGTTTTCAAAACAATTTAATTGTCTACATGTAAAAAGGACAAACAAAAGGAAAACCGTTATAAAAAAAAAAAAGGGGGTAAAAAACCTTAAAAAGAAAATAAAAGAAAAAAAAAATGTAAAAAAACCTTCTTTCGAAGGAAAAAACTCAGAATTGTCGATACGAAACTCATAGTTCCAGCTATGTTACTAACTGGCCCTCGCTCAGACATTTTTCTTCATTTCATGTTTTTTTTTTTAATCCGAAAAGGCAACTTGGAGTGATAAATTACCACTGTCACTATATTTATAGTGAAAAGGTAGGAAGAAGCACACTTCACTGTATCCGATGTGGGACAATTCACCAAAGGAAAAACTCCCTTAATTACTTCGTATCGTTGCCTCGTCACACACAGGTTTCGCGCTCCGTGGTGCGTAAAGGAGAGGGATTCATCTTTTTGGGCTTTGCCTAAAAAAGCCCTTTACTTTGGTGTGATCCACTAACGTGTTATATGGTAATTAAGTAGTGGAACAACATTTTTTTTTTTTTGAAACTTGGAACAACATTTTTTCCTGTCATTATTATTTTCTTTTGTCAATAATATTATTTTCCAACGGCAAAGTGGCAAGCTCTACGAGTATAGCAATGACGAGACTTAATGCTTCTTGTTAGCACGAGAAAGCTGAAGAAATCATAAAATTTTCCTATATCGATTGTAATAACGAAATTAATTATGATTTTTCTTTGAGAAATTAAGGTTCAATTATTTTACATACAACAAGAATTTAGATTGAATTTAGTAATCTCTCAACTTCAATTGACATACATACACGTGCACATTTACTTGTATACGGTGTCGCATAATTCACAATCTGAAATGTACCCACGTAATTAAGGAAATTAGTCTGATATGCATGGGCCATTCACATAGATCAAACAAAAGCTTTACACATAGTCGCACGCGTGCCTTATATCTCTCTCCATGTGTTAGATTCCTCGCCATGCACCATCTTCATCTACTTTCTACAATATAAGTTCCATTCCTCGTTTGCTATTCAATACAACAACAACAACAACAATCATTTATTTAAACGCACTTCTAGAAAATCGCTTGAAACATAACAACAATCTTATAAAATCTACCGAAAATGTATATGTTTGTTAAAACCACCAACTTCTTCACCGTTAGTTGTTTTCTTTAATTTCTAGCCTCTGCAATCTTCGTGGCCGCCTCAAACTCAGTTGAATTCGATGTGCTTGAGACGGCTCGAGCTGCAATGGTTGAAGCCATGACTAGGTTTGGGTCAGTGAGCATGGTTGAGGGGGATTGAGAGAAGCTCTACGATGAGAGTGAGGCTAGACTATCGGACCTAGACGTGGCTCATGAGAATTTTACCGTCGAAGATGTTAGAACGTGGCTAAGCGCCGTGCTCATGACGAACCATCACACTTATTTAGACGGTTTGGTTCAGCCACGTCAAGGGATCACAACAAGCCTCTGGTTGATAGTAATGTCATGTTTGTGCTCGGCGAAGCTTTGGCTTTGTACAAAAAGTGTAAAGCTCATATGAAAAAGAGTAAGAACATATGCAAATTCATGTGTATGTGTTTAAATCAAATGATAGAAATTCGCTACTAATCATGTTGTCGCTTAATCTCTCCACTTGAGTTCAAGTTAGATAAAATGCATATTACTGAACAAAAAAAATATATAGTAAAATGCATAAATAAGTTTGTCGAATTAGCGAGTGACCGGTTTCCGTTAGACGCATTATTTTCTCACTATATGATAAACATATATCAGTTTGAATTTTATTTCGAAATCTCACGTTTTTTTTTTTTTTGAAAAAACAATCGCACGATTTGCTATGTAAAAAAAAATCTCTATTAACCAGCGAGACCGAACCATGGGCCAGCAAGACCACACAATGGACTGAAAAGACCAAACCCCGGACCCATGATGAGACCAAAACCATGCATGGACCAGCGAGACCAAACCAGGCGGAGGAATGCTAGTGTCATGGAGTCCGACAAAATCGAGGGCATATTTCGTGGGCTAAGGACGGTTCGGCAACTCATCGGTCAATAAGAGAAGCATTAGCCACCGTTTCAAGAATGGATAAAAGCCGGTCGCATAGAGTGATAATCTACGTAAAAGCGGGTGTTGTTTATAACGAAATCGAAATAGATAGAAACATGAAAAATATCATGCTAGTTAATTGGTGATGGTATGGACCGTACAATCATCACCAATAACAGAAACGTCCCTGATGATTACACGACTTTTGGATCCCAAGGCAATATGATCAGAGCTCAAGGAAGAGAAGACCCACATCAAAATACAGGTAATTTTTGTTTGACCAATCGTTGATTATTACAACTAAAATCGTATAAAACCAATCCATACTAAAACATTACATACTTTTGTTTACCAACCTGAATCGGGTTTGGCCGATACTATATATACTCATGGTTAACTTTAGCCGGTTTTTGATGCCTTTGATTGATGATATTATTTTTGTTTTAATGAAAAATGTTTAGAAGATGGCCGATCCCGTATATATTAATTTGAGAGTGATTTGCTTATGTGTTTTCACCAAAATCACTCTCCCAATTTAATTGTGACATGACATTGTAAAAAATGTGACATGTCATTCTAACCCATTAATCCCTAACTAAATTAGTCCAAACTCATTTAGAAAATTAATCTCTAACTAAATTAGCCCAAACTCATTAAGAAAATATGTCAATCCTTTATTACCCAATTATCGGCTAAGAAGACAATATGCAATGTTTTAAAACCGGACCGGCGACCGAACCGGAGAAACTATTGGGTCATGGGTCAATGTGGTCCGACCGGGTCGAACCGGATTTAATAGTTTTTTAAAAAAATAGCAATATAAATAGTTTTTGTATAACTATAATATCCAAATATATAATATAGCCTTTGAATAAACATATTTTTAAAAATTAATCATGAAGAAAATCATTTTAATAACAAAAAAACTATTCAAAGACAAAGTTTAATGAGAAATAGTTAAGTTTATATGTAAAAAAAAAAAATTAAAAACATTAAACCATAACAAAATTTAACTAAATTCAAAAATAGTATTTGTTTCTATAAATTTTAATCATAAAAAAAATTAAATATGAAAAAATATAAATTAAAAAAAAAAAAAAAACTCAAACCCGGGTCAACCCAAGCCGGCTAGCCGGCCGGTTCGCTGTCGAACCCGGTCTGACCCCCGGTCCAGTCCGGTTTTCAAAACATTGACAATATGAATGTTATCTTCACAATCACACACGGCTATAGATATTGATATCTTTAGCTAAATATTAATAAAGTACATAAGTTGAATACTATATGTACATGTAACTAGGTGTTTTTCTAATTTTTTTGATTTTAATTAAAATTTAGGAAACCTAACCACATTTTTAAATGAGAAAACAAATTATTCTTTTATTGCAATTAGTCCACTAAAACTTATTCCCACTAAAATTAAGGGGCGGTTGCAAAATACCACATTTTGTGTGTATATTTGCACTTATACCACTTAGGAGTGTTCATTTGCAAAAAAGCCCATAATTATGAATTTTTAAAGCCTAAATCTTAAAATTATATACCCTAAAAAATGTTTTGACCCCTAAAACCTCTTAAAACCTAAAAACTAAACTCTAATACAACAAAGTTAGCCCAAACATAAATGACATAATAATTTTTTTTTGAAAAAATGGTATTTTTATAAATTTTTTGAAAATGTGGCATTTCTGAAAAATGGCACTTGAAAAATGGCATTTTAAAAAATTTCTCTAAAATTAATCTAACAAAAATAATTGAATTGATCATATTTTCGTTTTTTCATTCTTAAATTTTATATAAATTTTTGTTTCTCATTTAAAACACTACATGAAAACTGCAAATTAGCGTCGAAATTTAGCGTCGAAAAAATTTCGACGCTAATATAGCGTCGAAATTGCGTCGAAATTGTGTCAATATACATATTCGACGCTAATTCGACGCTACATCGACGCTACATCGACGCTACATCGACGCTACATCGACGCTAATTCGACGCTACATCGAAATAATTCGACGCTACATCGACGCTAAATAGCATCGAATTAGCGTCGAAATTTCTAAATTCGACGCTAATTCGATGCTAATATTGCATCGAATTAGCGTCTAGTACGTAGCGTCGAATATAGCGTCAACTTTGCCTCAAATTGGTAGGTAGGAGACTCATTAAAAACGAGTTTACCTACCTGGGTACAAAATCGACGCCAATTCGATGCAAAATCGACACTAAGGTATTCGACGCTAAATCGATGCTAAATATTCGATGCAAATTCGTTGCTAAATCGCTGCTAAAATCTCCTATATATACTGAAACCCCCACACCGCTTGAATCAGTCCACCAGTTTTTAAAAAAAAAAATTCGAAAAAAAAAAAAAATTTTACAAAGTTTTGAAAAACAATTTTTTTTTTTTCAAAATTTAGAAAAAAATGGGGGATATATACGAACTCCGACGCTGGATGTATCAACGTAAAGATGCAAATGGAGGGTTTTCAGAAGAATTCCTCAATGGCCTTCAAATTTTCATGGCTCAAGCGAGTAGTGTGCCTACAATTCAACGAACCGGAGTGATGGTGTGCCCGTGTCGGAAGTGCAAAAATTCGAGGACGCAGACAATTGATACAGTTGGTACGCATTTATTTAATAGAGGGTTTACACCTGAATATTATGTTTGGTTTTATCATGGAGAGGGATATGAAGATGAAACTTCGGGTAGTACTAGTTACCAACCTATGGATCAGGGTTATTCGAATGAGCAATTTGATCAGCATCAATTTGTTATAGAAAATGATCATGATATCGGGTTAGAACATAATAGGTTCGAAGAAATGGTAACCGATGCATTTCCTGGAGTTATGTCTACTCCTGATGTTGCTGAGGAACCCAATGTAGATGCCAAAAAATTCTATGATATGCTTGATTCTGCAAACCAACCAATCTATGAAGGTTGTAGGGAAGGTCTGTCTAAATTATCATTGGCATCTAGGATGATGACAATAAAGTCTGATCATAATCAATCTCAGAGTTGCATGGATGATTGGGCAGCTCTTCTAAAAGAATATTTGCCAGAGGGTAATCAAGCTGCTGAGTCATACTACGACATACAAAAACTAGTATCTAGTTTAGGATTGCCTTCGCAGACGATAGATGTTTGCATTGACAATTGCATGATATTTTGGAAAGATGATGAAAATCTGCAGGAATGTCGATTTTGCCACAAACCAAGATTTAAGCCCCAAGGAGCTGGTAGAAGTAAAGTGCCGTTCCAGAAAATGTGGTACCTGCCCATAACAGATAGGCTACAAAGGCTATACCATTCGGAACGAACATCTGCATCAATGAGGTGGCATGCAGAACATTCAACTACTGAAGGAGAAGTTCATCATCCTTCTGATGCAAAAGCTTGGAAACACTTCAACTCGGTACACTCTAATTTTGCTAAAGAGAAGCGTAATGTTTATCTTGGCCTATGTACAGATGGTTTTAGTCCGTTCGGTATGTCTGGCAGGCAATATTCTTTGTGGCCGGTTATATTGACTCCTTATAACCTTCCGCCTGATATGTGCATGCAGAGGGAATTTTTATTTTTGAGTATTTTAGTCCCTGGTCCGAAGCATCCAAGAAGATCAATTGATGTGTTTTTACAGCCGCTGATTGACGAGTTGAATTTGTTGTGGTCTCATGGGGTTCGTACATTTGATTACTCCAGGAAAAAGAATTTTACCATGCGTGCTGTGCTTATGTGGACGATAAGCGATTTTCCAGCGTACGGAATGTTATCTGGTTGGACAACACATGGTAGGTTATCATGTCCGTATTGCCAAAATGAAATAGATGCATTCCAACTTAAAAATGGTAGAAAATCTTGTTGGTTTGATTGTCACCGGAGGTTTCTCCCTATGAACCATCCGTACCGAGGGAATAGAAGACTATTCACAAAGGGCAAACGTGTACGTATCCCCCCACCTCCATATCTTTCAGGAGAGCAAATTGAAGGTCAACTTGATTATTGGGGAGCTCAGGACACAGCAAAACGTGGAGGTAACTGGCTTAACATCCCGACCAATCTCCCAGATGGATACCTTATCGAACATAATTGGCATAAGAAGAGCATTTTCTGGGATCTACCGTACTGGAAGGATCATCTATTGCGCCACAATCTTGATGTCATGCACATTGAGAAATTTTTTTTCGATAACATCATGCATACCATCTTAAACGTTTCAGGCAGGTCTAAAGACAACGTGAAGTCTAGATTGGATTTGCCTCTTATATGCTCTAGATTTGAGTTACATCTCACGGGAGATGGTAGAGCTCCTGTCCCTATCTTTAGATTATCAAACGAAGGCAAATCAACATTCTTCAACTGGGTTTCCACCGACGTAAAGTTTCCAGATGGATACGTGTCAAAACTCTCTAAGTCGGTAGAGCAAGGGAAAAAATTTTCTGGCATGAAGAGTCATGATTGTCATGTGTTTATGCAGAGATTATTGCCTTTTGCCTTTGCAGAGCTTTTGCCAACGAACGTGCATGAATCACTTGCAGGTATAATTTTTATGATGATATATAAATATCTAAACACATGATGTGTGAAAAAGTATATTTATTTTTTTGATGATATTGAACTTCGGTTTTAGGTGTTGGAGCATTTTTTCGAGATCTGTGTGTGCGAACTCTGACTGAGGATGGAATTCAACAACTAAAACATAACATCCCAATACTGTTGTGCAACTTAGAGAAGATATTTCCTCCATCTTTCTTTGATGTTATGGAGCATCTTCCTGTCCATCTTCCTCACGAAGCCGATTTAGGAGGGCCCGTTCAATTTCGTTGGATGTATCCTTTCGAGAGATTCATGAAACACTTAAAAGGAAAGGCAAAAAACCTGGCTAGGGTTGAGGGATCAATTGTTGCGGGAAGTTTAACCGAAGAAACCTCTCATTTCAGCTCATATTACTTCTCTCCCACTGTCCGGACACGAAAAAGAGCTCCACGTAGGTACGACGATGGTGGCATCGCGCAATCGTATCCGGTTTCAGATGTCCCAGATATATTTTGTGCAGTTGGTAGGCATGCCGGAATCACAAGAGAAGAAGATTGGTTCTCATACGAAGACTACAATTGTGCACACACATATATTCTCTTACAATGCGATGAAGTTACCCCATTTTTGAGGTACATATTATAATTACCAACTACGGCCTGATGTCAAAAGGGTTATATTCGTACTTATATATATATGCTTTGAAAACATTTATTATAACTATATTTTCTTGTAGTGAATTCATTCGCCAAGTTGCCGAGGCTTTCCCAAATGCATCCGCCGATGAGATTGAAAAACGTAAAGATCTCCACTTTGCTAAATGGTTGAAAACTCAAGTAAGTTAAAAACAAAATTATATATATCTACTTTAATTCCATTAAAACCTTTATATACAATTTGTGTTTATTATATATTTACAATATGTATACTGTATTTGCCAGATTGATTATGGAGACACGTCGTACCCTGTATGGTTTAGAGAGTTGATCCAAGGTCCATTGGGAAAAGTTACGTCATCTCCAATGTATTTTACACGAGGTTATGTGTTTCATACGTTCCAACGTGAAAAAAACAGAACAACTGCGAACTATGGTGTGGTGGTTCGAGCGGGGGACACGGATTTTTATGGCATTATACAAGACATTATTCAAGTGCAATTCCCTGGTTTGGTTAACTTAAAGTGCACCCTTTTGAAATGCGAGTGGTTTGATCCAGTTGTCGGGCGAGGGATTCGAGTAGGAAAGTTTGGTGTCATCGATGTTAACGGATCTCGTTCTTATGCAAAGTACGATCCATTTGTCCTTGCATCACAAGTGGATCAAGTTTGTTTCATACCATATCCACGTGTCAGAAAAACAGGGATTTCATGGTTATCTGTGCTTAAAATAGCTCCCAGAGGAATGATAGTTGAATCCGATGACGCTCCTATGCAATATGAAGCTGCCGTGGATATAACAACTCCAGAACAAGATATAGACAACATCATTCTTATAGATCCGCAAAATCGAGAAGCTGAAATTCTTTCGGAGGCTACCGATGCAGAAAACCCGGAAGACGAGTTCGCAAACGAGAGTGACGATAATACCGATGAGAATGACGATGACTCAAATGACGATTCAGAGTGAAGGATATACATGTGTTTTATTTGGATTTTTGTTTTTATTTCATTTGTTTCGGATAACATTAATTTGTTATTATACTATATTTTCTATTATTTAAAAGTTTTTTTTAAAAAAAAATTAAGCTGAATTGCGTCGAATTAGCGTCGACTGAGATGAATTCGACGCTAAATCGATGCTATTTAGCGTCGTTTTTGCATCGGCTAATAAAAAATTCGACACCTTCTCCATTCTATACCCTAAACCCAAAAAAATAAAATGTTTAGATTTAGCGTCGAATTAGCATCGAATCAGATGAATTCGACGCTAAATCGACGCTAACTAGCATCGATTTAGCGTCGAATTCATCTGATTCGACGCTAATTCGACGCTAAATCTAAACAAATTCTGTGTTTTTTGGGTTTAGGGTATAGAATAAAACATTTAAAAGTCAACAATTACGAGTGAAGCATATATATTAGATAAACTGAATAATTTAATTGCAAACAACTAAGTTCATATAATTATACTTTTAAACAAAAGCATATAAGTCTTACATTCTATAAACTATATTGGTTTACATATACTATCATAAAATATTTCGGAACTAGATAGATATTTTAAAATTTCAAAAGTTTAAATTCTTCGGTAGTAATAAAGATTGAAAATGATAAGATAATTGTCGTATAGGTGGCAGTTTCTATACCCTAAACCCAAAAAACACAGAATTTTTAGATTTAGCGTCGAATTAGCGTCGAATCTGATGAATTCGACGCTAAATCGACGCTAACTAGCATCGATTTAGCGTCGAATTCATCTGATTCGACGCTAATTCGACGCTAAATCTAAAAATTCTGTGTTTTTTGGGTTTAGGGTATAGAATGAAAAATGTGTCGATTTTTTATTATCCGATGCAAAAACGACGCTAAATTTTGGTTTAACCGATGGCGGGAAACCAAAATTTTTCACACTGGTTTTGGTTTACCGCGGTTTTGGTTAAATTTTTTAGTTTAGCGTCGAATTAGCGTTGAATCAGATAAATTTGACGCAAATTCGACGCTAAATTAAAAAAATTTAACCAAAACCGCGTAAATTTTTATTTTGCGTGGGAATCCGGAAATATTTGACGCTATTTCGACGCTAATTAGCGTCGAAATAGCGTCGCAATAGCGTCGGCTAGCGTAATAAAACTCAGAAGCAGATCTTCTTCTTCTTCCTCATTTCCGATTTCTTCTCCTCCCTCTCTCTCTCTCTCTCCGGCGACGCCGCCATCTTCCCCCAACGCCGGCGAATCCTACGTCTCTCTCTCTCTCTCTCTCTCTCTCTCTCTCTCTTTCTCTCTCTCTCCCCGCCGACGCTCTCTCTCCCCGCCGACGCTCTCTCTCCCCGCCGACGCTCTCTCTCTCTCCCTCTCTCCCGCCGCCATCTCCTCTCTCTCTCCGGCGAGCTCCCTTTCTCCTTCTCTTCCGCCGCCGGCAAACCTCACATCGGACATGGTATATATATATTTTTTTTTTGTTAATTTTATGTTATATTTGATTTAGTAATTTGTAGAAAATAGAATAGATTTTTAGGAATTTGAATGGATTTTTAGAAATTAAATTGGATTTTTAGGAATTGAAATGGATTTGTAGTAAATAGAATAGATTTTTAGGAATTTAAAATGGATTTGTAGAAATTAAATTGGATTTGTAGTAAATAGAAGAGATTTTTAGAAATTTGAATGGATTTGTAGAAATTAAATTGGATTTTTAGGAATTGAAATGCATTTGTAGTAAATAGAATAGATTTTTATGAATTTGTAGAAATTAAATTGGATTTTTAGGAATTGAAATGCATTTGCAGTAAATAGAATTTGTGTGTTTGTATTTATAAAATTTATAAAGTCATGAGTTTATGAAAATTATTAATAAACAAATTTTAGAATTTTAATTTTTCAAAACATATATATTTGTGTAAAATATAATAAAAATCATTTGATCTATAATTTAAAAATGTAAATAAATATTAGTTTTAAAAAAAAACGAATTTATGTTTTAATTTTACATTTATACTTTATAATTATGAACTTATAAAAATAAATGTTTGAAGTTAAAATAACAAAACAAGTTTATAAATTATGTTCATATTTATATACAAAATTGAAATTTTTTTAGCATTTTAGGAATTATTTTTATAAATTTAATATTTATTTATGAATTTATATGTTTTCTATTTTTATTTATTAATTTTTTTTTTATAGGCGGATCGACCACCTTCCTACGGACAGTTATTTGGCGAGGATGCTACGATTCCTGGATATGATGGTCGTCGCGGATCAGGATCAGGATCAGTGTCGGGTTCGCAAGCTGCGACATATCGTCCACGACCTCCACCACGAGGTCCATCACGAGTTGCACCACGAGCTCCGCCACCGCCACCGCCACCGCCTCAGGCAGAGCCAGAGACACAGACAGAAGAAGACGCAGCAGACCCTTCTGATGACCACCAAGAGCCGCCACCGGCAAACGTGCCTCTCTTGATGCGGATTACCGAGTTTCTCCGCCAACCTGGACGAGAGACACGGGTTAGGACTCTCCATCCGATGAGGCCTCCTGGTACATTATGGTATGATTATATCTTTTACAATATTACTAATATTGGTTATTTAATTTTAATTACAAATTATAATTATATCATTGTAAATTCTTGTTTAACAGGTTTAGCGATAACAAGGTATCGCGTTCGATCACCAAGGCCATCGCGGCCTATTTCACTATGCCCCATGCTAATTGGAGCAAGACGCCGCAGCATGTGCGGGATATTTGGTTCGAATCATGGGCGGTAATTCTTTTTTAATATTTATTTTTAATTATTACAAAATTTTATTTTAAATATATTCATAATATTATTCGTATTTTTGTAGCAAGGGTGGCATTGGGAAGAAGCTCGTACGTTCGAAGTGCGAGCAGAGTTCGAGCGTAAGGCGCTTAAGCGTCTCAATGGTTACGTCGGTAACTTGAAGAAGGCGTGGCGCGCGAAAGGCGATGAGGCGAAGCCGCTAGGAATGGATCCCGATGTTTGGTCGGGTTTAGTGCAGTTCTGGGAGGATCCCCATTCGGTGATTAAATCGGGGAAGTGTTCTGTAGCCCGTCTCACGCCTGTGGCCGAAGGAGATGGACCTTCAAAGCATTGTGCGGGTCAAACATCGTACGCCACAGTACGACTGGATATGGTAATTTATTTGATTTCTTTGTATTTTAAATATTTATATAATTTATATTTAAGTTTTATTTACGTTTATTTTTGTTTAACAGGCTAATGGCGGTGATCTTCCTCCGATGGTTAAAGTGATGGAGAAAACTCATCGGAGGAAGGATGGAACGTTTGTTACCGCTCAAGCGGAACGAACGTTCCACGAGTACAACGCACGACTGGCAGAGCTAGACGAATCTGTGCAGTCTACGATGGGTGTCCAAGATTTGGATCGACTTTACGAAGAGGTAATTTTTTAGATTTTCTTAATATATTTAATTAAAATTATTTTTTATTACAATTTTATTGTATAACATTTTTATTTTATAGGTTGCACCGAAGAAGAGAGGACGAACGATGGGTGTTGGATCCATCAGAGATGTCCCAGCAGCTTGTTCGTCGGCTCGATATTCTTACACCGCGGGTCCGTCTCAGCCACAATTGACCAAGCAGTTGGAAACTGCTAATTCTAGGATTTCGCAGCTAGAGACTAACCTTTCGGCGATGACCAGTCTCTTCAACATCATTGCAGTGGATAATCCGACATTAGCAACTGCTTTGCAAGGGCTTCAGTTTCCTCCACCGCCTCCTCCACCTGACGGTCCTACGCAATTCGAGCAAGAATCCGAAGAGATGATCCGGGAAGATGTCATCAACCTAAGGACCCAACAACAAGAGTAGATTAGGATTTTTATTTCCTTTGTATCGCATATTTTGTTTTATAATGTTTTTAATTTTTTAATATATTTTATAATATTTTTAATATATTTTTATAAAATTTTTCATTTTTTTTTTAAAAAATAAAATCATAATCGACGCTAAATCGATGCTATTTAGCGTCGAATTAGCGTCGAACTTGTCGAAAGTGTCGACGCTAATTCGACACTAAATAGCATCGATTTAGCGTCGATTTATTGCATCGAAATACTCTGACGCTAAATCGATGCTAAATAGCGTCGAATTAGCGTCGATATGTTGCATCGACACATTGTGACGCTAATTCGACGCTAATTAGCATCGATTTAGCGTCGAATTATTAGCGTCACATTAGCGTCGAATTTGGTTTCGACGCAAAATTAGCGTCGATTTAGCGTCGAAATATTATTAGCGTCGAGGGTTTAGCGTCGAAATCATTTTCGACGCTAATTTGACGCTAAGTGCTGTTAGCGTCGAATTAGCGTCGAAATCCGCTGACGCTAAATGTCTGTTTTCTTGTAGTGAAAATAGTTTAGAAATTGATTATTGTAATAATAAAATTCTAAAACATTTTTAATAAAATAGATATTTTTTTTTTGAAATTAATAATAAAGATTAACCAAAAATGAAATTTGCGGCAATTTCAAAAATACCATTTTTAGTGTGTACATTTGCAAGAATGTCACTTAGGGGTATTCATTTGCAAAAATACCACTAATTATATATTTTTAAACCCTAAATCTTAAAATTGTAAACCCTAAAAAATGTTTTGACTCCTAAAACCCATAAAATCCTCAAAACTAAACCCTAATACAATATAGAACCCAAACATAAATGATATAATGAATTTGTTTTTGGAACAGTGACATTTTTGCAAAGATTTTGAAAATGTGCCGTTTTTGAAAATGACATTTTTTTGAAATTTCTCAAAATTTTTTGATATGTTTTATGAAAAAAACTTCCCAAATTTATAACATCAAATATAATTATTCTTTAGATTTTTTTTTTCACACAAGACAGTTTGAAAGTAACAAAAAGATTTTTTAATTTTAAAGTAACAAAAAACATTTTTAATACGTGTTTCATATATAAAATTTATGTTTATATATTTTAAAACATTAAAATATTAAATAATTTTTTGTATTCTAAATTCTACTTAAGATATTCGGACAAGCCAAATTTAACATAATTTATACTTATGATACGATTCAAATAAATGAGTTGTACATATTTATTTAATAAATAAGTACTCTTTAAGCTATTGGTCTAGATCATTTCTATTTCTATAGTGAACTTCATCTTTCATATATAAAGTTATAAGAAAATAACAACATATCAATATCAATATCTTTACAATTTAAGTAAACTTAAAAAAAACATCAAATCTAAGTGTCCAAATTCGCAATTGAATCTAACAAAAAACAATAATATCCATAGTAAATATTTTCATTTTAGATATTGTTATTCAAAAATAAAATAATTCACACGGGTTTAACCAAATGGATATTGAACACAATTGATCATGTTTTGTTTTGTCAAATTTTCAAGCTTAAAAAGAATTTACACACAGTAGGAGTATTTTGGTGTAATGTGTTAACGAAAAAATCGACACTTCAACATCAATAAAAATGGAGAAACTTTTAGAAACGATAAAATCTTACATGGTTATAACGATATGAAATTGGATCCAATGACCAATTCAATTGTTTTTTGTTAATCAAATTGTAAATGAAGTTATTGTCAGTGTTATTAATGAAAATAAAATTAGTGTCAACAAACGGAAAAAAATAAAATATATTATTTCATATAAAGAAAATTGAACTTATATTTAAATTGAACATCATTAATAATTTTTTTAACTAAATAATACTTTTTTAATCTATTTGATTTCTAAAAAATATATAACCGCGTGTAACATGGAGAGTCACCTAGTACTATAAATATACTCATGTTTTAATGAAAAAATCTCTATTAATATTATGTAGGGATGCATGAACCGGCGAAACCGAACCATACCATGGACCGACAAGACAAAACCCCGGACCCATGATGAGACCAAACCATGCATGGACCAGCGAGACCAAACCAGGGCGGAGGAATGTTAATTAGTGTCATGGAGTCCGACAAAGTCGAGGGCATATTTCGTGGGCTAAGGACGGTTCGGCGACTCATCGGTCAATAAGTTTCATGATTTTCCATAATCGAGTTACATATATATATATAAATTTGTTTTTACCATAGCTTCACTTTGTGGGTCGTTCATAACTGAGAATTGGGTATTAATATTATGGGAGACGTGCATGAGTTTGAGATACATTATTTTACTATATACATACTTTGTGTTCCTCTTCCCTTGACAATTATAGAAATATGTGTTGGTATTAAGTAATTGGTTATCCTGTGGCATGATAGCTAAAACGAAATAGTAGCGAATAAATGTTTATGTGATATATAAGGGATATAATTTTTATTTTGTCAAATAGTGGCGAATAAATTTATCCCAAGAACAAAACAACAAGTAAGCTTTTTAATAGCATACGAAATATAACATTACTATAATATTTTTTTTTAAAATTATAACTGTTTTCAAAACAATTTAATTGTCTACATGTAAAAAGGACAAACAAAAGGAAAACCGTTATAAAAAAAAAAAAGGGGGTAAAAAACCTTAAAAAGAAAATAAAAGAAAAAAAAAATGTAAAAAAACCTTCTTTCGAAGGAAAAAACTCAGAATTGTCGATACGAAACTCATAGTTCCAGCTATGTTACTAACTGGCCCTCGCTCAGACATTTTTCTTCATTTCATGTTTTTTTTTTTAATCCGAAAAGGCAACTTGGAGTGATAAATTACCACTGTCACTATATTTATAGTGAAAAGGTAGGAAGAAGCACACTTCACTGTATCCGATGTGGGACAATTCACCAAAGGAAAAACTCCCTTAATTACTTCGTATCGTTGCCTCGTCACACACAGGTTTCGCGCTCCGTGGTGCGTAAAGGAGAGGGATTCATCTTTTTGGGCTTTGCCTAAAAAAGCCCTTTACTTTGGTGTGATCCACTAACGTGTTATATGGTTTGATCTGTGTCTGTTCGTAGGATTCAAAAGCCCATCAAGCTAATGTCTATGTGGCCTAGAGTTACCACTACACACCTTTTCACTTTAGTAATCAAGCTAATGTCTATGAAAGACTTAGCCTAACCCAATCGAGCTGAGAGTAAATACGAGAAAAGTAACTTTGTGTCCCTTGGTCAAAAAAACCCAAGTAATAATAAACAAAAAGTTGCATTGTATCACAAGTTAATAACACAAAAGAACTTCATCTTCTTTCATCAGTCGTCGTAGGAGAAGATAATTTTCTTACCGCAGAATCTGTACATCCAAGGTAGCTCCTGGTTCTCCAGATTCAGTTCCGTCTCTAAATCATCTTCTTCTCCTTCTCCTTCTTCTATCAGACGAAGGTTTTCTACCTTCGACCTGGAATATCAAAAACCCTACTGATCTCTCCATGTATAACAAAAACTTCACCCAATGCGCTCTTCATAACAAAACTCAAAAAGGCAAATAAATTTAAATCACTTACCAAAGCTTCTCTGCAAGGCTGTACCTATATTAACAAAAAATAATAGCGTTAATCTTCTCTGATGAAATCAAAACTATAGCAAATAAGTCAGAGAAACAAATCTCCATATGGAAAATCAATTTACTTGGGTCGGAGAGGGTATGGAGCTCTCTCAACCACGTCAAGAGAAAACTCGAAACCATTCTTCTTTTCCAGCGCCTACAGTATAAACGATTTAATCAGCAATCATACTTTCAAATAACTACTTAAATACTTTTCGTCATTGCTATAAACTACTCTCACCTTCTTTGCTTCGTTAGCAGAAGCAAATTCAACAAAGCCACAGCCCACACGCTCACCCATGTGGTCTACAATAAGTCGAAGTCGAACAACTTGTCCAGCGCTTTTGAAGAACTCAACGCTTTGTAAAAATGGAGGATAAAATATCAGTCACGAAAAACTTGCTCCAAGTGCGAAAGAGGAAATTTAAAGGTACTACTCACATATTTAGTATTTTAGTTTCGTAAGGGATATAGTCAACGAAGATCGTCTTTTCTCTTGCGGCAACTTCCTGAATTTCAATTACATAACAACAAAAAGTAGATATTCATCCCCCGAAAAAACGTCATCTCTAGACATAATTTGAAGATAATAAGAACATGTACCTCAACAAAATCGGGGATTTCGTAAAGTCCTTCCACTGCCTCATCTTCTTCTATCAGAAGGTTTTCTTGTCGAAGGTAGTCTTCATACCTGGAATATTAAAAACCCTTGTGATCCCTCCATTTATACCAGAAAATTCACCCAATGTGCTCTTGAAAACAAACTCAAGATGCAAATGGTTAAATCCCTTACCAAACCTTGTGGTCTATGCAATACCTAATAAACAAAAACACAAGTGTTAATCAAAACTCTAGCGATCAGTTACAGAAACAAATATCCACAACATGTAAAATCAATTTACTTGGGTTGTGGAGGGTATGGAGCTTTCTTAGCCACATCAAGAAAAATCTGATGATCGAGCAAATATTCACCATTCTTCTTTTCCAGCGCCTAGAGCATAAAAGATATAATCAGCAATCGTACTTTAAAATAACTATTTTTCATCGTAAGTATGCACTAGTTTTCAAAATGACTACTTAAATACGTTTTTTAATCATCACTATAAAACAACTCTCACCTTCTTTGCTTCGTTCACAGAAGCAAACTCAACAAAGCCATCGCCCACATGCTTGCCTATGTTGTCTACAATAAGCCGAACATGAACAACTTCTCCAACATCTTTGAAGAAATGGATGCTGTAAAAATGGAGGATAGTCATGAAAAACTTGCTCCAAGATCCCAAAAAAAAAAAAAAAAAAAAAGAAAAACTTGGTATTTCATATCTGAAAGAGGAAATTAAAGGTGATATTACATATCTGATATTTCAGCTTCGCTGGAGAGATGGGAAACAAAGAGCGACTTTTCTCTTACAGCAACTGCCTGAATTTAACAGCCAAGTGTGTTAGCATAACAACAAAAAGTAGATTCATGCCAGAATCAATCATCTTTCGACTTTGTGCTAAACATTTTCTGTTAATTAAACGTCTGAGCCTGACATATTTTGGACATGTACCTCAAGAAAATCAGGAGTTTCTTCAACTGTCTCATCCTCTTCTATCACAAGGTTCTGTCGTCGAAGGTACTCTTCGTAACTGAAATATCAAAAACCCTGGTGATCTCTCCATGTATACACAATGTGGTCTTCATAACAAAACTCAAAAGGCAAATAGTCAAATCACTTACCAAAGCTTCTCTACAAGGTTGTACCTAATCAACAACAAAAAAAAGTAGCGTTAGTCTGCTGTAATGGCATCAAAACCAGTGTTACAGAAACAAATATCCATAACATGGAAAATCAAATTACTTGGCTCGTGGAGGGTATGAATCTTTCTTAGGCACATAAAGAAAAATCTTATGATCCTGCAAATATTCGCCATTCTTCTTTTCCAGCGCCTATAGTATAAAATATTTAATCAGCTATCGTACTTTCAAATATCTAACTTGTACAGTTTTCATCACAAGTATAAAACAAGTCCCACCTTCTTTGCTTCGTTAGCAGAAGCAAACTCAACAAAGCCATAGCCCACATGCTTACACTCGTGGTTTACAATAAGTCGAACACTAACAACTTCTCCAACATTCCTGAAAAATTTTATGCTGTAAAAGTGGAGGATAAAATTATCAGTCATGAAAAAACTTGCTCCCGAGAACGATTAGTGGGAATTAAAGGTGCCACTTACATATGCAATATTCTAGTTTGGGGAGAGAGATTGGCAACAAACAGTACTCCCTGAATAAAACAGCCGTGCGTGTTAGCACAAGTCCAAAGAGAAAAGGACTTAAATTTCATAACAACAAAAAGTAGACGCATCTAAAGATTCAAGTACCTCAAGAAATTGGGGAGTTCCGTCAAGTCCTTCCACTGCCTCATCTTCTTCCATCAGAAGGCTTCCTCGTCGAAAGTAGTCTTCTATCAGATGAAGGCTTTTTACATTGGACCTGGAATATCAAAAACCCTAGTGATCTCTCTCTCCATGTATACCAAAAACATCAGCCAATGTGCTCTTGATAACAAACTCAAGATGCAAATAGTTAAAATCACTTACCAAACCTTGTGATCTATGCAAAACCTAATCAACAAACAAAAACAGTAACGGTTAATACTCTGTAGTGGCATCAAAAACGCTAGCAATAAGTTACGGAAACGAGTCTCCATAAGCATAAATCAATTTACTTGGGTAGAGAGGATGGAACTTCCTTAATAGCCACAAGATGAATCTCTCGACCATGCAAATATTCACCTTTCTTCTTTTCCAGGGCCTGGAGTATAATCAGCAAACGAAATTTCAAAGAAGTATTTTTCATCATTAATATAAAATAAGTCTCACCTTCATTGCTTCTTTAGCAGAAGCAAACTCAAGAAAGCCATAGGACCTATGAAGACAATTGCGGTTTACACTAACTCGAACACGAACAACTGGTACAACATCTTGGAAGAAATCGATGCTGTAAAAGTGGAGGGTAAAATTATCAGTCTTGCTCCTGAGAACGAAAGTGGAAAATTTAAGTGGTGCTACTTACATTTCTGAAATTGGACATCGGTAAGCGATATTGGAAATAATAAGCGTCTTTGAGGAGAAAAGGACTTCAATTGCATAACAACAAAAAGTTGAAAGATTTAAGAACAAGATGCTTAATTGAAGCATAAACTTGTACAGAATCAAATATTTAACAAATACTGCAGTAGAAAACAAAATTGTTGTCAAATTAAGAACAGGAGGATTCCGACAATCTTAGGTTACCTTTTCCGCTGATGTTTCCTTATGTCTCCTAAGAAAAGGTTTGGTCTCCAAATTATCTTCCGGCTTTCGCTTACCTAAAAGAAGAGCAGCAAAAACGTGAACAACCAAGTAAGAGGGTATAAATCATTAGATAAGAGAGAGAGAGAGAGAGAGAGAGAGAGAGAGAGAGAGAGAGAGACTCAAAAACAAACCCAATAAATTAACTTTGACGGCCGATTTCGAGCTCGAGCTGGCCATGGAGAAAGACGAGAAGAGTTGAGAGCAGCAATAGTGATAAGTTATGGATGAACCCTAGAAATCCGCCTAAGGAAGAATGTAAAACAATAATCTGGTTTGGGCCGGGCTTTTGTTGGTTGGGTTTGTGCTTTAGTTTGTAAAATTCGATTTTGATTTTTAAAATGGTTATATGTGTTATAAAAAGAATAGAAACATTTATCATTTCGATAAATATAAATAAAGACGAAAATTTTATATTCGGTAGGAATAGTTTACTGAATAATTAAAGGAAGAGAGCGAGAGAGATATATTTTTATGTTATTCTATTTCTGAATGTTATATTACAATCGATCGAATAACCTTTTTATATAGGCGATGAAAAGTAAGTTACTGTGCATGTATAGTGATAGTGGATTCCACACAAATGAAAATTACACGCATCTTTTGACTCTGCTCTGCGTAATTTTTTGATATTCTAGAAGCTCACTTTTCTTGACTTTCATAACACTCCCCCTTAGAGACCAATGTCACTATGTCTATTGTGTTGTGTCTTCTGTTGCCTCATTAAAAACTTTTCTAGGAAAACCCATTGGAAAAAACCATAGAAGGACAAAAAGAGTGCAACCACGCAAGCTCCCCTTCGAATGATCAAGTTTATAGATCTTGTTGATGACGCATTCCGATGTCATAGATATGTTTCTTGAACACCGAGGTAGGTAGTGATTTTGTGAAGAGATCTGCAACATTGTCGCATGATCGGAAATATCTCACTTCAATGTCTTTATTCTTCTCAAGCTCTTGGGTGTACGAGAAGAACTTCGGAGGGATATGGCTGGGCGACGCATGCAGCATTATCTTCATATAAGGTTGTCGGCTCCATGTTTACGAGTAATCCACTGTAGGATCAGATGTGTTGACATATTGACCTTAGCCATACACATTCTCTACTTGCTTCATGGAGTGCGATAAGCTCAGCATGATTTGAAGAAGTAGCAACAAGTGTTTGCTTCTGGGAACGCTAGGATACAGCGGTGCCTCCGACCGTGAAAACGTATCCTGTTTGTGATCTCGCTTTGTGCGGATCTGAAAAATATCCTGCATCTGCAAAACCAACCATTTGACCATTTGGATTTGTAGTATAAAACAATCCTAAATCAATCGTCCCTTGAAGATATCGGAAAAATATGTTTAATCCCATTCCAATGTCTTCGTGTAGGAGATGAGCTAAATCTTGCCAAAAGATTAACAGCAAATGATATATCAGGTCGAGTACAATTTGCAAGATACATGAGTACTCCGATTGCACTTAGATACGGTACTTCAGGACCAAGTATCTCCTCATTTTCCTCATGTGGTCGAAATGGATCATTTTCGACATTGAGTGATCTAACGACCATGGGAGTACTCAATGGATTTGCCTTATCCATGTTGAATTGTTTTAGCACTCTTTTGGTATATGTAGATTGATGTACAAATATACCCTTTTGAGAATGCTCGATTTGTAAACCTAGACAGTACTTTGTCTGTCCGAGATCTTTCATCTCAAATTCCCCTTTTAAATATTCTGATGCTTTCTGTATTTCTTCCTGAGTTCCGATTATATTAAGATCATCAACATAGACCGCAATAATCACAAATCCCGATGTTGTTTTCTTGATGAAAATGCATGGACATATTGGATTATTCACGTATCCTTCCTTTGCTAAATGCTCACTGAGACGATTATACCACATACGTCCAGATTGCTTTAGTCCATATAATGATCTTTGCAATTTGATTGCACATAACTCTTTGGGTTTGGAACCTAATGCTTCTGGCATTTTAAACCCATCAGGAATTCTCATATAGATATCAGTATCTAATGATCCATACAGATAAGCAGTAACAACATCCATGAGACGCATCTCTAGATTTTCGCAAGCTGCTAGACTCATCAGGAATCTAAACGTTATTGCATCCATGACTGGAGAATATGTTTCCTCATAATCTATTCCAGGTCTTTGAGAAAAACATTGAGCCACAAGACGAGCTTTGTATCTCGTGATTTCGTTTTCCTCATTTTGTTTTCGGACAAAAACCCATTTATATCCAACCGATCTTACATCTACAGGTGTAAGTACGATTGGTCCGAATACACTTCGTTTGTTTAACGAATCAAGCTCGGCTTGGATGGCCTCTTTCCATTTTCTCCAGTCATCCCTCTTTTTACATTCATATACGGACTGAGGTTCTGGATCTTCGTTTTCTTCATTTATCTCTTTTGACACAAGATATGAGAAAACGTCATCCACAAGAACCATCTCATTTCGATTCTAAACTTTTCCATTATGAATGTAGTTGATAGAGATCTCATGGTTTTCTTTAGGTTCATGATGTTTCACATCGTCATTCGTTTCTTGATGTGATTCTTCCAAAGTATTTTCAGCTACTTTGGGAACATCAACCTTTTCAATTTGCCTTTGCTTTCTAGGGTTTCTATCCTTAGAACCAACAGGTCTTCCACGCTTCAGGCGTGTTCTAGACTCTCGTGTATCATCTGCTCTTCCAGATTCTTCTGGAATCTCAATCCGAGCAGGAACATTTGCAGCTGGAATGTGTGACTTTGTTACAGTTTTAGTATCTGCAAAAACACCCGGTAATTGATTTGCTATACTCTGCAAATGCATAATTCGTCGAACTTCTAGTTCTGACTGTTTCGTAGGAGGATCGAGGTGTAATAAAGATGGTACACTCCACTTTATATCCTTTTCCACTTGTTTGTTTTCTCCCCCAGAACTGTGAATTCTTTTTCATCAAAATGACAGTCGGCAAACCGTGCTGTAAAAACATCACCAGTTTGAGGTTCTAAGTATCTTATAATGGATGGGGAATCATAACCAACATATATCCCTAACCTTCTTTGTGGTTCCATATTTGTACGTTGTGGGGGTGCTACAGGCACATACACCGCACAACCAAAAATCCTTAGATGAGAAATATTTGGTTCATGACCAAATACAAGTTGTAATGGGGAGTATTTATGATATGCACTTGGTCTTACTCGGATAAGTGCTGCTGCATGTAAAACAACATGTCCCCATACAGAAGGTGGGAGTTTTGATCTCATGATCAACGGTCTTGCAATTAATTGCAGACGTTTAATTAATGATTCAGCCAAACCATTTTGTGTATGAACATGGGCTACAAGATGTTCAACATCAATCCCCGTTACCATACAGTAATCATTAAATGCTTGTGATGTGAATTCACCAGCGTTATCCAATCTAACCTTCTTAATTGGATAATCAGAAAACTGAGCTCTCAGTTTTATAATCTGAGTCAGAAATCTTGCAAATGCCAAATTTCGAGACGATAATAAACAAACATGTGACCATCTACTGGATGCGTCAACTAATACCATAAAATAGTGGAAGGGTCCACATGGTGGATGTATGGGTCCACATATATCGCTTTGAATTCGTTCAAGAAATTTTGGTGATTCTTTATCAATCTTTGTTGGGGATGGCCTTACGATCAATTTTCTAAGAGAACATGCAGCACATGTCTTTCTATTCCCCTGATATATCTCCTGGATTTTCAGTGGGTGACCATGTGAGTTCTCTATGATTTTTCGCATCATCGAAGTGCCCGGATGACCGAGGCGATCATGCCATAATGTGAAATCTTCTGGATTTCTTTTGATTACCAGATGCGATTCTACCGCATTTATATATGTATGATGCAAACCAGAAGGAAACTTTGGTATTTTCTCTAGAATCTGCCTTTCTCCTGATTTATCAGAAGTAATGAGCATATACTTCTTTCCATTCTCAGTTGCAGACTGAGTATCAAATCCTTGAAGATATATGTCATTAAAACTCAACAAATTCCTTTTAGAATTCGGAGAAAATAAGGCATTATTTATGGAAAACTTGGTTCCATTAGGCAACATAAAGTTGGCTTTACCAGTTCCTTCAATCAAGTCTGCAGGACCCAATATTGTATTCACAACGATTCTCGTTGGTTTTAAGTTAGAGAAATATTTTCTATGTCTCAGAATAGTGTGCGTTGTTCCACTATCTGGTATACAAATTTCTCTAATATTTCCTTTGGAAATCATTCCGTTTGTTTTGCTGTCCATTTCTGTAAAATAAACATCAATAGAAAAGAAAGTAAATTTTATTCATTAGAAAGGAAAATATACTAGAATTATACATTAACTTGTTGTTAAAAACATCATTATTGTTCTAATAACGGAAAAGCATAATATTATATATGACATAGGCAAAGACTATTATTGTAGTCTTATTACAAGCTTTTCATTCATCCGCAAGGTCGGTCATTTCAGTATCATCCTCGAAGTCAGAGGCATCGAGATGTGTATCACCTTCAGGGTGCTCCATAAGGTTTACTTCATTTCCTTTGCCTTTGATGGACTCTTGGTACAATTTTCAAAGGTGCAAAGGAGTTCGACACACTCGAGACCAATGGCCTTTGCATCCGCATCTGTGGCAAACGCCTTCACGCTTCTGGGTGATATTGCCTTTCTTTTCTTTCCCTTTGGAATTTTGTTCATACCGGACCCATTTAAATGACCGTCCTTGTGGATTATAGGATCTCCCACGTTCACGATTAAATCGTCCACCACGACCCCAATTGGTTTGACCTCTTCTCCCCGAATATCCCGCATCTGTTTTGCCATCCATTGCATTCACTTCAGGGATTGCAATGGTTCCTGCAGGTCGAGCGTTGTGGTTTTTGATGAGAAGCTGATTATTCTTCTCGGCTAACATAAGCGCCACAATTAGCTCGGAAAACCTCTTGTACTTGCAGTTTCTGTATTGTTCTACAAGAACAAAGTGCTCTTTGTGGAATGTTAGGTAAGTTTTTTTTAGCATCTCTGCTTCGGTCACAGGCTTACCACAATATTCCAACCGAGAAACAATTCTTAACATTGCGGAATTATAATTATCCACTTTGTCAAAATCAAGGAATCTCAATTTTGACCACTCATCAAGAGCGTGTGGGAGAGTTATTGCCCTTTGGTTGTCAAACCTTTCTTTTAGAGCTTTCCACAGCTCTACCGGGTCTTTTGTATTCGCATAATCATGCGTTAGATTTTCATCCAGATGTTTTCTCAGAAATTTACCGCCCTTGCCTTTGCAGGGGCAGTCGATACTTTTCCTTCTTTAATAGTATCTAATAGAGACTGAGAATCCAGATAAAGTTCAGCATCGGTGGACCATGCTATGTAATTTTCACCAGTTACTTGGAGAGCTGGGATCTTAAGCTTTTCGATGTTTGCCATTTGATTTCTAAAACAAAAATCGAAAATATTATTATTAGAAATATAACATGATTTTAGAAACCGTATACATTAATCATAACCACAATTACAAAGAACATTAAAGCATAAAAGAGTAAACCGATATTTATGATAAACTATTCGCGAGTAAATTCCCCAGCGAAGAGACCATAAATAGCGGTGAGAAATACACCGATAATAAAAATCAAAAACAGGCGAAACATTTTTCTTACAAATAAGAACTAAAAATATATATATATATTGTTTTTGTAGAAGCGATTTTGAAGGAGATAAAATGTTTGAATGATTTTGAAAGAGTGAAGTATGAGAGTATTTATAGATGAAAACACTGTTCATAGCCGTTTTAAAAGTGAAAAAATTTGAAAAATATTTTGAAAATTTTCTTTGTGACCGTTGGGGGTAAAAGATTAAAGCAAAAATCAGTATAAAAATATTTAATAATCAATCAGATAAAATTACCAGTTTAAATATAAAATTATAGAAATAGATGCGTAAATATTATATATACTAGACATAAAATAAACAGAAATTAATCACAGGGTTATGGTGACAAAGTCATCCACGTGAGAATAGTAAATAAATAATTAAAGCAACAGATAAAATTTCAAGTCTTTAAAGTGATGCATTCATATTTTGGCATCTTTATCATACATTTTATGTAGTTTTTATAGTCATTATACTTTTATTTTGCATATTTCTCATCATTTTAAGTCGACCATAGAATAAGTTGAGTTTTAGAGTTTTAGATTACATTTCATTGCATTTGCATAGTCCTTGAGTCATTTATAGGTACTTTGGAGGCCAGAAACCAAAGGAGAAAAGAATGGAAGCAAAGATGCAGAAAATGGTCAGAAGTTAGGTGCTCGTCGATGCCATTTCCACCGATGGATCGAGCTGAAAATTGGTCACATGCTAGGGAATCGAGTTAGCTTTCATTTGGAAGAAATTTGAGGTCATTCTAACGGTGCGATCAAAAGTTATGAAAGGTTTAGTGAAGATATGTCTGTCTGGCGAGCAAAAGAAGCAAGCGCAGAACTTTAGTAACTGGATCGATCGATCCATAACTGGATCGATCGATCTGATTATCCAGTTTTTGCGGATGACCTGCGGATCGACCCAGTTTGAAGTACTATAAGTGGATCGATCGATCTACAAGTGGATCGATCGATCCATGCCCCAGAACTGCCCAAAAATCACTTTTTCTAACTTTGTTTTCTTTAATCAAAACGTGTTTTAGTGCTCCAAAAACGTGTTTCAGGCCTTAAAAGCTGGTTTTCTCCCATCATTTACATATCTTATCATTTTTAGACTTCACTTTTGTTTTTAGAGAATTTTCTTTTCTTGATTCAAGGATCAAAACCTTGATCTTTTCTTGTTCTTAGTCTTGTAATATTTGTTCTTGGAAGTTTGTAAGCTTTGGAGGAGAATCTCCATCCTTGTACCATAGAGAAGATTTCTCAACTCTTTTATCTTTTTCTTTGATTTAGTCATGGTTGTTATATCATCTTTTTGTGAATTTCTTTTGAATATATGTGAGTAGATCATTAGTTAGGCTTGTGGGTGTTCAAAGGAATTCATGGATCATTGAATTAGACATAAATAGGGATTTGTACTTGTCTTCATCTATTGTTGTTCTTATTGCTTGAATTAGGATTGATCACCTAGTTCTTGATGTTAGGATGTTTAATTCATCAAAAGTGTAATTAAATACCCGAAAGAACGTAGATGAGCAAATTGTCCTTAGCCAACGAAAGCTGATGTTAAGGCGATTTGTGAACATATGAAACCAGTTCGATAATGTTTGTGTACAATTCTAGGTTCAAACGACAATTTAGAATTCTAGGTTGCTAGATAAAGTCTCTGATGCCACGACAGTGGATTGGTTATACAATTATGTTTGAGTTTAAGATCGCGCTGAATTATTCCCTGAATAAATGTCTGATTTATGATCTATGATCCCCTGCGAATTTCCCTAAAGCCTAACTGAAACAACCCGACCCGTTTTTTTTTTTTTTTTTTTATACATTGGAATCAAGTCAATGTTTCCATAAACATTTAACTCTCAATTTCCAATCAATACGGCAATGCAATTAACGACTAAACCAGGCAAATATCAACCAATCGATTCCACAAATCAAATAACTCATTATTCAATTCAACAATAGTCATAACAATGTCAACCCAATAACCAGACAACTTAACCAAGTCAACAATTCCACAATCTAGAATTACTAACACCCTAGCAATTCCAAACAAACGAGACACCAGATCATCTCCTCTTCCTCGCCTTGATTTCCACGATCACACTTTATCTTTACCTGCATCACATGGCAAAACGAGATGCGTGAGTATTATCATAAATACCCAGTGAGACGGTCCTCCCATCTACAGACCAATTACTCAGTAATAGAATATACAATACCAGGATGATCAATCAGCACAGAATCAGCAAGCAATGTCACAACATGCAGAACGCACTGTGTCGCGCGACACGGGTACTATGTGTCGTGCGACACGCCTCTGTGTCGCGCGACACGGGTAACGTGTGTCGCGCGACACGCCCATGTGTCGAGCGACACAACTAGTGTGTCGCGCGACACATCGCGCGAAACCCAGAAAACGAGTCTCATCCTCTCATGACTCAATTCCTGGCTCGATTGTACACGAATCTGCATCCAATCATCTCAACAAAACACCACAATCCAACAGGAAACAATAACAATCAATCATACCACATAAACTACTTCCTGAGAGTCTATGGTCGCGCACTCACCTCGATTCTGGAAAGAAAAGGTGAAGAACACGAAGAACGAACGAAGAACGCGAAGAACGAATCCCAGGAACTCCCAAAACCGTCTGGAATCGATCTCAACACAAGCTCCCTTACGTTCTAAACCCTCCCCAAAACACCAAATCAACACTTTGGATTGAGAAACAGGAAGAATCCACAAGAATTTCCATGAAACAACTCGAATCCTCTCAAGAACCTCACTTCTCTCTGAAAACCCCTTTTCTAATCTCAAAATCGGCCAAAAACAGCAGAACTCATTTTCTGCGTTTATATAGGAACCCTAGTTCCTAAACCGGCCCCGAACCGAGATAAAACAGAACCGAACCAGTCGGTCCGATTTACCTATGTGTCGCGCGACACACACACATTGTGTCGCGCGACACAGCGTCAAAACGCACAAACCTTGCGAAAACGACGCGTGTCACGCCCACCTACCCAACCAAACACCATTTTTGGTTCACGGGCGTTACAATTCTCCCCCACTAACAAGGATTCGTCCCCGAATCACAAGTTACACAAACCTGACCCCTGCCCCAAACTGTCATTTACGCCTAGAAACCCGACCAAATTTCCCCGGAAACACCAAAATGTACCGTTATATAGTCTCAACCAGGCCTGCCCAATTGATCGTTCAACAATCAAACGAGAACATGACCGACCAACCGTAGACCCGGCGAAAGAACCAATTGATCGTGCAACAATCAGACAAGAACATGCACGACCAAGACGCTACATAAAAATCCAGAGTCGTCTGAACGAGGTCCCAGACACTAACAACAGTCCAAGACTAGATCCCAACACACTCCTGGCCCTACCCGGCCAATACCACCTAGGATCCTCAGCGATCCCCGAAGTTCATCGAGTCCCAACACATAATCACATTACAGAACGCACTGCCCGCACTCATAGTAAATGTATACATATATATATACACCCAACACTCCCAAGGTCGTCACCCTGAGATTGAAGTGTATAACATCCAATCACCCTCCGGGCGGCCGCCCGTCAGGCTGGTCTGCTCCCCGCTGACACATCTTCGGGACACACAGTCCGTCAAACGCTCTACGGGCAGGAGACACCAATTGTCCCCTGGAGAGATCTCATCTGTCTCTCGAGATATATATATACAGGAACCCGTACTGGTTCCTAGAGAGAATCATGTTCCCTCAGGTATGCACGGCACCTTCTGTAACATGGCTAAAAGTGTCCATTGACCCGAATCCCTTCACGTGGCTCTCATGACATTCCCTCAGCAGAATATCTAATATGACTCCTCAGCGAGCCATCTGGAACACTCGTGTTCCTGACATTCCCTCAGCGGAACATCAAATATGACCCCTCAGCGAGCCATCTGGAACATCTCATGTTCCGGGAGTCCCTGGGAAAGACAAGCCCCGCAGAACCCACTTCCCAGACTCCTCTAGAAAAATAGACCAATATCAGCTCAGCCCAAGACCTCTATTTTTCCAGCCAGCCATCCTAGCGAACGGACGAATCCCAACTACCCATAGGATTGCCGCCCCTAGAACTTCCAGCCACGGACTCGCTCTAACTCGCATAGAACGTCCATGCTGCCGGACAACTCACACAAGTGACCCTCAGTGATCACAACATAAGGATCCCACATCCTATAACACACGTGACCCACACCGGTCATACCCTACAGGAACTCACATCCTATAACACAAAAGGAAATAATAAGAACTCCCCATCTTATTAAATCAACAAAAATGCATAATCGTTATAACGAAACGAAAATACAACAATGGTAGCCACATGCTACTACAAAAGACAGAACCAAAGAAAGAAAGACTCCTCAGGCCTCCGCCTGCTTCTCGAACCACTTCGAGAACTTAGTCTTCATCTTCGCCTCAGGCTCCCAAGTTTCCTCCTCAATACCGTCGCAATCCCACACGACTCTCACCAACGGTATCCTCTTCCGGCGCAGCACCTTGACTCTCCTCTCGAGAATCCTCACAGGCCTCGCCGCCAAAGTCATGTTGGGCTGAAGATCCTCCGGAATCCTAGCCAACACCTCCTCAGACTCATGCAGACACTTCCGCAGCATCGACACATGGAAGACTTTGTGAAAAGCCTTTATACTCTGAGGTAACTCCAGCCTATAAGCTACCGGTCCGACCCGCTCCATAACTCTGAACGGTCCCATAAACCTCGGACTTAGCTTGTTCTCTGATATGGATCTGTTAGGACCCCTCAACATAGCTGCCTTGAGATACACCATGTCTCCCAGCTCGAACTCCAACTTCTTCCTCCTCTTATCGGCGTAACTCTTCTGCCGATCCTGAGCTTCCTTCATGTTCAGCTTCAAGACACGGAGTTTCTCCGTCGTCTCCTGAACGAAACTCGCACCAAACATGCTCCTCTCCCCCACTTGAGTCCAGCATAGAGGTGTCCTGCACGGCCTCCCATACAACGCCTCATAAGGAGCCATACCGATACTCGCCTGATAGCTGTTGTTATAAGCAAACTCTACCAGGTTCAGATGATCCGCCCAATGACCACCATAGTCCAGCACACACATCCTCAGTAAATCCTCCAACGTCTGAATCGTCCTCTCCGACTGCCCATCTGTCTGAGGATGATATGCTGTACTCATATGCACCTTCGTGCCCATCTCAGCCTGAAATTCTCCCCAAAACTCCGAAGCAAATCTCGGATCTCGGTCTGACACTATACTAGCTGGCACTCCATGCAGCCTCACAATCTCCCGCACATATTTCTTAGCCAACACCGCAGCTCCATCGGTTTTCTTGATGGCAAGAAAATGTGCTGACTTAGTCAGACGGTCCACGATGACCCAAATCGCATCATACGTCCGCGAAACTGGTAGTCCTGTTACAAAATCCATGGTAATCATGTCCCACTTCCACTCCGGAATGGGTAAGCTCTGCAACAACCCGCTCGGAACCTGATGCTCAGCTTTCACCAGCTGACACACGTTGCATGCTGCAACCCAACCCGCTACATCCCTCTTCATTCCGACCCAATGATAGTACCTCTTCAGATCCCGGTACATCTTGGTCGCTCCCGGATGAATCGATAGTATGCTCGAATGAGCCTCCCTCAGCACCTCCTGCCTGAGTCTCTCATCGTTGGGTACACATACCCGCCCTCTCAACAATATCGTCCCATTCCCAGAGACCTGATACTCCGAACCTGCAACTTGAGAAGCATCAATCAACCCCTGATCCTTCCCCTGAGCCTCACGAATCCTACTCAACAAATCTGCCTGGTTAGCTGCCTCTAACCCCAACGGCTTCTGTGAGATAACACACAACCTCAATGTGCCCAACTCACTCACCAATTCCTCCATATCACGCTCCTGGTCTGAAGCAACCCTCTTCCTACTCAACGCATCTGCAACCAGGTTAGCCTTACCCGGATGGTACTCGATCTCCAGATCATAATCAGCTACCAACTCCATCCAACGCCTCTGTCTCAAGTTCAGCTCTGGCTGAGTGAAGAAATACTTCAGACTCTTATGGTCTGTGAACACCTGGACCTTCCCACCGTAAAGATACGAACGCCAAATCTTTAGGGCGAAGATCACTGCAGCTAACTCCAAATCATGGGTAGGGTAATTGCACTCGTGCTTCCTTAACTGCCGCGAAGCATAAGCAATCACCTTCCCCTGCTGCATCAGAACACAACCCAGACCAGTTCCAGATGCATCCGTATACACCACATATGGTTCACCCGGATCAGGCAACGCCAAAACCGGTGTACTAGTCAGCATCTCCTTCAGCTTCCCAAAGCTCTCCTCACAATCTGCAGCCCAAACAAACAGAACATCCTTCCCAGTCAACTTCGTCATCGCCTGCGCATACCCGCAAAACCCTTGACGAACCTCCGGTAATACCCAGCTAAACCAAGGAAACTCCTGATCTCCGTCGCATTCCTCGGCCTTGGCCAATCCCTGATGGCCTCGATCTTAGCGGGATCCACTGAAACTCCTTCAGCAGACACAACGTGCCCCAAAAAGCCCATCTTCCGCTGCCAGAAACTACACTTACTAAGCTTCGCGTACAACTTCTGTTCTCGCAGTTTCTCCAGAACCAACCTCAGGTGAACCTCATGTTCCTCAGGAGCCCTCGAATACACCAGAATGTCGTCAATGAAGATGATAACAAACTGATCCAAGTACTCCTGGAACACCCCGTTCATCAGCCTCATAAATGCCGCTGGCGCATTCGTCAACCCAAAAGGCATCACCACGAACTCGTAATGTCCATACCTCGTCCTGAAAGCCGTCTTCCGCACATCAGCCTCATCTATCAGAATCTGATGGTATCCCGAAGCCAAATCGATCTTGGAGAACCAAGTAGCCCCCCGCAACTGATCCAACAACTCATCAATCCGCGGTAGAGGATACCTGTTCTTCACAGTAACTCGGTTAAGGCCCCGATAATCGATACATAGCCGAAAACTACCATCTTTCTTCTTCACGAACAACACCGGTGCTCCCCACGGTGAACTACTCGGCCGAATGAAACCCTTACTCAACAGATCATCCAGCTGCTTCTTCAGCTCTGCCATCTCTGTCGGAGCCATTCTGTATGGTGCCTTAGATATCGGCGTAGTCCCAAGCTCCAACTCAATCGTGAAGGGATCAGACCGTGACGGCGGTAACCCCTGCAACGACTGAAACACCTCCTGGAAATCCCGAACAACCCGAACATCTGCCACTGCAACCTCCCCAACAGACTCTGGCATCACGATCGTCAACAAATACGCCTAGCAGCCCCTCTCAATCATCTGCTCGGCCTGAATCACAGAGATCACCAAACTCCCGGAAGTCGGCCATATACCCTGATAAACCAACCTCCCAGCCTCTCGCTCAAACACCACTCGTCCCCGATGGCAATCCAGATGGACCCGGTACCGCTCTAACCAGTCTATCCCTAGAATCACATCATACAGCTCCACTGGACTGATGACAAGGTCTGCTGGCATCAACTCCCCAGCCACCAGAATGTCTACTCCACGAGCCCGCCCGAAAGTAGCCAAAGTCTTCCCTCCAGCCACTCGCACTACTCCCGGCTGTTCCCCGAAATCACTCTCGATCCCACTGCTCTCCGCGCACTCCGGTGTAATGAAGCTATTCGAAGCTCCAGAATCAAACAGTACATGAGACTCACTCCCGCCTACTACTAAGGTCCCTACACAATCATGTGCCCAAGAGCCCTAAAGTATTATCACAGATACACATATTCCAAAACGACCAACAACCACAACATAGAAGTATTCACTAAGTTAAGGAATAAAGAGTACCTGTGATCGGTCTGGCGCTGGAGCCTCCTGTCTCTACCGAAGTATAGGCCCGCGAAGCCGTCAACTGACACAACGGCTGCACATCAGCTGCTGCACCCTGCACTGGCTGCACCACTGCCACCGCCATCTGCAACTGCGGACACTTGGGCCTAATGTGCCCCTCCTCTCCGCACTGATAGCACACCCTAGGCGTACTCGGTGCACTAGGCGCACTGCCTGCCGCCTTCTTCGGACAGCTCGCCGCTCGATGATCCACGCTACCACACACGTAGCACCCTGAACCACCCTACCCACTGCGGCCTCTCTGACCCGATCCGGAAGTACCCTCCCACTTCCTCTTCTGTCCCTGAGCAGGCTTACTGCCCCTGCTCGACCCCATCTGCTGCTGCTGCTGCGGCCTCCTCTGCGGCTGCTGCACCGGTGGACTCGCCACCACAGCCAGCTCCGCTCTCAAATCCTCCTCGATCTGAGCCGCTGTCTCCACCAAATCTGCCCTCGTGGCGAACTTACACGGTCTGCACCTTGTCCTTAACACAGGTCGAAGTCCATGCATGAACCTCCTGATCTGAGCCTCCTCGCTCCCAAACTCCCGACCAGCATGAACTAACAGCCTACCGAATATCTCATCGTACTCCCGCACTGAGCACTCTCCCTGCGCCAACCGCAGAAACTGAGTCTCCAACCGGTCCATCGCCTCCTGCGGGAAGTACTTGGCATTAAACTCCGCCAAGAAGTCTGTCCAGCTCATACCAGCCTGAGCTCGCCTACTCGCCACACCTCTCCACCAGAGATGCGCGTCACCCTCCAAAAAGTGAACCGCAAGATCCACCCTGTATCCCTCTGGACACCTCAACGACTGGAAGTTACGCTCCAGCCTACACCTCCACATGTCAGCCTCCTCAGGCTTGGCACCGCCCGAGAAGAACCCGGTGCCAATCCTCTGCATCTGCTCCAACATCCTCAGATAGAATGGGAGCTCCTCCGCAGCCGCCACACCTGGCTGCACACCAGCCCCTATCGGCTGAACCTGAACCGCTACCGGCTCACCACCAGCCACACCTGGCTGCACTACTGGAGCCTGACCCGGAGCCGGCGCCCCTACTGGCAACCTCTCCAAGATCATCCGCAGCAAACCCGCCAACTGATCCTCCCGGCCCTGAGCTCCACCACCTGCGCCAGTACCCCCTCCCGGAGCCTGCACGCCACTAGCCACACTGGCACTCGAGGTATCCCCACTCAACGACCCCTGAGGCATCTGCGACGCTGCAGCCTGCTCCTGCGTGCCCTCAACTGACACACTCATATCCACTGATCCTAGGCCACGCCCACGGCCACGCCCTCTGCCACCCCGGGCACCACGACCTCTGCCTCTAACACCTCTAACCATCTCACACTGTATTACCAACAGCAGACTACTATATTAGAAAACAGAAAGTCACAAAGAACACACATACCGTGGAATCTCATTGAAGGCTCGGAGAAGATGATCCATGACTCCAAACCCAAACAACAATCAATTGACTAACTCACTTAATCAATCAATCAAATTCCACAATTACTTCACACGCAATTACTACGTTCTCCCGCCCTAGAACCGTAAGGCTCTGATACCAAAATGAAACAACCCGACCCGTTTTTTTTTTTTTTATACATTGGAATCAAGTCAATGTTCCCATAAACATTTAACTCTCAATTTCCAATCAATACGGTAATGCAATTAACGACTAAACCAGGCAAATATCAACCAATCGATTCCACAAATCAAATAACTCATTATTCAATTCAACAATAGTCATAACAATGTCAAACCAATAACCAGAAAACTTAACCAAGTCTACAATTCCACAATCTAGAATTACTAACACCCTAGCAATTCCAAACAAACGAGACACCAGATCATCTCCTCTTCCTCGCCTTGATTCCCACGATCACACTTTATCTTTACCTGCATCACATGGCAAAACGAGATGCGTGAGTATTATCATAAATACCCAGTGAGACGGTCCTCCCATCTACAGACCAATTACTCAGTAATAGAATATACAATACCAGGATGATCAATCAGCACAGAATCAGCAAGCAATGTCACAACATGCAGAACGCACTGTGTCGCGCGACACGGGTACTATGTGTCGTGCGACACGCCTCTGTGTCGCGCGACACGGGTAACGTGTGTCGCGCGACACACCCATGTGTCGAGCGACACAACTAGTGTGTCGCGCGACACATCGCGCGAAACCCAGAAAACGAGTCTCATCCTCTCATGACTCAATTCCTGGCTCGATTGTACACGAATCTGCATCCAATCATCTCAACAAAACACCACAATCCAACAGGAAACAATAACAATCAATCATACCACATAAACTACTTCCTGAGAGTCTATGGTCGCGCACTCACCTCGATTCTGGAAAGAAAAGGTGAAGAACACGAAGAACGAACGAAGAACGCGAAGAACGAATCCCAGGAACTCCCAAAACCGTCTGGAATCGATCTCAACATAAGCTCCCTTACGTTCTAAACCCTCCCCAAAACACCAAATCAACACTTTGGATTGAGAAACAGGAAGAATCCACAAGAATTTCTCTGAAACAACTCGAATCCTCTCAAGAACCTCACTTCTCTCTGAAAACCCCTTTTCTGATCTCAAAATCGGCCAAAAACAGCAGAACTCATTTTCTGCGTTTATATAGGAACCCTAGTTCCTAAACCGGCCCCGAACCGAGATAAAACAGAACCGAACCAGTCGGTCCGATTTACCTATGTGTCGCGCGACACACACACATTATGTCACGCGACACAGCGTCAAAACGCACAAACCTTGCGAAAACGACGCGTGTCACGCCCACCTACCCAACCAAACACCATTTTTGGTTCACGGGCGTTACACTAACGCTTTTAATTCCATAAGTTTACATTGTTTTAATTGCTATTTTAGTTTCAATATTGCAACCAATCACATTTTACCATCTTAGCTTAATTTCAATCTCATATTTTCGTAGTGTGACACTTGGTCTCTGTGGATTCGATCCCTAAAATACTACAACAGTTGCTGTGCACTTGCAGTAGTTTGATATGGTTAAAACCTGACCATACCAAGTTTTTGGCGCCGTTTCCGGGGACCAATTACGTTACCTTCGAAATTCAGTTTGAAATTTAGTCTAAGTATTAATTTTTTTTCTTTTAATTTTGTATAGTTTCTTACAGTGATGGCTATGGACTTTAATGATGAAGCAGAAGATGAGGAAGACACATTCGATGATGAGCCTTATGTGGAGCCTCCATTTGATGAGAGTGTGCTTACACAAGATCAGAGAGTGTATTTGGATGAGCTTTACAAGGAGAATCCAACCTTGACAAGGAGAGACTTAGCAGCTATGATTCGGGTAAATCTCATCTCACAGCGGGTTTCACTTGAAGAAAGGGAGCTCACATTTTTTGAGATTACAGTAGCTCATGCACTTGAAGAGGTAATTTATTGGGTTCCACCATGTCAACTAGAAGGTACATGCGACTCACCCTTTGATTTTCATGATAATAAGGATAGTCTCATGCCTTGTAGTGAAGATGTAGCTTCTAGTTTGCAAACTCCCATGCTCATTCAAGAATGTTATGATTTAATATGTGAGACTCAAAGTCTAGATACTCTAAGAGTAGAAAAGCTTGCTAGAGATTACCATGAAGTATGTTTTGATATTAATTATCTATGTGCTTTGAATGTTCATGATCTCGAGTTTAAGGTTTCAATGCTAGAGGAATCTAGTTCTCTTCTTGAAAGTTCTTGTCTAGGAGATGTGGTTAATATAGATAATATCTTGAATGAGATAGAGAACCCTAAGGTTGAGGTAGATTTTGGGAATGAGAATGTTGTGTTCTACATGATTGATGGGGATGAAGTTAACTATTTGGTGATTAACTCGTTTAAACCTGAAGTTGATTTTATCTTTCCATCAAATGCATTTGATTCTCATGAGCATCTAAATAGGGAAGATTTTAAGATATATACTACATCTGTAGTAAGGTCCCTTGATGAGAATTTTATCTCTTTCATATGGATGTGTTTTCTTGCATATTTTGTTTATTTTTCTAATAGGAGAAGGACAAAAGGTGCATTGGCTCAACCTTTTGATTCTCATGATTAACCTATGTGTTCATAAGTCAAGCTCGTGACTTAAAACAAGCGCTCTTGGGAGGCATTCCCAAAAGGTATCTCTTGTAAATATTGTTATTTTGTTTGTTATTTTCAATTTTCTTTGGTTTTTCTTTTGTGTATTTGAGTTATAGAAACTCCGTCAAGCTAGCAACGTTAAACGCACCCTTGGGAACTCTCCCAAGTCTATCACTTGTCAAGCTAGTGACACTAAACAAGCATGAATAAAGAGGAGCATGAACCGTTTTGGCAATCTCCAGGGGCTACCACAACATCCATATTACTAGCTCTCCAAGGTACCACATTTCTCCATTGTAAATACCATTTTATTTTGTATTTTTCTTCTTTGCGTGTTGTTCTTTTCCTTGAATTTACTTTTTCACCGAGACGATGAGAAGTAAGTCCGGGGGAGGAACATTGTTGCTAATGATAGATTTGAGTTGTTTTGCTTTTCTTTTACATCTTTGAGTCTCATGCATATTGCATTGTATTGTGCATGTTATAAAAATATAAAAACCATAAAAATTTGAAAATTTTGAAAAATACAAAAAGATTTTCCTTTTCATTTAGTTGCATTTCATTCATTGTATGATTATTTAGGTTGTATCATTCATATGGAGAACAATGATTTAAATGCCTTATAGAGATTTTTAGTACATAGCTTTCTTTGTGAATGTCTTGATAATGCTCATTTAGGCTTCATAAACCGCGAAAAGCATGCTTCTCCATATCTTTGATCTCTTCACTCTAGATTCTCTAAGACTAGTTGATTACTTGTTTGAATTGAACCAACTCCACCTTATTAGACCATAATTTGAATTTGAATTCTCTTGCTTATGAGTTTTAGACCTTAACCATGGTTCACTTATACACATTCAACCATGTTTATCCCTTTTACCACTCTCTAATGGTTTGAATGGTCATCCCTATTCAAGTACATGATTTGAATGAGGATGATACCACACCTTGATTACACCTAGCTTTTCTTTGAAACCACCATTAATTTGTTGAGTGAGGCCTTTTTCTATTTGCACCTCATGCATAAAATCTTTAGAGATGGAAACGACAAGTTCTTTTGTTCCATTATGAGTAGTCTCATTGGCTAGTCTAGGTGGGTTGAGAGAATTTTGGAGTCTCATTGTTTTATATTACGGTTTTGGGAATTGGTGAGGGTGAGCAAGGGTGTGAGCTTATGTGAGAAGTTGGAGAGATGAAAAGGAAAGAAGTGAAAGCGAAACGGTTTAGAGAAAGAAAATCGGATGTCTAGGGAGAGAAAACAAAAAGAAACACTACTCTTAAGCTAAATATATAAGTAAAGAAGCTCCTAAAAAAAGGAGTAAAGATAAGTAAAGCAAGAGTAGCTGTCTAAGTAAAAGGAAGATCTCTCTAGGTTCAATTTTTGAATTTAAAGAAAGAAAAATGAAGTAATTGGTGTGGAGAACAAGAGTGACTTTGAGTGAAACACAAAGAGTATGGGGTGGGTAGAATGGAAGAAAACATCTGGTATGCATCAATTGTTTCTCTTTTTCATTGTTTTTGTGTGTTGACTTGTGCCATATGTTGAGAGAAGTCACTAAAATGTTTTAAAACACCTTTTCACTTCACATTGAACTTATTCTCTTACCAAGCCGATTGGATTAGGTCGAATTCTCATTTGCAAAACTACACGGTTTTGAATCTTAATGAATGTAAGGAGTTGGTAGATAAGATACATTTGGTCACTTGACATTGAATTTAGAGGCAAAACATTGGAGTTGCGATGAATGGAAATTTTGATTGAGTAGATGGTTTATCTTTAGCATTGAGTTGTATTATCTTGCATTGACAACTTGATCTTTGGAAAACAATCTCTTGGCTATGAGTTCTCCTTTTCAAACTTCTTCACCGGTTTGTTCTCTTTGTTTGCTCGAGGGCGAGCAAAAGGCAAGTCCGGGGGAGTTGATGCATTCATATTTTGGCATCTTTATCATACATTTTATGTAGTTTTTATAGTCATTATACTTTTATTTTGCATATTTCTCATCATTTTAAGTCTCATATAGAATAAGTTGAGTTTTAGAGTTTTAGATTACATTTCATTGCATTTGCATAGTCCTTGAGTCATTTATAGGTACTTTGGAGGCCAAAAACCAAAGGAGAAAAGAATGGAAGCAAAGATGCAGAAAATGGTCAGAAGTTAGGTGCTCGTCGATGCCATTTCCACCGATGGATCGAGCTGAAAATTGGTCACATGCTAGGGAATCGAGTTAGCTTTCATTTGGAAGAAATTTGAGGTCATTCTAACGGTGCGATCAAAAGTTATGAAAGGTTTAGTGAAGATATGTCTGTCTGGCGAGCAAAAGAAGCAAGCGCAGAACTTTAGTAACTGGATCGATCGATCCATAACTGGATCGATCGATCTGATTATCCAGTTTTTGTGGATGACCTGCGGATTGACCCAGTTTGAAGTACTATAAGTGGATCGATCGATCTACAAGTGGATCGATCGATCCATGCCCCAGAACTGCCCAAAAATCACTTTTCCTAACTTTGTTTTCTTTAATCAAAACGTGTTTTAGTGCTCCAAAAACGTGTTTGAGGCCTTAAAAGCTGGTTTTCTCCCATCATTTACATATCTTATCATTTTTAGATTTCACTTTTGTTTTTAGAGAATTTTCTTTTCTTGATTCAAGGATCAAAACCTTGATCTTTTCTTGTTCTTAGTCTTGTAATATTTGTTCTTGGAAGTTTGTAAGCTTTGGAGGAGAACTCTCCATCCTTGTACCATAGAGAAGATTTCTCAACTCTTTTATCTTTTTCTTTGATTTAGTCATGGTTGTTATATCATCTCTTTGTGAATTTCTTTTGAATATGTGTGAGTAGATCATTAGTTAGGCTTGTGGGTGTTCAAAAGAATTCATGGATCATTGAATTAGACATAAATAGGGATTTGTACTTGTCTTCATCTATTGTTGTTCTTATTGCTTGAATTAGGATTGATCACCTAGTTCTTGATGTTAGGATGTTTAATTCATCAAAAGTGTAATTAAATACCCGAAAGAACATAGATGAACAAATTGTCCTTAGCCAACGAAAGCTGATGTTAAGGCGATTTGTGAACATATGAAACCAGTTCGATAATGCTTGTGTACAATTCTAGGTTCAAACGACAGTTTAGAATTCTAGGTTGCTAGATAAAGTCTCTGATGCCACGACAGTGGATTGGTTATACAATTATGTTTGAGTTTAAGATCGCGCTGAATTATTCCCTGAATAAATGTCTGATTTATGATCTATGATCCCCTGCGAATTTCCCTAAAGCCTAACGCTTTTAATTCCATAAGTTTACATTATTTTAATTGCTATTTTAGTTTCAATATTGCAACCAATCACATTTTACCATCTTAGCTTAATTTCAATCTCATATTTTCGTAGTGTGACACTTGGTCTCTGTGAATTCGATCCCTAAAATACTACAACAGTTGCTGTGCACTTGCAGTAGTTTGATAGGGTTAAAACCTGAGCATATCATAAAGCAGTAAATAAATAAATTATAGTGTGTGAAACAACCACAAGAATAAATAAATTACCAGGCGGTTTAACCGTCCATTAAATAATTAAAACAGTAAATAAATAAATTATGGTGCATAAAGCAGCCATAGAAATAAATAAAATACCAGGCGGTTCAACCGACCATAATAAAGCAGTAAATAAATTATGGTGCCTAAAGTGACCACATAAATAAATAAATTATCGTATAGACAATAGTCCGCACACCATAGGGTATAATAAGTATGTATATGAAAGTTGAAATTTGAGAGTGATCATGTTGATAACGTGTTATAAAAAGAATGGAAACATTTATCATTTCGATAAATATAAATAAAGACGAAAATTTTATACCCGGTAAGAATAGTGTACTGAATAATTAAAGGAAGAGAGCGAGAGAGATATATTTTTATGTTATTCTATTTCTGAATGTTATATTACAATCGATGAAAAAGTAAGTTATTGCGCATAGTGATAGTGGGCTCTACACAAATGAAAATTACACGTATCTTTTGACTCTGCTCTGCGTAATTTTCTGATATTCTAGAAGCCCACTTTTCTTGACTTTCATAACAATATGATAATTTTAAGTTTTAGATTTTGTAATTGAATTTCGATCACAAAAAAAGAAAAAAAAAAGATTTTGTAATTGATTATCATTAGAACAATTTTTTAACTTGGTGAATCTTATTTATAACTAGTCTTTTAACCTGCTCATGCGCGGACTATTCAGTTTTACTATATAAATTGACACAAAAGTTATATTATATGCCATCAACTAAATTCCAAGTTTAGATGTCAATCTAAAATAAATCAAACATGCGGCATAAATATATTTCTTGTTACAAATCTATATAATATTATTTTAAACCATAATTGAAAATGATGATATTTTTGTTTTTTGTTATTATTTTTATAACAAAGAAAAAAGAATTTTGATTTTTTTTTTATATAATAATGATTAAAAACATTGTATTACTTTAGAAGTTAATATGAAATCTCATTTTACTATATGATTTATATCTTTTTATGCTTCTAAAAACTTTGATGATATAACTTACACTAGATGTTAATTTCTTTTTAAAAAATAAATATAGATTGAATGTTTTTTCAGTTAAAAAACATAAAACTAATTTAGTTTATTTGTTTCAGTTGTACACATGATTTTGCGAGATTGTAGAAATAAGAATTCTCCACTATATGTTCAAAGATATATGTTTTTTCACTGTACAAATAAGAATTCTCCACTATATAATGTTTTTTCATTGTATGTTCAAAAATATATGCCACACATGTATCTTCTATCCATAAATTTGTATTCCTTTTTATATTGTATCCAAAAAAAAAAAAAAAATCCGCTCGCTCATCAATTCATCAAAATCTTTGTAAGACACAAAATCTTATATACGCAACTCGATTTTGTATTAGCCCAAACTAAAAGAGTATAGAGAAAAAGACTGCATGTCATCAACAACTACACACCATTTTTTCAGTAATCATTAAACCACACAAATGAGAAACTTAAACATGCGAGGAAATAATAAACATAAACTCACTTAAAATCGACATAAATATTAGTTTGAAGCGACTTGTAATTGTAGGGAAAGAAAGCATAAATTGATCAAAAATCAAAAGAAAATTCATAATCATTTAAAACATAACAATGACAACATAAGAATGAACCTAAATTTTGTTTTTTATCTTACACATATGCTATAATCTCAACTGGTCATGTACCATATAATACAATAATTAGAGTTTAGAAAATCACTGATCAACCTTGAAGAGAAGCATTGGTTGTTCGACCAAAACAGAGACAAAAGCGCTATTTTGTGATCGTAATATTTTGCGGTTTTCTCATCTATATTTTATCCCGTGGAAGATTGTATTCCTATGTTAAACAAAACTGAAAAAAGTAGTGAGTATTGTCACGGCGATAAACCTTCCTACCGACATGAAAACCGTATCAATATATATATATATATATATATATATATATATATATATATATATATATATATATATATATATGTCGTATGCATTGTTGAGATGCAATGCATAACCTTACGACATTTTTCTCTGCGTATTCATTAAGTGTCTTCTTACTTGATTTTTATTTTCTAATGGGATCATAGCCTTGAGAGGCTCTACTCGCAAAAGTGATCACTGAAAGACTTATATCCTTATTGTTATTTTGTTGAAAGAGTTCGTATTATCGTAGTCGGTGGTCAAATAAATTCCTTTCATTACTTCCTCGTCTCTGAAACCAACGATTCCCCTCATCTCATATTTGGAGGCATGGTTTAATTTTAAATGTATCGAAATGATTGGATCATCATTTCTTATAGTGTTTATTCGTTTCCCAATTCTCGGTCTTTAGAGTTGATCTCCTTCCCTTTCTATTTCCCTTATGTTCTCTATCGGTTTGTTTCTTTCAGAATATTTTGGCGGTGCATGTGCTTGTGTTTGTTATATCTCGTGTTTCTACAATATCCTCGTACTTTCGTTGATGAGTAATTTCCTTATGTGTTTCGGAATGTTCAATGATTTGATCGAAAACAGTATCTTACTGAATAACCTTCTCTGATCGGGTTGAATTCATCTAATCTATCATATGTAGATTCTGAATGCCTCATCCTTGTGATTTTGATAATTTTCTGATTGGTTTCTTCTGGCGGCTGATTAACAAACTTGCATGAGTCTTTTTATATCCTTTTCGTAATTAAGTTGCTCATATATCTTGTTTAAATCATTCGCATAAAATAATTTTCTTCTTGTTTAACTTCTTTGCACAAAGCACCAGATTTGGAGATTTGCTGGTGCACCACAATTACTATTTACGATCGCAACTCGCAAGTGTTCATAATTGTGGTGCATTCTGAGACCCACACGTCCAAAGCATTGGACCCATATGACCAAAACTTTAAACTTCGAACTGGAATTCAAAGCAGCGGCCATGACTATGAAGTCGTCTTCTATTTCTCTAATCTTCCTTACTTCCACCACGGCATGTCAAATTATGTGGTATCATCGTCGGAGGCGATAGTCGGCGCCGGAGATCACATTTGCGATGACAATTTCAAAAACATATGTAAAATGGTTTTAATTTTTTAAAATCACTTGAGTGCAATTGGAAAGATGGAGAAACTAATAATTTTAATTCTTAGAGAAGTAGATGCATCTGTCGGAGAGAAACACATCTTTCGGCGAAAAGAGACCATGGAGTAAGAGCATGATTAACAATGATATAATGTGGGTATCATTAAATATAAAATTATTAAAATTTGAGTAAAAAGAAGAAAGAGAGTGTTTTTGGTTGAAATAATGGAATGTATTGAAATATAAAATTAATAAAATTTGAGTAAAGAAAAGAGATATTGGGTATTTTTGGAGAGAGAGTATCAAAAGTATCAACTATTTGATACTTTTGAAGAGAAAAAGAGTATTTTTTTAATAATTTTATATTTAAAAAGAGTATAAAATTAATAAAAGTTGAGTAAAAAGATGAAAGAGAAGGTATAAAATTGAGTAAAAGGAAGAGAGAGTGTGTTTTTAATAATTTTATATTTAAAGAAATCCTCAAAAGTTCATGGATAAACATGGCCTTACGTTTGTAACCTTCCGTGATAATCTAAAAAAAAGAATGTAAAAGACGTGTCATCACATCAAGAACCGAACTCATTTTTTATAATAATTTATTTTATTCTCTGACCAATTTTCACATAGTTTTTTTTTATGAAAATATCTTGTGCTCGCCCAAAACTCTTCTTCTCCTGCAAAACTCTTGGTGTCGATTGTCTTACGCGATTTCTAGTTTCAATATTTCCTATAAAATCGATTGTTCTATCTTTGGTTTGGTCTATCGTACACATCATCAAATTATAAAGAGAGAGAAAATAACAATGCACGAGCCAATCTCTACTTTTATCCAAAGTAAAGACTATAGACAATACAACAATGGGCCTAAGAGAAATGAAGATAGATGTGGCCCAAGTACAGAAGAGTCCACCAACCAAGCCCATTCAATCAACGCAGAAGAAGACAAGAAACGAAAACCAGACGACCTCTTGTACGGTGAAGAAGAGGCTCCTCCACGAGAACAGATTTGAACCTCTTCGATCCTTATCCGATGACTCACCCACGACAGCTGGTGACTAACAGATATGAATTACTTTTCTCCCTTCTAGATTGTTCCTTCTAGATCTTAAACTATATAAAATGTATGTAATCCGTCATTGTAAATTACTGAGAAAAAAAGAGCAAAAGTTCATCTTTTTCTTATCATCTACATGGTATGAGAGCCATTATAAGCTCTAGCAGGCATATCAATGGCGAATACCTATCCTTTCCCGGATAATGTTCACATTTCGAGCTCAGTCACCCTCAAGCTCAATGACAGCAATTATCTGTTGTGGAAGACACAATTTGAGTCTCTCTTGTCAAGCCAGAAGCTTATCGGATTCGTCAATGGAGCCATCACTGCTCCAGCTCAGACTCGCCTCGTCGTCAATGGTGAAGTCACAAGCGAAGCTTCAAATCCGCAGTACGAGTCGTGGTTCTGCACAGACCAACTCGTGAGGTCCTGGTTGTTTGGGACTCTGTCTGAAGAAGTTCTTGGCCATGTTCACAACCTTCCAACCTCCCGTCAGATCTGGGTCTCTCTAGCCGAGAACTCAATAAGAGTAGCGTTGCAAGGGAGTTCTCGCTTCGTCGAAACCTCCAACTTCTCACCAAGAAAGATAAGTCCCTCTTGGTATATTGTCGTGAGTTCAAAACATTGTGTGACTCCTTGAGCTCTATTGGGAAGCCAATGGATGAATCTATGAAATTTTTTGGCTTTCTCAATGGTTTGGGCAGAGAGTATGATCTAATCACCACGGTCATACAAAGCTCTTTGAGTAAACTCCCTTCCCCAACCTTCAACGACGTTGTTTCGAAAGTTCAAGGCTTTGACAGCAAGCTGCAGTCTTATGAAGACACAACCTCAGTCACACCTCACATGGCGTTTAACACTGCGAGATCTGGGTCTGGTCCACCGCAGTATGTTCCCAACCAGAGAGGGAGAGGACGCTTTGGGCAAAACCATGGCAGAGGAGGTTACTCAACACGCGGTAGAGGATTTCCTCAGCATCAATCCTCTCCACATCCGACTGGACAAAGACCAGTATGCCAAATCTGTGGACACATTGGACACACAGCCATCAAATGCTACGATCGTTTCGACAAGAACTACCAAGATGATCCCTCTGCTCAAGCATTTGCCTCTCTGCGTGTTTCCGATGAAACCGGTAAGGAATGGTTTCCTGATTCTGGTGCTTCGGCACATGTTACTCCATCAACAACAGGTCTCCACTCTGCTGAAGCATATGAGGGCAATGACACAGTTCTCGTCGGTGATGGCACCTATCTCCCAATAACCCATGTCGGTTCTGCCACTGTCTCCTCTACCAAAGGTATGATTCCCCTCAATGAGGTCTTAGTGTGTCCTGATATACAAAAATCTCTCCTCTCAGTGTCAAAACTTTGTGATGATTATCCCTGCGGTGTGTACTTTGATGCTAATAAGGTCTGCCTAATTGATTTATCAACTCAGAAAGTGGTGGCCAAGGGTCCACGAAGTAATGGTCTATATGTTCTGAAGAATCAAGAGTTTGTTACTTTCTTCTCTAACCGACAGTGTGCAGCAAGTGAAGAGACGTGGCACCTTCGTCTTGGACACTCTAACTCTAAGATTCTTCAACAACTTCAGTCAAGCAAGGATATCTTAGTGAATAAGAGCAGACATTCTTCCATTTGTGAGCCTTGCCAGATGGGGAAAAACTCTAAATTACAGTTTTTTGCTTCTGATTCTCGTGTTTTAAAGCCTCTAGATCGAGTTCATTGTGATCTTTGGGGCCCTTCACCAGTTGTATCGAACCAAGGGTTTAAGTATTATGCAATTTTTGTTGATGACTACTCATGCTTCTCTTGGCTATATCCGCTTCGAGCCAAATCTGATTTTGTCTCAGTCTTTATTGCTTTTCAAAAACTGGTGGAGAATCAACTTAATACAAAGATCAAAGTGTTTCAAAGTGATGGAGGTGGAGAGTTTACAAACAAGAGGCTGCTCTCACACTTAAGTGAACATGGCATTCATCACAGGATCTCGTGCCTCTACACCCCGCAGCAGAATGGTAAAGAAGAACGTAAACATCGCCACTTGGTTGAGCTTGGCCTTTCTATGTTGTTCCATAGCCACATTCCTCTGAAGTTTTGGGTTGAGGCTTTCTTCACGGCTAACCATATCATCAATCTCCTGCCCTCTCCTACCTTAGCCAACATAAGTCCATATGAATCTCTCTTTCATCAGAAACCAGAGTATTCATCTCTAAGAGTGTTTGGCTCAGCCTGTTACCCATGTTTAAGACCCTTGGCACAACACAATTTCGACCCAAGGTCACTTCAATGCGTCTTTTTTGGATATCATAGCCAATATAAAGGCTACCGCTGTCTCTTTCCTCCCACAGGCAAGGTCTATATCTCAAGACATGTAATTTTTGATGAAAACCTATTCCCCTTCAAAGGTCAATACAACTCTCTGGTCCCAAAGTATGAATCACCGCTCCTCCAAGCCTGGCAATACTCTGCCCCAACGGCTGCTAACACAACTCCTTCTCCCCCTCCCCAACTTCTCCCGAGGCTAGTTGCTGATCCAACCGAACCAGAACCGCAAGATGAGACCGAAAACCAGACGACGATGCCGACGACAGGCACCAACAATGCATTAGATGGTACAGAGGACTCTGATCAAGGGACCGAGGAATCTGATCAAGGGGAGTCCCCAACCACCACGACTCCGGCCCCTCCGGTCAGTTCTCATTCCATGACCACAAGACTGAAAGATGGAATTCAGAAACCGAATCCACGGTATGCTCTTCTTACCTCCAAGTTTACTACGAATGAGCCTAAGTCTATTGTCTCTGCTATGAAACACCCTGGTTGGAATGACGCCGTGATGGAAGAAATGGGAATGATACATATGTTCAACACTTGGTCTTTGGTTCCAGCAACTGATGATATGAACATCTTGGATTCCAAGTGGGTTTTTACAACAAAACTCAAACCAGACGGCAAGCTTGACAAACTTAAAGCGCGTCTAGTTGCCAAGGGGTTTAATCAAGAAGAAGGAGTGGACTACCTAGAGACATTCAGTCCAGTTGTTAGGACTGCCACCATACGTCTTGTTCTGGATATTGCTACTGCAAAAGACTGGTCCATTAAGCAACTGGATGTCTCAAATGCTTTCCTCCATGGAGAGCTTCAAGAACCAGTGTTTATGCGTCAACCAGCCGGATTTGTTGATCTTGGAAAGCCTGATTATGTCTGTCGTCTCACTAAAGCTCTCTACGGTCTAAAACAAGCTCCAAGGGCATGGTTTGATACCTTTAGCACATTTCTTCTTGACTTTGAATTTGTTTGCAGTACATCGGATCCTTCTCTCTTTGTGTACCATCAAAATGCAAAGACCCTCATTCTTTTGCTCTACGTTGATGACATTCTTCTCACCGAAAATGATCAGTCTCTTCTTGATCACCTTATTCTGTCTTTGAATAATCGATTCTTCATGAAAGACCTTGGCCAACCTCGGTACTTTTTGGAGTTGAGATTGCATATGCATATGCAACAGATATTCTGCATCAAGCTGGAATGGTAGACTGCAACCCGATGCCAACCCCCTTACCTCAACACATGGATAATCTCAACTCTAAACCGTTTTCAGAGCCGACTTATTTTTGCAGCCTTGCTGGAAAGCTGCAGTATCTCACAATCACAAGACCGGATATCCAGTTTGCAGTGAACTTTATCTGCCAGCGGATGCATTCCCCGACTATCTCTGATTTTGGTTTGCTCAAACGTATTCTGCGCTATGTCAGATTGGGGCTCTTGATCATGAAGAATGCTACACTTGCTCTCTCTGCTTTCTGTGATAGTGACTATGCAGGGTGTAAAGAGACAAGGCGGTCTACGACGGGCTACTGTGTGCTGTTAGGAGACAACCTGATTTCGTGGTCCACAAAAAGACAGTCCACCGTATCCCACTCCTCAACTGAAGCCGAATACAGGGCATTGACAGCCACTGCTCGGGAGATCACTTGGCTCTCAGCCCTGCTACGAGATCTTGGGATCAAGCAAGAGGAACCTACATTGATACAGTGTGACAATCTATCAGCTGTGTATCTCTCCGCAAACCCTGCTCTCCACAGCCGGACTAAACATTTCGACAAGGATTTTCACTACATACGAGAGAGAGTTGCTCTTGGCTACATTGAGACACAACACATTCTAGCAGCACTTCAACTCGCCGATGTTTTCACCAAACCACTGCCAAGAAAATCCTTTGTCGATCTCAGGAGCAAACTTGGTGTGTGTCGTCCACCCACTCCAAGTTTGAGGGAGAGTATAGACAATACAACAATGGGCCTAAGAGAAATGAAGATAGATGTGGCCCAAGTACAGAAGAGTCCACCAACCAAGCCCATTCAATCAACGCAGAAGAAGACAAGAAACGAAAGCCAGACAACCTCTTGTACGGTGAAGAAGAGGCTCCTCCACGAGAACAGATTTGAACCTCTTCGATCCTTATCCGATGACTCACCCACGACAGCTGGTGACTAACGGATATGAATTACTTTTCTCCCTTCTAGATTGTTCCTTCTAGATCTTAAACTATATAAAATGTATGTAATCCGTCATTGTAAATTACTGAGAAAAAAAAAGAGCAAAAGTTTATCTTTTTCTTATCATCTACAAAGACGACGAGAAGTGGGGTGGATAGTTTTTTTTTGTTTTGTTTGTGTGTGCCTATTATCCGATCCTACTGAAAAACAATATAAAATATCTATATTTATAATTGTGAGGTGATTTTTCCTACGTGGCGGCTCTACGGTGAGTTTAAGAGTTGACTTGCCGAAAATACCCTAAAACCCCTACTTAATTCCGCTGGAATGCCATTGATTGAAAATACTCTAATTAAGAGTTTAAGAATACCTGCTATGGATCGATCGATTATGGCTTAGTGGGCTTGATAATTGTTTATGGAATGTTCATATAAATCCATTTTTACGAACTCTCTATAAGAGCACTTCAACTCGTCGATGTTTTCACCAAACCACTGCCAAGAAAATCCTTTGTCGATCTCAGGAGCAAACTTGGTGTGTGTCGTCCACCCACTCCAAGTTTGAGGGAGAGTATAGACAATACAACAATGGGCCTAAGAGAAATGAAGATAGATGTGGCCCAAGTACAGAAGAGTCCACCAACCAAGCCCATTCAATCAACGCAGAAGAAGACAAGAAATGAAAACCAGATGACCTCTTGTACGGTGAAGAAGAGGCTCCTCCACGAGAACAGATTTGAACCTCTTCGATCCTTATCCGATGACTCACCCACGACAGCTGGTGACTAACGGATATGAATTACTTTTCTCCCTTCTAGATTGTTCCTTCTAGATCTTAAACTATATAAAATGTATGTAATCCGTCATTGTAAATTACTGAGAAAAAAAAGAGCAAAAGTTCATCTTTTTCTTATCATCTACAAAGACGACGAGAAGTGGGGTGGATAGTTTTTTTTGTTTTGTTTGTGTGTGCCTATTATCCGATCCTACTGAAAAACAATATAAAATATCTATATTTATAATTGTGAGGTGATTTTTCCTACGTGGCGGCTCTACGGTGAGTTTAAGAGTTGACTTGCCGAAAATACCCTAAAACCCCTACTTAATTCCGGTGGAATGCCATTGATTGAAAATACTCTAATTAAGAGTTTAAGAATACCTGCTATGGATCGATCGATTATGGCTTAGTGGGCTTGATAATTGTTTATGGAATGTTCATATAAATCCATTTTTACGAACTCTCTATAATTATCTTACTAGGCAGGTACCCGCGCCTTGCGCGGGACAACATTATCGAAAATTAGTAATTTAAGATTATAAATTGAGAATTTAGATTGAATACAAATCTAATTATTTATTTCGAGTAACTAACACATAATTTTGATATACTATACATTTAACATTCACTGAAATATAATTGAACAATCCAAACTAATCAATACTTAAAATTATTTATAAGATCAATATTGAAAATTATTAAAAAAAAAGAATATAAGTGATCCAGACCATAATATACATATAATTATATAATCGATGGAAACGTTTCTTCTTCTTTATAAAAAAACATGTCGGATAATGTAACGCCCCGACCGCCGTCGAGCTATCGGTATGCAGGGGAAATTCTTTCCCCTCGAGAGAAATCTTCATCTCTCAATAACATACAGGGGAAATCCTCATCCCCTCAGGAGAATCCTCATCTCCCAATAGGCCCCATGCCCACTCTCAGCCCGTGGGCCCAACCTTGTCCGACAGTCGGTGCGTTAGTCCGGGAAGTTCGAAAGACTTGTTTACTAACCCTGCAAATCACCAAGCGATTTTTCCCCATGTTTTGTCCTCACTCACACGGTACTGGAAATGACTTCCCAATATGTCACCCATCCTTAAATTGCTCCAGCCCAAGTACGCTTAACTCTGGAGTTCTCTCCAGATGTGTGACGGAAAAGATAAGTGCACTTTAGTGATATTGGTAGCCAAATCAATTCTCTTAAGCCTCTCTGCATGCACCACATATTTTCTGAAACCGGGATATTACAGATAGTATATGAAATTAGGCTATTTTGCCGAATCCATGTTGTTTCGATTCCGAATGATGTGTCTTGAGACGTTTGATCTTCTTCTGGATCATTTTATGCTTCATATCGAACTTAGTCTTTTTCTTCAAAATCTTATCGTGAGCGTTAATTGTGTTTGCGAGGGAATTATAATTTTAAAACCATTATATAGTTTTTATTTAGAAATGAAAATTTGATTCATAATTTTGTTTTTTTAGAAAATTAATGGATACTTCAGTGAAAATTAAGAGGTATTATACCCTAACATAAGGGCCTAAACCCACACATTTTTACGTTAACATTGAAAATAATACATAGATTCTAAACCCTAAACTCTAGTCTCAAAGCCTAAATCAAAATACAAACACGTTAAATTTGATATTTTTAAGTAACCCTACCCCATCAAATTCTTTGATTAGGGTTGTTAACCGTAGCAAGAATGATTAATTTGATTATTTACATAAAATGCATAGGATAGATAAATGATTCAAGTCTTCGATTTGTCGTGATATTTCCTCTATCAACAATATGAAATCCACATTATGTGATTTCATATAACAACTTGATCGATGACTTTCCAGTTGATTTTTGTTTTTGTTTGTCTCTACATAAAGTACTTGAAATACATGAGATTGTTGTTCAGAGTGATGTTTGTCAAATTCACCCCAATATCCCGATATACTTTTTATCGGTTTATGACAACATTTAAGTATTTTAGTTTTGGTTTATCTGTGTTAAAATATAGTACCTATCAGAACTCACTTCCTAGATATAGTACTTACAAAATTTATTTGTTTATATGACTCTATAACACAATGGATATTAACTGATCCATATGAAATCCATAATAATTGATTCATACAAAACCCACAATAATTTCATCTAATAAAATTATCGACTTAGCATTTACCAAAATGTTCTATGACTATTAGTAATTACGCTATATTTAAAAAATTCATTTTCCATAAAACACTGATTTTTTTTTAGAATTGCTCCAATCATTTTTCTTTCCCTCCAAACTGTTTAAAATCATAAGCAATTGAGAGGCCATACATCAACAGTCTTTCTTTATTCACAACATTTGGATATGCTTTTAGAAGCAATCGTATCTCATACCCATTTTATGGCTCTTAAGGTTGGATATTCATCACAAATACCTAAAAACAAACAAACAAAAAACACTCATCTGAAGCGTCATATAAACAAAAAAGGAATGTAGATGGTATCAGTAGCTTATAGTGGTGGAAAGAATTACTGCTTTGAGATACACTGGATTACCTCAAATTATATTCTAAAAAGAAAACAATAACAATTGCTAAAAATGTATTGTTAAGAGAAAAGTGCCACAAAATTGCTAACAATTAAAACTATAGTCAAAATATATCATGAGATAATTTTTTTTTTTTTTTTTGCAAATTAAAAGGAATTAAACCCTATGTGTGGGAAGCCTTAACCTCAGAGAAGTTTTAACCCTAACAAACAAAACAAAACTATGGTTCGATTCAGCTAAGCTATAGTGAAATCTAACTCGTATATGTAGTGTTCGATTAGTTTTGGCGGGTGGTTTTATACTCACGTCGTACTTATCTTTCTCATATAACTTTTTACCAGCATTTATATCATATGATCGCCTATCACTTTTTTAAATTGATTTCAAATTATATTTAGTTTTCATAGAAAATAAGTTTTCATTCAAAGTTTTAATAATTTATACATATACCATTTATATTTGTAGAAAATTAAAAATTCATCAGAAAAATATATGAGACTAAACAATTAAAACTATACACAAAAATATATCAAGAGATCATTTTTTTTTTTTGCAAATTAAAAGGAACGAAACCCTAAGTATGGGAGACTTAACCCTCACAAACTAAACAAAACTATAGTTCGATACAGTTCAGATATAGTAAAAGTAATAGGGTTAGTTTTGGTGTGTTAAGTGTGTATTATTCGGTTAGTTTTGGGATGTGCTTTCATGACCACATAACGCCACTCCCTCATACAACTTTATATCAGCATTTATATCTTGCTCGTGCTTATCTTTTTTTTCTACGACTTTATAATCAACCTCCATAGATTCACCACTTTTAATCTGAGACAAACTTAAGAGTTCCAATTAGTACTTTGAATCCTTGACTCTAAATACACTACTCATAATTTTGTTACGATGATGTAAACATTATTATTTTTCTAAAAGCATTAAATTCAAACACGTGTATACGAATACCGTCTCCCTTAGAGTAAGCGTAACATACTTTAATCAAAACCATCCAGCTGCATAAGCAAAAGTCTCTTGGACAGCTAGGTTTTCACTTATATACGATAATATCTAATCAAATAAACAAAATAAAGAATATTTTATATATACGATAAAATAATAATGAAAAATTACCATTAATTTCGAGTATAACCTAAAATAAACATATTTTTATTTAAAACATATAGACCATACAACCAAAATCAATTAAAATTAGGCCCAAATCAAATTAGCATAAATCAAACGAAATAATAGTATTTTGGTAAAAAATAATAGCATAAATCTCAAATAATAGCATGTCATGTAATTAGGTTGATTTCAATATATTTAACTTACAAAAAATATATAGATAATTATGGAAGATTTTTCATAATTATATATAGGTAAATATGGAAGATTTCCGTACATAATTTATATATATAAATATATATATTTATGAAAGATTTTCACCCATAAATTCGGCTATATCTAAATATGGAAGATTTCCATTCAAAAACTTTATAATGGAATATTACCACTAAATCTTGAATATATATTTCTTTAATAAATATATAAGGCCCATATAAATATAAATTCGTTTTTTTAATTTTTAAAAAAACAATCGATGGCACATAAAATAATTAAGCAATTTCATTAAGGGTATTATCGGTAAATCAAGTCTTAAACTCGCTGTGAGAGCGACACGTATGATTTTTGACCTCTCAATTATAAATATTATTTATATTCGTTTTTTAATTTTAAAAAAAAATCGATGGCACATAAAATAATTAAGCAATTTCATGAACGGTATTATCGGCAAATCAAGTCTTAAACTCGCTGTGAGAGCGACACATAGGATTTTTGACCTCTCAATTATAAATTCGGCTATATCTAAATTATGAAAAAATTTCACCCATAAATTCGGCTATATCTAAATATGAAAGATTTCCATTCAATTCGTTTTTTAATTTAAAAAAAAAATCGATGGCACATAAAATAATTAAGCAATTTCATTAACGGTATTATCGACCCCAGGATCAACGGTCTTTCCCTATCATCCTTCGTCTCCATAAGGTGAAAATCCACCGGAACCAGAGAATCTCCTACTTGAAGCATCAAGTCAGGAATGAACCCTTTCGAACGTGGTGAGGAAGAATCTGGCAGTGTGATAGAGATCTTCGAAGGTTGCAGATCCTTAATCCCTAGCTTCCTTGCCACAGACTCAGACATAACATTTACGTTAGCTCCAGTGTCACAAAGAGAATTTTTAAATTTCATACCTTTGATTGAGCAAGGAATCATGAACATCCCTGGATTTGTTATCTTTTGCAAACTCTTAGCTGTGGTTGAGCATGTCTCCTCTTTTCCTCTGGTGATCTGATGCTAACAGCTCGTGGATACGGAAGCTTGGGCTTGTAGACCCTTTCCTCTGCCTTGACTGATGGTTTTGAAAAAGGTGGGCTGTTCTGGGCAGCGTGTCGATCGACATAAGATTTGTGTCGATCGACAGGAGACTTCCTGTCAGATGTGTCACCGAGTGCGTAACACTCTGTCGATCGACACATACCGGTCCTGTCGATCGACAGGATCTCATCTGTCCCCAAAATCATGTTTTCATCAAGCTCCACGACTTCTACCTCCTCTGGATCCTTTCCACAAGCTTCAAACACCTCTTTCCTATCCCCCACAGTGATGGCATTGACATGGAGCCTTGGGTTAGTCTCAGTCTTAGCCGGTAGGAAACCTTCTTGCCTTTTTACCGACTCCGCTGTTTGGGCTACCTGAGTGTCCAGCTTCTTCATGTGGAGATTGATAGCCTCAATTTTGCCATTCAGATCTTGGTACATAGCATCCATCTTCCCATTAAAGCTCACGGTCATCTTCTGTTGACCCTTTAGGATCTGCTCTAGCATGGATTTCATCTCTCTATCTGTAGCCTGAGCAGGAGGTGTCTGGTAAGACGAAGAACCATAGTTCCTCTGGTAGTTGCTCTGAAACGGCTTCTGAAACCCTTGCTGATTCCCAAAACTTTGACCCTGATAGCCAGCCCCACCAATGTAGTTGACATCCTTCTCTACTAGCAGATTGTGTACAGAATCCAGCTTAGCCCTAACCTCAGCGATTTGGCTACCATCCACGTCTCCCCCCAGCTTTTTCCTCTCGAAATCTGCATTCTTTGCACTGTTGCTAGACGCCAAGTTATCAATGAGAATCAGTGCATCTTCCGGATACCTGGTGTTGAAGTTCCCATTGCTAGCTGAATCGAGGGCCACCTGATACCTCCAGTCAATCCCTCTGAAGAAAATGCCCAACAGCTGAACATCACTGAACCCGTGATGAGGGCAAGCTCTCTGGTAAGACTTGAATCGAATCCAAGAATCCTTGAATGCCTCAGTCGGTCCCTGCTTGAACATGGAGATCTTGGTCCTTAGATCCTCTGATCTCGCCTCATCAAAGAAGTTGTTGAGGAAAGCATTCTTGGTGTCCTCCCAAGTAGTCAGCGAGCCCGGCTCCAGCTGCTTCAGCCAGTAAGATGCTTCTCCGCTAAGGGAGTATGGGAACAGCTTGCAGAAAAGGTAGTCGCTGGACACCCCGTTTGCCTTGATGCTAGATGCTAGGTCCTCGAACCTCTCTATATGATCCATGGGGTGCTCAGATGATAGGCCATGGAATGGGTGCTGAGCAACTAGTGAGAAGTAGGCTGGCTTTAGCTCAAAATCACTCCTCTGGAACGCAGGAGGGCGAATCGCAGCCCTGTTGGCATAGAACTCATCGGGCCTGTTATACTCTCCCAGAGTACGCCCACGCGCAGCAGCTGCTGGCTCTTGTCGTTGTACAACCTGCTGTTCCTCTTGTATCACAACCCCATTCTCATCTAGTCTCTGACCCTGAGCATTGCGTCTGCGACCCTCAGTGTCCTGATAGAACCCATCATCACCTCTGATAAGCACTAGCGGATTAACCATCCTGAAACACACAAAACAAAACAAAGAAAAGAAAAAGTAAGTAAAATAAACAAAAATAAAAAAAACTTAGACAAAATTCTACTAACAATAATCGAATGGTGAAATCTAATCCCCGGCAACGGCGCCAAAATTTGATATGCTCAAATTTACCCTGAGCTACTCTCTCAAATTAAGAGATCGATGTAGTACTTAGGGATCGAATCCACAGGGAAAAGACTCACACAATCAACTAAAGAGTTCGATTTAGGCTAAGCAAATATATATGAATGAAATAAAATAGTAAAACAAGTGAATGGTGATAAATGATCTAGAAATTCAATGAGACAAAAAGCTAGGCGATGGGTAATTCTTCGGGTATGAATCGAAATCAAGGATAAACTACTGTCAGGGTTTGATTAGGCACCGTTCTAGAACTCAAACACGAAGGTAAAGCCAATCAACTTCCGTTGCAGAGACTATCTATGACTAGAAACCTAAATTCCAAATTCCTTTGCAAACCTAGAGAATCAAGTCAAGCATTAACATTCAGGTTCAATTGTTCACAAAATCCCTAAGCCAAATTCCTTTGCGAATAGGTGATTTTGCTTATCTAAGACTAGTTCAAGTTGATAATAACACTTCCGCGTCTATTAAACAACCTAAGATCTAGATTCTAGGTGTACAGGCTAGATCTAGCATTGGAAACAATCTAGATGAAGAACCAGAAGATAAACCCTAACAGATTTTCAATCCTAACAATTTCTCATCAAAACCCTAGAATTCCCCACAACCTAACAAACAAACTACTCAGACATAGATGATGAAATCATAATGAAAGAATAAGATTGCATAAAAGATAGAGTTAGAGATACAGAAAAAGGGGTTTGAAAACCCTGTAGAAATCTCTCTCAAAGCTCTCTCAAAGTCTCAATAAAATCCAAGCTCCCCCCTCATAAAAACTAAGGGAAAACTATATATAATGTGTAAAAATCGGATTGGGCTTTTTCTGTAAACTTCTGGGCTTTTTGGGCAAAAAAGGAAATTCTTCAAGCTTGACATCTTCTAGCCAGACCGATACGTCTTCACTAAAACGTTCATAAATTTCGATCGCACAGTTGGAATTGCCTCAAATTGCTTTCAAATGCAAGCTAACTCGCTTCTCTAGCTTGTGTCAAAATCTCAGCTCAATCCGTCGGTGGAAAGGGCTTCAACGAGTGTAAAACTTCTGACTGTTCGGAACTGTTCTTCACAGACAGCCCCGTGTCGATCGACAGGAGTAACCCTGTCGATCGACAGGGACTCTGCTGGAATTCTTCTGTTCAAATCTTCTTTCCTTGATGCTTCAAAACACTCCAAAAGCTTCCATTAAGCTCCAATCAATCTTCAACCTACAAAGAATCTAAAAGACTCGAGAAACACCAAAAAGACTCTATAAAAAGGACTTATATCATGGTTGAAAATGGATAAAAACCATGATATATCAACTCCCCCAGACTTAGCCTTTGCTTGCCCTCAAGCAAAACTAAAACCAAGAATGTGAAAGAGGTTTGAAAACACAGAAACTTACCTTCCCTTGGAGCAATGAACTGACCCTTCCATTTAGTGAACCACATAATCCAGAACCAACCAGAATCAGACCACCATGTACTTCTCTGCAGACTTTCGCAATCTTCCAAATTCATCCACAACTTCACAGCATAATCCGTTAGTCTTCATCGCTTGGTCTCAATGTTCTCAAAGCCAAGAACCTTCTAGACTCATTCTCATACTATACCATGACAAATCAACCTATACAACCACTTGGTATTCTTCCTCTCCCCCAGACTTATTTTGTTCTCTATTCGTATTGTTTCATGATTGCTGAACTCAAAGCAGTGCATATTTCACTAATGTTGTTCCTTGTTAGGAGACAGGGTCGTGACTCACTACTATTGTTCCTTGTGAGGAGACAGGCTCATGAGATTGCTCGTCTTCTTCATCCGTTTTACGGGACTCAGACTGCTGCTTTTGAGCTGGGTGATCACCTCTTGAGTACAGACTCATCGGATTTTATTCCTCGTCTTATACTCAGGAGCTATCATTTCACCCCAATCCTAACATAACTGATATATATTTTTTAGATGAATTAGAGGGAGAGGAGTACCATTACTTTCAACAGGAGATTGCGTTTGTCAGGTACGAATGAGGAGTCAAGCTCTATGAACATTGATCCCAAAGAGAACCGTGCAGTAGCTCTGACTTGGCGGATTATACTGGAAGTAACGGTCGTCTCCAGTCAACTGGTCAATCCTAGGATTTTCCATTAGTCTAGCTTTGAAATTGACTCTGGAAGAATGGTCACATGCTGGCAAAAGACAATCCACTAAACCAAGAAAAGGGTTGTTCCTAACTGGTTTTGACTCTAAAACAAAAAATTTTCAAATTTGACCCAAAATAAACCAAAACAAAAAGAAACACGTTAGTAGTTTCCACCCCCAGACTTAACCAACACTGTCCCCAGTGTTGTTAAATCATGAGCTTAGAAAGAAAAGAAAAGAAAACAAAACACCAATGAAAAAGAGTACGAGAACTTACCTCTGCAGGGTGTGTCGATCGACACGAGTGATGTGTGTCGATCGACACACAGGTCTCTGCTCGTCTCATCTGTTTTTTTTTTTTTTTTTTTGTATGAAATAAAAGCAAAACTAAAAGTTAGTAAACAAAAACAAAAAACGAAAAATAGTTAGACTTACCAGTGGGTTGCCTCCCACTAAGCGCTTGTTTTCAGTCATGAGCTCGACTGTGTCAGGACGCATGCTTTTGGTGGATCTTTGAGGGGTCGTTTGTCTCCCTCATCCTTTAATAGCCTTGCATTTGATCGCGCTCCAGCTCCAGGCATCCAAGGAACAATACCAGGAAAAAGCTTCATGGTGGTGTTCAGCATCTCTTGAACCACTGCCTCTCCTTTCTCCCTCAGCTCGAAGGGGATGATGATTCGGAATTTGGAGAAAGGTGTGGATCGCATCTTTCGCTTCACTTTGGGTTCAGCCAAGTCTCCATTAGAGCTCAAAGAGGGTGGAGAAGTCAAGGGTGGTGCACAGAGGATCGTCTTCGTGTCAACTCCAAGGTCTGAACTCGACTCTTCTTCATTTGTGACAGTCAGACAAGAGTTCTTCTCAAACCGAGCTGAGGGGTAGAAGACATCCTTGTTGATCTTGGAGAAAGAGATTCTCTGATTGGGAAAATCCACAATCGCACCCACTGTGGCAAGGAATGATGACCCCAGGATCAACGGTCTTTCCCTATCATCCTTCGTCTCCATAAGGTGAAAATCCACCGGAACCAGAGAATCTCCTACTTGAAGCATCAAGTCAGGAATGAACCCTTTCGAACGTGGTGAGGAAGAATCTGGCAGTGTGATAGAGATCTTCGAAGGTTGCAGATCCTTAATCCCTAGCTTCCTTGCCACAGACTCAGACATAACATTTACGTTAGCTCCAGTGTCACAAAGAGAATTTTTAAATTTCATACCTTTGATTGAGCAAGGAATCATGAACATCCCTGGATTTGTTATCTTTTGCAAACTCCTTAGCTGTGGTTGAGCATGTCTCCTCTTTTCCTCTGGTGATCTGATGCTAACAGCTCGTGGATACGGAAGCTTGGGCTTGTAGACCCTTTCCTCTGCCTTGACTGATGGTTTTGAAAAAGGTGGGCTGTTCTGGGCAGCGTGTCGATCGACATAAGATTTGTGTCGATCGACAGGAGACTTCCTGTCAGATGTGTCACCGAGTGCGTAACACTCTGTCGATCGACACATACCGGTCCTGTCGATCGACAGGATCTCATCTGTCCCCAAAATCATGTTTTCATCAAGCTCCACGACTTCTACCTCCTCTGGATCCTTTCCACAAGCTTCAAACACCTCTTTCCTATCCCCCACAGTGATGGCATTGACATGGAGCCTTGGGTTAGTCTCAGTCTTAGCCGGTAGGAAACCTTCTTGCCTTTTTACCGACTCCGCTGTTTGGGCTACCTGAGTGTCCAGCTTCTTCATGTGGAGATTGATAGCCTCAATTTTGCCATTCAGATCTTGGTACATAGCATCCATCTTCCCATTAAAGCTCACGGTCATCTTCTGTTGACCCTTTAGGATCTGCTCTAGCATGGATTTCATCTCTCTATCTGTAGCCTGAGCAGGAGGTGTCTGGTAAGACGAAGAACCATAGTTCCTCTGGTAGTTGCTCTGAAACGGCTTCTGAAACCCTTGCTGATTCCCAAAACTTTGACCCTGATAGCCAGCCCCACCAATGTAGTTGACATCCTTCTCTACTAGCAGATTGTGTACAGAATCCAGCTTAGCCCTAACCTCAGCGATTTGGCTACCATCCACGTCTCCCCCCAGCTTTTTCCTCTCGAAATCTGCATTCTTTGCACTGTTGCTAGACGCCAAGTTATCAATGAGAATCAGTGCATCTTCCGGATACCTGGTGTTGAAGTTCCCATTGCTAGCTGAATCGAGGGCCACCTGATACCTCCAGTCAATCCCTCTGAAGAAAATGCCCAACAGCTGAACATCACTGAACCCGTGATGAGGGCAAGCTCTCTGGTAAGACTTGAATCGAATCCAAGAATCCTTGAATGCCTCAGTCGGTCCCTGCTTGAACATGGAGATCTTGGTCCTTAGATCCTCTGATCTCGCCTCATCAAAGAAGTTGTTGAGGAAAGCATTCTTGGTGTCCTCCCAAGTAGTCAGCGAGCCCGGCTCCAGCTGCTTCAGCCAGTAAGATGCTTCTCCGCTAAGGGAGTATGGGAACAGCTTGCAGAAAAGGTAGTCGCTGGACACCCCGTTTGCCTTGATGCTAGATGCTAGGTCCTCGAACCTCTCTATATGATCCATGGGGTGCTCAGATGATAGGCCATGGAATGGGTGCTGAGCAACTAGTGAGAAGTAGGCTGGCTTTAGCTCAAAATCACTCCTCTGGAACGCAGGAGGGCGAATCGCAGCCCTGTTGGCATAGAACTCATCGGGCCTGTTATACTCTCCCAGAGTACGCCCACGCGCAGCAGCTGCTGGCTCTTGTCGTTGTACAACCTGCTGTTCCTCTTGTATCACAACCCCATTCTCATCTAGTCTCTGACCCTGAGCATTGCGTCTGCGACCCTCAGTGTCCTGATAGAACCCATCATCACCTCTGATAAGCACTAGCGGATTAACCATCCTGAAACACACAAAACAAAACAAAGAAAAGAAAAAGTAAGTAAAATAAAAAAAAATAAAAAAAACTTAGACAAAATTCTACTAACAATAATCGAATGGTGAAATCTAATCCCCGGCAACGGCGCCAAAATTTGATATGCTCAAATTTACCCTGAGCTACTCTCTCAAATTAAGAGATCGATGTAGTACTTAGGGATCGAATCCACAGGGAAAAGACTCACACAATCAACTAAAGAGTTCGATTTAGGCTAAGCAAATATATATGAATGAAATAAAATAGTAAAACAAGTGAATGGTGATAAATGATCTAGAAATTCAATGAGACAAAAAGCTAGGCGATGGGTAATTCTTCGGGTATGAATCGAAATCAAGGATAAACTACTGTCAGGGTTTGATTAGGCACCGTTCTAGAACTCAAACACGAAGGTAAAGCCAATCAACTTCCGTTGCAGAGACTATCTATGACTAGAAACCTAAATTCCAAATTCCTTTGCAAACCTAGAGAATCAAGTCAAGCATTAACATTCAGGTTCAATTGTTCACAAAATCCCTAAGCCAAATTCCTTTGCGAATAGGTGATTTTGCTCATCTAAGACTAGTTCAAGTTGATAATAACACTTCCGCGTCTATTAAACAACCTAAGATCTAGATTCTAGGTGTACAGGCTAGATCTAGCATTGGAAACAATCTAGATGAAGAACCAGAAGATAAACCCTAACAGATTTTCAATCCTAACAATTTCTCATCAAAACCCTAGAATTCCCCACAACCTAACAAACAAACTACTCAGACATAGATGATGAAATCATAATGAAAGAATAAGATTGCATAAAAGATAGAGTTAGAGATACAGAAAAAGGGGTTTGAAAACCCTGTAGAAATCTCTCTCAAAGCTCTCTCAAAGTCTCAATAAAATCCAAGCTCCCCCCTCATAAAAACTAAGGGAAAACTATATATAATGTGTAAAAATCGGATTGGGCTTTTTCTGTAAACTTCTGGGCTTTTTGGGCAAAAAAGGAAATTCTTCAAGCTTGACATCTTCTAGCCAGACCGATACGTCTTCACTAAAACGTTCATAAATTTCGATCGCACAGTTGGAATTGCCTCAAATTGCTTTCAAATGCAAGCTAACTCGCTTCTCTAGCTTGTGTCAAAATCTCAGCTCAATCCGTCGGTGGAAAGGGCTTCAACGAGTGTAAAACTTCTGACTGTTCGGAACTGTTCTTCACAGACAGCCCCGTGTCGATCGACAGGAGTAACCCTGTCGATCGACAGGGACTCTGCTGGAATTCTTCTGTTCAAATCTTCTTTCCTTGATGCTTCAAAACACTCCAAAAGCTTCCATTAAGCTCCAATCAATCTTCAACCTACAAAGAATCTAAAAGACTCGAGAAACACCAAAAAGACTCTATAAAAAGGACTTATATCATGGTTGAAAATGGATAAAAACCATGATATATCAACTCCCCCAGACTTAGCCTTTGCTTGCCCTCAAGCAAAACTAAAACCAAGAATGTGAAAGAGGTTTGAAAACACAGAAACTTACCTTCCCTTGGAGCAATGAACTGACCCTTCCATTTAGTGAACCACATAATCCAGAACCAACCAGAATCAGACCACCATGTACTTCTCTGCAGACTTTCGCAATCTTCCAAATTCATCCACAACTTCACAGCATAATCCGTTAGTCTTCATCGCTTGGTCTCAATGTTCTCAAAGCCAAGAACCTTCTAGACTCATTCTCATACTATACCATGACAAATCAACCTATACAACCACTTGGTATTCTTCCTCTCCCCCAGACTTATTTTGTTCTCTATTCGTATTGTTTCATGATTGCTGAACTCAAAGCAGTGCATATTTCACTAATGTTGTTCCTTGTTAGGAGACAGGGTCGTGACTCACTACTATTGTTCCTTGTGAGGAGACAGGCTCATGAGATTGCTCGTCTTCTTCATCCGTTTTACGGGACTCAGACTGCTGCTTTTGAGCTGGGTGATCACCTCTTGAGTACAGACTCATCGGATTTTATTCCTCGTCTTATACTCAGGAGCTATCATTTCACCCCAATCCTAACATAACTGATATATATTTTTTAGATGAATTAGAGGGAGAGGAGTACCATTACTTTCAACAGGAGATTGCGTTTGTCAGGTACGAATGAGGAGTCAAGCTCTATGAACATTGATCCCAAAGAGAACCGTGCAGTAGCTCTGACTTGGCGGATTATACTGGAAGTAACGGTCGTCTCCAGTCAACTGGTCAATCCTAGGATTTTCCATTAGTCTAGCTTTGAAATTGACTCTGGAAGAATGGTCACATGCTGGCAAAAGACAATCCACTAAACCAAGAAAAGGGTTGTTCCTAACTGGTTTTGACTCTAAAACAAAAAATTTTCAAATTTGACCCAAAATAAACCAAAACAAAAAGAAACACGTTAGTAGTTTCCACCCCCAGACTTAACCAACACTGTCCCCAGTGTTGTTAAATCATGAGCTTAGAAAGAAAAGAAAAGAAAACAAAACACCAATGAAAAAGAGTACGAGAACTTACCTCTGCAGGGTGTGTCGATCGACACGAGTGATGTGTGTCGATCGACACACAGGTCTCTGCTCGTCTCATCTGTTTTTTTTTTTTTTTTTTGTATGAAATAAAAGCAAAACTAAAAGTTAGTAAACAAAAACAAAAAACGAAAAATAGTTAGACTTACCAGTGGGTTGCCTCCCACTAAGCGCTTGTTTTCAGTCATGAGCTCGACTGTGTCAGGACGCATGCTTTTGGTGGATCTTTGAGGGGTCGTTTGTCTCCCTCATCCTTTAATAGCCTTGCATTTGATCGCGCTCCAGCTCCAGGCATCCAAGGAACAATACCAGGAAAAAGCTTCATGGTGGTGTTCAGCATCTCTTGAACCACTGCCTCTCCTTTCTCCCTCAGCTCGAAGGGGATGATGATTCGGAATTTGGAGAAAGGTGTGGATCGCATCTTTCGCTTCACTTTGGGTTCAGCCAAGTCTCCATTAGAGCTCAAAGAGGGTGGAGAAGTCAAGGGTGGTACACAGAGGATCGTCTTCGTGTCATCTCCAAGGTCTGAACTCGACTCTTCTTCATTTGTGACAGTCAGACAAGAGTTCTTCTCAAACCGAGCTGAGGGGTAGAAGACATCCTTGTTGATCTTGGAGAAAGAGATTCTCTGATTGGGAAAATCCACAATCGCACCCACTGTGGCAAGGAATGATGACCCCAGGATCAACGGTCTTTCCCTATCATCCTTCGTCTCCATAAGGTGAAAATCCACCGGAACCAGAGAATCTCCTACTTGAAGCATCAAGTCAGGAATGAACCCTTTCGAACGTGGTGAGGAAGAATCTGGCAGTGTGATAGAGATCTTCGAAGGTTGCAGATCCTTAATCCCTAGCTTCCTTGCCACAGACTCAGACATAACATTTACGTTAGCTCCAGTGTCACAAAGAGAATTTTTAAATTTCATACCTTTGATTGAGCAAGGAATCATGAACATCCCTGGATTTGTTATCTTTTGCAAACTCCTTAGCTGTGGTTGAGCATGTCTCCTCTTTTCCTCTGGTGATCTGATGCTAACAGCTCGTGGATACGGAAGCTTGGGCTTGTAGACCCTTTCCTCTGCCTTGACTGATGGTTTTGAAAAAGGTGGGCTGTTCTGGGCAGCGTGTCGATCGACATAAGATTTGTGTCGATCGACAGGAGACTTCCTGTCAGATGTGTCACCGAGTGCGTAACACTCTGTCGATCGACACATACCGGTCCTGTCGATCGACAGGATCTCATCTGTCCCCAAAATCATGTTTTCATCAAGCTCCACGACTTCTACCTCCTCTGGATCCTTTCCACAAGCTTCAAACACCTCTTTCCTATCCCCCACAGTGATGGCATTGACATGGAGCCTTGGGTTAGTCTCAGTCTTAGCCGGTAGGAAACCTTCTTGCCTTTTTACCGACTCCGCTGTTTGGGCTACCTGAGTGTCCAGCTTCTTCATGTGGAGATTGATAGCCTCAATTTTGCCATTCAGATCTTGGTACATAGCATCCATCTTCCCATTAAAGCTCACGGTCATCTTCTGTTGACCCTTTAGGATCTGCTCTAGCATGGATTTCATCTCTCTATCTGTAGCCTGAGCAGGAGGTGTCTGGTAAGACGAAGAACCATAGTTCCTCTGGTAGTTGCTCTGAAACGGCTTCTGAAACCCTTGCTGATTCCCAAAACTTTGACCCTGATAGCCAGCCCCACCAATGTAGTTGACATCCTTCTCTACTAGCAGATTGTGTACAGAATCCAGCTTAGCCCTAACCTCAGCGATTTGGCTACCATCCACGTCTCCCCCCAGCTTTTTCCTCTCGAAATCTGCATTCTTTGCACTGTTGCTAGACGCCAAGTTATCAATGAGAATCAGTGCATCTTCCGGATACCTGGTGTTGAAGTTCCCATTGCTAGCTGAATCGAGGGCCACCTGATACCTCCAGTCAATCCCTCTGAAGAAAATGCCCAACAGCTGAACATCACTGAACCCGTGATGAGGGCAAGCTCTCTGGTAAGACTTGAATCGAATCCAAGAATCCTTGAATGCCTCAGTCGGTCCCTGCTTGAACATGGAGATCTTGGTCCTTAGATCCTCTGATCTCGCCTCATCAAAGAAGTTGTTGAGGAAAGCATTCTTGGTGTCCTCCCAAGTAGTCAGCGAGCCCGGCTCCAGCTGCTTCAGCCAGTAAGATGCTTCTCCGCTAAGGGAGTATGGGAACAGCTTGCAGAAAAGGTAGTCGCTGGACACCCCGTTTGCCTTGATGCTAGATGCTAGGTCCTCGAACCTCTCTATATGATCCATGGGGTGCTCAGATGATAGGCCATGGAATGGGTGCTGAGCAACTAGTGAGAAGTAGGCTGGCTTTAGCTCAAAATCACTCCTCTGGAACGCAGGAGGGCGAATCGCAGCCCTGTTGGCATAGAACTCATCGGGCCTGTTATACTCTCCCAGAGTACGCCCACGCGCAGCAGCTGCTGGCTCTTGTCGTTGTACAACCTGCTGTTCCTCTTGTATCACAACCCCATTCTCATCTAGTCTCTGACCCTGAGCATTGCGTCTGCGACCCTCAGTGTCCTGATAGAACCCATCATCACCTCTGATAAGCACTAGCGGATTAACCATCCTGAAACACACAAAACAAAACAAAGAAAAGAAAAAGTAAGTAAAATAAACAAAAATAAAAAAAAACTTAGACAAAATTCTACTAACAATAATCGAATGGTGAAATCTAATCCCCGGCAACGGCGCCAAAATTTGATATGCTCAAATTTACCCTGAGCTACTCTCTCAAATTAAGAGATCGATGTAGTACTTAGGGATCGAATCCACAGGGAAAAGACTCACACAATCAACTAAAGAGTTCGATTTAGGCTAAGCAAATATATATGAATGAAATAAAATAGTAAAACAAGTGAATGGTGATAAATGATCTAGAAATTCAATGAGACAAAAAGCTAGGCGATGGGTAATTCTTCGGGTATGAATCGAAATCAAGGATAAACTACTGTCAGGGTTTGATTAGGCACCGTTCTAGAACTCAAACACGAAGGTAAAGCCAATCAACTTCCGTTGCAGAGACTATCTATGACTAGAAACCTAAATTCCAAATTCCTTTGCAAACCTAGAGAATCAAGTCAAGCATTAACATTCAGGTTCAATTGTTCACAAAATCCCTAAGCCAAATTCCTTTGCGAATAGGTGATTTTGCTCATCTAAGACTAGTTCAAGTTGATAATAACACTTCCGCGTCTATTAAACAACCTAAGATCTAGATTCTAGGTGTACAGGCTAGATCTAGCATTGGAAACAATCTAGATGAAGAACCAGAAGATAAACCCTAACAGATTTTCAATCCTAACAATTTCTCATCAAAACCCTAGAATTCCCCACAACCTAACAAACAAACTACTCAGACATAGATGATGAAATCATAATGAAAGAATAAGATTGCATAAAAGATAGAGTTAGAGATACAGAAAAAGGGGTTTGAAAACCCTGTAGAAATCTCTCTCAAAGCTCTCTCAAAGTCTCAATAAAATCCAAGCTCCCCCCTCATAAAAACTAAGGGAAAACTATATATAATGTGTAAAAATCGGATTGGGCTTTTTCTGTAAACTTCTGGGCTTTTTGGGTAAAAAAGGAAATTCTTCAAGCTTGACATCTTCTAGCCAGACCGATACGTCTTCACTAAAACGTTCATAACTTTCGATCGCACTGTTGGAATTGCCTCAAATTGCTTTCAAATGCAAGCTAACTCGCTTCTCTAGCTTGTGTCAAAATCTCAGCTCGATCCGTCGGTGGAAAGGGCTTCAACGAGTGTAAAACTTCTGACTGTTCGGAACTGTTCTTCACAGACAGCCCCGTGTCGATCGACAGGAGTAACCCTGTCGATCGACAGGGACTCTGCTGGAATTCTTCTGTTCAAATCTTCTTTCCTTGATGCTTCAAAACACTCCAAAAGCTTCCATTAAGCTCCAATCAATCTTCAACCTACAAAGAATCTAAAAGACTCGAGAAACACCAAAAAGACTCTATAAAAAGGACTTATATCATGGTTGAAAATGGATAAAAACCATGATATATCAATGGTGCCGAGGTAAAAGTTGTCGAAGTCTGAGATCGATATATTGGGCTGCAAAGTCTTGTCATCGAACTCGGGAAGTTTCCGTTATTCCGCGTTGAGCCGATGTTCGCGTGTTTTCCTAGACTTGCCTTCTTTTTCTTTGCTTAAAAGACTGTGGAGGTTGATGGTCTTTTGCGTTAGTGGGCCTTGAAGCCTGTTGGATGACTTTTTGGATTTTTTCCAAAAACATAGTGATTTTAGGAAAATCCTTCAAGTATAAATAAGTCTCCTTCCTTGGTATTATTTTTTGCCGGATCACTTTCTTTCCTAAGCAAAAGGTAAAAAACCTCTTCCATCTTCTACTCTATTATTTTATTATTATTTGTCTAGGTTTTGCTTTTTTTTTTGTTCGAAGAGACAAGTCTTCTTCTTCCTCGATTGCGTACAACTGCCGCCGCCGATCCTCGCCGCTCCACCTGACGTCGTCGACTTCCTTAGGCTCCACAATGGCACTCGAGCGACGGCGATGTCTCTGCGGCGAAGGGGATCGATCTTCTGTGAATCCGCGTTCGGGAAATCGCGACGAGATCCGGAACGGCGACTTCAACGGCGACCATCGCCGGAGCTCGGAGATTGGCGAGACGAAAAGGAGCGTCTGGATCGACTCATCGGTCGTCGTAAAGCCAGATAGCCCGTTGGTCATCGATAAAATCGCGAGGAAGAAACTCTCAGATCAAGGGAGAGAGAGAGAGAAAACCGACAGATGTGGAGCCGGCGAGACGAGGTGAGGCGAGGCTAGGCGAGGCAACGGCGAGATCGGGGAAGAAAGACCTGGCGAGTTGACTCAGTGAGTTGACTCGTCCGAGTTGACCCACTGAGTTGACTCATACGAGTTTTTTTTTTTTTTAACTCGGTGACTCAGCTACTCGGTGACTCAGATACTCAGTGACAAGGCTGGCTTCGTGAAGTGGCATTGACTCAGATCATTGCTCTTTGGCACAGCGGAGAGTTCAATCGAAAAGAATGGTTTCCGATTCTATGGACACACAGCTTGACCGTGCACGCGACAAGGACAGCTTGGAGGCTACTTCTGACTTGGACGATTCTAGTACTGGTAGTTCGACGAAACCGACCTCCTCCAATGCTTTGGTCGTAGTTGAAGAGGTTGATGAGGAGACTGCAGCTTCATCGGCCGCCAAAAGACAGAAGTCACGATGAAAAGAACCTGATCCGCCAGGGTCTACCATGTCGACTTCGGAATCCTTAGACTCCCTTATTGATCTCTTCGATGTTCTTGCCGAGGTTGAGCTAGTTGTTCCTCGCTCAGATGCACGAGCTGATAATCCGCCGAAGGGTTACTTTACTTTATACGAAGCTTACTTTCATGCGTGTTTCATGTGGTTTCCGATCCCTGGCGCGATTCTTGATTTCTTGTGGAAGACCAATCTGGCCATTGCTCAGCTCACGCCTCGCGGGATGCGCCATTTGATTGGGATTATGGTGCGCGGCTACGAATGCGGCAACGAAGTTGGGGTTGATCATCTGTTGAGTTTCTTGAAGGCTTGCAAGACTGGTTCCAAGGGAAAACCCTGTTATTATCTCAAGGGAAAATTGGATTTTCAGATCATTGTGGATCTTCCCGACATAGATCTTTTTTGGGCGGAAAAGTTCTTTTTCGTGAAAATCAATGAAGCTTCAGTTGGCGGCGATCACTTTGACAGAATTCGAGAGAGATGGGGTACTCGCGGTAGTCGACCCTGCCGTGTTGATGCCTTTTGACTTAGCCATATTTTTTGTCTGCTCAGTCTCGCTTGTCTACTCTTTTTAAATTTGCAATTCTAACTCTTCTTCTTGTTTGTTGTTTTGCAGTTTTAAGCCGCATTAAGAAGTTGCCTACAGACTTGTTTGTTCTTCGCGATGCCTTTGCTGCTGAGAAGTGTAGCTGGAAGGAGGATTTTTTTTTGCTCAGAGTCAAAGAAGTGCTAGCTCGTCGCTTTGGAATCACTTCGCCGTATTCTTCGTCAAAGATGTCTGATAACATGAAGAAACCATCAGCTCGTGAGAGGAGAGCCATGGAGACCGGACTGGAGTCTAATGCAAGGGTGTTGGAGCAAGCTAGGCCGTTGATGTCGGTTCCTAGAGTTGGTACGACTGCTACCCCTGTGCCTAAGCCGCGTCGTTCGACGTTAGAGCGAAATGTTACTGCTGCCGCCGATCGTCGATCTGAGTCATCGCAGCGGCGTCACGATGACGCGAGGAGGAGAGATGATGGCGTGGAGTCAAACCATAAGCGTCCTCACGAAGACAAGGAGGGAGGTGCTACTGATAGAGATGACCAGAATAGATCGAGGCACAATTCGAATCTTCGGCGTGACCGCGCGGGGACGACTTCGACTATTCCTTTTGGTGATGCTGCGACGGCAGCATCGCATCTGTCCAAGATCGTCTTTCCGGGTACAGAGTTTCCACCTCCAGGAGATATGTCGAAGGAAGATTCTTATTCAACTACGGCCCTTCATTGTATGAAGGTAAGACTTCGCAACTTTATTGCAAGATAATGATTTTCCTTGTTCCTTATTTCTATTTTTTTTAACTTGTTTTTCGCAATTTTTTTTTTTAGTTCCTTGCGTCGTTTAACAAGCTCGCCATTGACTATGAAGTGACAGTTTCGAAGAATCGCCAGCTTAGTAACGTTCAGAAGGTTTGCGACAATCATAAGAAGCTGAGAAGGGACGCAGAGGATCGCGTTGCTACTCTTGAAGCTGCTATGAAGAAAATCGAGGATAGGCATCGCGAGATGGATGGGACGTTCACAGAGTCATAATCTGAGAGGAAGCGTCTTCAGAAGGAAGTCTCTGACCTTACCACCCGCTTAGATGTTGCTGCCAAGTTTCAAGATGCGGCTGTGCAGCGGGCTGTCGACGAAGCGAAGCGTGATCTGGCGGCGAAGTATGAGGCGAGGATCATCTGTGCTAGAGAGAAGATCAGAGCGATCAATGGTCAGCCAAGAATTGATATAATCAATCTTGCTGAAGTTCGGAGTATCATTGAGTTCGTTAAGTTGCTTCAGAGTGACAAGGCGCCTGATCTTGGCGATGAGCTCGTAGCTCTTAAGAAGCAGGAGGCGGGCTTGGTACTTGCTGATAAGGTGTTTGCCAATCATGTGCGCGAACTTGAGGAGATCCTTAAGGCTTCTCCCGTTAGTACCAGCGACGGTCAGACTAATGAGTTGGATACTGCTTCGGGTTTGAGTTCTTCTGATTCTTCTAGCGATGATGACTCGTCAGACTCCGCAGCCGAGGGTCATTCTGAGCATGATGTTGAGATTGTTGAAGACGCTGAGGAGATCGCGTCTCAGCTTTTTGTTTTGGCGTTTTGCTGTATTTTCGATTTCAGACTTAGTATTTGATTTAGTTTGGATGGTGTTTATCTTTTTGTTTTAATTTATCATTGTTTTTTGAGATGGAGTTTATGAAAACAGCTTTTATGATTTTTGTTTTTTTGTCTTTCGGACGGACCGTTTTCTTACTAAGTCTTTAGCCCATGATCTCGATGCGCTGCTGGGCATGGCTGCTCATTGATAAGCAAAATGACTTATTTATACTTACTATCTTTGAAGTAAATATAGTTTTATCAGTGAGTCTACGTTGATGCAGCCGCTTCGAGAACGACCGTGTTATCGCGTGGTGACCAATGACTAAGTTGTTGGGTTTTCTGATGAACTTCTTGGTCTACAGGCGAGCCTTCACTGACACACCCGCTCATAGAATGAACACAAGATTTTGACCAGCTGACCGTGCGCTGGGTTTCTGAGTAGAACATTCTGGTTTACGGATATGTTCCCGTGAACAAGTCCGCTCCAGCAATGAACACAAGACTTCGACCAGATGACTGTGTGCTAGGTTTCTGAGTAGAACATTCTGGTTTACGGATATGTTCCCGTGAACAAGTCCGCTCCAGCAATGAACACTTGATTTTGACCAACGATTTGTTGTGTGCTGGGTTTCTGAGTTGAACATTCTGGTTTACGGATATGTTCCCGTAAGCAAGTTCGCTCCAGCAATGAACACCAAATTTATATAGCGCGCTTTATCCACAGGGGATGTAAAGAGTTCGTCACTGTGGCCAACATCAGCGAGTTAACAAGGAGAAGAAGTCTGTTTCAGAGAAGACTTTGGATGAATAGCTTAAGTGAAAACTTGGCTTCTGATAATGGATTTTTGATAAGTTTGCAAGTGAACACTTGGCTTTTGATAAGTTTGCAAGTAAACACTTGGCTTTTGATAAGTTTGCATGTAAACACTTGGCTTTTGATTGATTCAATACGGAAAGCCGTGTAAAAAGAGGGGAGTATACGAGTATACGTACCCATTTCCCCCTTTTTAAGGAGGGGGGCAGCTGTACCCATCCGAAAATGGGTTGCCTACGTACCCTTTGCAGGGATTAAGCTGCCCCGTAGTTCAAGTGAAGTAATCTAATGAAAGTACTTCTTTAGGTGCATCGCGTTTGATATATCCTAGTTTTTATGGTTTTTTATATGGTATTTATTATTCTATCTAATGGTTTTCATGCGGTTTTATGTCTTAAGTGGTAGTTTTAGTGTGTTTGTAGTGTTTAGAGTCTTTTACAGGTTAATTGAGCAAAAAGGATGAAAAAGAGATATTGGACAGTTCTGAAGCGTCATATGTCAAGCAATCGTTGGAGGCCTTAAAGTCATTGGATTGATCTGAAATTTGGACATGAGATAGACAATTGAGTCAGCTTGCATCTAAAAGAAGATTGAAGTCATTTGGATCAACGGTCATAAAGTTATACCAATTCTCGTGAAGATCTATCATTCTGGCTAAACCGACGAAAATAAAGGAAAATTTCAGTGTTTCCTAATTTGACTTGGTTTTGTCAGGGATTTCGACCTGCACGATTTTAGACCTATAAATACATGTTTTTAGCCACTTTAGAAGGGAACCCTTGTAATTTATTCAGACCTTTTGATTCTAAGCTTTTGGGAGAAGATCTCTGAACCTTATTGACAATTCGGAGAAGATTTCTGAACCCACTTTGTTTATTTATTGATTTCATATTTTCTTGCATGAATTCTTCTTTTGATTTGATTTCTATCATGTCTGAGTAGTTTTCCAATTGGGTTTTAGGGTTTCAAAGGGATTTCAGGGTTTGATTGATTAAGATGTTGATTTAGGGATTGATAACTTGGTTTCTTCATCTAGGTTGTTCGTATTGCTGGAACTTGATTAGCTACCTTGTTTCTGATATTAGGTTGTTTAACGCATCAAAAGTGTTTGTTTAAAAGCCTGAAATAACCTATTTGAGCAAAGCATCCCTAGCCAACAAAAGCTGATGTTAGGGTGTTCTGTGAACATATCAAACTTGACCATTAATGCATGTTTAACCTCTTGAATTCAAACGACAGTTTAGGATCTTAGGTTGTTAGACATAGTAATTGATGCTACGACAGTAGATCAATTTGATTTCGGGATTTGAGTTCTAGAACGATTACTAATGCTTTCCCTGACAATTTATCTATTTATGAATCTCTGAATCTCTGCGAATTCCCTGATGCCCAATGCTTTTAATTCATAAGTTTACATCTTTTAGTTTATATTCTCGTTTTGATTTGCATTCACAATCATATTTTCGTCTTAGCTTAGTTTCATTCTCATATATTCGTAGTGTGATACTTGGTCTTTGTGGATTTGATCCCTGAAATACTACTTCGATTTGCTGTGCACTTGCAGTAGTTATATAGGTTTAAAACTCTGTGTTATCAAGTTTTTGGCGCCGCTGCCGGGGACCAATTACATTGCCTTCGAATTTGGGATTGAAATTTAGTCTGAGACACTAACTTTTTTTCGTTTTTCTTTTGTATAGGTTCTTATAGTGATGGCCATGGATTACAATGAGTGGCCACAAGAGGAGGAATACACATTCGATGATGAGCCTTATGTGGAGCCTCCATTTGATGAGAGTGTTCTTACACTAGAACAAAAAGTGGAGTTGGATGAGCTTTACAAGGAGAATCAACCTTGACAAGGAGAGACTTAGCAGCTATGATCCGGGTGAATCTCATCTCACACCGGGCTTCACTTGAAGGAAGAGAGCTCACGCTTTCTGAGATAATTGTAGCTCATGCTCTTGAAGAGGTTATATATTGGGTTCCACCATGCCAACTAGAAGGTACATACGATTCATCCTTTGAATTTCATGATTATGAGGATAGTCACATGCCTTGCATTGAAGATGTAGTTTATAGTTTGCAGACTCCCATGCTCATTAATGAATGTAATGAATTAATATGTGGGACTGAACGACTAGATACTTTAAGAGTAGAAAAGCTTGCTAGAGATTACCATGAAGTATGTTTTGATATTAATTATCTATGTGCTTTAAATATTCATGATCTCGAGTTTAAGTTTTGAATGCTTGAAGAATCTAGTTCTCTTCTTGAAAAATCTTGTCTAGGAGAAGTGCTTAATGTAGATGAGCTCTTGATTCAGGTAGATGATCCTAGGGTTGAGATAAATTCTAGGAATGAGAATGTTGTGTTTTACATAATTGATGGGGATGAAGTTGACTATTTTGTGATTAACTCGGTTAAACCTGTAGTTGACTTTATCTTTCCATCAAATGCATTTGATTCTCATGAGCATCTAACTAGGGAAGATTTTAAGATATATGCTACACTGGTAGTAAAGTCCCTTGATGAGAGTTTTATATTTTTGTCATGGATGTGTCATCTTGCATATTTTGTTCATCTTACAAATAGGAGAAGGACAAAATGTGCATTGGCCCAACCTTTTGATTCTCATGATTAACCTATGTGTTCATAAGTCAAGCTAAAGACTTAAAACAAGCGTTTGGTGGGAGGCAACCCATCTACTAACTTTTAGTTTTGGTTTTTAGTGTTTCAGAAAAAAAAAAAAAAAAAAAATTCGTGCAAAACAGGGGAACCATCGGAGGAGCGACAGATCGACCATACAAGAGAGGATCGATCGATCCTTACCAAAAAAAAAAAAAACCACCCGTGCAATGTACGTGCAAAAAAAAAAAAAATCGTGCAAAACATGGGAACCATCGGATGACCCAAGGATCGACCAGAGGAGTAAGGATCGATCGGTCCAGAAGCAGATCGATCGATCTGGGCAAAAAAAAAAATATTATTATTTTATTTTACTTCTTCTGAGTCTTTTTTGCCTTTCTCTTTATTTATTTTCACACCGAGACGGTGTGAAGTAAGTCTGGGAAAAGGTATTCATCGTTTACTAACACCATTTTTCTTTGTTTTGTTTCTCTTGAGTCACTTTTGATATTTTTCTTGAGTCAGTCAAAGTAGTTTTATTGAGTCAAGAGTATTATAGTTAGGAAACTATGATGTAACTTTTCTCTTTGTTTATTGACTATTTCATTTGAGTGACCATTGCTACAGAATGAATTCAGATCCGACTAATGGAAAATCCAAAGGCTGACCAGTTAACTAGAGACGTCTCTTGTTCCGAAAATGGGTTGCCTACGTACCCTTTGCAGGGATTAAGCCGCCCCGTAGTTCAAGTGAAGTAATCTAATGAAAGTACTTCTTTAGGTGCATCGCGTTTGATATATCCTAGTTTTTATGGTTTTTTATATTGTATTTATTATTCTATCTAATGGTTTTCATGCGGTTTTATGTCTTAAGTGGTAGTTTTAGTGTGTTTGTAGTGTTTAGAGTCTTTTACAGGTTAATTGAGCAAAAAGGATGAAAAAGAGATATTGGACAGTTCTGAAGCGTCATATGTCAAGCAATCGTTGGAGGCCTTAAAGTCATTGGATTGATCTGAAATTTGGACATGAGATAGACAATTGAGTCAGCTTGCATCCAAAAGAAGATTGAAGTCATTTGGATCAACGGTCATAAAGTTATACCAATTCTCGTGAAGATCTGTCATTCTGGCTAAACCGACGAAAATAAAGGAAAATTTCAGTGTTTCCTAATTTGACTTGGTTTTGCCAGGGATTTCGACCTGCACGATTTTAGACCTATAAATACATGTTTTTAGCCACTTTAGAAGAGAACCCTTGTAATTTATTCAGACCTTTTGATTCTAAGCTTTTGGGAGAAGATCTCTGAACCCTATTGACAATTCGGAGAAGATTTCTGAACCCACTTTGTTTATTTATTGATTTCGTATTTTCTTGCATGAATTCTTCTTCTGATTTGATTTCTATCATGTCTGAGTAGTTTTCCAATTGGGTTTTAGGGTTTCAAAGGGATTTCAGGTTTTGATTGATTAAGATGTTGATTTAGGGATTGATAACTTGGTTTCTTCATCTAGCTTGTTCGTATTGCTGGAACTTGATTAGCTACCTTGTTTCTGATATTAGGTTGTTTAACGCATCAAAAGTGTTTGTTTAAAAGCCTGAAATAACCTATTTGAGCAAAGCATCCCTAGCCAACGAAAGCTGATGTTAGGGCGTTTTGTGAACATATCAAACTTGATCATTAATGCATATTTAACCTCTTGAATTCAAACGACAGTTTAGGATCTTAGGTTGTTAGACATAGTAATTGATGCTACGACAGTAGATCAATTTGATTTCGGGATTTGAGTTCTAGAACGATTACTAATGCTTTCCCTGACAATTTATCTATTTATGAATCCCTGAATCCCTGCGAATTCCCTGATGCCCAATGCTTTTAATTCAGAAGTTTACATCTTTTAGTTTATATTCTCGTTTTGATTTGCATTCACAATCATATTTTCGTCTTAGCTTAGTTTCATTCTCATATATTCGTAGTGTGATACTTGGTCCTTGTGGATTTGATCCCTGAAATACTACTTCGATTTGCTGTGCACTTGCAGTAGTTATATAGGGTTAAAACTCTGTGTTATCAAGTTTTTGCACGATTGTGGTATTGGGACGTCGGTCATGCTGGCGAGCCCATATACGCCTGGTTTGATAACTTTCGTTATTTTTTAAGGTCCTTCCCAGTTTGCTCCGAGTTTTCCTGCATTCCGTTCAGCTGTGTTCTGGAAGACTTTTCGGAGGACCAAGTCTCCTTCGTGAAATGGGCGAGGCCGAACGTTCTTGTTGTGATACCTTGCTTCGGCGCTTTGATAGTTTTGGATTCGGACCAAGGCTTCATCTCGTCGCTCGTTAACCAGATCCTTCTCGTCAGCCATCATGAGGTGATTAAGTCCTTCTTGTAAGGGAAAAAGTCGGCGGCGAACACCGGGAAAATGTACCTCTGGTGGAATGACGCACTTCATTCCATAAACAAGCGCAAAAGGTGTTTCTCCTGTAGCTCGCCGCGGAGTTGTCTGGTGTGACCAGAGAACACCTTCTAACTCATCTGCCCAGCATCCCTTCTTTTGATCAAGTCGCTTCTTCAATCCATCAACAATTGACTTATTGATTGATTCGGCTTGGCCATTTCCTTGCGGGTATCTTGGTGTTGACTTGCTGAGACGGATCTTCCATTTTTCGCAAAATCCCTCGAATCCAGCGGAAATAAACTGCGAACCATTTTCGGTAACAATCTCATAGGGAAATCCATGGCGGCAGATGATGTTTCGCCACACAAAACCCTCGACTTGGGCATCCTTGATGCTGGCGTAAGATCCTGCCTCGACCCATTTTGAGAAGTAATCCGTTAGGACAAGTAAGAATTTCTTTTGTTCGGAGGAGTGCATTGGTCCGACGATGTCCATGGACCATCGCATAAAGGGGTAAGGTGATGTGATAGAAGAGAGTACTTCAGCCGGCTGGTGAATCATCGGAGCGTGGCGTTGGCACTTTTCGCACTTGGCTGAAATTTTTTCACAATCTCTGATCATAGTAGGCCAAAAATATCCATGCCGCTTGATTTTAATGGCTAACGCTCTGCCGCCAGAATGATTGCCACATGACCCACCGTAAACTTCTTCCATGATACTCCGAGCTTCCTTTCCTTCAACGCAGTTTAACAAAGGACCAGAAAAACACCATTTGAAGACATTACCGTCGAGTAGGACATAACGAGCAGCTTGAGCTTTTAGTTTGCGGGCCGCCCACTTGTCATTGGGAACTACGCCATTGCAAATATACTCTCGGATTTTATCAAGCCAATTCGTGTCGCAGCCGTATTCTTTTACTTTCACTTGAGTATCGTCCATGACCGTGTTAGGTAGGCGGTTTCTTCTGCTAAGAATGTTGGTTAGTTCGCTGCTTACAGCTGGTCGTCTTGCGGTTCATCATCTGGAATAGGCGTGTCATTGGGTAACCATTCGCTATGCAACATTGATTTATCAATTTGAGAAGGCTCGTAGTCAATCTCCATCATCTATGGCTCGCCTGAAGTTAAGTCTTGGGTCGAGTTACCGGTTACGGTGTTATCCTTATCTGCCGCGGTGATGACTTGTTTGCTGGTAACTCCCTTGCTCTGTTTTCCCAGCTCGGTAGGCTGGTCGACTACTTCCATTTCAACATCAGAAACTTCGTCGGGTGAGCTGTCCTTACCAGTGAGGGCTTTCTTAGCTTGCGAGCGTGTCACGACGTTGACTCCTCCAAATATGTTGATGCTCGGATGTTCGATGTATTCCACCGGTATTATTCGTTTAAACTCCAAACTAGATGTTGAAGCCAAGACCGCTAGTCCGTCCGCCGATGTGTTTTTGCCGCGGGGTATTCTTGTCAAACTGAACTCTTTGAATCCCGCTGCCAGCTCTTTGACTATTCGTAGATATGCTTCAATCCTCTCGTCTTTTGCAACATACTTTCCAGTGAATTGATTGACGACAAGCTGCGAATCACATAATGCATGAAGGCAATCGATCCTAAGTCCTTTGGCAAGCCGAATTCCTGCCACCAAAACTTTATACTCTGCTTCATTGTTGGAAGCTCGAAAACCCAATCGGAATGATTGCTCTAGTATCTCTTCAGTGGGAGATGTCAGACGTATGCCGACTCCAGCTTTTTAGATGAAGATCCGTCGACATGAAGTTTCCAGAATGAAGTTGGTTCTTCCTTGTCGAGACTACTCTCCGGCAATTCAATCAAAAAATCCGCGAGAACTTGAGACTTGATGCTAGTCCGGGCATGATATTCAATGTCGTATTCACTAAGTTTGATTGCCCATTTGGCAGTTCGTCCTGACTGGCTGGGACTATGCAAGACAGACCGGAGTGGAAATGTGCTAAGGACTATTATCGAATGGGACTAAAAGTATGGCCTCAACTTCCGTGCCGACATCAGAACGGACAAGGCCAACTTCTCCATATGAGGATATCTCGTTTCAGCATCGGTGAGGCTCTTGCTAACGTAGAATATAGGCTTTTGCTCACCTTGCTCTTCTCGAACGAGGACTCCGCTGACCGCTGTCTCGGACACAGCAGTATATAAGAAAAGTGGATTGCCCTCTACTGGTTTGACGAGCACTGGAGGACTTGATAGGTACTTCTTGAGCTGCTGGAAATCCTCCTCGCATTTTTCTGTCCATTCGAACGGTTTCTTCTTCTTTTTAGCGGCTTGCTTCCTTTCCTGTGGAGTCAAGTTGGCAGCTTCCTCCTCTTCAGCCTGTTTTTTCCCGCGCAGAGTATCGTAAAACGTTAGACACTTGTCGGTTGACCGTGAAATAAATCTATTAAGAGCTGCTACTCGTCCGGTAAGCCTTTGTACTTCTCGCTCTGTTTTAGGCGAAGCCATATTTATGAGCGCATCGATATGCTTAGGATTTGCCTCGATACCTCAGCGAGTCACCAGGTAGCCTAGGAATTCTCCAGATGTCACGCCAAATCTGCACTTAGCTGAGTTCAGCTTCATGTTGTGGGAGTTTAACCTTTCGAAACACTCTTCCAGATGGGCAACGTGATCTTTTTCTTCTAACGATTTTACTAGCATATCATCGATATAAAATTCCATTGTCTTGCCGAGTTGGTTGGCGAACATCTTGTTTACCAAGCGCTGGTACGTTGCCCCGACGTTCTTGAGACCAAATGGCATTACCTTATAACAATACATTCCTCTGTCGGTGATGAAAGCTGTTTTGTCGCGGTCGTCTGGTTTCATGAAGATTTGGTTATAGCCGGAAAAAGTATCCATGAATGATAACAACTTGTTTCCAGTTGTTGCTTCGACGAGCCGATCTATGTGCGGAAGAGGAAAGCTATCTTTCGGACAAGCTCTGTTCAAATCGGTAAAATCAACGCAAACGCGCCACTTGCCATTCTTCTTTTTTACCACCACTGGATTTGCCAACCATTCGGGATATTTGATCTCTGCGATCGAGCCGACCCGTAGTAACCTTTCCACCTCGTCATTAACTGCTGTTGCCCTCTCCGGGCCGAGCTTTCTTCTTTTCTGCTTGACTGGTTTGAAGGTTGGGTCAACGTTCAGTTCGTGACTTGCTATGTTGATGTCTATCCCCGGCCTATCTTCGGCTTTCCAGGCAAAAGTGTTCACATTCTTTTTCAAGAAGGCGACGAGCTGCTCTTTGATTCCTTCTTCCAGGTCGGCCCCAATTTCCACACATCGATCAGGGTGGTGTTCATCAATGCAGACCGTAACAACGGAGTCGCAGGTCAGCCGAACCTCTTTCGCGTGTTCCTCCATGATCTGTAGTTGCTATAAGAGTTTCGAGAGGCCTTTTTCTGGTTCTCTGTCCGTCTTCATCTTCTTGTGCTGCTCCTTTACAGTATCTTCTGTGATGGGCTTTCTCAACTTGTGTTCCGCCAGGAAACACCTGCGTGACTCTTTTTGACTCCCGGAGATAGTTTTTATTCCTTTCGGAGTAGGAAATTTGACGCAGAGATGATATGTCGAGGCGACTGTCCGCATCAAATTTAACCATGGCGTTCCTAAGATAGCATTGTAAATTGCTGCATGATCTGAAATTTTAAACTCGATCATTTTGGTCATCGCTCCAGCTTTAACGGGTAGCCGGATGAGTCTTGCAGTCATCGTTGTTTCCCCAGTGAACCCGGTAAGCGGCTTTGGCCATGGCTTGATCTCGGAAAGATCAATATTCATCTTTCTTAGGGTGTCCTTGAAGATAATGTCGACAATGCTTCCCGTGTCTATCAGGATTCGTGCCACCTCGCAGTCGCCGATGACGAGCTCGATTACGAGGGGGTCATCATGAGGCCTATCCATTCCCACAGTCTCTGCTTCTTCGAATGAGATTACGTCGTTGGGTAACTTTGAAGTGGTCTGAAGATTGACGCTGATCTCGGCGCGTCGCTGAAATGCCTTAATCGATAAAACAGTGTCGACACAATAGTGAGATCCGCCCATTATCATGTTAATACGCCTTCTGTTTTCAGGGGGTGGGCTCTCGCTATTCTGCCTTCCGCGTTTCTGCAGCTCATCGTTGGGTCTTTCCTTATTGTCTGCCTCAAAATCCTTAAGGCTGAAATCTCCCTTAAGCTGGCCGGCTGCGAGCTTTGCAGCGAGCATGCGACCGAGATTTCTACAGTTAGCAGTGGAGTGTCCGTGGATTCGATGATGATCGCAGTAGGCTGCTTCGTCGTGAGAGCCTTGACCTCTTATCCACGTGTTGTTCATCATGCCTCTTCCACGGCCTCTGCCTCTTCCTCTACCATATCCGGGCGAGTCCACTTGAAAATTATGGGCTCCCCTAAATCCTCCTTCGTGCTGTACGAATCCGCCAGATTGGTTGTTCTTCTTATTGCCCTGTTGGTTCTGATTCTGAGTAGTGGCACTAGGCTGTTTCGTCTTTCTGTGTTTTTCTGCCAATGATTTCGTTTCCTCTTCATTCCTTATAAACTTAATTGCTCGATGAAGAGCGTCTTGAATTGTCGCTGGCTCGTTCACGATGATTTCCCTGCGAAAATCGAACTCGTACCACAGTGCCTTCCTTAAAGCCTTGAGGGTGACTCGTCATCAATGTCTTTCACCCTTGACAGGATGTCTTTGAACCGCTCGATAAAACTGCGGAGAGTCTCCGCGGGCCCTTGCGTCAGCTTCCACAGGTCGGCCCCGAGAGTTCTCCGCTCCATGAATATAGCGTAATGTTTGAGAAAGGCTGCAGATAGCTGGCTGAAGTTATCAATGGAGTTGCTCTCGAGCCCAGAAAACCATTGGAGAGCCGGTCCTTTGAGATGTTCAACGAATAAATGGCATTGACCGATATCTCTTTCATCCTCCCTAAAGTTGGCTCGTCCCATTGCTATGGTGAAAGATGTGATATGATCCGTTGGATCGGACTTCCCTTCATAAGTTGGTACCTTTATTTTTCCAGGATCGGATAGTCTGGCCTTTGAGACACGAGTTGTGAAGGGAGTACGCTGTGCTTCTTCAAGCACTCGGTCGATCTCTGGTGCCTTGCTGGTTGCCTGATACATCTGTGAGCGCATCTCCTTTAGGTCTAGAGCTGTTTATTTCATAGAAGCTCGAAGTTCATCCAACTCGGCCTGCTGTGTTCGTGGTGCGGCTTGCCGCGCCCCAACAGTTCGCTGCCTTTCCCAGAGGAAACTTTCTTCCTCTTCGGCGTTCCGCTGTCTCTCCCAGCGGAGATGTTATTCTTCTTCGGCGAGCTCAAAGGCGTACTGCTCGTCTTCTAGGTAATAGGTTTGTCCTGCATCCTTCTACCCTGGTTCGTTGGGCTCGTCGGAGTCATCCTCTTTGGCGTCATCCTCAAGATCGACCACTGACGCAGGCTTGCCAGCTGATGCCATGTAGTGTTGTGATAGCTCTAAAGTTTTACCCTAGAAACAATCCCTGCAAGTGCACAGAAACGCAGTTATAGTATAAAGGGTTATCGTATCCCAAGAGACTTAAAGTTGCACTACTAGTTCCAAGTTCGAATTATGCTAAGTGAATTATAATAAAAAGACTAACAAAAAGATAAAGCCAAATTGATTTTTAACGAGATTAAATTCAAGAGACAAGAGCTAGGTTTTCAGGAAATTCGCAGGATAATCGAAATTGCAGACAAGTTATAATGCTAGGGATATAATTAGAACCGTTCTAGAACATGAAATCAATGATAAAGCTAACCAACTTCCGTTGTGAAAACTATCTAAGTTTAACTTCTTAAATTCCAAATTCCTTTGTAAATTTAATAGGTTAAACCAGCAATGAACTCAGATTCAATTGTTCACAAATTCTCTAAACCAAATTCCTTTGAGAAATAAACAATTTGCTCATCTAAGACTAGATCAGGTTGTTAATAATACTTCCGTATCTATTAAAGCAACCTAGGGTTTCTAATTTTAGTTGGGCAATCCTAAAATCAGAGTTTAAACAATCTAGATGAAGAACCAAAAGATAAACCCTAGCAATTCTAACAAGTCTAGCAATTCCTCATAATCCCTTGAAAATCCCTAAACCTAACAAGCAAACTACTCAGACATGTTGAATGAAACAAACATCATGAATGAATAAGATTGCATAAAAGATAAAGACAGAGAAACAAAAAGGGTTCAAAACTCTGTAGAATCTCTCCCTAAGCTCTCTCTAAAAATCTCCCGTCTCTCGTCCCCTCTGTCTGTTCAATAAAAAGCAACTAAAAACCTATTTAAAGGCATAAAATCTGTGATGGGCTTCTTTGGGCTTCATGGGAATTTTTCGGGCTTCGAACACATGGAGGAAACTTGGGTTGCCATGTGTGTCGCGCGACACAAGCTCTTCTTTCTTCTCGGCTTGTTTCCTTTGCTCGCCAAACAGACATGTCTTCACTAAACCTTTCATAACTTTCGATCGCACCGTTGGAATGACTTCAAACTTCTTTCAGATGAAAGCTAACTCGCTTCTCTAGCTTGTGTCAAAATTTCAGCTCGATCCGTCGGTGAGAAGGGCTTCAACGAGTGCCAAACTTCTGACTTGATGTGTGTCAAATTATATATTTGTACCTAAATTTAACTAACAACACACTCTAGTTGTTGTAGCATAGCATAGGGTCGAACCACAAGGAGTTAAGAATAGCAACACTAAGAATCCAAGTATTCGAATAAGCTAAGCAATTAACACAAGTTTTAACTCGATTTAACTAAAAGATAACACATGGGTATGGTGGTTGATCCAAGGCAATTAGTTTTAAGTCAAGGTGCTTACTTTAAACAATCCTAAATTTCTATAAGTCTAGAACACTAATGAAGATCAATCCTCTCCCGAGGTAGAAACCCTTATGCAATCATGAACTAAACATCAATTCACATTGGTTTCGTTCATTCAAACACACATTAAGCTCAAGTCTATTAACCATCTAGCAATCCTAACATCAAATCCCTTTGGTTATTCAAGCTAGAGCTATACTAAGTTTGATCAAACCTTCAATGAACACTTTCGATGCTATAGAAGGTTTAAGATCTAGATTAAGGTGATCAAATTCAATCTAGCATTAAGAACACTTAGCAAGCATAGAAGTCTAAGAATCTAACTATAAAACACCTTAACTCTTCAACTAATCACCCATGGATCATCCTAACCCATGGATTCAATATGAAACAAACTAAGCTATAACAAATATTTTTGGGATTTTCTTTGTTGTTTTAAAAATAATAAGAAATTCAAGAAAATGAAATGAAAGAAGATAAACAAAATAAAAACATTGGATCATGAGGTTAACTATCATAAGAATGGGTTAACAATCAACAATGATGTCAAAGGTTGAATCAAACACTATCCTAAACAATGGAATATTCATTTTTAAGGTTAGTCCACGCCAATGGTAAAAACCTCTTTCCCTAATCACATTCAAGATCCGCGGTCAAGCATTCCATCTCAATGATTAGACAAGCATTAATATTCTCCCATTTTTGTCACAAGAGTTCATAGAACCACGGTCAAGTAGTTATGTGACCCAAACTCACAACAAGTTTAGTTCAAGTATTTCCACAAACACCTTCCGGGTATGAAAATGCCTAGAGATCTAGATTTTGAGTGGATAAGTCAAAACTAGCATTAAGAACAACTTAAGTGAAGGATCTAACAAAGATCAACCATAATTATCATCATCTAACTATCAAAGCATCCTAATCTAGCATAATTCATGATCCAACAAAGACTACATACTAAACATGATATGAACAAAAGATATAAACATAAGAATAAAAGATAGAGGTGAAGAATCCTTCTCTAGAGTTGCATGAAGATGAAAATCCATCCAAAACATCAAAGAAGAGTTTGGATCAAAACCCAACTCAAGAGGAAAGGAAACTTCCTCCATCAAAAATAAAAGTCTCCTCCACTCAAGAACAAGAAAAAGTGAAGTTGTCCTCAATAATGAGGTTGATACAGATATTTATGGCTAAAAACACGTTTTGATCAAATAAAGTGGGAGTAGGTGGCTGATTTTTCGTCACAAAAGTGCAGTTTTAGTAAGTGGATCGATCGATCCATATGTGGATCGATCGATCCAGTTACTAAAGATATCGATCGATCGATCCTCTTCGTGCTGGATCGAGCTGCAGATCCCGCGATCATTTTGAAGAATTTTAGCAAACGGATCGATCGATCCATATGTGGATCGATCGATCCAGTTACTAAAAATCTTTAATTGCTTCTTTTGCTCGCTAGACAGACATGTCTTCACTAAATCTTCAATAACTTTCGCAATACAGCTCCAAATGAGTTGAAACCACTTCCATTGGAAAGATAACTCAATTTCCTTTCCGCTCACAAAATTTCAGATTAATCCGATCAAGGTAAGACCTTCAACAGAGATGATCTTTCAGACGCTTCGGACTTCTCCTGCATGTGTTTTGCCCATTTGATCAATTCTTCTAGCCGCTTTGTCTCCAACTCACTCCAATGTCTCCAAAGTACCTAAAAAGGAACCAAAAATGCACGAAATGCAAAGAAATGTATCTTAAACTCTAAAATGATCCTAAGTATGAAATGAGACTCAAAATGATGAAAAATATGCAAAAATGTAAGTCTAATGACTACAAAAGCTAAAGAAAATATATACTAAATATGCTAAAATATGAATGCATCATGACTGTTCGGTACTGTTCTACTCGTCACGTCAGACATGTGTGTCGCGCGACACAAGAGGATGTGTCGCGCGACACAAGCTCTTTAAACGTGATCTTTGCTTCTCTTCATGGCTCCTTCGTTTCACTTCACTTCCTTTGGCTCCATAATGCTCCATTTAGCTCCAAATCCACTCAACACGTACAAATACCTGAAAAGACTCTAAAGGACACTAGAAACACCAAAAAGACTCGATAAAACAACGGATATCATGGTTGAAAACCGGTAAAAACCATGATATGTCAACTCCCCCAGACTTAGCCTTTGCTTGCCCTCAAGCAAAACATAAACTAAGAAAGTGAAAGAGGTTTGAAAACGCAGAAACTTACCTTTCCTTGGAGTATTGAACTTTCCCTTCCAACTAGTGAACCACATAGTGCAGAACCAACCAAAATCAGACCACCATGTACTTCTCCGCAGACATTCGCAGCCTTCCAAATTCATCCACCACTTCACAGCATAATCCGTTAGTCTTCATCGGTTGGTCTCAATGATCTCAAAGCCAAGAACCTTCTAGACTCATTCCCAGACTATACCATGACAATCAACCCGACACACTTGGTACTTTTCTCTCCCCCCGACTTATGTGATTCTCTATTCTCCTTTTTATTCTATGATTGTTGAGACTCAAGCAGTGCATAATTCGCTAATGTTGTTCCTTGTTAGGAGACAGGGTCGCGACTCACTACCGTTGTTCCTTGTGAGGAGACAGTTTCGTGAGAGTGCTTGTCTTCTACATCCGTTCTAAGGGACTCAGACTACTGCTTTTAAGCTCTGGGTGATCATCTCTTGAGTACAAACTCACTGGATTTTCTTCCTCATCTTATACTCAAGAGCTATCATTTCACCCCAATCCTAACACAAATGATTTTTTTTTCTTAAGTGAATAGAGGGAGAGGAGTACCATTATAAACAACAGGGGTTGCACTTGTCAGATACGAATGAGGAGTCAAGCCCTATGGACATCAATCACAAAGAGATCCGTGCAGTATCTCTGACTTGGCGGATTATACCGGAAGTAACGGACGTCTCTAGTCAACTGATCAGCCTTAGGATTTTCCATTAGTCTGACTCTGAAATTGTTCCTGAAAGAATGGTCACACAACCAAAAGAGACAATCCAACAAACCAAGAGAATGGTCGTTTCAAACTGTTTTGACTCAATAAAAACAAAAAATTTGACTCAAAATAACCAAAATAAAAAGAAACACGTTAGTAGTTTCCTTCCCCCAGACTTAACCAACACTGTCCCCAGTGTTGTTAAACCATGAGCTTGGGAAGAAAAAGAAAAGAAATCAAAACACCAAAAATATAAGTAGACTTACCAGTGGGTTGCCTCCCACTAAGCGCTTGTTTTCAGTCATTAGCTTGACTATGGATGCCGTTTAGGCGTGAGGTGGATCTTTGAGGGGTCTTGGGTCTCACTCATCCGTTGAGAAGCTTGCAAGTGGTGGCTTTTCAGCTCCAGACTTCCAAAGTACAGCACCAGGAAAGAGCTTCATCGTGTTATCTACCATCTTCTGGACAACTTCCTCTCCTTTCTCCCTTAGCTCGTCGGGAATGATGATCTTGAACTTGGAGAAAGGCTTTGAAGCTCTTTTGCGATTCACCTTGCGGGCAGCATAAACTCCATCTAATCGCGGAGGGATAGGAGTCAAAGGTGGAGCACATGGGATCTTAGGCTTGTAGACCCTTTCCTCTGGACCAACCGAAGGTTTTGAAGGATGAACACCCGTCTGGGCAGTGTGTCGCGCAACACAAGAGGATGTGTCGCGCGACACAAGCTCTTCTAAGCCCGTATCGAGATTTTTGCAGTTTGTCGCGCGACACACTCCCTCTGTGTCGCGCGACACAGGCTCTGCAGGCTCCAAGTTCGAGTTTTCTTCGACATCTTCGAATCCTTCCTCATCCATGTCCTTTTCCAAAGCTTGGAACACCTCTTCTTCACCCCCAACGAGATCGCATTAACGAATTGTCTTGGGTTGGGGTCAGTCTTTCCTGGAAGGAACCCCTCCTGTCTCTTGACCGACTGAGCTGTTTGAGCAACTTGGGTGTCCAACTTCTTCATATGTGCGCTGAGCTGCTCATACTTCCCATTCAAATCCGAGTACACCGCATCAATCTTAGTGTTGAGGTCCACTGTCATCTTCTCTTGACCCTCAAGAAGCCTCTCCAACATTGATTCAACTCTGCTTGATTCTGGAGACTTCGGTGGTGGTGATTGATAAGGTGAGCTCCCATAAGACCTGGTGAACCCACTGTTCTGAGCTGGCTGCTGGAACGAGTTGGTGAAGCCCTGGTTGCTCTGGCCATACTGATATTTCTGTCCCTGATAACCTCCTCCGATGTAGTTGACATCCCTAGCTCCATCATCCTCAATGGCCTCAACCTCTGCAGCAAAGTGGACAGCTCTCTTGTTCTTCCCCAACAAGAGGTCCAACTTAGCTTGCATCTCGGCAAGCTGACTACTCTCCAGACTCCCTACGTGCTTCTGCCTGTCGTAGTCTGATGCCCCAGCAGTGTTGCTCGAAGCTAAGTTCTTGATGAGAACTAGAGCATCCTGCGGACTCCTAGTCATGAAGTTCCCGTTGCTAGCAGAATTTAGAGCCATCTGATACTTTCAATCGACTCCTCTGAAGAATGTGCTAAGCAACAGAGCCTCACTGAATCCGTGGTGTGGGCAATCCCTCTGATAGGACTGAAAACGAATCCATGCTTCCTTGAATGATTCTGAAGCCCCTTGAGAAAAGGTAGTAATCCTGGATCTCAGCTCCTCGGACCTTGCATCATCATAGAAGTGGTTCAAGAAAGCAGTCTTCGTTGCTTCCCAAGTAGTCAACGATCCTGGAGGAAGCTGCCTCAACCACCTAGATGCTTCCCCTGCAAGAGAGTATGGGAAGAGCTTGCAGAACAGATAATCATTGCTAACCCCATTAGCCTTGATGCCACCAACTAGATCCTCCACCATCTCAATATGATCCATGGGGTACTCATTGGAGAGTCCATGAAACTGATGCTGCCCCACTAGAGTGTAGTACTGAGGTGAGATCTGAAAATCTGCCCTCTGGAAGGAAGGAGGTCTGATCGCGGATCTGTTGGCATAGAATTGATCCGGCCTGTTGTAGTCAGCAAGTGTTCTGCCCACCTCATTCTCGCCCAGCTGGTGCTGAACTAGCTCGCCACCTTGCAGCTCAGGCTGTTCGACAATTACGTTCCCATTGACGTCAAGTCTCTCACTATGCTCGTTGCATCGGTTCCCCTCTCTGTCATAGAGCAATCCTTCTGCGTTCTGAACAAGCACTACCGTATTGACCATGGTGACTGGTTTCTTCGCTGCTCTGAGTTGGCGTTCTAGCTTTGCGATCTCTGGATTAAGTTCCACTAGTTTTTGCTCCCTGTTGTTTCTGGTTTTGCGATTAGGCATGCACCTGAAACACACAAGAGAAAGAACAAGTGAAAGTTAGTAAATAAAACAAAAAAACAAATAAAAACCTAGACAAAATTCTAATGCTGAAAATATATAGGCAACAATTAAGTCCCCGGCAACGGCACCAAAAACTTGATAGCTCTAAAGTTTTACCCTAGAAACAATCCCTGCAAGTGCACAGAAACGCAGTTATAGTATAAAGGGTTATCGTATCCCAAGAGACTTAAAGTTGCACTACTAGTTCCAAGTTCGAATTATGCTAAGTGAATTATAATAAAAAGACTAACAAAAAGATAAAGCCAAATCGATTTTTAACGAAATTAAATTCAAGAGACAAGAGCTAGGTTTTCAGGAAATTCGCAGGATAATCGAAATTGCAGACAAGTTATAATGCTAGGGATATAATTAGAACCGTTCTAGAACATGAAATCAATGATAAAGCTAACCAACTTCCGTTGTGAAAACTATCTAAGTTTAACTTCTTAAATTCCAAATTCCTTTGTAAATTCAATAGGTTAAACCAGCAATGAACTCAGATTCAATTAGTCACAAATTCTCTAAACCAAATTCCTTTGAGAAATAAACAATTTGCTCATCTAAGACTAGATCAGGTTGTTAATAATACTTCCGTATCTATTAAAACAACCTAGGGTTTCTAATTTTAGTTGGCCAATCCTAAAATCAGAGTTTAAACAATCTAGATGAAGAACCAAAAGATAAACCCTAGCAATTCTAACAAGTCTAGCAATTCCTCATAATCCCTTGAAAATCCCTAAACCTAACAAACAAACTACTCAGACATGTTGAATGAAACAAACATCATGAATGAATAAGATTGCATAAAAGATAAAGACAGAGAAACAAAAAGGGTTCAAAACTCTGTAGAATCTCTCCCTAAGCTCTCTCTAAAAATCTCCCGTCTCTCGTCCCCTCTGTCTGTTCAATAAAAAGCAACTAAAAACCTATTTAAAGGCATAAAATCCGTGATGGGCTTCTTTGGGCTTCATGGGAATTTTTCGGGCTTCGAACGCATGGAGGAAACTTGGGTTGCCATGTGTGTCGCGCGACACAATAGGATGTGTCGCGCGACACAAGCTCTTCTTTCTTCTCGGCTTGTTTCCTTTGCTCGCCAAACAGACATGTCTTCACTAAACCTTTCATAACTTTCGATCGCACCGTTGGAATGACTTCAAACTTCTTTCAGATGAAAGCTAACTCGCTTCTCTAGCTTGTGTCAAAATTTCAGCTCGATCCGTCGGTGAGAAGGGCTTCAACGAGTGCCAAACTTATGACTGTTCGGTACTGTTCTACTCGTCACGTCAGACATGTGTGTCGCGCGACACAAGAGGATGTGTCGCGCGACACAAGCTCTTTAAACGTGATCTTTGCTTCTCTTCATGGCTCCTTCGTTTCACTTCACTTCCTTTGGCTCCATAATGCTCCATTTAGCTCCAAATCCACTCAACACGTACAAATACCTGAAAAGACTCTAAAGGACACTAGAAACACCAAAAAGACTCGATAAAACAACGGATATCATGGTTAAAAACCGGTAAAAACCATGATATGTCATGTTGTTTTGTCGGCCGATGCTGAACCGCTAGGCAGTGCGAGGCCTGCCGCCGATGTCGAGCCGCCAGCTATCGCTTTGCCTTTGTTGATGTCTCGTCCTCCGCTTCTAGGAGTCGGCTCGGCGTTTAGATCGAGCAGACGACGTCGACGAATTCTTTGAGCTTCTGAAGGCGTGGAGAAGTTAAGCCCTGTTGGGGAGATGCGGTCCACGACTTAGGGTGTAAACCTTGTCGCTTTTCCGTGGCTTGCCGCGGTTAAGGAATCCATCCGGTTTTTCATTTTGTTGTTGAAGTTGTCCTCTTCCCTTGTTTTCCTAAGGATTTCTTCGAACATTTCCTTTATCTGCGTGATCTCCGTGGCGAGCTGCGATGGTTTTTCTGCGGGCTTGTCCCCTGCGGTGTTGTTTCCTCCGGGCGGGTTCGCGTTGGTTTCAGGATCAGTGATGACTTTGGGTGCGTTCGCGTTTGTTTCGGAGTCCTTGGCTGCGGATCTGTCTGTAGCGAGTTGTTGAGGGTTGCTGCCGCTGTTGTCTCCGTTGATGGTCATCTCTTCTAATCTCGGTGCGGTGGTGCTTTTTGAGTAAGAAGCTTTACGGTCCCCTTAGACGGCTCCAAATTATGGCGGTCGAATCTCACAATCACGATCTAAGTAATTCTTCGGGGTTTGTAAAGTTCTGCGGGAAGCAACCAAACGCAAATATCTCAAGAGAGGTTTTTATTAAGCTGTTAGAAAGCTGTTTCAGAGTACAAGAGTTTGTCTAATGAATTTTCGATCCCCTTTTTGGGTGATAATGAGGGACTATATATAGTACTAAGTAAAATGGGCCAGCTAATAAATGGACCTGGCCCATTAAGCAATATATTAAAATAAGGCACATTAATCTATTAAGCTTATTTTGCTTATGGGCTTAATATCATTTTGGACCCAGATTCAGACTAGGCCTTTGTAGACTTGCTTTGATCTCGTCAAGACGTTGTGGAGTTGATCTCGTCGCCATATCGATCTCATAGGAGTGAAATCCGACCTCCACAATTAGTGCGATTAATTCAAGTTATTAGTTCATATCAGTTAACCAATGCATAAATAACCAAATACAAACTTAATTTTTTTTAGTTTATCATTTATAAATTAAAAAATCGAACACTAAATTTGATTTTAAGAAATATGTTTGTAGACAGAACGATGAACATCGAGTCACCGATGGATCCAATTCAAAACCATTAAATATTCACTTTATATTTTTAGCATATAAAGGGATATTAAACTCTGATACGTAAACCTAAACCCTTTCAAATACACGTAAAATAATGTAACCAACTTAAGGGTTTGTATGCATCCAGTGTGGGCAATAAGATTTTGAAAATTAAATTTATGCATAAAAACATGGATTTATAATTAACAAATTTATGCCCGAATTTTGGTTTGATATAAATATGTTTTGCTTTTTTCTACATAAAAACACTAAAAAGTTATTTTAAACTTTTATCAAATTAAGATATTAATACATAAACCTAAATCCTCACAAATGAACGTAAAATATTGCAAACAATTTATTTGTTTGTAACAACATAAGGGGTAACACATAGGTGAGCCTACGTTGTTTCCTAGTCGAAGGCCACTTTTCCTCCCTATATGTTGAAATTTTAAATTTAAAGCCAATAATGTGTAGCCCCTTTTTTAATTATAAGAATACATGTGAAATATCATTACCATGAAAGCAGCATAGAGACATTGCTCGCTTGTTAGAGTAATCAAACACGAATAGTTTTTCATCTTTAAAGAAATAATAAGCACATCCATGAGCCAATACTTGTGGATTGATCTTTCAACCTCTTCACCACCAATATGGTTCCTTCCTCTAAGATGACCTTATACGTTGTGACATAGCTTCCTTTTCCTACAACTTCAGTCGAGTCTCTGAACGAGTCCTCAAGATCAAATTAAAAGTATTGCATCATAGAAAACCAAATTGTTCTTCTCCGCCTATTGCATCCCACTCTCAAACTCTACAGCCTTGCATTGAGAGATTTGACGAAAAATTAAAAGGATAACAAAATATGTGGAAGAGAGAGTGAGACAAAGATGTCGACTCATCTTCTCTTATATCTGACATAGTGACATATTAGATTCAAACTTGAAAGCCACAACGTAAAGGGGATCCTTACCCAATAACTTTTGCCGTCATCAGACGTTAATAAACTCAATAACATAACCTCCAAATGTTAGTACCGTGATGTACTTCCACAATCCTTTGCAATACTTCACACAAATCAGCTCCTACGAAACAAACCGCGACAAACTACTACTCGCCTCTCTCCGCGATAGTTCCTCTCTTGGAACCTATTCCAACGCCACAATCGGTCTTAGTCCCGACACTGTCTATGGCCCGACATTGTCTATGGCATGTTCCTTTGTAGAGGAGACACACATGGAACATCAATATCTTTTGCAAAAAGTGTCCAAACCGCAACGATTGAGATCGCTACAAACTGTAGTCTCAACAAAGAAACTAAATTATTTTCAGCATGAATAACTCAAGTGTTCAGCATGATTCATATATTATGGATATGCACACCAAAAGTAGGATAGATCTACAAAAATAATGAAAATAATTAAAAGAAAGAATATATATATATATATATATATATATTTTTTCATTATATATATATTAGTTCTGAAGATATATTATATCTTAACATTCTACATGTATATAAATAATAAGAAACAAAATATAATAAATACAAAGACGTATGATACTAACATATCTATATTTATAATTGTGAGGTGATTTTTCCTACGTGGTGGCTTTACGGTGAGTTTAAGAGTTGACTTGTCGAAAATACTCTAAAACCCCTACTTAATTACGCTGGAATGCCATTGATTGAAAATACTCTAATTAAGAGTTTAAGAATACCTGCTATGGATCGATCGATTATGGGCTTAGTGGGTGATATGCTCAAATTTACCCTGAGCTACTCTCTCAAATTAAGAGATCGTAGTATTACTTAGGGATCGAATCCATAGGGAATCAAATCACACAATCAATCAAAGAATTCGAATTAGGCTAAGTAAATATGTATGAATGTAAAGAAAATAACAAAAGCAAGAAAAGCAAACAATTGTTTCTAGGGTTCTTAAAATCAATGAGACAAAAGGTAGGCTTTCTAGAAATCGCAGGAAACTCGAAACTACAGACAAGTTAGATTGCTAGGGGAATTAAAATTCGTTCTTGAACATGAAAACTCTGTTAAAGTGAACCAACTTTCGTTGCGAAAACTATCTATGTCTAACTTCTTAAATCCCAAATTTCTTTGCAAATTCACTAAGTTAAACAAGCATTAAAGCACAGATTCAATTGTTCACAAATTGTCTAAACCAAATTTCTTTGCGAATAGATAATTTGCTCATCTAAGATAAGGTCAGGTAATTATCAATACTTTCGCATCTAACAATTAACCTAAGATCTAAGTTCTAGGTGATCAAACTAGAACTAACATTAACAACAATCCAGATGAAGAATCCAAGTGATGTTCCCTAACAAATCTAACAAGTCTAGCAATTTCTCATGTTCCTTTGACTAACCCTAAGCCTAACAAGCAAACTACTCAGACATGGTGATTGAAACAAACATCATAGATGAATAGAATTGCATAAAAAGATAGAGTTAGAGATAAATTAGCGTTTGAAAACTCTGTAGAAATCTCTCTAAAGCTCTCCCAAAATCTCTCTCTCCAAGTCTCAATAGAAAACAAGATAATAACATAAAAGCCTAAGTAAAACTATATATACAAGTGTAAAAATCGGACTGGGCTTTGTGTGAAAACATCTAGAACTTCTTGGGCCGAGAAGGAAATCTTCATTAAGTCGCCGTGTCGATCGACACGCATGAGTTGTGTCGATCGACACACCTTCAAAATTCTTCTTCTTGAGTCGGGAACGTGTGTGTCGATCGACAAACATGACTTATGTCGATCGACACAAGCTTCACAGCTCAACTCCGACTTACTTTCTTCCGCTCTTCTTTCCTCGATGTTCCAAAACGCTCCAAAAGCTTCCATTAAGCTCCAATCGATCATTAACCTACAAGGACTCCAAAAGACTCGAGAAACACCAAAAAGACTCTATAAAAAGAACTTATATCATGGTTGAAAATGGGTAAAAACCATGATATATCAACTCCCCCAGACTTAGCCTTTGCTTGCCCTCAAGCAAAACATAAACCAAGAATGTGAAAGAGGTTTGAAAACACAGAAACTTACCTTCCCTTGGAGCAATGAACTGACCCTTCCAACTAGCGAACCACATAATGCAGAACCAACCCAAAATTAGACCACCATGTACTTCTCCGCAGACATGCGCAGCCTCCCAAATTCATCCACCACTTCACAACATAATCCGTTAGTCTTCATTGCTAAGTCTCAATGATCTCAATGCCAAGAACCTTCTAGACTCATTCCCATACTATATCATGACAAATTAACCTATACAACACTTGGCACTCTTTCTCTCCCCCAGACTTATTTGGTTTTTTATTCTTTTTTTCTATGATTATTGAGACTCAAAGCAGTGCATATTTCACTAATGTTATTCCTTGTTAGGAGACAGGGTCGTGACTCACTACTGTTGTTCCTTGTGAAGAGACAGGGTTGTGAGATTGCTCGTCCTCTACATCCGTTCTAAGGGACTCAGACTACTGCTTTTGAGCTCTGGGTGATCACCTCTTGAGAACTGACTCACTGGAATTTTATTTCCTCATCCTATACTCAAGAACTATCATTTCACCCCAATCCTAACACAAATTTTTTTTTTCCTTTTTTTCTAAGGGAATAGAGGGAGATGAGTATCATTACTTTCAACTCGGGTTGCACTTGTCAGGTATGAATGAGGAGTCAAGCCCTATGAACATCAATCTCAACGAAGACCGTGCAGTAGCTCTGACTTGGCGGATTATAGTGGAAGTAGCAGACGTCTCTAGTCAACTGGTCTGCCTTAGGATTTCCCATTAGTCTGACTCTGAAATCGATCCCAGAAGAATGGTCACACGCTAGCAAAGACAATCCACTAAACCAAAAGAAGGGTTGTTCCTAACTAGTTTTGACTCAATAAAATGTTTTGACTCACTCTCAAAAACAAAAACAAAGTTAGCAACTACCTCCCCCAGACTTAAACAACACTGTCCCCAGTGTTATCAAGCCGGAAGTTGGTTGAAAGAAATCAAAGGAAAATTTGAACTCAAGTGAAAGAACAAAATTTTACCAATGTGTGGACCGTGTTGATCGACACAGAGGAACCATGTCGATCGATACAGCTTCTGAAGGATCGGACCGTTGCTTTGTTGAGCAATTTCAAAAAAAATGTTGGCCATGTCGATCGACATAGAGAAGCCATGTCGATCGACATGGATCTTTCTGTCTCAGACCGTAACTGTGCTTTACTTTGTCAATTCAGATCAAGTTTCAAGCTATTATATGCATAAGTAACTCAACAAAACGATCAAAAGGAAAAACATTGGCAAATCCATAAGAATTCCAAGTTCAAAGCTCTTAAGAAATCAAGACAAACGGACTCAGAAGAAAACATAAAAATGACTCAAAGTTTGAAAATAAAAGACAAAAGAGAAAACAGAAAAAGGATAAACGGAGAGGAATCTAGTCCTCCTCCTCAGGTGATGCTGGGCGTGGTGGAGATGGCGTGCGAGGACGAACACAGCCACAGCGAGATAAGGAAGACATGGCGTCCCATGTCGCCTGGAGAGCCCGAGTAACCTATTTCTGATAGTCATCCATAGGAATGGAAGGAGGAGTAGGGAAGCGATGCTGCTGTGATGGAGCTCGAGAAGTGCTGGCTCCTGAAGTAGCAGCTCCTGCAGTGCCGCCAGTCATCTGCTTCCTGTTAGTACCCACTGGTCGAAGTAATGTCTCGTCAGACTAAGAAAACAGCAGAGATCGGTCCTCAGATATCTTCATCAGGGCAGGAAGAGGAAGCTCCACCATCATCTGCTGTCCCGGAGCGACAGGGAAAACCTAATGCAACCCAGACTTAATCCAGGTGGTCCTCGTCATGTAATCCACATCCACATACAACCTCGTGTGGTCTACGCTGTATCCTGCAGTAGGAACCCCACAAAACTTAAAGATGGGCTCGAGAAGGTTACCCGCCGCGAAGGTCTTGCCACTGACTTTCTTCAAGCTGAGCGGTGTCTTCCTCAGAGAGTAGAAATGCTGAATAAGCACCATCCCCATGTTGGGCCTGATTTCGTCCCAAGTGGGGTTCGGGATGATGTCCCGAAGAGCATAAGAAAGCAGCACCAGCTCGTGCCTCCTCATCTTCCCGGGCTCCACCTTGCACAGAATAGTGGTGGAGAACAATCGAACCAAGTAGCGAATGACTGGATGGCGTACATCAGTGTGCGTGGAGCTCGCTGCATTGTACATGCCTACTCCAATGCGTCTCCAAAGATCCTGCTCCTCAAAAATCTTCTCAGGAAGATCCCTAGCTGGATAATCTATGGCGAAACCGAAGGCACTGCAAATATCATGGGCAGAGATCGCATAACGAACCCCACTAGCCATGAAGCTCAAGAACCAACGACTCGGGTCATCCCTCTGTTCTTCTTCAATCGCACTACAATACACTCTAACCGTCGCGAAGAACTGCCTCACTAAATCGAGATACAGGGAATTATGCCTATTCGCGATTGTCTGCAAACCAGCCTTGCCCAACAACCCATTCACCTCGTCTATGATCTTCAACCCTTTCATCGTCCGCATATGAGCATACTGTGTTGGTACAATCGTAAGCTTCAACTACTCATTATACAGCAACGAGTCATATTCATCCCACTCATCACTGATCGGCCTATTCTCAACGTCCTTACGCTGGAAAACCTTCTTAGGCTCGACACCAAACTCCCTTCCAATTGCAAACTCCGTCCCCTCTTGTCTTGGCCATAATGGTTGAGTTTCAGATTGATTAGAATGTTGAGAGCTCGATCCTTCTTCCTGTCTCTGTCTCTTGCCCCTGTTCCTCTGAGAAGCCATCTGCAAGACAAACACAAAAGGAAACAAAACAAAAATTCTGAAATCAGTAAAGGCAGCAAGCTCTGGGCATCTATGTCGATCGACACAGCATGTGGTAACTCGGAAATTCGGCCATTCAACCATTCAAATCGACAAAATTAAGGCATGGTTCCAGTCTATTATCACCCTATGAGTGCATACTAAACATTATCATCACCTAATTCGAACCAAAACATCCTCAAATTTCACCTTTTCTTCATAAACATCAAAACGAAAAATTGAGTTTAGGGTACCATACCTTTGCAAATCGAGAAAAAGGAGACTAGAATGAGAAAGAGGATGAAAATCCGAATGGAATGGAACCAAAAATCACTCAATTCCGTGAAGAATCGAAAATATTATGGTTGTGCAAAAATCTCTCAAATTTTTTTTCGTGAAGAACAAAGTGAGGGAGTGAAGAAAAATAAAAGCAGTAGAGTTTAAAATACTTACCTCGTGTGGTCCGCTGGGCATGTCAATCGACACCACTATCCTGTGTCGATCGACACAGGCCTTTTTCTGTTGTTTTTTTTTTTAAACTGAAACACCAAAACTAAAACTAAAAGTTAGTGAAATAAAACGAAAAATCTAAGTAATACACACTTACAAGTGGGTTGCCTCCCACTAAGCGCTTGTTTTTCAGTCATTAGCTTGACTGTGTCAGGGCTCAAGCTATTGGTAGAATGGTGCAGGGAACAACACCTGGAAAGAGCTTCACAGTGTTATCCACCGTCTCTTGGACCACTCCCTCTCCTTTCTCTCTCAACTCTAAAGGAATGATGACTCTGAACTTCGAGAAAGGTTTTGAGCTCCCTTTGCGCTTCACCTTGCAGGCAGTCAAGACTCCATCGGCTCTCAAAGAGGGTGGGATCGAAGGTGGAACACTTGGGATCTTCTTGCACTTGGACTTTGCTGGTTTGATGGCTCCATGATGTGCAGTGGAAGGGGTCATCTTAAGGACGTTTTGGACCTTCTTCACGTCACCTTTAGGGTCTAGACTTGGCTTCCCTCCATTAGTAACGGTCATACAAGAACTCTCTATGACAAGCACTGAAGGATAGAAGACATTCTTGTTGATCTTGGTGAAAGAGATTCGTTGATTTGGAAAATCCACAAAAGCTCCCACAGTTGCAAGGAAGGATGCACCAAGAACCAATGGTTTATTGCTACCCTTTTTCGACTCCATAACGTGGAAATCTGCAGGAACGAGATAATCTCCCACTTGAAGCATTAGGTCCGGAATGAAACCTTTCGAAGTTGTAGGAGAACCGTCAGCAAGCAAGATGGACAATCTTGAAGGTTGTAGATCCAGAATTTCTAGCCTCTTTGCCATAGTCTGAGACATAACATTAACATTAGCCCCAGTGTCACAGAGAGAATTCCGTAATTCCACACCGTTGATTGAGCAAGGGACAACAAACATCCCTGGATCATCAATCTTTTGTAACTTTTTCAGCGATGGTTGAGCATGTCTCTCTTTCTCCTTTGGTGTTTTGACTCTAATAGCTGATGGGTATGGAACCTTAGGCTTGTAGACTCTTTCCTCTGCACTAACCGAATCCTGAGATGTAGTTGGTCTCCTCTGGGTAGTGTGTCGATCGACACACTCCTTGTGTCGATCGACACAAGACTTTCGTGTCGAGGTTGCGTCGAGCTCTGTGTCGATCGCGGTCGATGCATCAACGATTGCGTAAAACCTTTCAGGGTGTGTCGATCGACACGCTCCTTTTGTGTCAATCAACACAGACTTCTTCACCGATTGCATATCGTGATTCTGGGCTTGTGTCGATTGACACAGCCCTTTTATGTCGATCGACACAGAGTCTGCAGATTCCAAGTTCGTGTTTTCTTCAACCTCCACGAATTCTTCCTCATCGAGACCCTTCTCAAAAGCTTGAAACACCTCCTTTTCACTCCCCAAAGTGATTGCATTGACATGTACTCTTGGGTTTGTCTCAATCTTAGCTGGTAGAAACCCTTCCTGCCTTCGAACATTCTCTGCAGTTTGAGCAACTTGGGTGTCCAACTTCTTCATATGGAGATTGATAGCCTCAATTTTGCCATTCAAATTAGTGTACATGGCATCCATCCTCCCATTGAAGTTAACTGTCATCTGCTGTTGACCCTCCAAGAGCTGCTCAAGCATTGACTCCATCTTGCTCTCCGATGTCTTAGGGGTAGGAGTTTGATAAGAAGATGAACCGTAGTTCCTAGTGTAGTTGCTCTGAAAAGGCTTCTGAAACTCGGTCTTCTGAAACTGCGGCTTAGAGTAGCTAGGTGAACCTTGATTTCTAGTGAATGTAGTTCTCGGGTTGTTCCCGTTGAAGCTTCTGTTACCCTGCTGATTACCAAACCTCTATCCCTGAAAACCATTACCACTGATGTAGTTGCAGTCCTCTTCATCTTCCTCTTGTTCCTCTGGAATGAAGGTCTCTACCTCTTGAGCAAACTGCACCGACTTTTTACCCACTAGCAAGTTGTGCACCGAATCCAACTTGGCCTTCACCTCAGCGATCTGGCTACCATCCATGTTTCCTCCAAGCTTCTTCCTCTCAAAGTCTGCATTCTTGGTACTATTGCTAGAAGTCAAGTTCTCAATGAGCACCAATGTATCCTCGGGATAGTTGGTGTTGAAGTTCCCACTGCTCGCAGAGTCAAGAGCTATTTGGTACCTCCAATCAATCCCTCTGACGAAAATACCAATCAACTGAACATTGTTGAAACCATGATGAGGACAATCTCTCTGATGAGCCTTAAATCGTAACCATGAAGCCTTGAATGCTTCAGTAGGTCCATGCTTGAATGTGGCAATCTTCATCCTCAAATCCTCGGACCTCGCCTCATCAAAGAAGTTGTTGAGGAAAGCATTCTTGGTATCCTCCCAAGTAGTCAGAGATCCTGGCGCTAACTGCTTCAGCCAGTAAGCTGCTTCTCCACCAAGAGAGTAGGGGAAAAGCTTGCAGTAGAGATAGTCGCTGGACACTCCATTAGCCTTGATGCTAGATGCTAAGTCCTCAAACCTCTCTATGTGATCCATGGGGTGCTTAGAAGAAAGTCCATGGAAAGGATGCTGAGCCACCAATGAAAAGTAAGCAGGCTACAGCTCGAAATCATTCCTTAGGAAAGTGGGAGGTTTGATTGCAGCCCTGTTGGCATAGAACTCATCAGGCCTGTAATACTCTCCCAATGTACGTCCACGCCCATCTGGCTCTTGGCGTTGTACTGCCTGACGACCAGGCTGCTCAACCTGCTCAGGTTGCTCCACTATAGCAACTCTATGCTCATCCAATCTCTGACCCTGAGCATATACTTCTGACCTTGTAAATCCTCAAGGCCCCCATCTTCCCCTCTGACAAGAACCAATGTGTTGACCATCTTGGCTGTTCTTCTCGCTGCTCGGTTAACTCGTTCTAACCTACCAATCTCAAGATTGAGATCAACTAGCTCTTCGTTCTGGTTGCTCCTGGTAGTGCGAGTATGCATAAACCTGAAACACACAAAACAAAGAGAAAAGAGCGAGTAAGTATCAAAACAAAAATTAAACACTTAGACAAAATTCTAGTAACTAAAATCGATTGGTAATATCAATTTCCCGGCAACGGCGCCAAAATTTGATATGCTCAAATTTACCCTGAGCTACTCTCTCAAATTAAGAGATCGTAGTAGTACTTAGGGATCGAATCCACAGGGAATCAAATCACACAATCAATCAAAGAATTCGAATTAGGCTAAGTAAATATGTATGAATGTAAAGAAAATAACAAAAGCAAGAAAAGCAAACAATGGTTTCTAGGGTTCTTAAAATCAATGAGACAAAAGCTAGGGTTTCGGGAAATCGCAGAAAACTCGAAACTACTGACAAGTTAGATTGCTAGGGAAATTAAAATCCGTTCTTGAACATGAAAACTCTGGTAAAGTGAACCAACTTTCGTTGCGAAAACTATCTATGTCTAACTTCTTAAATCCCAAATTTCTTTGCAAATTCACTAAGTTAAACAAGCATTAAAGCACAGATTCAATTGTTCACAAATTGTCTAAACCAAATTTCTTTGCAAATAGATAATTTGTTCATCTAAGATTAGGTAAGATAATTATCAATATTTTCGTATCTAACAATTAACCTAAGATCTAAGTTCTAGGTGATCAAACTAGAACTAGCATTAACAACAATCCAGATGAAGAATCCAAGTGATGTTCCCTAACAAATCTAACAAGTCTAGCAATTTCTCATGTTCCTTTGACTAACCCTAAGCCTAACAAGCAAACTACTCAGACATGGTGATTGAAACAAACATCATAGATGGATAGAATTGCATAAAACATAGAGTTAGAGATAAATTAGGGTTTGAAAACTCTGTAGAAATCTCTCTAAAGCCCTCCCAAAATATCTCTCTCCATGTCTCAATAGAAAACAAAATAATAACATAAAAGCCTAAGTAAAACTATATATAGAGGTGTAAAAATCGGACTGGGCTTTGTGTGAAAACATCTGGAACATCTTGGGCCGAGAAGGATTTCTTCATTAAAACTCCGTGTCGATTGACACAGATGAGTCGTGTCGATCGACACAAACCCTTCTGTTTTTTTTCTTCTTGCGTCGAGAATGTGCATGTCGATCGACACACATGACTTGTGTCGATCGACACAAGCCTCTCTGCTCGACTCCGACTTGCTTTCTTCCGCTCTTCTTTTCTTGATGTTCCAAAACGCTCCAAAAGCTTCCATTAAGCCCCAATCGATCATTAACCTACAAAGACTCCAAAAGACTCAAAAAACACCAAAAAGACTCTATAAAAAGGACTTATATCATGGTTGAAAATGGGTAAAAACCATGATATATCAATGTAAAATAAGTTTTCAGCTCTCGGTAAATTATTTTTATCAAAAAAACAAAAAAAAAATTATTTTTATCATTCAATCAGTTTCCTATTTTAATATATATTACACTTTTTGAACTATTCATTAGATCCTAGAAGAATTAATGTCCTTACAAGGATTAATCATTCAAAACACACATGACACAACGAAACATAATATATGTGGACAAAAAACATTGTATATATATATATATACTGTATATATATATGTATTGAAGATTGTTCTTGTACGTTACACGTAAACGACCACTCTTTTACAATAGAGCAATAATCAAAAATGCGGAGAACACAAAATATATGTGTCATTCCGAAGCTTTATACATACGTATGTAACTATGCATAGTAGAACCACCGTAAATTAATATTGTGTAGATTAATAATTATCATAAACTTTTTTGGCCCACTATATATACATCTTTTTAAAAAAAGACAAAATAAAAATGAAATGACTTCTGCAAGAATCGAAACTACCACCTTTACATCAACACTCACGACTTTTACCAGTAGCGCTAATAAAACTTTACTGATCATGTTACTCCCTAACGTTTTTATATTCGTTTCGGAAATTCATGGTACTCCTAAGAGCAGACAACGAATGAAGTCTCAATTCTGAGCTTTTTGTTGTTTGTCACATTGTATATATTATACAAGTTTATTTCCACTTAAGCATCTTGTTCTGAAATCTTCAAATGAGCCGACATTTTGTTAAATTCAGGTAGCTATCGTAACAAAAAAAAAAGATAAAATCAATACAAGTGTTGTTATGACAAAAAACCATGTAGAAAAATCAATACAATATACTAATCTGATACAATTATTACATTCATTAGCCATTGTTTATCCTTATATATACTAGGACTCGGACCCCCGCGAAATCGCGGGGAAAAAAGTTATTTGTTAAAAAACTATATGCAATGTTAACATTATGGAAATTAAATACTATATAAATAAGTATACAATGTAAATATAAAACATTTTTAAAATTTTTAATGGTAGAAATAAAAAGATGAAAAAATATATGCAAAAACACGACATTATAAATACTTTTTAGACTTATGGAAAATTTGTTATAAATAAAAAGAGCAAAAAATTATGAGAATGTGACGCAACCATATAACAATAAACGAGTTATTCAAAAAGACACAACTATATGATTAATTAAAAACCATAAAACGTTTTTTCGATATAACGCAACCCCAAAAAACTAATAACCATAAATAGTATATCTTGAAGAGACTCAACCCTAGCATTAACAGCCATAAATGATATATCTTGAAAATACACAACCATAAAGCAGTTATATTGAAAATGCGCAGCCCTTGAAAATAACCATAAAGTGGTTATATTGAAAAACGCAATATTTGGAAAGAACCATAAAATGATTATTTTCTAAAGAACACAACCATAAGCAGCATTTGGAGATAATTAGAAAGCGGTTCTATCAAAAATACACAACCCTTGGAAATAACCGTAAAACGGTTTTTTCCTAAAGGACACAATCTTAAATAACCATAAAGCGGTTATATAAAAAAGGCAACTTTCGAGAAACCGGTTATATAAAAAATAACTTTTGAAAAAAGTGGTTATATATATAAAAAAGCAACCCTTAGAAATAATTATAAAGCGGTTATGTTGAAAAGATGCAATCTTTGAAAATAACCAATAAACTAAGTTTTCCGAAAAGATGCAGTTTTTGGAAATAACTACAAAGCGGTTATTTTCAAAATGACACAACCAGAAATCAGTTATCTATATAGTAGATGCAATATTTGGAAATAGCCATTATACGGTTATATCGAAACACACAACTCTTAAAAAAGGTTATATAAAAAAGACTCGTCCATTAGAAGTAATCATTAAATAGTTATTTGCGAAAAGACACAAACTTAAATAATTATAAAGCGGTTATATAAAAAACGCAACTCCCGCATATGGTAAAAACGCAACCCTTGGCCCACAAAAAAAAAACTTTTTTTCTTTCTCACTATTAGTCTTATCAATAGAACAATTCATGAATTTTTATGCCATTTAAATTAATTTGAAGAGTTGTAACTTTTCAATGGTAACTATATAGTGGTTATTAAAAAAAGGTAACTTTTGACATACCTGAAATACTAGAAAGTAGTTATTATTTTTAAAAAAAAAACGTAACACTTGACCAAACAGAACAATTGACAAACAGTTATATTACGTTAGTCAATGAGATTTGGTATGTGTAAATTGGTATGTGTAAATTGCCGAATTAAGCGCCGAATTATAAAGAAACTGAAACTCAAATTTGGTATGTGTAAATTGGTATTTAGTTCATATTTTAACCGAAATGTGTTGAGAATCATGAAGGGAACATGGAACCAAGTATAGTAGTGATTATTTTTGAAAAGGTAATAATTATTGTTAAAAAAACTTCCAACGTGAACATGAAATTATTTAAGAACTTCAATTTGATCAATTCAAGATAACAAATTTGTTTATTATAAAAATTTGATCGATGATTAATCAAATCAAATGGATACAAAACCTGAGAACTCTGTAACTATCTTTTTTTTTTTGAAATAAAAACTCTGTAACTATCAATAGCTAATAATTAATGAATTATAAAAAAACAAATGGATTAGTTATCGGGATAAAATTTAATTATTTGGGACTCCAACCTGGTGTAGTAAATACGGATATAGCACATCTTAAGCCAAGGAAATAGATTTAATTGTTGAACAATTAAAACAATACTCGTTTCATATTACTTGATTTTAAAAGTTTTTACACACAAATTAAGAAACTATTTAATTTTGTATTTTTCTATGTAAAATCATCAATTCTAATATAATTCAATCAATAAAAAATAATCTGCAGAATTTAAATAGTCAAAAACAACAAAAACATACTCCCTCTGTTTCACAAAGATGAATTTTCTAAGTTTTTCACACATATTAAGAAGACGAATTAATTGTGTATTATAAATGTCTTAATTTTCACAATAAACAATTTTCAAAAAAGTTTGACCAATAGTGTTTCAATATTTTTGATCAGTTTTTGATCATTAAAAATTATAATTTTGAAACAATATATACATGTTAAGAAATATTAGCAAACAATGAAAAGTCACAATATGAAAAGTTGTAACTTTTTAAAAATAACCATATAGTGGTTATTAGTAAAAGACAACTTTTGACATACCTGAAATGTTATAAAGCGGTTATGAAAATATATAAAATTTTAAATATAAAAAATACAAAACAGAAAAAAGATTTAGTATTAATTCTTTTCGTGAGTTATGTCTTTTGCTTGATGCATGTGAATCCGAGGAAGTATATCGGGATTATTTCTTAAAAGATCATGTTTTGATTAAATTATTTTATTGTATAATACTTGTAAACGTGAACATGAATTTACATAAGAAAGTTTCATGTATAGAACGTTTCTTCATTTTTGTGACTAAAAATTATAATTTCGAAACAATATATACATGTTATGAAATATTAGCAAACAATAAAGTCACAATATGAAAAGTTGTAACTTTTCAAAAATAACCATATAGTGGTTATAGAAAAAGGCAACTTTTTTTTTTGTTAAAGTAGAAAAAGGAACCTTTTGACATACAAACAATAAAAAGTCACAATATGAAAAGTTGTAACTTTTCAAAAATAACCATATAGTGGTTATTAGTAAAAGGCAACTTTTGACATACCTGAAATGTTATAAAGCGGTTATGAAAATATATAAAAATTTAAATATAAAAAATAAAAAACCGAAAAAAGATTTAATATTAATTTTTTTCATGAGTTATGTCTTTTGCTGTATGCATGTGAATCCGAGAAAGTATATCGGGATTATTTCTTTTTTTTTTTTTTGAACGTCTTGTTTATTAACTTAGAAAGTGTACATGAGTCTCATACAATCAAATGTTGAATACAAAGGGGAATAACATTGTAAATACAACAAGAGTGATATTGAGACATGCCAACATGAGCAAGTTTATCTGCAATGGCATTGGTTTCTCGTTCTGTGTAAACAACCTCGACGCCTGCAAACCGACTCATCCAATGATGGATATCATGGATTAAATTGTCTATTGCTACGTCCTTTGTGCGACACTGAATCAAATCGACGAGTTGTTTTGAATCACCTTCAAATATAATGCAACGATATCCACGGGACCAAGCTATTTGCATAGCATGGAGTAGGCTATAAGCTTCAGCTTCGAGCGCATTACTTGCCTGAGGTAAAAAGGAAGATCCTGCACATGAAAGTTCACCATCAGAGTTTCTAATGATCCAACCTGATCCGATATGTGAGCCGTGTTGATGGAAGCTTGCATCATGATTGCATTTGAGCCAATTCACCGGTGGTGGTGACCATCTTGAAGACCGGGGGATATGGTTTCTGGGAGGGGGAAGGTTAGTCGGGGTGGAGGAGCTAGTCCATTCATTGGCTTCATTCTGGGCTCTGCAAATTATATCAGAAGGGCTCCATTGACGCCCATTGAAAATCAAATCATTACGTGCTTTCCACATGCTCCAAAGTAACCAAAACCGCTGAGCAAGAGCATTGTTATCTGGCGATGAAGAAGAATGAGCACATCCAGTGAACAAGAGATTCATGTTGACATCAATGTTGTTAGAGACGGAGTGGTGATTGAAAAGATTTGGACACATAGTGTTCCAAGTGTCAATCGCATGAGGGCATGAGAAGAGGATGTGGTTCGCGGTTTCGTGTCCTTGAGAGCATCGTGAACAAGTAGGGTCTATAGGTATTCCATGGCTACATAATGAGGCTGCTGTTCCAAGGGCTTGAGATGAAGCTCGCCATAAGAAGAGTTTTAGCTTTGGGGCCAAAGAAAGTTTCCATATCTTCGTCTTAAGCTTGACACTCCCAATTGGCGGCTGTATGTGCGCTTCACGTGATTGTGATTCAAGCCAATAACCGGATTTGACCGTATACTCACCATTCTTGGAATAGTGCCATATGAGTTTGTCAGGGCGCGGATGTTTTGGGATATATATCTTTCGAATTTCTTGAATATCCTCGTTCGTAAAGCCTTGGAGTTTCTACATATCCCACTGCTTCTTTTTTTTTTTCGAATAGAATGTTAAATTATTCAAACCCAAAAAAAACGTTTTTACATTGGTTTTCACCATGCGTTATTAGACATAATATCTTGATTATATAATCCTAGCTCCGAACCATTCAATTAGACCTTCCTCATATTGCTTGTTCCCCGTCGATCGAATGGAGCAAATCCTATTTCTTATCGTTTTGTCGATAAAGTTGATGAGCGTTCCGCTTGGCATCGCATGAGCACCATGTTTGCGACCATTTCTCTCTCTCCAAATATGATAAACCGTTGAGTGTAGAGCATACTTTAGGAGGAACAATTTGATTGGTGAGAGGTTCGAGTTGTTGAGTAATACCATGGTTTGATTCCATCGTCTTGTGAAGTTTGTCCGCATAAGTGGCCGAGCTATGTTCTCCCAAATCTCTGTTGAGTAGCTGCACTCAAAAAATAGATGATCTCTTGACTCCTCTCCGTCATTGCAAAGGACGCAGTCACTGTTTGCTCCACGACCCCATCGGCTTGTGCGGTCTCCCGTGCTTAGTCTATTATGGTTAGCTAACCATACAAGGAATGCATATTTCGGGGTAGCATACTTGAACCATACACTACCATACCAATCTTTTTGTGTCCCAACTGAGCGCATAGCCATCCAAGTATCTTTTGTTGAAAACACCTTCTTAAACATGTCTTGTTTCAATCGCCAAAGAGATATATCATCCTCCAATGTACGTGATCGTCGTTGGACTTTTGATATCTCCTCTTCCATATGATTCAGGTATTCGACTCTGTGTTGCCTTGATCTCCTTGTGAAGACCGCGGCCACCGTTGCGTTGATATTGATTCCCATGTCCATCGTACCTCTTGGACCTGTTAAATCATAGAGACGACCCAAGTTGCACCAATTATCGAACCAAAACGAGCAATTTTCTCCATTTCTAATCTCCATTTTGTGGAACGGTTTTGCCAACTCTCGATATTTTACCAACTTTCTCCACATCCAAGAGCCCCCTTTTGTATCCGCTTTGATAGACCAAAAAGAACTTTTCCTTATCAACGTTTTCTTGATCCAATTTACCCACAATGACGATGTTGATGAGACAATCCTCCATATTAGTTTAAGGCAACACACTTGATTTGCTTCTTTCAATGATCTTATTCCTAATCCCCCCTCCTTTTTCGGTTGGCAAATATCCGACCATGCAACTTTCGCTTTCCTTGTGTTGAGTTCGGGGCCAGACCACAAGAACGCAGCACAAATGCGGTCAATCTCCTTGATGCAGCCACTAGGTAACCGAAATGCTGTAATCCAGAAGTTTACGATGCTGCAGAGCACCGATTTAATAAGTTCCAACCTGCCTGCATAGGATAGAGACCGTGTTGTCCACGAACTGATACGATTCCGTATCATTTCGATGAGCACCGAACAATCGGACAAGGTCAGCCGTTTTGTTGTTAGTGGAAGACCCAAATACCTCACCGGTAGGTGACCTAGCTCAAAGGGAAAGTGAGCAAGAATGTCTTCCTGATTTTGATTTGAAACCCCCGCAAGGTATATCGTTGATTTCTCCACACTAATACGTAGGCCTGATCGTACTGTAAAGTCTTCAAAGATGTTTAGTACCCTTTCCACCGAACGTTTGTTTCCTTCAATAAAGATCATTAAATCATCGGCAAAGCACAAATGCGTTAGTTTAACTAGCTTGCATTTCGGATGGTACCCCATAAGACGTTTCGCAGCAGCTTGATCAATCATCTTAGAAAGCACGTTCATACATATGACAAATAGATATGGCGAAAGCGAACATCCTTGGCGTAATCCTCGCTTACTACCGAAGTATCCAGCAAGGTCTCCATTGACTTGCACCGAGAATGAGGCTGTTGAAATACAAAGCCTTATCCAATGCACAAATTTCTCCGGGAAGTTCATAGCTTTCAAAATGTTTAACAAAAATGACCATTGAACAGAATCGAATGCCTTCGATATGTCTATCTTCATTGCACATCGCGGAGAGACCGAGTTTTTATGATAGTCTTTGACGAGTTCTGTTGCCAACAAGACGTTCTCCATCAGAAGTCTCTCTTTAACGAAGGCGGATTGGTTTTGAGCGATGAACTTTGGCAAGATCAGCTTTAGTCGGTTGGCTAGGATTTTGGAGATGACCTTGTAGATGACATTGCAACACGAGATTGGTCGAAAATCTTTCATTTCAATCGCTTGTTCTTTCTTTGGAATAAGAGAAAGAATTGTTGAGTTCAAACCCTTTGGAAGAAAGCCTTTGGTAAAGAATGATTTGATTGCATCCACAAATTCTTTCCCCGTAATCTCCCAAGTTGCTTTGAAGAATTCAAAAGTGAACCCGTCGGGACCGGGCGACTTGTTATTTGGCATTCCAAAGATTATTTTTGTGACCTCTTCTTCGGTTACTTCTTTACCCAGTTTCATATTGTCCATTTCCGTGCATCTAAACTCAAGCATATTCTCCAACTCCTCTACCGTCATGCCTTTAAATTCCTGTGGTATGTGTGATAACAAGTCCGTAAAGAAACGCTCTGCCTCCATTTTGATGTCTTCCCCCGTTTTGAGTATATCACCAGTAGGAGTTCGGATTTCTCTTATTGTGTTTTTCATTCTTCTCGAGTCAACCGATTTCTGAAAGTATGAGTTGTTGTGATCTCCCACATTAAGCCAATGTATCTTGGAAGTTTGTTTTAGTACCTCTTCTTCCCATTCCGATAGTCGTTGCCATTTTTCAAAGGCCTCACCCTCTTCTTTTATCATCGCTGTGGTTGGAGTTTGCAAAGTCCTTGCTTGTTTTTCACAGAGTACCCCATGAGCCTCCTTTGTTCTTCGTGATAGATCACTCAACTTATCCTTACCCAAAGACCTTAGAAGAGGTTTCAAGTCTTTTAGCTTTTTAGAAAACCTGAAGAGAGTTGATGTAGAGATGTAGAGAGGCGTCGTCCTCCCCCAAAAATCCTTTACAATGTTCAAGAATTGAGGCATCTTTGTCATAATATTTGCAAATTTGAATGGCTTCCGAACTCTTCTTGCTTCCGTGTCAAGTAAAATTCTACCCCTCAAGTGATCCGAACACCCACCTGCCTCGAACACACTATAAGCGTTGGGATACGAATTGAACCACAAGCTGTTAACAAGTACTCTATCTAGTTTTTTGCAAATAAGCCCCTCCACTCTCTTATTACACCAAGTGAAAAGAGGACCATGGTAACCAAGGTCCATAAGAGAGCTGTACCGAATGACATCTTGAAAGTCTCGCATTCCGGATGATAGTTGCAGACCATTTAAATGGTTTGAGTGCTCCGCAACCTCCAAGATTTCATTAAAATCACCACAAATGATCCACGGTTTATTCCTAAAAAGATTGGAATTATGGTGTTGACGAATGTCTTCCCACAACTCCTTTCTTTCCTCGACAAAGTTTGAAGCATAGACAAACGAGCAAAAGAATTCCTCATCGCTTCCCGAAATGAGTACCGAACAAGTAATCATTTGCCCACTTTTGAAAACCGGTGTGAGCCTTGTCTCAGGCGCCCATAGCACCCAAATACGCCCAAGTGGGTTGTATTCGTAATTAGATATTAGAGACCATTGTTGAAAGACTTTGGACATAATATTGTTGACTCGAGACTCCTTGACCCGCGTCTCCAATATGCAGCCAAATTGAAAAGAACCATTATTTACCCAACTCCGGATAGTGGAATGTTTTGATGATTTGTTGAGACCGCGCACATATCCCACTGCTTCGCAGTCCACAAATCTTTAATTTGCACATCGGAGTCGTTTATGGCGAGGGTTGCAGGTCATGGTGGGTGGGACGAAATCCAGTTGCTATGCGAGACCTTGATATTACCATCACCAATCTGCCATCGTAACCCTTTCTTGATCATGTCTCTCCCATGTAAAATAGAGCTCCAACCATAAGACGGTTTTGAGCCACTTGTGGCTTGGGTAAATTCATCATTTGGGAAATATCGCCCTTTCAGAATTCGGTGAAGTAAAGATTGCGGTGCATTAAGGATGTGCCAAGCTTGTTTGCCTAGAAGGGCCGAGTTGAAATCGCTAAGATCTTTGAACCCGAGACCGCCTTGCTTTTTGGAGAAGGACATGCGCTCCCAACTTACCTAAGACATTTTGCGCTTGCCATTGTTTGATCCCCACCAGAACTTCGACAAAATGCTGTTTATCTCCTCACAAATAGATTTCGGTAACCGAAAGCAATTCATGGAGAAAACTGGCATTGCTAGGGCGACCGATTTCAGGAGAATCTCCTTTCCCGCAGTCGAGAGATATCGATTATGCCAACCCTTAGTTTTCTCCCTGACTTTATCAATGATGAATTGGAACATCTCTTTTTTCTTACGGTTGAATTGTTCGGGCAGTCCAAGATACTTGCCACAGCCTCCAACTGTAGGTATCTGAAGTATATTTTGTACTCGAGCCTTATTGCATTGGTAAACACGGGAGCCAAAGGAAATTGAGGACTTCTGTGTATTGACTAGTTGTCCTGACATAGTTCCATAGTCAGCCAGAATCGCTGATAACGTTGTGCTATCTTTGGTATTAGCTTTGCAGAAAAACAAGGAGTCATCCGCGAAAAATAAATGGTTGACTCGTAGACTGCCATTTGAAATTGCTAACCCTTGGAGTTGATTACGATTTTGAGCTACCTCCAGTTTTTGAGATAACATCTCAGCACATATCAAGAAAAGATAAGGGGATAGTGGATCACCCTGGCGAATACCTCGTTGTGGTTGTATGAATCCATACGGAGATCCGTTGACAAGAATCGAATAAGAAACGGTTCGAACACAACCCATAATCCAATCTACCCATTGAGCACAAAATCCAAGTGACGACATGGCATTTCGCAGGAAGGACCATTCAACTCTGTCGTAAGCTTTGTTGATGTCGGTTTTAACTGCCATATATGATTTAGCTTGTTGTCGACGGACTTGAAGGGCATGAGTGAGCTCGTGTGCGATCATGATATTGTCTTGTATATGTCTGCCTGGGACAAATGCAGATTGGTTTTCGGAAATGATCTGTGGAAGGATCGGTTGCATTCTTCGAACCAATATTTTGGAAATTATTTTGTAAACAACGTTGCAAAGGCTTATTGGTCGAAAATCTTTCATCGTTTCTGATTTTTCTCTATCATTCTTAGGAATAAGAACAATATTAGTATGGTTTAGTGGTTGGTGGAGAATACCAGATACAAAGAAATCTTTAACTTCTCGTATGATCGCTGATCCAACAATCGGCCAATAATGTTGGTAGAAAGCCCCATTGAATATATCAGGTCCCGGAGCTCGGTCTGGTCCAATAGAGAAAGCTGCGGTTTTTATCTCTTCATCTGAAATCTCTTTGGTCAACTCTATATTCATTTCCGGAGAGACTTTGCTAGTGATGTCATCGAAATACGATTCAATGCTCGGACCACGATTACAAGAGAAGAGATTTGAAAAATATGTAGCCGCCTCTTGAGCAATTTTTTCCTCACTATGGAATTCATTCCCATTTTCATCTTTAATAGACACGAGTCTATTTCGAGCTTTCCTTGTCTTGGCACAATTATGAAAGAATTTTGTGTTTCGGTCTCCCTTTTTTAACCAGAAGTTTCTGCTTTTTTGCTTCCAAAAACGTTCCTCATCAATATAGGCTTGGTGGAGTTGTTTCTTGATTGATGCAAGACGATTCACATCTGGGTGGGGTTTAGTGAGTTCGTTTTCCAGTTGCAACTTGAAGCTCTCGATCTGTTTAGCAGAGTTGCTGCGATTAGATCGTTTCCACCTAGCTACATACTTTCGGCATCGAGAGATAGTGTCGGCTAAATTTGATCCTGAATTGTTGGCCCATCCATCTTTGATTACGTCTTCTACTCTCTGATCTTGTAGCAACCTGTTGTCAAACCGAAATTGTCCCCTTTTCAAGGTCGTTTGTGATTCAATGGTGAGAATTAACGGACGATGATCCGACGCCACGGGTTCAAGGAACAGCACTTCGGAAGCCGGGAACATTGCGGACCAATCTGAGTTTGCCATTGCTTTGTCAAGGCAGCATTGAATTGTTTCCTTTATCCGTGATCCTGTATATGTTGTAACTTGTTGTCCAGACCAAGAGAACCGATTCCCCTTATGTGGAATGTGAACCATATCGCAATGTGAGATCATGTTGTTAAAGTTGGTAAATTCCTGGTTATCTCTAAGTGGACCACCTAGTTTCTCATTGTTACTTGTGATTTCATTGAAATCACCAAGCATTAACCAAGGGGCATTTCGAGTTAAGGAGATATCCGTGAGTCTTGACCAAAGGTGATGGCGTGATGGTTGAGATGGATGACCATAAACAAGAGACAAATAGAAAGACTTAGAGTTATTATTAATAAAACAGTCAATGAGTCGAGCATCATGAGATAATACTCGAACATCAATTGGGTTCTTCCCTAAGATAGCTAATCCACCACTTAGACCTTGAGGTGGGACATTACAAATACAAACATAACCCAAATCAACAGCCACTTTATTTATGTAACTCGGTTGTTGTTTGGTTTCTACTAAGAAAACTAAATCAAGAAGATATCTACTACAAATCTCCTTGAGTCGTTGCACTGCCACAGGCTTGCCTAAGCCTTGGCAATTCCAGGAGCCAACTCTCATTGACACTGTGGCGGTACCGGGCCCGCCGCGCCTCCGATCAAGTCGTTTGAGTTGGAACTTTCACCAGTTGAGATGGTCTCTTCGATCCGCTTACGTTTTGCAGAGTGGTAACGAGCAGATTCAACAGCAAGGAGAGCATCGATATTGTTTCCAAAAGCAATTGCTTTACCTTTGTTCTGTGGATCGTTTAGATCTTTTGCAGGTTGATGCTGCAGTCCGTTAGATGCAGGAAGTTGTGTGTATGATTCGTAGACTGCTTTAAGCAATTCAGGAGAGATTCTGTGGCCATTAAGAGAGACGAAGTCTGAAATAGACTTCTATGCTTGTCTCGGTGGTCCCAACAGTAGCCGAGATGGAGAATCTTCAATTGCAGGACGAGTTGGTGGTTGTAGGCGTTGAGTCTCTTGATGATTCATCTGCGCAACATCTTGAGGATTGAGATTGTCATTGTCCATATCATCACCAGGCGGATGCATATGGTATTCTTGCCCCGGTTCCTCGCATTCAGTAACATCATGGCAAAGTGATCTGCAACGGAAGCAGTAGTTGCGGAGACGTTATTATCTGAATGTAATTGGGATCCCGGTCTGACCACCGAAGCGGTATCGGTGGTGAAAGACAAGAGGGCGAGACAGTGGCCAATTGATTCGGACACGAGCATACTCTCGATTTGCGGCAGCATCGAGATTGAAATCAGTCTCAACGATATCTCCCAACGTACTTGCAATATGGTAGACAATGGAGTAGGTGTTGAATCGGATAGGGATTTCCCTTATTTGAATCCAGAAGAGCACGTAATCAGGGAAGTCGATTGGCAGATTATCCTCCCAAATTCCAGATGCTATCATCCATTCATTGAAACTCCATGGGCCTCGACGGATTACCAGATCCATTGCTTCACGGGATTGGAAGACAAATTGTGCTCGGTTATTGGCGACGATTCAACCATTCACAGAATCGTCCATGCCCCAGAGACGAGGGAGAAACCTTATCATTGGCCTGAGATTCTGTCTTCGAGGATTAGCCGGTCGTATGATGAGACTGAATCTCGTTGCCATCGACGCTTCAGAGCAAACATTTGCAGGGATTTCAAATTCTTCTCCATCGGAATCCATTTCAAGGTTTTGCATTTGATGGTGAAACTCAAGTTCTAAGTTTCGATTCATAGAGAATCGAAGGATTTGAGAGAAGAGGGGTTGTTTCTGAGACAAAGGGTTTCGCTTTATAGGAGAAGGAGAAGGAACAGTTGGGCGGTTAATCGACGGTTTCAAAAATAGGAAACCGTTGAATCGACAAAACTGTCGAAGGAGGTCCATGAGAAGGAAGATTTGCTCTACAGATGAGAGAATAGTGGTGAGAATCGTCGGAATTCAACGATTATCAGAAGAAATTTGAAGAAAATCTGGGTCCTTTTTTTCTTTCAGAAGAAAATAGTGGTAAACGTGAACATGAATTTATATAAGAACTTCAGTTTGATCAATTGTAAACAACTAATTTATAATGGAATTTGATCGATCGATGATTCACCAAAACAAATGAATAATGACTTTAAAAATATAAAATGGATTACCTATCGGTATAAATTTTATATCTTACCAGGAGAGCACATTATTTTGCAAAATAAATATTGATTTCTTAAAATAAATAACTTCATGGATTGGAATATATTATTGATCAATTTGAAATTGGAATTTATTACATTTAGAAAAATATTATGATTACCTTTACACATATTTAAGAAAGAAACCAATTTGATGTCGTAAATAACATTTACTACTACAAGGTAATAAACACTCACAAGACGATACAATTTTAAATTTAGATCTATAAATCATGTCAGTAAAAAACGTTTTCCCTTCTACACACATTCCCCGTATTGGAACCATTGCTTTTCGTCTAACAAGTAGAAGAATCTCATAGTTTATACGCCATTTCAATTGATTCATTTGTATTGTAGCATATTTAAATTTTCCAATACATATCAAAAATATAGTTGATAACCAAATCGATTGTGGGTGTTTCTTCATCCTTGAAGTGTATAGCAATGTTAACGCAGCTTCAATATTATGATGTTGACAACCTAAATAAACTGCTTACAAATATAAAGAATCAATGTTTCCGTACAAAATTGATAAATCCAAAAACCCACTACATGACCCACCCATTTCTAAAAAAAACAAATTTGGAAATTTCATTAATCTTTTATATTTAAAATTTGACAAAATATCTGAATTGTCTAACGAAGTCCAAAATTCTTTAAACAAGTTTATAATTATTGGAACTTCATCGATCGTAAAAAGATCCAAATTGTTAAATAAATGCAAAATAATAGAATGACGTTTTTGAAAAGATTTAAGTTTTAAGTGAATTGTAGAAACAACGGCCATGACAAAAAAAGGAAGGAAAAAAAGAACGAAACATATATATAAGAAAACAAATTTTTTAACTAACACAACATTTGCAAATAACCATAATACGGTTTTATTTAATAAAACGCAACTTTTGAGAATATGGTTATAATAAAAAGACGCGACTATTCACAAAACGGTTATTTTTAAAAACGTAACTTTTAGGAACTAACCACCAAACAATTATTATGAAAAGACGCAACTATTGAGAAAAATGACGAAAAGACGCAACCCTACAAAATATAACCACCAAACGGTTATATTTTAAAAACAGTTTTAATGAAACAATGCAACTCTTGAATATAACTCTCGAAAAGACGCAACCCTACAAAATAACCGTAATGAAGTTATTTCGAAAATAACTGTGGAAGGTAGAATCACCACAGCTAGATTTATTAAGGGTTGAAGGAGGATGGAGTCTTCAAGTGCGAAATCACAGAACAAGAGATTGAAGATCGGTTTTTATTGCTGTTCTCGTTAAGCTTTCAAAGTACAATAGTTTTTGTGTAAAGAATTACGGATCCCCCGTTCTCGGAGGAATTACATTAGTTTTTATAGTCGACTAGGTCGGCAGCTAACCCTCAAGAAATAAGGAAGTCTTCCTTATCCTTTAAAGTCTGCCGCCAACCCGCTCGGCCCATCTCGCCATGTCTTGCGCTTGGCATGTCTTGTCACGTTCCGGGCTTCCTCGTTATGGGCTCTGCTAGTGGACCTCCTTGTCACAACAGCTTTTCATTTCGAACTTGTCTTTCCCGCCGGGCAATGTTCTCGGATTTGACAGGGTTACCGCCGTGGCTTCGCTGTTCCGGTTGCAGTGTCACGCCGCCGCCTTGTCCGGTAAGTCGCCTCGTCGGACATTGGATAACCGGGTCGACTAGTCGTTTCCGACCCAGTTTTCATACTTAGTCATTTTCCAGGTTTGATCTTCCGGGGGTGAACTTCGACCCCCACAATTAGCCCCCCAGCTCGGTAGTATCAAGTATGATGGTACCGAGGTGAGAAGCATTGCAAGAGTAAAATCAAAGTCCGGTCATACCCGCTTCTTAGTGACTATAAGAAAATTGCGTCAACTTAAGCTCAAGTGATTTTGCCAACCGAACTTAAGCTGAACATTGCCCCTCGAAGACCGCGTGACACTGAAGTGTGTTTTGACCTCGACTCGTCGTGTTTTTCTGAAAAAGTTTTTTTTTTTTAAAAGTCTCCACGCCGCCGCGAGTTCTACCCAAGTCTTGACTCAATCTTGTCAAATAGAACCGAGAGGAAGGCACCGCCGAGGCGTTGAGGAATTTTTGTCGAGGTAGAACCGAGGTGGCAGAGTGGAAGCCAGGTTTGATTCCAAATGAAACCGAGGTGGTGAGAAAACCGCCGCCGAGGTGAGACGTGGAACTGCCGCCGAGGTGAACAAGCAGAACCGCGCCGCCGAGGTGTTGAGGAGTGACGCCCAGGTGAAAGGGCAAGCCGACGTGAAGGATTTGAGACCGTCGTGGTTGGGGAGCGAAGCCCAAGTGAGATTCGTTGACGATGAACCGAGGCGAAGAGAGCTACTGACATGGCAAAGGAGACCTCAGCTTCCTCTTTGACATCGCGGCAAAGACATGGAAAAGTTATGCCGAGGTGATCTTGCGAAATTGAAGAGCCAACCTAGGTGAAAGCAACATCGACCTCGGTGTAGGAAGTCTCTTCGTCGTCATCTCGGATTACGGTGCTGAGGTGAAGAAATCACCGTGGTGCCGAGGTGAACCAAAGTGAAGGCTTTGGCCTCGGTCGACGAAGTGGATTTGGAACCGAAGGAGACGAGGCATGTCGGCTTTTCTTTGGTGAGATTCGCGACGAGGTGCGACGAAATCGGTTGTTGGCGACGAGGCGGATGAGTCATTGTGGTGCCGAGGTGTAATTTTGACCCCGCGTCGCCGAGGTTGTATTTGTCGTCGAGGTCGTCTTTATCGCCGAGGTCGTCTTTGTTGCCGAAGCAAATCTTGTGGTGACGGCCAAGTGAATTGCGGCCAAGGTCAAATTGGTTTGTTTTTTTATGACGAGGCGAGAAATCACTTTGTTTAGGACTTATATTTTTTGCTGGGTTTTTGATAATCACTTTGATTTACGGGGAAGTCACTGTTGTCATACCCGGGACCAAATGAGTATGCTCTAGTGTCAAGACCAACGATTTATTTATTGGGTTTTTAGGTGAACATTCTTGGTGTACGGGCGAGTCGCCATTGACACGCCTGCTCCAAAAATAGACATGCTTTCTCGATGAGACCAACGACGTGTCTGTTGGTTTTTAGATGATCAATTCGGTTTACGGACGAGTTTTCTTTTAACGAGTCCGCTCCATAAATGAACATGTTATCGCGTTGCGACCAACAATTTGGTTGTTGGGTTTAGAATGATCATTTTGGTTTACTAGAATGATCATTTTGGTTTACGGAAATGTTTTCACTAAACTTCTCCGCTCCTATAATGAACATATAGCGATATAACCAGCGATTTGCTTACTGGGTTTAGAATGATCATTTCGGGTTACGCGTGTGTTACTCTTTGAACACACCCGCTCGATAATGGTCATATACCAATTTGTATAGCGCGCTTTGAAATCCTGTTAAGGATGTAATAGTCAGATCTGAAGTATGTGTAAGAGTTTGTTACTGTGGCCAGCAGCAAGGAGAGTGAAATAAGATGTCTGTTTTGTTAAGACTTAGGTAATCCGTATAGGATGTGATTGAGATGCCTGATTAGTGAAGGCTTTAGTAATCCACAAAGGATGTGAGTAGGATGCCTGTTTTGGTAAGGCTTTAGTAATCCGTAAAGGATGTCATTTGAAGATGTTTGTTTTTAAAAATTGCTTTAATTAGATATAGAGTCTATTATAAAGATGGGAGTATATGAGTATATGTACCCACTCCCTCCTTTTTTTTAAGAGGAGAACTTGGTTGAATCGACGTGGTATGGCGACGACGAGGTGAGAGTGGGTTCACCTCGCTGGATTCGACGCGGTATGGCGGCGACGAGGTGAGAGTAGATTCACCTCGCTGGATTCTACGCGGTATAGCGGCGACGAGGTGAGAGTAGATTCACCTCGCTGGATCTGACGCGGTATGGCGGCGACGAGGTGAGAGTGGATTCACCTCGCTGGATTCGATGCGATACGAAAAGACGCAACCCTACAAAATATAACCACCAAACGGTTATATTTTAAAAACATTTTTAATGAAACAATGCAACTCTTGAATATAACTCTCGAAAAGACGCAACCCTACAAAATAACCGTAATGAAGTTATTTCAAAAATAACTGTGGAAGGTAGAATCACCACAGCTAGATTTGTTAAGGGTTGAAGGAGGATGGAGTCTTCAAGTGCGAAATCACAGAACAAGAGATTGAAGATCGGTTTTTATTGCTGTTCTCGTTAAGCTTTCAAAGTACAATAGTTTTTGTGTAAAGAATTGCGGATCCCCCGTTCTCGGAGGAATTACATTAGTTTTTATAGTCGACTAGGTCGGCAGCTAACCCTCAAGAAATAAGGAAGTCTTCCTTATCCTTTAAAGTCGGCCGCGTGGAGCGGGCTGCGCCAACCCGCTCGGCCCATCTCGCCATGTCTTGGGCTTGGCATGTCTTGTCACGTTCCGGGCTTCCTCGTTATGGGCTCTGCTAGTGGACCTCCTTGTCACAACAGCTTTTCATTTCGAACTTGTCTTTCCCGCCGGGCAATGTTCTCGGATTTGATAGGGTTACCGCCGTGGCTTCGCCGTTCCGGTTGCAGTGTCACGCCGCCGCCTTGTCCGGTAAGTCTCCTCGTCGGACATTGGATAACCGGGTCGACTAGTCGTTTCCGACCCAGTTTTCATACTTAGTCATTTTCCAGGTTTGATCTTCTGGGGGTGAAATTCGACCCCCACAATAACTCCCCTCAACCAAAACCTATAAATAGAAGGCGGTTTTCCGAAGAAGAGACAATAAAAAATATTCATTTTTTGGGGATTTATTATAGGGAAATTGGCTCAAATAACCTAAAAAAAAATTATAATCTAAAATCTAACTAAAAACCTTCCATCTAAGGGTGATAAATGTGGCCACATCACCCCATTTTACCAACAATTTAAATATTTTTTTTTTTTTTTGGTTATTGAGCAAAAAGACCCTTTATTATATATAGAAGAAAAGAAAAGAAAAAAAAAAAAAAAAAAAACTGAAAACCGAGTGATCATGAGTTACTTGACTGAATTACGTAAAACCGAACCAAATAAAGCTAGCTACCATCTCATTCTCATGAACTTAAACCGAACAACAAAAACCGAGTTAAATTTCTTCGAATTACTCTAACTGAAACCTTTTTTTCCGGATTAATTCGGTCTTCATATATATTTTAGTAGAACCAACCCGAATTTTCCGGTTTTAATTCGGTACAAATATATGAAGTATCTAAACCGAACCGATCCAACTTCATTACAAATAAAAGGGAAATTACTTCGTCCCACATCGGAAGAGCCGAAGCGGCTCTCTTCTTCCTTTTTCATATATAAAGAATGAACATTTCCTTATTTTTTTTGTCAACATGTGGGCCACAACAGGCCGGCTCAGTTGGCCTATTATCTCCCAAAGAGATATGATGGGCATCGAACCCGAGACCTTAGGTGCCAGTTGGGTGGTGTCAACCACCGGACTACATGTCCTCTGGCGAACATTTCCTTATTTAATTCATATTATTTTGACTAGTTAAGCGATGATGAGAAAACTTGTGGGTGAGACCGCCACCTGGAAGGTGTGTGACTTGTGGATCCTATAATAAAGTATTTGCACTCTTTTTTTTTCCATCTGATGAATTTATTAAGAACTCCGAAATTGAAATACAAAGTACTGACATTACATCTCTCCATCGAAGAGCCTCAATCCCGTAAGGGAGAGTAATCATCGCATCAAAACACAAAATACTAATACCAAAAGAGAAAGGGAGCCAAAAGGATGCCGAAAGTAATCTAGCAACTAAAACCAATCCGTCGAATCGCACCTTCCAACGAAATCCCCAGAGAACAAAGTAGGTGCAGAGCCGAGCCAAAAAAACATGTGCCAAAACGAAATACAAAAAACGTCCGAAAACCAATCCAGCCAACGTGGAAATCTTGTAGACGGACGATGAAATGCGCACAACCAACAACAGCATTTGCACTCTATGACAATGAATTATAGGCAAATTAGCAAAATAACTAAAGTATATGCAAAACTCTTTATTGTTTTTTAAAGGAATCCCACCAATTTTAGTCAGAGAAAATAGTATAATTCTTTACCTAATTAACTCAAGAAAAAAAGAACTGTTTTTTATATAAAACGATATTCTAATGGAAAAAAAAATCTATTACCGTTTAACGCCAGTACGATTTTTTTTAAAGTATTTCAGGTCTTTGATTAAGTTTAGCATGTAAGAAAATGCTGTAAAACAAATGTTTGCTGGAATATACACAAAATACGTGCCTATTACTCATAACACATGGCTTTTTTTTGTTTTCTATAGAAATGTCTCATCGTCCTCATTACATTGGAGTCTTAGAGCATGTTTATGGTGATATTTTCTGGGTTTCTTTCAATATAAAATTATTAAAATTTGAGTAAAAGAAAGAAAAAGAGTGTTTTTGGTTGAAATAATGGGGTGTATTGAAATATAAAATTAATAAAATTTGAGTAAAAAGAGGAGATAGTGGGTATTTTTTTAGAGAGAGTATCAATGGGTTGATATTTTTGATACTTTTGGAGAGAAAATTGATAAAACTTTGGGTGTGTTTAAATATAAAATTAATAAAAATTGAGTAAAAAGATGAAAGAGAAAGTATAAAGTTGAGTAAAAGGAAGAGAGAATGTGTTTTTAATAATTTTATATTTAGTGAAACTTAGAAAATATCATGGTTGTACATGCTCTTATGACTCTTATTCATCATTTCGAAACAAAATAAATATACGTTCGCTATCAATTAATTGTATTTTAGGCGTAACAAAAGACCCATTCAGAGACACATACATTCTTGGGGAAATTGCAAAAAATGCCACTTTTTATGTGCATATTTACAAAAATGCCACCTAAAAATATTTATTTGCAAAAATGCCGCTAATTATAGATTTTTAAATCCTATATCTCAAAATTCTAAACACTAAAAAATGTTTTGACCCCTAAACCCCTCTAAACCCTCATAACTAAACCATAAAAGAACATAGTTAACTCAAACATAAATAATATAAATAAAAAATAATTTTGAAAAAGTAATATTTTTGTAAAAATTTCAAAAGTATGACATTTTTATAAAGTGACATTTAAAAAGTGGTATTTTTTGAAATTTCTCTACATTCTTTTTTTTTTAATTACTACACACACCTATATTCTTTTTTTTTGTTAAACAACACACACCTATATTCGAAACGATAAAAATAACAAAATCACAAACAACGAGCTATCGTAAACATCGCTTCTCTCAAGCACTGAACACAATCAAACACTGACATGTGTGCTCGAAGAGGCAAAAACATGCTGGTTTATATATATAGACTTTTTTATATATAGAAAATAAACTATGATAATTTTGTGCTAAATTTTCTTTTGCGCTTGTAAAATTCTATGTTTTGAAGTTCAAACTACGAATATTAATATATTTTTTGAAAACAAACGATATATAGAAATACATGAGTTTCTAATATATATGTTTATTGTTTAACACATTATTGGTTACGTAAATCAAGTAATATAATAACATCAAATAATTACCCGTTTGATGTTGAAGTATACAAGGTAAGGGATATGGTGCCGACATAACTGGCGAGGCCAACATTAGGGATATAGTTCAAGGCCAAAAGTTGAGCGAGTTCGCGTTAAAGGATCGAACCGCGGTTTCTAGATATATGACGACTGAGGACGGGTCAAAACGAATATGATTCGAGCATATGTTCTAGATTCAGTTAGAGTCTATGTAGTATTTACTTGTAAAACAAGGAAACACGAGCCCTAATCTGCAGCTATATACATCAGAAATAGTGAAACAATAACGGGATTTTTTTCTTTGAGAGTTTAAGCAAAGAGACACGAAGAGCTCCACTATACATACAATAAGAAGAGAACACGAAAAAACAGAGTAAAATGTCACACTGATTGTAGGGATTTGAACCTCCCTTTTGATGTTCACGGAATAGTTTGTTTGAGCAATAAAGTAAAGAACACAGAGAATTTAACGAGTTCAGATCACGGTGTGTGATCCTACGTCTCGGTCTGGAACTTTCCAGTAATCCACTATCACCACAGATTACAATAAGGTTTCTCCCAAGATTTCTCTAAAACACCAGAGAAAAATCTCAACAACAAGCTTAACCCTAATTCCACACATGCTTAGCTTTATATAGACTAAGACAATTACAAAGATAAGACGGTTTAAACTAACCGAAGCCCAATAGAAATAAACCCATTCCTAAGTGACTAAACCAAGTCGCGGACCAAGTTAATACTCAATGATTTTCATCACCAAAGCTCTTCAAAGACCCAAGCCTAACAAATCTCCACCTTGATGACAATCATTCCGAGTATAACATCTTCATCTTTGCTTGCATGTGCAGCTCCAGACAACACCAGCACCTTAGTGCTCTCCTAAGCTGAGAAAACTTAGAGCCTTCTCAAACTTCTCCACAGGAAGAACCTTTGTCAACATATCTGCAGGATTCCTCTCAGTTGGGATCTTCGACAGCTTCACTTCACCAGAAGCAACAATATCCCTAATGAAATGCATCCTTCTCCTAATATGCTTCGTTCTCTCATGATGGACGTTGTTCTTGGCTAAACTCAAGGCGCTTTGAGAGTCACACCAGACCTCTACAGTATTCTGCTTGTAGCCGAACTCTTCTGCCAGACCTATTAGCCAAATCGCTTCTTTTACAGCTTCTACCAACGCCATATACTCTGCCTCAGTTGTAGACAGCGCAACAACAGATTGAAGACTTGACTTCCAGCTAATAACCGTTCCACCTGCCGTGAAAACATAACCAGTAATCGACCTGCTTCTGTCTAGATCAGATGAAAAATCAGAATCACAGAAACCTTCAATCTTGAACTCCTTTGTCTTCCTGAACACAATCTTTCGATCCAGGGTACCCTTCAAATACCTTAGCACCCACTTAACAGCAGTCCAATGTATCATGCTTGGCTTGCTCATGAACCTACTAACCAAACCAACAGCATATGCGAGATCACACCTAGTCCCCAACATCGCATACATGATGCTTCCAATAGCACTCGAGTATGGAACATCATCCAGAATCGTCTCAGCTTCATCATCTTTTACAGCTGACAACTTAAAATGCGAACCAATAGGTGTAGTAACAGATTTAGAGTCATCCATATTAAATACCTGCAGGATCTTCTTGATATAACCAGATTGAGACAAGGTAAGAACTCCACCTTCACGATCTCTCTCAATATCCATTCCAAGAATCCTTCTTGCAGCTCCTAAATCTTTCATCTCGAACCTACTGCTCAACAGATCCTTAACTATCTGTATCTCCTTCATATCCTTAGATGCGATTAGCATGTCATCAACATACAAGAGTAGGTAGATAAAACACTCACCTTTGCTCTCCTTTATGTAAACACATGAGTCATACTCACTCCTTATAAACCCATGACTAACCACAAACTGATCGAAGCACTTGTTCCACTGTCTCGGAGCTTGCTTAAGTCCATACAATGCCTTCTGCAACAAGCAAACATAGTCCTCCTTTCCCTTAACAACGAAACCCTCTGGCTGCTCCATATAGATCTCTTCTTCAAGTAAGCCATGAAGAAATGCATTCTTAACGTCAAGCTGCTCCAGTTCCATATCTTCTTCTGCAACAACCGATAGAAGAAACCTGATAGAAACATGTTTCACCACTGGTGCAAACACTTCCTGATAATCAATACCCTCCTTCTGAGAATATCCCTTGGCGACAAGCCTAGCTTTATATCGAGGTTCTTCTATCTTTGGTATACCCGGTTTCAACCTGTAAACCCACTTGCAACCAATGACCTTCCTTCCTTTAGGTCTCCTAACCAACTTCCATGTTCCATTCTTATCCAGAGAACTCATCTCTTCATCCATACCTCCATTCCAGAAAGTTTTATCCCTACTTTCCATTGCTTCCTGATAATCCCTAGGTTCTTCACAACTCATCTCTGCAGCAGTAATCAAGGCAAAGCTTGCCATATCATAATCGTTGAAGTGACTAGGAAGCTTCGTGATTCGTCCAGAAGAAGTATGAATCTGAGGTATAGCTTCAATCTCCGAACCTCCAATAACTCCACCTGAAGATGAACCTTGGTCGTTATCTTCAACTGCAGGAGCCGATGGTTCTGTACCTCCGTGTCGCGCGACACCAGATGGTGTGTCGCTCGACACAGTCGTGTGTCGTGCGATACTAACAGGTGTGTCGCGCGACACAGTATCTGGAGTCGGGTTCTCCAGCGAAGTCTCCGATGCAGAAACTTCATCTTTCAAGTCTTTGAACACTTTATCTTCTACAAAGACCACATTCCTGCTAACCACACATCTTGATTCATCCAGGAGCCACACTTTGTACCCTTTAACTCCTTCCGGATAGCTAATGAAAATACCCTTCACTGCTCTTGGTTTTAACTTCCCTTGATCTACATGCACATAGACCAATGACCCAAATCTTCTCATGTGTCCATAACCAGGCTTTCTTCCCAGCCATAGTTCCTCAGGAATACCACCATCTAAGGCTGATGATGGGCTTCTATTTATTTGGTACACAGCTGTGCTCACCGCCTCAGCCCAGAATTCTTCACCTAAGCCACTCTCATCAAGTATACAACGCACTTTCTCCATTATCGTTCTGTTCATGCGTTCTGCCACTCCATTCTGCTGTGGAGTATAAGGACACATCTTGTGTCTCTCAATCCCATGCTGCCTGCAAAACTCATCGAAGTCTTTTGTAGGGGTCCGATTTTTCTTCTATGAGATCGATATAACGACGGGATCAACTTTGCAGCATCGTGACAAAATCGGATCAAGTATGAAATGAGGAGCCCAGGAAAACATGTTAACATCGGCTCAACGCGGAATAACAGAAACTTCCCGAGTTCGATGACAAGACATCCACGCCTGGTAACTCCCTCAGTCTTCTAAGTAACAGAGCAAGAAAACAAGCACATGAAAACACGCTGACGTCGACTCAATGAGGAATAACAGAGACTTCCCGAGTTCGACGATGAGACGTTCACACATGTGACTTTGCAGTCCAACATATCGATCTCAGACTTCGACAATTTTTACCTCGGCACCATCTTAACTCGATACTGCCAAGCTGGGGGGCTAACTGTAGGGGTCCGATTTCACCCCTATGAGATCGATATAACGACAAGATCAACTGGGCAGCATCCTAACGAAATCGGAGCAAGTCTACAAAGGCCTAGTCTGAATCTAGGCCCAAAATGACATTAAACTCATTAACAAAAATGGGCTTAATGTCATTTTGGGCCTAATTTTAATATATTGCTTAATGGGCCAGGTCCATTTATTAGCTGGCCCATTTTACTTAGAAACATTATATATAGTTCATTATCATCTCCCAAAAAGGGGATCGAATCATTTTGTAATCAGAGCTTAACAGAAACAGCAATAAAACACATCTTCAACTTGTGCTTTGTGATTCATACTGAGAAGACTAAGTTTCTCTTTTCGACCCTTCACAAATTCAATTGAGTTGGTTTCGACCTCCACAATTTGGCGCTAGAAGGAGGGGAACTTGAGATCTTCTCACACTAAGGAATCACTTCGCACACTAGACAGGAGAAGATGACCAGCAGCGATAACAACAGTGGCAACAGCAGCGAGGACTCCTCGGCATCACGGCCAGACAACACGGCAGCCAAGAATAACCAAATGAATGACGACGCCGTTGACAACGCAGCGACGACTCCGGCAGCCATGACCGAGTTAAAGGACATGATGAAGATACTCCTCGAAAGGACAGCAGATCATGATAAAAAGCTGAAGGCTCTCACAACAGCGAGCAAGGCCCGCAAGAAAACCACAAGGACTAGTGGACCGCGGCGGTCACTCGGGCGGTTCAGACCGCACACACTCAGCTTCTCGACGCCGCACACCGCGAGACGAACCCGAGGAGACCTACCACCAACTCCGCCGCTACGGACAGTGGATCCAACTCCAGAGCGAGCGAACGGAGCAATGGGCACAACACCAGCTGTTTCGAGAAGGATCGCGCATGAACGCCAAGCTGCTTCAGAGAGGATCGCGCGTATGGTCGGCACAGACAACAACCCGCGCAGGACACGCACCTCAGAGAATTGCAGCGCACCTGCAAGGAGAGATCGATCCCAAGCTCGTCGGAATGATGCGAATTTCGAGCACGGCCAAGACTTCGACGACGAAGAAGGACTCAACTGGGTCGAGCAGTTCGAGCTCGAACAGGAACGCAAGGACCTGACTAAAATCGATGGCATGGCTAGGATGCAAGCACAGCTGGAGCGCGCCGCCGCTGACTTAAGAGCTGCACAGTCCCAGATGCACCGGGTTAACAGCAAAGCCCCCGAAATCGATCGTGTGCTCGAGGAGGCGCGGAACACACCTTTTACAGAACGTATCTCGAAGGCAAAGATCTCCGATCCTGGAAGAATCAAGATGCAACCTTACGAAGGAAACACCGATCCAAAAGACCACCTCATGGCATTCACTGTAGCCATGGGAAGAGCGAACTTCAGGGAAGAGGAAAGAGATATCGGGTACTGCAAGCTGTTCGTGGAAAACCTTAAGGGACCTGCCCTCCAGTGGTTCTACAGACTGGAGAAGAACTCGATTGACAACTTCAACCAGCTCTCTGAAATGTTCGTGAAACACTACGGTATATTCATGGAGCGAAAAATCTTTGATTCTGACCTCTGGACCATACGGCAAGGTGAACACGAGAGCCTGCGAGCCTTCATGGGAAGGTTTAAGTCGGTACTATCTAAAGTGGAAGGTTTGAGCAACACCTCTGCACTAGAGACTTTGAGAAGAGCATTGTGGTGTCCCTCTCCTTTTCGTCAAGAGATGACCGTAAACGAGCCGGCGACCATCCAGGACGCCCTCCATCGCTCTACAGACTTTGCCAAGAGCGAAGAGGAGGTCCGCGCACTATCTCAAAAATTAGGAAAGTCTAAGCAGACAAGCGACCCACCGCAGACCACAACCCCTAATGCAGCCAAAAAGAACAACAATGGTTCCGATTTCGTCCAGCATGAAGGAGGATTCAGGGGAGCTCATAATTATCAGATCGAGTCACACGGATATGGTCGCGGTCGAGGTCGAGGTCAAGGTCGCGGCAGAGGCTCCTGGAACAATACATGGACAAGAGACCAGAACGCTTATGACGAAACAGCTTTTTGTGAGTTCCATCAAACTGCTGGGCACTCTACTGCGATGTGCCGCACTTTGGGACTTAGACTTGCTGCAAGACTGGCTGCCGGCACTCTCAAGGGCGATATTAGTATCAAGGATCTCGATACAGACGTCAGCACCAATGAGCCTCACAATGCCGACGACATTAACCCGAAGCGAAGAAGGACAAACAATGACGACTCACCACCGCACGAACCCAGACAGCGAATAGACTAAGATACTTCAAAAAAATCTAACGAACTACGGTGTGACTTGATCCCTTAAAAGGGTACGTAGGCAGCTCATCTTCGGATGGGTTCAGTTGCCCCCTCCTTAAAACGGGGGGGAGTGGGTACGTATACTCGTATACTCCCATTTTCTGAAACAAATGTTACAATTAATAAAGATCAAGGATCTTCTTACTTCTCGTTTGCATCTCATTTACGTCCATCACGGATTGCTTAAGTCTTAACTTAATCAGACTCTATCACCGTCGCTGCTGGCCACAGCGACGAACTTTTTTCATCATCCAGATCTGACTTCTACACCCACCACGGGTTAAGCGCGCTATATAAATTGGTAATCACTATAGGAGCGGCCGTGTCGTTGTAATACATGGTCGTAAATCGAAGTGATTGCTTTAAAACCCAGCAAACCTCGCTGGTATCATCGCAAAATGTTCATTATAGGAGCGGCCGTGTCGTTGTAATACACGCCCGTAAACCGAAATGCTCATTTAAAAACCCAACAAACAAATCGTTGGTCTCTACGCGATAATGTGTTCATTATAGGAGCGGCCGTGTCGATGTGATACATGGTCGTAAACCGAAATGATCATCAGAAAACCCAACAAACAGATCGTTGGTCTTTACACAATAACGTGTTCATTTTTGGAGCGGGCGCGCCGATAGAGGCTCGCCCGTAAACCAAGAAGTTCACCAGAAAACCCAACAAACAGATCGTTGGTCTTTACACAATAACGTGTTCATTTTTGGAGCGGGCGCGCCGATAGAGGCTCGCCCGTAAACCAAGAAGTTCACCAGAAAACCCAACAAACAGATCGTTGGTCTTTACGCAATAACATGTTCATCTTCAGAGCGGGCGCGTCGACGCAAACTCACCTTGAACCAAAACGACCATTCCAACTCGGATCAATGTCTCAAATAATGCAAGGCAAAAATGACGCTGAACAAAAGGACAAACATCATAAGCTGAATCAAATACTAAGTCTGAAATCTAACTAAAGCGCGATCTCGTCAACATCGTCGACAACGTCATCGACAATCTCAATGGCTTGTTCAGAAGAAATCGCCGGCGTAGAGTTTTACAAATTATCATCGTTTGACGAATCAAAAGAACTCGAATCCGAGTCAGCCTCTTCTTCAACGACACCAGCGTTCGTCTCCACAACTCGATCATCGGTCGTGCCGACAGGAAAGTCCTTAAGGATCCCTTCAAGCTCACGCACATGCTTAGCAAATACCTCATCCGCGAGCGATAAGTTTGCCTCTTGCTTCTCAAGATCAACGAGCTCTTCACCAAGGGACGATCTTTGGCGCCAGTTCACGCTTTGCTTCATCAACAGCTCGCTGCTTAGCTGCATCATAAAGATTGGCTTCGTCAAAGTCGATGTTCGCAGGACCTTGTCGTAATTCACCTTGTGATGTCGTCGTCTTCTCCACTTCGATGCGCAAGCTTCCCTTGGTCGTTGTCCATCTCGTCAAAATCAGGGACCTTATCGCTGTTCACCACGCGATGCCGACGACGTCTCCACCTTGCGATGTGGGATTTCCTCGGTCGTTGTCCACTTCGTCAAAATCACAGACCTTGTCGCTGTTCACCTCGCGATACCGACGACGTCTCCACCTGGCGATGTGGGTTTTCCTCTCGTTGTCCACTTCGTCAAAATCACAGACCTTGTCGCTGTTCACCTCGCGATACCGACGACGTCTCCACCTGGCGATGTGGGTTTTCCTCTCGTTGTCCACTTCGTCAAAATCACAGACCTTGTCGCTGTTCACCTCGCGATACCGACGACGTCTCCACCTGGCGATGTGGGTTTTCCTCTCGTTGTCCACTTCCTCAAAATCAGGGATCTTATCGCGGTTCGCCTCGCAACGCCGATGTCTTCTCCACCTCGCAATCCATGCTCCTTCACTTAGCTAGTTCGAAGCACCATCTTTCTCACCCGATCGAATCTCGCCTCACACGCCCACTATGCGATGTCATCGTCTTCTCGTCGTCACGGTGTAAGCCTATCCACTTCACCAGACTGGGTCTTCACAATACCCCGTTAGCACGGACCTTCTAGCTGCGTGAAAACCTTGTCGCGAAGGCCTCGCCATCAACGAACGCCACCTAGCCGGAAAAATTGCAATCTCATCGCGAACTTCATCTATCGTAATTAGAGCATTGGAATAGACCGGCCTCGTCAAACTGACGGAGTAGGATTCTGTAGAAAGAATCATTCTCTTTCCAAGAAGGAAAGGATCATCGACCATCTCTCCGGAATCGTCTAAGTCTAAAATAGCCTATATTATATCATTTGCGCGCAAACGATTAAGCTGCAAGTCCATGGGATCGGAAATCATCCTTCTAAATTCATCTCTCCGCTGCGCCAAAGATCAACGATCCGAATCGTCGAATCACCGAGTCACTTAAAAAAAAAAAAAAAAAAAAAAAAAAAAAAAAAAAAGTTGACTCGGTCAACTCGTAAGGTTCGTCAAACAGCCGATTTTTCCGACTGCTCTCGCCGTCGCCGTCTCCTGCCTGTGGTTACGTCTCTCTGCTAACCACCCAAGACGCTCGGCGCCGTCACCTCGAGGCGCGACGGATTTCTCTCTCTCGCCGGAAGTTGACGGATCTCTCTCTCTCGCACGCGACGGCGGATCTCTAAAAATCACGATTCGTGCCCGTCCGAGATGGTCGAGACTCCCAGCAACCTCACACCAAGGTTCGATCGCCGTTGGTACCGACTAAATCTCTTGCTTCGTCCCGAGCCAAGCTCTCGTGGATGCAAATTTGCCGGAAGAGGCATCTCTCTCTCTCTTGCCGAGAGGCGTGACGAAGAAGAGGAGGGGCTGCGGTGAAGAGTCGCGGCGGATGAAGGAGAAGACGAGATCGGAGGTTTGGCCGGCCACGACAAAAAAAAAAAATAAATAAATAAATAAATAAATAAAAAAAACCGAAAGAAGAAAAATAGCAATAAAATAAGGAGGAGCAGATATTATTTTTACCTTTTGCTGGGAGAAGGTGATTTGGTAGAAAATAATATCCTGGTAGCAGACCTATTTATACTGGGAGGATTTCCTAAAGTCATTAGGTTTTTGGAAAAATTCTAAAAAAAAAATCACCCAACGGGCTTGAAGGCCCACTCACACAGAAAGCCATCAACTTCCTCAGTCTTTTCAGACGAAAAAAAAAAAAAAAAGACAAGTCTAGGCAAACACGCAGACATCGGCTCGATGCGAAATAGCGAAAACTTCCCGAGTTCGATGACAAGACGTTCACGCCTAGCGACTTCGCACCTCAACATATCGATCCCAGAATTCGACAACTTTTACCTCGGCACCATCACAACTCGATACTACCAAGCTGGGGGGCTAACTGTAGGGGTCGGATTTCTCTTCTATGAGATCGATATAACGACGGGATCAACTTTGCAGCATCGTGACAAAATCGGATCAAGTATGAAATGAGGAGCCCAGGAAAACATGTTAACATCGGCTCAACGCGGAATAACAGAAACTTCCCGAGTTCGATGACAAGACATCCACGCCTGGTAACTCCCTCAGTCTTCTAAGTAACAGAGCAAGAAAACAAGCACATGAAAACACGCTGACGTCGACTCAATGAGGAATAACAGAGACTTCCCGAGTTCGACGATGAGACGTTCACACATGTGACTTTGCAGTCCAACATATCGATCTCAGACTTCGACAATTTTTACCTCGGCACCATCTTAACTCGATACTGCCAAGCTGGGGGGCTAACTGTAGGGGTCCGATTTCACCCCTATGAGATCGATATAACGACAAGATCAACTGGGCAGCATCCTAACGAAATCGGAGCAAGTCTACAAAGGCCTAGTCTGAATCTAGGCCCAAAATGACATTAAACTCATTAACAAAAATGGGCTTAATGTCATTTTGGGCCTAATTTTAATATATTGCTTAATGGGCCAGGTCCATTTATTAGCTGGCCCATTTTACTTAGAAACATTATATATAGTTCATTATCATCTCCCAAAAAGGGGATCGAATCATTTTGTAATCAGAGCTTAACAGAAACAGCAATAAAACACATCTTCAACTTGTGCTTTGTGATTCATACTGAGAAGACTAAGTTTCTCTTTTCGACCCTTCACAAATTCAATTGAGTTGGTTTCGACCTCCACATCTTTGTTCACAAACTCCAACCCATTGTCTGTTCTTAGACACTTAACCTTCTTGCTGATCTGATTCTCAACCAGCTTCTTCCATTCACAAAACCTTGTGAAAGCTTCACTCTTAGCAGACAAGAAAAATACCCATACCTTTCTGGTGTAGTCATCGATGATAGACAGAAAATACTGCTTACCCGACAGGCTATGAGTAACAGATGGAGATCCCCAAAGATCTGAATGCACATACTTCAGTGCTTCACCCGAGTTGTGTTTCCCAACGTTGAAGCTCAGTCTTTTGGTCTTCCCCATTACACAACTCTCACAGAAATCCATCTCTGAAATCTTCCTCTTGTCAATGATGCCCCTTTTTGCTAGGATCATCAGGTTCTTCATGCTCATGTGTCCCAACCTTCTGTGCCACAAAATAGTGTCATCTCCCCACAGCTTCTTGGTAACACTATTCAACTGTCCTGTAACAGTCTCTCCATCAAGCAAAAACAGAGAACCATGTAGAGTGCCTTGAAGACCAATTTTCCCGTTCTTGTAGAACCTTGTCTTTCCATTCCCTCCACCATGCTCAAATCCAAGCATGTCCAACATAGTGGATGATATTAAATTTCTTTTGAGCTTAGGAATGTACCTGACATTTTTCAATGTCTTGACCGTGCCACCTCTTGCATTGATGTTGATTGAACCAATCCCTTCAACAACAACAGTATAATCGTCTGCCAGTAACACTTTTCCAGAGTTGACTTCCTCAAATGTATCAAACCAGTCTCTCCTTGAAGTCATGTGATATGAAGCACCCGAATCAATCACCCACTTCTCTTGATGCCAATTTTCTGAGACTGATAATGCATCAACTCCTGCTGATTGATCGATGACCACTGCTGCGGTGGCATCCTCATCATCGCCGCCTTTTTTCTTCCAGGCATAGCAATCAGCCTTCTTATGCCCATCCTTCTTGCAGTACCAGCAGGTAATCCTAGAGCCCGAATTAGACCTGCTTCTGCCTCTACTTCCTGAGTTCCGTTGATCTCTGTTTGACTGCCTCCCACGAGCCACAAATGCTTCACCAATCTTCTGTGAAGTCGAAAAACCTTTAGCTTTCAGCTCAGTTTCCTTAGACTTTGCAGCATTCACCACGTCTTCAATAGAGATAGATTCTCTACCATACTTCAATGTCTCCTTCATGGAGTCATACTGGGGTGGCAACGAACTGAGTAAGAGAATCGCTTGTACCTCATCTGCGACAGTAACCTTCACACTGGCCAACTCCGAAACAGTCTTCAAGAAGTCATCGACGTTTTGATCGATAGACTTAGACCCATCCATCTTGAATGTATAAAACTTATACAATAGATGAATACGACTCGGTAGAGTCTTGGTGTTGTATAGCCTTTCTAGTGCTTCCCAAAGTTCACGTGCCGTTGAACACTCTTCTGTTTTCCTCAGAACTAGATCTCCTAGATGGAGAGTCAAGATATCCATAGCGTTCTCTCCTCGTTCCTTCTTCTTGAGTTCTTCTGCCTTAACTCTATCTGCAAAATCCTCAGCCGTTTCATCCTTTTTCTTCTTTGGCTGCTCAGATTCAGTGGCTGCAATTAACTCTCCCTTCAATCCCTGAAGATTCATGTGAGCTAACATCCTTCTCTTCCACATAGTAAAGTCACCTTGTCCATCAAAGGTGGCTATCCTCACATTCAGCTTATTTTCTGTAGACATACTGATCAAACGCAAAACTCCGACTTATGCAGTCACCGTGTCGCGCGATACGGATGGTTGTGTCGCGCGACACAAGCTCTGTTCGTCGATCTCTTCGACGCAGAAAACCCTAAAAACTTCACCGCCTTTGTTCCCTAGCGATGACACCGATCCAAGCTCCTAGACCTCAGCAGAAACTTCTCTGACCTAGCTCACAAACCTCGAACCTAACCAGGCTCTGATACCACTTGTAGGGATTTGAACCTCCCTTTTGATGTTCACGGAATAGTTTGTTTGAGCAATAAAGTAAAGAACACAGAGAATTTAACGAGTTCAGATCACGGTGTGTGATCCTACGTCTCGGTCTGGAACTTTCCAGTAATCCACTATCACCACAGATTACAATAAGGTTTCTCCCAAGATTTCTCTAAAACACCAGAGAAAAATCTCAACAACAAGCTTAACCCTAATTCCACACATGCTTAGCTTTATATAGACTAAGACAATTACAAAGATAAGACGGTTTAAACTAACCGAAGCCCAATAGAAATAAACCCATTCCTAAGTGACTAAACCAAGTCGCGGACCAAGTTAATACTCAATGATTTTCATCACCAAAGCTCTTCAAAGGCCCAAGCCTAACACTGATAACAGGATAAAACATAGAGCACGTCCTATAGCCCAAGCGTTCACTAGAATCTGAGCATTTTCAGGTACTAGGAACCCTAAAACATCCGTGTCTGACTCAGCCTTGCGTGGGATTAGAAATGGACTCGGTGGGTGCAAACGGAGAGTCTCTATTATAACAGCTCGTAAATAGGGCAAATCTGCAAGGTCGTTGTCACGAAAGTAACGGTTTGGGCCAACAATAAAGTTTATCTCAAATTTTGCGTTAGCCATAGCCTCTGGATTGCGAAGTAGCTCGGTTAGTGCCCATTCCACAATGGTAGAGTTCGTTTCCGTCCCCGCAATAAACTTATAAACAAGTCCTTTAAATAAACAACCAAAAAAATATTATATATTTGGAAGGAAAACACAAATTCTATCTAAATGTTTGTTTTGAAAAAAATATATTTTAAGAAGTCTAGAAAACAAAAGAAGCTATTTTCTTTCTATATCTAAAATCTTTCAAAATCATAATGCCAGATTAAAAAATATTTTTATACATTAAGATTTACGTTAATGTAAGAATTCGAACCATAATTTTAATATATACCTTAAATAACTTACATATAGAAGGTGTTTGATATCGTTCATGTTGACTTCCGATCTTTCTTCTCGAACAAGATCATCAAAATTTTTGATTTTTTGCTTATATACATTTTCGGCCCCAAATTACACGTGTTTTTAATTCAATTGGTTTATGGTTCTATAGAAGAAAATATAGGTGGAGGGTTCACTTCCCCATAAGATCATTTTGTTTATTTTTTTTTTCCTTTAAAAAGTTCAATAATTATAGGCATAAATATCATTTTCGCTTGTGGCATTTAAATTCTCAGGGCCGGCCCTGCCTAGGTCGGTCGAAAACACAAGGCTTGAGAGTACATTAAGCGATGTGATGAAGCAAGCACGAGCAATCTCTACGGCTTCTCCTTTTTCGCAGCTTTTGTTTATGAATGTTATAAGTTCTTTCACTTTATCATACCGTAAGCAGCTCGTGAATTTGATAAATTTACTTGAGAAAAGCTGTGTCGCCAATAGCTTCCTCCATGAACTAATTGTAATATGATTCACTAGGAAACTAAATCAAACCAAACTAAGCCAATTTTTTCTTCTGCTAAACAACTAAACCGAAATTGTTTACAACCCTTTAATATCAAGAGCTAAACCGTATACCAAATATTAATTATCTCCGCCATATTTAGAACCAAACTAATGAACTATATATTTGAGATTTTAATTAACTAATTTATAATTTACCTCCAATGAGACGACGTGGAAGGCAGCCATGGGATGGAAACATCCTGGTGACCAATGGCTCGAACCGTCTCGCTGAAGGTTCGTGCAGAGAAGTCATGGTCAAGCGTTCTTAGAACCTCTCTTGCTGCCTCGGGTAAAGAATTTACCACTGTGGTTATACTTCCAAGCGTAAGACGCATGATTGGTCGATAAACTCTTGAGAGATCAGCAAGTGAACGGTGAGGAGCTTTTCCGATGATATGGAAAAGGTTTCCGATAAGCGGCCATCCCGGAGGCCCCGGAGGCAATGTGATTGGTCCCGGTAGTCCCGGAGGTGGAGGAGGCAGTGCGGTCGATCTCCGTCGTGATTTGACGGTGACAAGGAGAAGAAATGTTGAAAGGAAGCTAAGTACCAAAACAGAGCAGGAGCTATGGTGTCCCTCATCGTTAGTTTTGTTTCTTCTAACCAAATTCTCTTATTTAGAAATTATGATATACAGTGTGTATTATTTATAACTAAAATTATTATCGTCATGGGTATGAGCGGCAGCTTCAATAGAAATAAATACATTTGTTGACAAGGAAGGAGACCATTTATGCCTAGGACTCAAAAAGTCAAAAAGGTAATTTGTCCATCACTAAATGTGAAACAATATGTGATATGTTTTTTCTATTATTGTTTTTCAACAACACTATGTGCAATGTTAAGTTATGGATAATAAATGAATAAATTATAGTATATAGTACAGGGTTTTATTTATTTTACGATGATATATAAAGTCATACACTCGGGTGTGTTTTTTTCACTTTTAAATTTGAACCAATTCAGGATTGTGTAATAATTGAAAATTTATCATTGGATTGGATTGTATTCAAATACAATAAAAAACATTATTTTAATTATAGTTAGCTATATAGTTGAAGCCTTACAATGTAGTAAAAAACAGTGATTTATTTCTCAATATTATAAAATATTAAGTTCACAAGAACCTTGTTTCAAAACCCAACAAGGAGTAATCACACAACAGTCTTTTAAGAATATAGACATTCGCACTACAAAAAAGGGGTCAAATTGTATCATTTATTTTAAATATTTGTATTACTTATAAATGATGTAAATGCATTTTGCATCACTTGAAAAAGCGATTCTGAAAATGTTGATGCAAATATTTCTCATCAGTTAATAAGTAATCAATACAAATATGTAAAATATTAACATCGATTGTTGTAACCGATGTCGAAATGTATCAATTGCAAAAAATGATGTTAACTTTTAAATCAGTTTGGGAAAATGATATTAGTATTTGTAACAGTTATGATAAATGATGTTAATTTTTATATCACTTTTAAATAATTGATGCTAAACTTAGTGTCAATTTCTTTAAGTGCTTCTAAGTTCTTTTATCACTTATAATAACCGATTTCAAGATTTACTATCACTTGTTTGTAACTGATGCTAAATTCATGTCACTTTTCATAAATGATTCTAGTGGTGCTGTCACTTATACAAACCGATGAGAATATTTATTTTTATTTACAACGTAAATAGACTATTTTATTTAATATATTTTCTAAAATTCAAAAAAAATATTGATTAAATACGAAAAACCAAATAAAAATTACTAATTAATGTATTAAAAAGTAGATTACATGATTCGCCCATGGTGCAAAATGCAAATGCATAAAACATAAACAAACTAAAATTGCTAAGAAATTTTGCCAAGCAACTATTCATCATGACTAGCATGGTTTCAACTCATAAACGTTTTGATATCCATTGGCACCATCATTCGGCTTGATATCCATTAGCACCATCATCCATTTCCTGGAAAAAAAAATCATACAAAAAATCAATTTATCATCTAAATATCCACAAGAAGTTAAGCACCATCATCCATTTAAAGTAAGAACCATTTACCTGAGGATTAGACGGGTTTGGCATGTTTGCAAATGTTGGATTTGGTATGTCTGCAAAAGCTCCAGCAAAACTTGTTGCCCATGCACTTGCCTAAATATTTAGTTAATATATTAGTTATATATAATATTATAATAATACAATTTAACTTAAAATTATTGTTATATCATACCTGTTCACGGGTTGCAGTACCAAGTACCCCTCGGATCGGTAATCGGTTATTCATTAGGTTTGGATATTTTATTCGTTTTGGCTTGGTTAGTTTTGATTCGTATGCCGATCCTTTATTGTTATGAATCCGAAAACATAAATGTGACGAGTCTTCTTAGGAATGAGGAAGTCGAAAATTCGGACATCATCAGATTCGGATTTTCGAGGGATGAGCAAAGGAGCAGATGGATGCAAACTAAGAGTTTCTTTCACTACTGCTTGCAAATAAGGTAACTTGAAGGTATCCGATTCTTCAACGGCTTTCGTTTGCCCTATCACTCTTCTTATCTCTTCTTGAGCTTCAAGTTTCATCTTAGGGTTTCGAAGTAACTCTGTCATTGCCCATTCTACTGCAATCGAAGTCGTGTCTATATTCCCGCCAGAAATAAGTCCTATCACACATTATAAATTAAGAACATATATAGAGCCCAATTTTCTCTGTACGTAGTCTTGATTTAAAGATCTAATTTGCAAATCAAAAACTTACGAGAAGCAAATGCTTGATATCATTATCATCGAGTTCTGATTTGTCTTCTTGAGCAATATTCAAAAGAGAATCTAGCATATCGTTGCTATTTCTCGAAGCATTTGATGATCTCTTTGTATCGATGAATCCTTGAAAAACCTTAAACAATCTGTCCATCCTTAACCTCGCTTCTTTTCTAGTACCTTGCAGATCAAGAAACCCAAGAAATGGGAAAAAATCAGCTACGTTGGGTTTTCCGGTGATCTCCATCATCCGAAGCACCACGTCGTGTAACTCGTGAGTTGTTTCAGAGTCATCAAAGCTTGCGAGGTCTGTGGAAAACAGAGCGTTCGAGATTATATTGAGTGATGTGATGAATGATGCACGAGCCATGTTCACAGGTTCGCTTCTCTCGCTGCATTTTTGTTAACGAAGCTCATAAGTTCTTGCACCTTGCTCATTCTTAATTCTTTGGTTGCTTCTAAACGCTGCGTTGATAACAATTAGTTCGTCGTGATTCTTCATGCTAAAAACTCAAGATTATCTAGACGTTAGTTGGTATTACATTCTGATATGTGTCCAGAAACTATTTTCACCCGGGACAAAGGTAAAACCCTATCAAAGAACGCATCTTAACATGTTTACCAAAAAACAATTAGTTCGTCGTTATCTTTCTTAGAAACCTGTCAAACCAAACCTAAACCAAACAATGAACAAATTATTTTCCAATTTCATTTAAAACTAAAATTTGTATTAAAAAGTAGACCATTACGCTTCCGTAAATCCTCGAGAGATCGGTAAGTGAACGGTGAGGCTTTTCACAGATTCGAAGGGTGTTACCAAGTATAGGTAACCTTGGAGGACTCGGAGGGATTTTGGCTCCTTTATCACCGGAACATGATTTTCTGGTGGTGAAAAAGAAGAAGACAAAACAGATTAAAAGCAGAGACAAGGCTATTGCTAACATGTTCATCGTTCTCACGTACAAAAATTATCACGTTTCGTTAAGATAAATTACTTAAACTAAAGGCTTATAAGGATTTTTGTTAAAAAAAAACACTTGTAGGTGAAGATGCAACAACGTTGAAAGACGTGGGAGATTTTAAGTGACTTATAAAAACAAGTTTCGTTAAGATGCAATTTTAGGTGACTTGTAACAAACTAGGACAAGAAAGTATTGTCATCATGTAGAATTATCATTTTTATTAGAAACAAATCTATAAACTTTTTTTTTTTTTAACATTAGAAACAAATCTATAAACAAATAACTAAATTCTTAACAAAAAAAAAATAGTGGAATAAATTACTAAATTGTATTGAATATAAAGGTGCGTTAGACGCTATGAAAATCAGAATCACAAGGAATTAGAGTGACCCATTTCAAAATTCATAATTTTAAAAAGAATTAACAAATGAATGTGGTAAAGGTGAGTTTTTTCCCGGAAAAATGGAACATTTACTGGAACAGAAAGATCATCGGGAAAACCAGCGCCGTCGGTGAAAAGCGACAATGAGTTAGAGCTCTCGGCGGCAAGATTAGCGGTAGAGATAGTGGAAAAATCAGGAAAAGTGTCAAATCCGTCGTCAGGTTTTTGTTTTTGTTTTTCTATCGATTTTTTTATTTATTTGTCTATCGATTTTTTTCTTTTTCTATCGTTTTTTGTGTGTGTTGAGTTTTGATGGTAAAAGTGAAAGAATTGAGACTTAAGACAGATGGCAAGTAGAGAGGGTTGCAGTTAATTGTAAAATGACTTGTGAATTATTTTATTAGGATACAAATTTTTATAAGTCAGTTTGTGATTGGTCATCGGTCAACGTCGTTTGAGTAGGAGATGTGATTTTGTGGTAAAGCACGTCTTAAACTCTCTTAAAGATATTTTTTTTACCAAGTCACGTGGATCATCCAATTATATCAAAACGCTCGTTTGCCTCGTTTACGAAGCAGAATCTTTAATTGCTCGAATTGGTCCATGTACTTCTGCTCACATTCCAATTTCGTCCATTTATTCTTGTGGTTTTCTAATCATACCCTATTAGCAAATTTATAGGCAAAATAATCAAGGCATTTAGTAAATGGGACACATCCACATAGTTTTTCTTCTATGAAAATACTGCACATACATGGAAAAATGTCAAAACATAAAATAGATTCACCTATTTCAAACACACTAAAATTCATTTAACTACTCATAGTATCAAACTAAATTAAAGTCTACATATGATTAGATTATGTATCTAAACGGAATAAGAAAAATTTAACGAATACATAAAATAATAAATTACTCCACTCAGCTGCTAAATCATGTATCGGAAAACTAAGGGGCAAATTTAAGAAAAATCTGAAATACGAGGGACTAACTTTAAAGTGTGTTATTCAGAAAAATGAATTTTTTTTTGCTTTTTTGGGGCCGGAAAAATGAATTAAATACAATTTAGATTCGAAAATGAACCGGTCCCTTCGCGGAGATCCGATAAAATTGGAACGATAAAAGAATATTCGAAAATGAATCGTTTTCTTCCTCATTTGAATATTTGAAGAAAGAATTTGAGATGAAAGATTTTGGAAAGACGAAATTTTGCTTGGGATTGCAAATTGAACATCTTAAGAGTGGAATCTTAGTGCACCAGACAACATACACTGAAAAAGTGCTTAAACAGTTTTATATGGATCAAGCACACCCATTGAGTAGCCCTATGGTTGTAAGAGCACTTGATGTGGAAAATGATCCCTTTCGCCCGAGGGAAAACAATGAAGAAATTCTTGGTCCTGAAGTACCATATTTAAGTGCAATAGGAGCATTGATGTACCTTGCTAGCCATACAAGACCCGATATATCCTTTGCGGTAAATTTGTTGGCAAGATTTAGCTCATGTCCAACTCAAAGGCATTGGAATGGGATTAAACATATATTTCGATATCTTCAGGGTACAAAAGATATGGGTCTATTCTTTTCTAACACGTCAAAGGAAGACTTAATTGGTTTTGCAGATGCAGGGTTTTTATCTGATCCACATACTGCTCGATCACAAACAGGATATGTGTTCACATGCGGCGGAACAGCCATTTCTTGGCGTTCGATGAAGCAAACTATCGCAGCTACCTCTTCCAACCATTCAGATATTTTAGCTATACATGAAGCTAGCCGCGAATGCGTATTGGTACGATCTGTAATCCAGCATATACGAGAAGACTGCGGTTTATCTACGGGAAAAGAAGCTCCGACAATTTTGTATGAGGATAATGCAGTTTGCATAACACAACTCAAGGAAGGATACATCAAAGGCGATAGAACGAAGCACATTCTACCAAAGTTCTTCTTCACCCATGATTTACAGAAGAATGGTGATGTACGTGTGATAGGCTCAAATTTCTCTGAGCTACTCTCTAAAATTAAGAGATACTTGCAGTACTTAGGGGTCGAATTCCACAGAGAATCGAATACACAATCAATTTAAGAATTCGAATGATGCTAAGTAAAAAAGATGTGAATGTAATGCAAAATAACTAAACAAAGCAAGATGGTGAATAGGTTTCAAGTAATCAATTAGACAAAGAGTTAGGCAGTGGGTAATTCTTCAGGAATGAATCAAAATCAAGGATAAATTACTGTCAGGATTTGATTAAGAACCGTTCTAGAACTCAAACACGAATATAAAATCAATCAACTTCCGTTGCAGAGACTATCTATGACTAGATCCCTAAATTCCAAATTCCTTTGCAAATCTAGTGAATCAAGACAAGCATTAACGTTCAGGTTCAATTGTTCACAAAATTACTAAGCCAAATTCTTTTGCGAATAGATAATTTTGCTCATCTAAGATTAGTTCAAGTTGTTAATAACACTTCCGCATCTATTAAGCAACCTAGGGTTCCCAATTTCAGTTGGCCAGTCCTAAAATCAGAGTTAAAACAATCTAGATGAAGAACATATAGATAAATCCTAACATATATTCAATCCTAACAATTTCTCATCAAACCCTAGAATTCCCACAACCTAACAAGCAAACTACTCAGACATGGTGATTGAAACAAACATCATAGATGAATAGAATTGCATAAAAATATAGAGTTAGAGATACAGAGGGTTCGAAATCTGAAAGTCTGTGAATCCCTAGAAATCTCTCCCAAAAGCTCTTTCTCTCAAAGTTTAAGTTGAAAACAAGTTAATCTCATAAAAACCTAAGTAAAACTATATATACAAGTGGTAAAATTGGACTGGGCCTTGTGGAAAAACGTCTGGAACTTCTGGCCCGAGGAGGATTTTCTTCATTAAAATCCCGTGTCGATCGACATGATGCTCTCTGAAATTCTTCTTCGTGTTGCCAAAACCCGTGTCGATCGACACACAAGAGTTGTGTCGATCGACATGGTCTCTTCTGTTCGATTCCGACTTGATCTTTTCAGCTCTTCTTTTCTCGATGCTCCAAAATGCTCCAAAAGCTTCCATTAAGCTCCAATCAATCTTCAACCTACAAAGACTTTAAAAGACTCGAGAAACACCAAAAAGAGTCTATAAAAAGGACTTATATCATGGTTGAAAATGGGTAAAAACCATGATATATCAACGTGTCTTGCAGATCCGTTCAAGTGAGAATCTGGCAGATATCTTTACAAAGGCACTTCCAACTGCTACCTTCAAGAAGCTCGTTCGTGGCATTGGATTACGTCGCCTCAAAGATCTCAAGTCATGTAGTCATCAAGGGGAGTAAATACGCGCTGCACTCTTTTTCCCTTAACCATGGTTTTTCCCACTGGGTTTTTCTGGTAAGGTTTTTAATGAGGCAACATCTTATGCGTATTAGGAATAGTTTTGCTATAATGGACATCCAAAGGGGAGTGTTATAAACCCATTTTAGTGGATGCCCATTAGAAGCCATCTTCTAGAATGTTATAACTTCTTCTCCAAGGTCAACTTCCTCTCCAAGTTATTACTCCTCCGCAAGTTATTATACCCTATATATACATTTGTTCTCTATGGAATAAGACACACCATTTTCTCTTCTATTCTCTCTCAATCTCTCACTCATAACAATACCTAAGTTTTTCAAAAACCCTACCAATTAATATATAAGGGATCACGCTTCTTCTCTCTCTCTGGCCTACCCAAATTACTTGAATACGCTCTTAAAATTTGTTATGATTCCCCCCCCACTTGACCAATCCCGTGAAGATAAAACTACTACCGACGCTTCTCTCCGATACCCTTCGATCTTGTTGTCGCGGTAAGTTTCCCGATTGCTTTTTTTTTCTGGGCTCGATTTCTAGTGTTCCTGATCGATCGTTGGAGTTGATTCGTGAATCTTTGTGTTTTTGATTGCAGCAAAAAATGGGTTTGATTTCTGGAATTCTGTTCGGGGTTATCTTCGGCGTAGCTATAATGGCTGGCTGGAGTCGAATGATGACGCACCGCACGTCCAAGCGAGTCGCCAAGGTTCGATTTGACCTTGGGGTTTCTGAAATCAAATCTGCTTATTCACAAATTGATTGAAATTCATGATTTGGTTTTTGAGGATAATTTTAAGATTTTCAAATCTGGGATTGTAAAATTCTTCGTGATTGTGTTAGATTGGTCGTTTTGATCATGAATTTACCTCAAGTGCGTTACTTATCAGTGTCTGTTTATGCTACTTCTAATTGTTGAAATTAATGTACCAAGTTGATTCTACTTAGCGAGCTGGTGGCTTTGTTGCATGTTACCCCTTTTTTTGCTACTGTTTGAGAGGTGGAATGGCCTGCTTTACTTGTTTAGTTTGAGGAGCCGTATCATTCTAACAAGTGTATCTTGATAGTCTTTCAAGTTCTGACACGAGTATAGAGGTGTTTCTTAGCCTACACTACTGTGTAACTGACTCGTTATAGGCTTTTCTGTTGATATGAAACTTCTAGGCTCCCTTAGCAGAGAAGATTTGAAGAAAATTTGTGGTGATAACTCTCCACAATGGATTTCGTTTCCAGCCTTTGAAAATTTGTGGTGATAATTTGTGGTGATAGCTGTTGAGTTTTTCTAAATTAAATGTAAAATTTTTTGTCTTGATATTGTGTGAACATGGTGGACTGGAGAAAGTTAGTCCTGTTTTTTCACCTTGAATTCAACATTACTTGGTTTTGCGTACATATTATCTGTCTGCTTTTTGAACTAGTCTAGTACAGTTTAAACACTCGGTTTCTCAGCAAATGAGCCAAAATTTTCAAACTGCAAACTTCTTATAGTTAATTTTCTTCAGGTCAAATGGAGGATGAATAAACTACTGAGCAAGATGTGGCCATTTATTGCAGAGGTGAGATTCTAATTTTCTTTTGATATCATATTAGGTGCATTCTTTTCCGTGTTGCCTATGAAACTATTAGCATTTGTACCCTGAATAATGGTAACTGAAGATATCATAGGAAGAGGAGAGTCAATATACTGTCAAGTTCTTCTCGAAAGTTGGATTTTTTGAAGAGTCTGTTGAGATTTAGTTTATCCCAAAAAGAGTGGTAAACAAACCTAGCGTTAATCGATACCTAAGATAGGTCTAATTTGTTGGAATGCAAATTTCCAGGCAGAACTATGGTAATAAGAGATTCTGTTGAACCTCTGCTTGAAGATTACATACCACCAGGAATTACTTCCCTGAAGTTCAACAAATTGACCCTGGGTAACGTAGCACCAAAGATTGAAGGTAAAGCATAGTGGACAACTTCTTCAACCTTAGTCTCTGATTAGCATCAGAGATTTTCCACTTTCCCGCTTGCATCAGACTTCCTTCTGTAGAAGAGCACATAAGCAGCACCTGATTTCACATCGTCCTCGTTTATATGTGATATATGATTGTCATCGAAGTTATACCACCTATTGTCGTCCAAATGCTGCAGACCACATGGGATTAAAATCAGACGTAGAAACAGAAACGAAGCAACAACAACTGGAGCACTAAAAGCTGCTTTGAACTGACCTTGATATGTGCAGTGTAGTGTCCGCTGCCCATACCACCGTAATGATTGGTCAAGGCATAGAGCTCATAGAGTTGTGGTTTAGAGAGGGTTTTGTTGGCTACGTACTTTGTTAAATCTAAGTCATGCATAGGAAAGTTTACCAATGTTTCCAACTTCTCCATGCAACTGCTGTTTGAGAATCTCTTTAGATGTATGACTAACACTTCAGGAAGCCTCCACAAATCAAGCTTTTTAGTTGCCTGCCTTTTTTGGTTGCATCGTGGACATAACCTTCACAGATGCAAACACACAGAAAAATAAGCACAATAAACCACCACTGATTCATGAGGAACTAAGTAGAAGATAGTGGCTAAAATCTACTGCAAGCATACAGTAGTTCAAATTTGATGCTGCTTCATTCAACTTTTACCACAAACCAGCCAAAATGAATCTACCACAGGAAAAAAAAAAAAAAAAGGGTACTTACCACATTTCGTCACGCACCAAAGGCTCTTCGCGTAGAAACGCTTCCAGACATGCATATAAAGAAAGTTGTTCTGAACGAGCCTTCTTGGTAGCAGGTCCGTATTTGAGTACTTCAGGCAAACTTTTCAGGCAAGTTATATCATACATACCAGAAAGCTCTGGTGTCCAATCCAAATATGCAGTTACCATTGCAGATGATGGTAATTTAATAGCTTCCGATTCATCATCTGGCAGATTAACTGTTTTATTATTTTCATCAACGAGTAGCAGGGACAATTTAGATGCACCCACTTCAGAGGAACTGCTTTTCTTGGCCTTTTTCAATCCACCATTTTTATCTTCTTCCTCAGAATTATTAAACCGGGCTGACCTCCCAGGGATGCTAACATCAGAATTTCCTCTCTTGCCCACAGATTCTTCCTTCCGAAAAGGTGAAAGCATATTTTGGACAATGCAATGGATTATACCTTTCGTGAGCGCATTTTCACGTGAAGCTGATGAGAGAAGAGGTGTTCCATAGGGTTTCAATTGTGCTGTACTTCCACGTTTCCTTTTCCTGAAACATGATACTCCTGTTAATAACTGTTCAATGTAGTAATATTGTTCAACGACAATGAGATGACAAAGAAGAACGCATATAGATGATAAAACATAATCACTGCTACGATAGAAATTCCTCAAGGATTTATGAAAAAGTAAGGCCACAAAGAATAGAGAGTCTTGAAGTTGTTAGAAAGGAAATCCAAAGAAATTGAATGCCAAAGTGGGACTTTATTATCTCAATCTAATCCCTAGAATTAGTTCATACAAAGTAGACTGGGATGTAACTTACTCATCTCTGCGGCGGATTACTAGTCTAAGCAAAGCCGTATTCTCTGAAGACTTTGAAAGTTTGTATGCAGCAAGGTGATCATCGTCTTTGATAGTGGACAATGGAATTAAAGGGTCTTCAAACAATCTATGGATCAAATTATTTTGAATCTGCGACAAACATATTAAACTTAGTTCAAGGAAAAGCCAAAAGACTGAAAATCTTACTTAAAGCCACAAACCTCTGCCAGCTTCAGCTCTTCACTTGGCTTTAAGGAACAAGCACTTGCTAATGCATGCGTCAAGTCTCTGCAACATCCCTCCTCTGCAACGTTGACGGTGATTGTGGAAGGTAAGGCAGGTTTATCATAAGAAAAAACTGTGACTGTTATTGCTCGTGTAGTGTTGAACTGAAGCGGCAAAGATAGGTGCATGAAGGGATCAAATGTTACGGAAACCTTCTTGCAGAGAGTACATACTAATGTTGACTTATATTGCCCCTGTAAGATGAGACACAAAGTAGGAAAATGAGATTCCCAGCTTACTAAAAACTGAAACAAAAGAGAAATAACAATTACCCTGGCTCTGTATCACCAGTTAAAAAATTGAATGCCTAATAGAAAAGCTGATATCTGATGCATGATATTAGCATTCATCCAACCGAGATTAACATAATGTCTCAAGACTACATTCCATAAGCACAACTGATGTACCCATTGCAAATACCACATCTCTACGAAAAGTTGCACAAGTTTTTAGAATAAATAAATTCTCTTGGTATTTTTACTTCATACAGAGCCAAAAAGTGCTAAAAAATTTAAAAGATGTACATCTTACCTGAAAAACATCGACGATTATTGAGTCACTACGAGCAATCTGATTAGCCCAAAACTCATCAGCAACTTCTTCATCAGGACGACCATCTGCGTCTCGCGAATTTATACATGGTTTGTGTTTAACACGGTTTAGGTCTTCATGAAGACCATCCAACAAAAACGCTAAAAGCTCCTGCAATGTAAGATTCCCCTAATTCCTTGAGTTACAATGACAATACAGCTAAAAGAAAATTTCTGGTTAGTCTGGCAAACCTGTGAATCATGTTGATTGTATCCACTGAATTGAGGAGCAAAGCAAGCAAGTTTTTCTTTGAATGGACCGGGTTCAATTGGTGTGCTCCCAGGAGCCCATAACTTTCTAAGCAAGTCACCAAATGCAAGAGCTAATTCTCCCTGTGAATAATGATTTATAAACAGTCAAGTAATGATCTGGAATTAACCATTCACAGTTCAGAGAGAAACAATGCTGGTGATATACACGAGAAAATGTCACTGATTAGCTGCCAAGGAAACACTATCTAAATCAACTTGAGATAAGATATATTTACATGCAACACAATTTTATTAAGCATACCTATACACACACTTATGTATTCATCATATTAATGAGTAACAAGGAACTTCAAGAGGAACTTACAACCATGCCAAGACGGTTTTGCCGATTTATATCTTGATGATAATCTTCTTGGAAGTAACTAGCAAACTCAGGTGTATGAACCAGACACTGTAGTGCACTATTCATAAAACAGGTATTCCCGAGATTCAGCAGCCCTCTCAAGCCAGCAGTGACTCCCCTTGTGGTGACACCAGTGCTACTGTATGTGCTATCACTTCTGAATGCATTCCTGTTTGAATTGAAACCTCCAAACTTTTTATACACTCCAGACATCAACATAGTAATAACCTTAAAATCATAACATAAGCAGACATTTCTTCTAAACTCAAGGATTTGTTTTCAAAAAAGAGAAACAAAAATTCATAACAGCCAAAAGAAAGAGCCCTGATTTGATTTCATGATTGCTTCAAATCAATCTCACTTTTTCCTGAAAGAGCATCCTTCGGTGAGCTTAGCCCAATTTTCCTCCAACTTCAAATTCGGTGAGTCCTGTTACAAGCAGAAAATTGATTAACAACAAAAAGTATACACAAACTCTAAAAACTCTCTCAGCAGTAGTTATACCTTCACAGAGCTTCTAGTCTGACCTGACTTCATCCCTAAAAACTCTAAAAACTCGATCCTCGCTTTCGCTTTCTTAGCATCGCCTTTAGATTTGTCCTGTTACCAGCAACGCAAGTGTATTTAGAATTTATTAACAACAGAAAGGAGCTTCATCCCAGAATAAGACACTTGTGCCAAGCGTTTCTTCTACGCATGACATATTTTGAAGATAAAAATAACAGATACCTGAACAAGACTTTCTCCTCCAAGGTAGTCTTCGGAAAAAAACTTGTGATCTCTGCAATTCTTGGGTGGAAAGTCAGTATCACTCCAAGTAACCACACCAAGTAAAATTTGACGCCCGTTCAAATGTCGACAATGCTTCTTTTGCAGGGCCTACAGTAAATAAAAGATTCAATTAGTTTCAAATAACTACTTGTATAATTTCAACATTTCAAATTATAAATCACTCCCACCTTCTCTGCTTCGTCAGCAGAAGCAAATTCGACAAAGCCATCAGTCCTAACGTTGCCCTTGAGGTTTACAAGACGCTGAACACGTACAACCTGTCCAGCATCTTTGAAGAAATCAATGCTGTAAAAGTGGATACAATATCAGTCATGAAAAACTTGCACCGAGAAAGAGAGAAAGTGGACATTTATGGTGCTACTTACAAATCTGATGTTATAGCTTTGGTAGAGAGATTGGAAAAAAAGAGCGTCTTTTTTCTTCTTCTTATATACGCTTCCTGAAATTAATAACACACTTGGCGCTTAAGGAGAAATTTACTTCAATTGAACAACAACAAAAAGGAAATTCATCCTAAGAATACCTTCGCAGAGCTAACGCAAGTCTGACCAGGCTTCATCTCTACCCTAACTTTCTTAGCATCTCTACCCTGACAGACAATAGAGTATAAATAGTTTTATTTAAAATTGCCATCAAAGACAAGAGGATCTTAGGTTACCTTCTCCTTGGTCTCCGAAAGATCTACCAACTTTCGCTTATTACCTATAAGAAGAGCAGCCACGACAAACTGAATCAACAATTGGCCATAGAGAAACCAAATAAAATGAGAGCCAATTTAAACGGACCCATAGCTAATTTTTCTTGCTAGAACTGGCAGTAAAGAAGATGAAAACAGTGACAGTATTTTCAGGCAAGATGCCGCAAATGGAGGAGATGCAAATTAACCCTAGAAGACGGTATTTATAGAACGATTATCCGGTTTGGGCTGGGCTTTAATTGCTTGGGTTGCTCTATTGCTTTTCTAAAGAGTTACGAACCTTTAGAAAAACAAAAACTAAGTGGTAGTATTTAGCATTCTCAAAATTCTCAGAAAAAAAGATTTCTTCAATAATAAAACTAAAAGAGTGATAAAACCCACCAATTTATTTTAGATTTCAAAGTTGATGTTGGGGACACACATTGGTTGCTACTTGGCGAAAAATAACCATAATTTGTAAGCATGTGCATATTGAAACCGTTATTATTATGTTCGTAATATTGACTTTAATGTTATGCTATTAAGCAAAACTAGGATAGTACCGGGATGAAATGAACATATAGAAATGAAATTTCAAATTTGCAATTATTTTTTTTATTTTGTATAGTAATGTGTTTCACCTATGAATAAAAAATACATAAAGTGAACCGAACCGAATTTTCGAACCAAGACAAAAATATATAATAATTCGAATGGGTACAAAATTTTACTTTGTTTCTATGTTTTATATTTTTGAATTAATTAGCAGTATTTTATATCAATATATTTGATCTATTAATTTTTGGCATAGTTTTAGTTATAGTATGGTTTATGTATTTACCAAATCTTAAATTGCTAACACATATTTTTCCAAACAAAAACGAATAATATTGTTTTCAATCTAAAATGTATTTAGTTATTTATCAACTATTGTTAAAATATATTTTGAACAATTCTTTTACATGTTCATAGCTTTCAAATATAAATATGAAAACTAATTTATTTTACTTTTGTCAAATTACATATATGGAATTTGTACGTAGATTTAATTGAAAGATTTAATATTAAATTTTGAAATAGTTGCTTTTGGCAAATTTATGAATATTCAAATTTGTTTGGCAATTGGATTTAGAGTAATGGTAGGTAATATTTTGAAATATTTGTGTTTAGTAATGAGTAAAAAAGAATTAAATAAATAAATAAAAAATGTTAAGAAGATTGTTTGGATAGTAGGAAATAATTTTTATTAGATTTAATTATTTAAAAATTTGTGGGATTTACACTTAAAAAAAGTGGGTTAAAATGTTTCTCCTTTAATATATAGAGGACTAGAAATTGCTCGCGCGCTGCGCACGAATGTTGTTTTACAATTTTATTATATTTAGAGATAAACAATTTGATTTATCTAATAATTTATTATTTATGTTTGACAGAAATAACCAATTTTTTGTTAAAAAATAAAATATTAATGATTGGCTTAAAATGAATTAATTTTTTTTCTCTTATCTATGTTTACATGAATATCTCAATTTGAAGTGATTTTTAACCATTTGGATATTAATGATTACTATTTCAAAATATGTATGTTTGTTTAAAATTTTGTTAGCTACATACATAAATTATAATATATTTCAAATTTCTTGTCTATTATTTTCGCGTACTAATATTTTATTATTTTAACATTAATTGTCTTTATGTAGATTTAAATTCAATTATTTGTTTTATGTTTTTATATATTATTTTACTATGACTTTTGCTCAATAACGTTGATAATATGAAACTATTTGTTGAATAAACAAATTAATTATTTAAAACTTAAAATGTAAGGTATTTGTAAGGTTAAATCATGTGTATATATTGTCATACATCGACTTATAAATTTCATTTCATATTGTTTCAAGATATTAGTTACACTTACATCACATGATATATATATATTATAGTTACATTTAAAAAACTTCCTCCTCTCAAGTAAAAATGTGCGATTTTATCATACATGATTTTATCATACATCGATTTAGAAGTTTTCATTTGTTCTTATCGTTACATTTAACTTTTCTCTTTCGGTTAATACTAAAATCATAAAACACAAAAATCTTGATTTTTTGAAGCTTAAATGATTTTCTTTTTCTCAATATTTACAATTTGTTTCTTAGTTTTCTTTCTCTTATTCTATTTTTCACTTTAATTATGTATAATTACAATAATTGTCTTAAGTATAACTGAGTTTAATTTATTTTCATTTTATTAGATGTAAAACTTATCAATTTCTATTTTGGTTTATGGATTTAGTTATAGAGAAACCTTTAATACCTGTAAAGAAACATTTTCTCTCTTCTCCTTGTGCCACCTCATCATCCACATGTATGACATGCTATATTTTTATTTCATTCTTACAATTTCAAATTTAATACATTTGATTGTAACATTAAAAAAAAGAATTTGAAAAGTCATTATTCATATTCTATATTAAACATGAAACCTCAAAACTTATATGCATATAATTGCAATAATTGTCTTAAGTATAACTGAGTTTAATTTATTTTCATTTTATTAGATGTAAAACTTATCAATTTCTATCTTGGTTTATGAATTTAGTTATAGATCAACTTGTTTGATATTTTATAATATTTGCGAGACAACTTTACGTAATTGAATATTTATTGTGTGATATATTAGTAGAACCAAATTTACTCAACTTGTTATTTTAGTGAATTATATGCATATAAGTGTTGATAAAGGTAGAATGTATTTAATTTTATTGAATTACTATTGATTTATAATTATATATATAAATATAATATAAAAAATGTTTCGAAATTTTGAGGTTTTTATTAGTTTAATGAAGAATGATTTTATTTTATTGACTGTTAATAAATTGTAAAGTTTGAAAGAGAAATTGTTTTGGTATGGACAATAATTTGTGTATATAATTAGTCATTATCTTTTATTAAAATTAGTTCCAAACAGTTCTAGAAAATCAATTTCTACTGTATATCTTTCTACTAGATATTCTTGTAGCAATATATTCAACAAAAACAACAAGAACTACTACTACAACTACAACTTATTTCTGACTACTGACCTATTATTTCCGTGATTCCATCTCCATCAATTTGGTTATTCAACTACATCAGGTTATTCGTAAAATCTTGCAACAGTGCTTCAAACTGTCAAAAAAAAAAAAACAGACCATCAGTGTGAAGGAAGAAAAAGATAGCTCAGATAGAGAGGAAGAGTAAACAATTCAAATGCACCCTTGGACGGTTTTGCTGTCCGAAAGTGTTGTCCCTTGTGCTTTGTGCACCAGAGACGCGTGGTAAATCAAATCGTGCTTTGGATTCCCTAGTGGGAGCCTTGTGCCTTGCGGCTCTAAAAAGGGCCTTTTCATCTTCAAGCATCTGAATCTTATTTGCAGGTAGCATTGAGAGTTTTCATAATCTACCAACATAAGGAATTAGGCGCGCACTGAGTAGCTCCCTAACAAGGACAGTCAGATTTGGTGCAACATAGAAACTCATCGCAGAGTTCCTTGATGTTTGTCAAATCGAAGTCGCTGGCTTGAGTAATTCCAATAGATGTCTTTTAGTTCCTTTTCAACATCATCATCATCAGCCAATATCTTAGATGTGCCAGGGCATAGGAGAGAGTATTTTAGAAACAAGGCATCATCTGTTTCAAGCAAAAAGCAAACAAGTCAAATTTTGAACCAAAAAAAAAAAAAAAAAGCAAAGAGAAGGGCTTAACCTCAGAGAAGTCTAGCTTTGAGACATCATTCCGATTTCCCATTAATTGTACAGACTTGGCATATAAGATACTTTCATGAAGACCATTAAGCATACCAAGAGCTTGGATGATCATGGCATCCACCTAACCAAAAATAGCGTATAAGAGTATGCAAGAGAGGCGTTAACAAAACACAAAAACAAAAAGAAAAAACTTAATAGCATTTCAAACACCAATGTTGGAAGAGGAAAAAGTTCGATACAAAATCCAAATTTATTAAAAGCAACAAATCATGTAATGCATAGTGCTAAAACAAATGCACTGAGAAAGACTTCAGAATTGAAGTTGAATTTAAGTCTAGTAAGGTCGTGAGGCAGCCAAGCTCCTTGCAGGTGGTTTGAACCCGGAGCATAAGGGAACCTCAACCCTCTTGTGTTACCAGTAGGCCACCACACATCCGGAGAAAATGTTTTGAAGGTGAGGTTAAAAATGAACGAATTAAAAAGTTGGATAATCACAAATCAGGTAAAATGAGGATAGCTGGCTTCTCAAGCCTCGTAACAGTTCCATAACAGTGTCGTTGTGAGTACACTCTATGTCTATGTCCTACCGAGTCAAGCAAATACGTTAGAAAAGCCATATTGAGTAACACCAAAGGGACATAGTGAAAACAACACCGATGGAAATACACACGAGTTTCTCCTTCATTTGATTTCTAACTCTCGGATCAGCGACACACAAGGAATCACCCATTTCACAGTTAGAATTCAAAAAACTGAGCAGGCCAAGGCGAGGAACTCCCTCCAGCAATTGCCTTACTTCTTCAATAGCATTAGATGCGCTCTCAAACCTGTTAGGCCGATCATCTGTCATAACAACAAAATGATATGAGAAGCCTGTACCAAACAATACAAGCCTAGATATGAACCCAATTAAAACAGAAGAAGAATCACCTACCCTTTACACAAATCACCATCAGCGAGCTTTTGAGCATTTACTTCGAAGAGAGCGAACCCGGCTGCTGTTTCGAACAGTAGGATGGTAGCTGATTTCTTGCTAGATCTGGCCAAGTAAGGATGAAAACAGTATCGGTCTTTTTCAGGCAAGAGCAGCAACGAGATGTAGGTTTACCCTAGAAGAAGGTATTTATAGAACAGAAATCCGGTTTGGGCTGGGCTTTTATTGGTTGGGTTTATGAAATTGCTCTAAAATACCTGAATGGGCAGTTTCAAAAACTAGCGGCTGGTTCGACTTTTACATCTCCAACATGTTTTTCATGGATTTCTACAAAACTATAAAATACTACTAAAATGCTACGAGTTTGTTTTAAACTATTTCAGCAAAATACTTTTAGCAGTTATTTTCTTCTAAAAATGTTAACGTGTATTGCACACTACACAAATTTTATAGTCGAAGGAAATAAAGATAGATTTTATTGATCACTTATATGTTTGTGTATTTTCTTTTTGAATTAATTTCATTTCGACTATTTGTCTATGCAAATGAAAGTTTCTTCTTTTTTTTCTGATCTTTATGACATTTCATTTTCATTTAAATGAATAAAGGAGTACAATATTTTGAAAAAGTAGATAACACATGACAACATTTCATAACTTTGGTTTAGAAAAACTTTACTATATTATATAAGATTAATATAATATTATGAGTTTCAAATCCACCTAAAATCTTTTAAATTAAACAAAATTTTCAAATGGGTTTTTTCAATTGTGGAAAAAAACTCATAATATCTTATTAATATTTAGTATTTTTATAACTTTTGGAAAAACTCACCAAAAATTTCTTGTTGGCGATGCTTTAAACGCCTATATATATATATCTTTTTGAGGAAATATGGAAAAATATTTTGTTTGTGTTTTTTAATTTGAAAACTACACTTTTTCAAAAAATTTTGAATACTACACTTTTTAGTACTAACTTACTGAAAAAAAATTTCAAACCACCTGCAAGGAGCTTGGCTGCTTATATAAAATTTATATTAAACTCAAATTTCTTCACCAGCTGAAAGTTCTTCACTTGTTTATGTTCATGAATTAAACCAAAGTCTCGCTTATCATAAGCATTTCTCGTGTGTACTTATGTATGTTGTGATTATGCTACGACTTTACAAGTAATGATATTTCTTCGTTCTGTCCACACTATTAATCGATTGGGAAATCATTGTAAAATTTAGAACAATCATCTATTTCCTTTATGTCTTTGTGAACTCTTGATAATTTTATTGTGAACACGTCAACGTCTCTAGTTGTTAAATTTTAAAGAAGCTCTTTCACTTACAACTTCACTCATTTCCAACCAATCCGTTGGAGATTCTTCACGACATCCAAGCCCCATTCCCAAAACCAGTTTCAAGAATTCAGCAACAGCAAAGCCAACGTTGGGTAGGGGACAAATTATTAACTTACTCTAGTAGTCGGATTCAGGAAAACTACATGCCTAAGACTCGGAACCTCTTGGTTACAAAAAAAAAAAAAAAGGTTTCCATTGAGATACAGATTGTGGAAGTTGGCATGATAAATTATTATGCATGCGCACAAGAGAGAGTACCCATTTAATCATGATACATTTCCACTTGCATCCATCAAGAATATTGTAAAACAGTTAAGAAACACAAATCTCAAAGATGGTTACACGATAATCAAATAACGTTTACCATTTGGATGAAAAGTGGTTTTGTTAGTTGACGACACGAGCGAATCTTACCATCTTTATTTCCAAGTGTAAGGACTTTAACTAATGGAACTCATCTTGATCATAGACTAAGCAAGAAAAGTGTTGGAGTCACGGGAAACACTAGCGGTGGAAGTGGCGGAGGGATCAGTTAACAAGGCGTCGTCGGAGGTGAAGACTGAAGAGTCCTTTGCGTTGGAGGAGAGAGACGAAGTAGCCGGCATCAAACTCAAAGGTGAGAGGTCTTTTCGTTAATGATATTTACATTCTTAGCGGAAAAAAATAAAAGAAAAGGTGAGAGGTCCGGTAGGGTCCATTCCGACCACTGGGGAAGAGTTGAGTCTTTGAGATTTGTCGGAGCATAGGGATCTGAGTAAGGAGACGTAGCTAGGGTTCAGGGAAGGATCTATGTCCCCTTTTCCGGTGAAGTTTCGACTAAACTCCACAACGTGCTGTTCCTATTGTATGTGCTCTTGTTTCATACAATTTTTGTTTCCTTTAATATAATCTTTTTATCGACTCTAAAAAAGTTCATATATATATGTGCTGCGGAAGATATAAATCATGATTCTTAAACTTATAATTTTGCTATAAATCATCTAAAATCAAATCACTTCAAATCCTCACAAATATTTGATTGAATACACCCCCGAAGTTGTTTTCATTCAACAGAAATGAAGTGAAGAAATTATAAGCTTTACTAAATTAGTTAGTCGATGACTAAATTAGATGAATTCTAAGAAAAATTAATTGTGTTGAATAATTCTCACGTGTGACGCCTTTTACAAGATTCTCCTCATATATTTGAATCAGGCATTCAAGTACCCGTTAGTTTTTTTTTTTTTAGGTTTTTGGTACCAAACCTATAATTCCTATCCGGGTTTATTTTTTTCTGGATTTGGTTTGGGTCCTTTCGAATCCAGTTAGATATCCAAAAATCCAAAAAAAAATTGCCTAAAAATATCTGAAAATATTTAAAATTATCCAAACAATTCGAGAAAAACTATCCAATTTATTCGAAAGTATTAGAAAATACTTAAAAATATTCTAATATAAACTATAACTATAATAAGGTGAGATAATACAAATATATATATATATATATATATATATATTATATACTAGGTAAAGGACCCGTGCGTTGCACGGGTTTGTCATTTGAATTATTGTTTGTCGAAAAAATAAAATGGTATATGTCAAATAAATTTTTGTGTAATACATAGAAAAAAATTATAGAAAAAAAATAAAATGGTATATTTCTTTTTAAGGAGTGAGTATAAAATGATTTATATTAAGAGTAAGATAATTAAAATGGACGTAAATGAGGATAAACATAATATGATTCAAATTTAACTAATGCCTACTATATAATTGCTATTTCTTGTAATAGTGATTTTTTCTCTCTTAATAGTTATGTAAATAATTTTATCAAGGAGGTCCCTATTCATGGAGAAGTGTTGTCCAAATGAAAGTGAATATAAAATGATAAACGTAAAAGTAAATTGGCCAAAAAATTTATTTAATACTTTGACACATATGCAATATATCAAGATTAGATCATAACAACCTTTAAAATACACGGACAATAAGAAAAAATATGATGTGAATTGTAAACAACGATTTTAATTGATTCTCAAATTTTGCAAGAAGCGAATAATACACAGAACCTTGGATAGTATTTTCCTGCATTAAATTAAAATCAACTTATAGTTAGACATTAATCAAGTAATTATTAACAAATTAAAACTCTTATTGGTTTTAAATACAAATACGCTAACATTTTCATCAAGTAATAGAAAGTCTATTCCTATAAGCTCAATATTTTTCTTGAAATTTCTCGTCTTCTATTTTCTGATAAGACGTATTACAGTACGACGATAAACACGTTTTTTATTTAACTGGTCTAAAGTTAAATAATTGATGTTTTTCTTGGGTTGAGTAGAGATTAATTATGTGATGATTATTGAAGTTTGAAATTTTTTGGTGAGAAGATTTAGAAAGCACAAAAATATTTCTAATCCTATTTAAAGTAGGATTACATTTTACTATTTACCAAATCAAGATATTATTATTTTTAAATAGATTTTTGAAATGTGGCTAAATCTAATTAAAAAATTATTTTATACTTGTATAAATCTAACCGATTGACTCAAATATGTCTTGATAAGATTAAGTACCTTGTATAAAAATCCGAATTTTACTTTTACCATTTTAGTAATTATTAAATGTTAAAAAAACCAAACAAAAAATCTACAAAAAAAATACTACACCTCATATCAATGTTGTCAACAACAAACAAAAAATTGAGTTAGAATGAATCATATTAAGCTCAAAAAACTAATATATATTATCGTATTCTATTTCACATATAAAAAAATATAATAATCTATCTTTCCTAATAAAAGCCAAAACAAATAAAGTTCTATATATGGAAGATATTATTGAAGTTTTAAATTGTGTAGAATGGAAAGACCATAAAGTATGTAAACAAATGTGAAATTTTGGATATTTAAACTTAAATCTATTCAAACTAAAAAAAATTACATGTATATTATAATATCCTAATAGAAAAAGGTATTTGATTTATTGTTTTATATATTTCTATTTCAAATTAAAATATATAATTGATAAATACAAATAAATAAGTTTTTATTTTCAAACTAAAAAAATTACATGTATATTATAATATCCCAATAGAAAAAGGTATTTGATTTATTGTTTTATCTATTTTATTTCAAATTAAAATATATAATTGATAAATACAAATAAATAAGTTTTTATTTTAAATTATTGTTTGACATGTGGCAAAATCGAATTGGACTTTTTTTAACACGTATCAAAATCTAATCGATTAGCTGACACATGTCACGATCTTATTAATTATTACGTTTGACGCATCAAACTTTATATAATAAGATGTATTTATATGTGTTTCTACTATATGTAAGAATACGAGAGAAGAGAATATGAGAGGGACGAGACACGAGAGTTAAGAGAGAGACTACTACTACTTCTTATGCTCTAGAAAGAGTTTCCGTGCAAACTCTTCTCATATTATCATTTTGATTATTTTTTTAACTCTAATGTATTAAATTATTATACATTTTAATTTGACACGTTTACATATATAAAATAATTAAATGGTAAAACTAAATTTCTGAAATTCATATTATTAATAAAAACGATATTATTGATCAAAAAAATTAACAATAAAAGAATCAACAACAATGTCTATAAGAAAAATCAAAACAACTACATAGTTCACATTTTTAAAGACTAAAATTAAAAAGGGACAACTGGACAATTGCAAAAAATGACATTTTTGGTGTGTACATTTGCAAAAATGCTACTTAGGGGTGTCTATTTGCAAAAATACCACTAATTATAGATTTTTAAAGCCTAAATCTTAAAATTATAAACTCTAAAAAATGTTATGACCTCTAAAACCCCTTAAACCCTCAAAACTAAATCCTAATACAAGATAGTTAACCCAAACATAAATGATATAATAAAAAATAATTTTTAAAAAGTGGTATTTTTGCAAAAATTTTGAAAAAGTGGCATTTTTAAAAGTGGCACTTGAAAAGTGGTATTTCTTAAAATTTCTCAATTAAAAACAAAACTACATAAATAATTTATCCGCGTGTACGCGGGAGAATCACCTAGGATAAACATGTATATATATACATGTACTTTAGCAAAAAAAAAAAATATATATATATATATATATATATACATGTATGTACATCGACACCTTAAACCCCTTAGGGTTAAAGTTGATTAGACCCATAATGGGCTTGGCCTCACAAGTTAAGTATGAGAATATGATATCTCCAATTCCTTTTTCAGGCAGAAAAGAAAGCTTCCACTGTTGACATCAGAAACTGAATCTAAAAGCATTAAAAACATAAAGGCAGGAACAAGGAAAAGATAAGGAACATAAGAAGCACAAGTAGAAGCACAAAGATAGAAGCAAAGATAAGTATATAGACAAAAAGAAGGAAAAAGTTGACACAAGATAAGGCAAGAGAACCGTTTGCTATTTTTTCCTTAGAAATCTTAATGGTAAAGTCTTCCCTCATTTCTATGAGTTGGGCTACGTTCTTGGCGATTGACTATGTCCATTGTTGGTATCAGTTCATGAAATTTGGTATATGTACGCTCCAGAGTTTACATGGACCCACAACGGGGATAAAGATCTTCAGAGGCACAAAAACAGAGTAAGATAATGTACCGATGGCAGTGGCGGAGCCAAGTGAGGTAAGGGGGGCAGTTGCCCCCTATGAAATTTGAAATTTCTTTATAATTTGTTAAGGTTTAATTTATTTCTCTTGTTTAACATAACATTATGCCTTTACTTTATAGTGTTTGCCCCCCATGAAATTTGTGTCTGCCTCCGCCCCTGACCGATGGCAATGCTTTTTGTTACTTGACCTTAAATTTGACGTTTCCGTTCGCTTGCACAATAGTGTTAGAGTAAAAGTAGTATTTCCTTAGCAAATTTTTAGTTTGGTTGTCCTTATAACTAACTTTTCAATTTTCAGCATAAGAGCTCAAAGCTTGATGAGGATGGGCGTAATTTTGGACGCTCTCATTATTGTAGTTCACATCCAAAGAGGTGTCATCATAGAGGTTTAGAAGCAGCCACTTAACTCATTTTAAACAACTTTGTTAGATAGGTGTTCTTGTGTTATCTTTTTTAAGCTTATGCATTCTAGATCACTAAAGACACCTTTTTCATCTCAGTCCCATAACTCCTGTTTCTGATAAGCCACATGGGTCTATTTCGTAAAGAAGAAAAGAAACAGAGTGATGTTGGAGAATGAGAAACAAGAGGATGGAGAAGTCAAAGAAGGCAGTTGACCAGAGGCTGAGCTAGCAAGTGGAAGACTCTGCATCAGAAGGAGGGTTTGCCGTTTTCATTGATTCAATAAAGGAGTGATTTACCTTTACAAACTTATCAGTTTCTCATACGAGGCTTTGTTTTGTTGTTTTAATAAATAGTCTTCATCTTAAGTTTATAAGAAAATAACCTGGAAAATATCTAATTTTTGCATTGATTTCTACTAATTCATATGACACGAGAAGTCATGGATGATTTTATATTCACAATCCACCGATTTGATATTCCTAGGAGAAAATGATGGGAATCATAAAAGTGCATGACTTGTATTGGATTGTGGCAAATAAACTTCAAAAGCTGGCTATGCTTGTATATGGTGTAGATTTGTCTCATCTAACATCGACGATATGGTATTGAATGAATTGGTAATCGTTTTGTAGGTTTAATCTAAAATTACATTTTCGGGAAGGTGGGAGGAATGAAGAAGCGAAAGTTCTCCGGGAGAATAACAACAATTTTTATCATAATTTGATTTGATCAAAGCTTTTTGGGTGTAGCTTTTAAGAAAAAAGTTAACATACAAATTTGTAATTATGAGGAAAAAAAACCCAATGTTTACTAGGCTTTTTAAAAACATTTATATCATCTTTTACCATTAGCAAAAAAATACACTTACGACAAAACCCGCACGACAAAATCCGCGCGTAGGAGCGGGTATTCAAGTAATAAATATACTTTTTCTTGACTGATGCATAACTAAAAGAAAAAAAAAAAACTTTTCTTTTCTTTTCTTCCACAATAGCCTTTCAGTCACACTTGTTTCATTCATCAAATTTACTAACACTTTTTTTGCTAAAAGAATTTACTAACATTAATGTAGTTTTCCCTGTTGACAAAAAAAAAACATTAATGTAGTTTAAATTACTAATAAACTATAAATGATATGAAATCACATTATTTTAGGGGCATTTGCAAAAATGTCACTTTTTGTGTGCACATTTGCAAGAATGCCACTTAGGAGTATCTATTTGCAAAAATGTCACTAATTATAGATTTATAAAGCCTATATCTTAAAATTCTAAACCCTAAAAAATGTTTTGACCCCTAAAACCCTCTAAACACTCAAAACTAAATTCTAATACAACACCGTTAACCCAAACATAAATTATATAATAAATTTTTTTTTGAAAACGTGGCATTTTTGCAAAATTTGTGAAAAAGTGGTATTTTTGTAAAGTGGCACTTGGAAAGTGACATTTTTTTAAATTTCTCATTATTTTATTATATCACACTTTTTTTTTACTTGACTATTTTTACCCACTTAGGACTTAGGGCATGATTATAGGTGGGTAATTGGGAGTTATTAGGGGGTTTTTAAAATATAAAATTATTAAAACACATACTCTTTCTTCTTTTTACTCAATTTTATATCTTCTCTTTCATTCTTTTACTCAATTTTTATTAATTTTATATTTAAACACACCTAAAAACTCTCTCCAAAAGTTTCTAAACATACAACTTAAACATACCCTCTCTCCATTTTCTCCTCTTTTTACTCAAATTTTATTAATTTTATATTTCAATACACCCCACTATTTAAAAAAAAACACTATCTTTCTTCCTTTTACTCAAATTTTAATAATTTTATATTTTAAAAAACCCTTAACAACCCTCGATTACCCACCCATAATCATCCCCTTATGAGGTCTCATCGGTCGGTATAATCCAGATTAATATATTTATATATATATATGTGTGTGTAAAAACACATTTGTAAATCCGCTAAAAGTCAACGACTTGGTGATCTTTTATTTAATGGCCAATTTAGTTTTTTAATGAGTATAGAATATTACCATTTGCCGAAGACGAAATCAACGATTCATTTGATTTGAAGCTTGATGAATCCACATGAACGACGTTTCAGCCTCCACACAAGGAAGTGTAGCAATTCTTTGGCTCTGAGGCGTTTAGCAGAGTGCGGGGGAAGAGAAATATGAAGATGAGATGTTTTGAGTTGTGTTTGGCACTAATGGAATTGTAATTTAGTACTTATTAGATATGTAATTGAAAATTCGGAAGAACAATATACATATATATAATTTGGAATTAGAATAGTCATCTTAGCTTTTTTTTTTTTTTGACATCGTAAGGGCCTAAGCCCATTAGTGTATTAAAGAAGGCGAAAGCCCAGTATTACAACATGTGAAAGCCCAACAAGAAATCTAGATTTGATCGGAACAGAGGAAGCTTCACCATGAAGAGTACTGGCCACCGTCGCAGATCTGACCACCTCCACCTTCCACCGATTTGCTCAGCTCAGTTGATCCATCGACCTACATATGAACCCAGAAAAACGCTCTAACGTCCTCATCACCTTGGATCCTTCGTCGCCGACACATCCACAAATCCTTGATGTGTACTTCGATCTGAACTAAGAAGGTCATGATCTACTAAGCGATTGAAGCATGACTCCACAAGCAAAGAGAATATCAGAGAGGATACAACAGATCAAACAAAGAAAAACAAATCGGATTTTAAAAAAACAAAACTAAACAGATCCAAAAGTAATCGGAGTAGATAGCCGGAGATAAAATTCGACCGCAGTCGAACCAAGATCCGCCTAACGGAAAAGATAATCTGGCCGAAACCAGAAAAATATCTCCTCCTCTCCCGAAAACTAAAGAAAGAAACAAAAAAGAAACTTATTTACATCGGGACGGCCAAACGGCCGACCGGAAAGAGATAATCTCGGCTAGAAAAGATCAGAAGAAAAGAAGGGGAAAGAAGCCTCGAGAGAGAGAAAAAAAGTTAAAGATTTTAAAAAACTATTGTAGTCATCTTAGCTAAGAGCATGTTTATTGGTGAACTTTTCTGGGGTTCTTTAAATATAAAATTATTAAAATTTGAGTAAAAGGAAGAAAGAGAGGGTTTTTGGTTGAAATAGTGGAGTATATTGAAATATAAAATTAATAAAATTTGAGTAAAAAGAGGAGATGAGTTGATATTTTAGAGAGAGAGTGTCAAAAGTATCAATGAGTTGATACTTTTGGAGAGAGTTTAAACTTTAGTTGGGGTGTGTTTAAATATAAAATTAATAAAAGTTGAATAAAAGGATGAAAGAGAAGGTATAAAGTTAAGTAAAAGGAAGAGAGAGTGTATTTTTAATAATTTTATATTTAAAGAAACCCACAAAAACTCACCAATAAACATGGCCTAAGTCTTTCTATATCCATTTGGTATGACTTCTTTTAGAAGAAGCTCAATAAACATTGATTATACTAGATATATGCCCGCACTACATAGCGGGAACTATACTTATAATATTTTTATACTAATTTAGTGTTAAATTTGTATATATGAATATATTTTAGATTAATCCACTATTTATGTTAATCATTATAAAACAGCTATTATGAGATTTTACAGTTTGAATTTTGATCATTTTGTTATAAAAGTCTTTACGATATCATATTTGTTTGATGATGTAAATATAAACATTTGTCTTTTTATAAAGCTTTAAACTTTTGCCAAACCCGAGAATTAGTATTAGAATTCTCTTTTTGAGCATCAATAAAATTACCTAATTGTAAATAAATATTATGAACTAAAACTATTTTCCAACTCTTCAACAAAAAATTAATAACTTAAAATATATTTGATTTCTTTGAATAAAATGATTTTTATTTTATTTGTATTTGTTGTTCTATCTGTGAAATTATGTAATTTTGCCCTATAGAAGAATTTTAGTTAGTAATTAAGTTTTGTTTCTTTTGTTTATTAATTAAATTATCCTTGTTTTCTTCTGTTTACTTTCAAGTTTAAATTTTGTTTTTTCTTTGTAACTTTTCTTGGTACTTCTTCAATCCTGAAGCTAACAATTTTTTTCTTTTTCGATTATGTTATAAAATAAAAAGGGATCATTTATCATTTCGGTAAATTAAATAAAGAAGAAATTTTTATACCCGATGGGAATAGTATACTAGAAATATGAATCGAGAGAGAAGTATTATGATTTCTGTTTTTCTCTTTGAAGTTGTCTATCAGTTGTGAATTACAATGAATCGCAACATCCTTATTTATAGTCGATAAAAAGTAAATTACTGTGCATGCATAGTGACAATGGGGTCCACTTAATTAATTAAAACCACACAATGTGTCTTGACTTTTGTAACACTCCCCCTTGGAGACCAATGTCACTATATCTTTTGCGTTGTATGTTCCGTTGGCTCGTTAAAAACCTTTCTAGGAAAACCCAGTGGGAAAAACCATAGGAGGACAAAAAGAGTGCAACTACGCAAGCTCCCCCTCGAGTGATCAAGTTTATAGATCTCGCTGATGGCGCATTCCAATGTCATAGATATGTTTCTTGAACACCGAGGTAGGTAGTGATTTTGTGAAGAGATCTGCAGCATTGTCGCATGACCGAACATATCTCACTTCAATGTCTTTATTCTTCTCGAGCTCTTGAGTGTATGAGAAGAGCTTGGGAGGGATATCTTTGGTTCTATCACTTTTGATATATCCTTCCTTTGTCTGCGCAACGCATGCAGCATTATCTTCATATAAGATCGTCGGCTCCAGATTTACGAGTAGTCCACTGCATGATCGAATATGTTGACATATTGACCTTAGCCATACACATTCTCTACTTGCTTCATGGAGTGCGATAAGCTCAGCATGATTTGAAGAAGTAGCCTGATATGCTCAAATTTACCCTGAGCTACTCTCTCAAATTAAGAGATCCTCGTAGTACTTAGGGATCGAATCCACAGGGAAAAGAATTACACAATCAATCTAAGTATTCGAATTATGCTAAGCTAAGTAATATAAATGTAATGCGAGAATCAAAACAAAACAAGCAAAAGATGGTTTAATATCAAGTAATAAATGAGACAAAAGAGTTAGGCAATGTGTAATTCTTCAGGTATGAATCGAAATCAAGGATAAACTACTGTCAGGGTTTGATTAGGCACCGTTCTAGAACTCAAACACGAAGGTAAAGCCAATCAACTTCCGTTGCAGAGACTATCTATGACTAGAAACCTAAATTTCAAATTCCTTTGCAAACCTAGAGAATCAAGTCAAGCATTAACATTCAGGTTCAATTGTTCACAGAATCCCTAAACCAAATTCCTTTGCGAAGAGGTAATTATGTTCATCTAAGACTAGTTCAAGTTATTAATAACACTTCCGTGTCTATTAAACAACCTAAGATCTAGATTCTAGGTGTACAAGCTAGATCTAGCATTGGAAACAATCTAGATGAAGAACCAGAAGATAAACCCTAACATATTTAGATTCATAACAATTTCTCATCAAAACCCTAGAATTCCCACAACCTAACAAGCAAACTACTCAGACATAGATGATGAAATCATAATGAAAGAATAAGTTTGCATAGATAAAATAGAGTTAGAGATACAGAAAAAGGGGTTTGAAAACCCTGTAGAAATCTCCCTCAAAGCTCTCTCTCTCAAAGTCTAAGTTAAAAACAAGATGTTCCACATAAAAACCTAAGGGAAAACTATATATAATGTGTAAAAATCGGATTGAGCTTTTTCTGTAAACTTCTGGGCTTTTTGGACAAAAAAGGAAATTCTTCAAGCTTGACATCTTCTAGCCAGACCGACATGTCTTCACTAAAACCTTCATAACTTTCGATCGCACCGTTGTAATTGCCTCAAATTGCTTTCAAATGAAAGCTAACTCGCTTATCTAGCTTGTGTCAAAATCTCAGCTCGATCCGTCGGTGGAAAGGGCTTCAACGAGTGCCAAACTTCTGACTGTTCGGAACTGTTCTTCACAGACAGCCCCGTGTCGATCGATAGGAGTGAACCCTGTCGATCGACAGGGACTCTGCTGGAATTCTTCTGTTCAAATCTTCTTTCCTTGATGCTCCAAAATGCTCCAAAAACTCCCATTAGGGTCCAATCGATCATTGACCTACAAAGACTATAAAACACTCGAGAAACACTAAAAAGACTCTATAAAAAAGACTTATATCATGGTTGAAAGTGGGTAAAAACCATGATATATCATAGCCACAAGTGTTTGTTTCTGGGAGCGCCAGGATATAGCGGTGCCTCCGACCGTAAAAATATATCATGTTTGTGATCTCGCTTTGTGCGGATCTGACAAATATCCTGCATCTGCAAAACCGACCATTTGACCTTTTGAATTTTTAGGATAAAACAGTCCTAAATCAATCGTTCCTTGAAGATATCGGAAAATATTTTTAATTCCATTCCAATGTCTTCGTGTAGGAGACGAGCTGAATCTTGCCAAAAGATTAACAGCAAATGATATATCAGGTCGAGTACAATTTGCAAGATACATGAGAGCTCCGATAGCACTTAGATACGGTACTTCAGGACCAAGTATCTCCTCATTTTCCTCATGTGGTCGAAATGGATCATTATCGACTTGGAGTGATCTAACGACCATAGGGGTACTCAATGGATTTGCCTTATCCATGTTGAATCGTTTTAGCACTCTTTTGGTATATGTAGATTGGTGTACAAATATACCTTTTTGAGAATGCTCAATTTGTAAACCAAGATAAAACTTTGTATGTTCGAGATCTTTCATCTCAAATTCCCCTTTTAAATATTCAGATGCTTTCTGTATTTCTTCCTGAGTTCCAGTCATATTTAGATCATCAACATAGACCGCAATAATCACAAATCCAGATGTCGTTTTCTTGATGAAAACACACGGACATATTGGATTATTCACATAACTTTCTTTGGTTAAATGTTCACTTAGGCGATTATACCACATACGCCCAGATTGCTTTAGTCCATATAATGATCTTTGCAATTTGATTGCACATAACCCTTTCGGTTTGGAATTTAATGCTTCTGGCATTTGAAATCCATCAGGAATTCTCATATAGATATCTGTATCTAATGTTCCATACAGATAAGCAATAACAACATCCATGAGACGCATCTCTAGATTTTCGCAAGCTGCTAGACTCATCAGGAATCTAAACGTTATTGCATCCATGACAGGAGAATAGGTTTCTTCATAATCTATCCCAGGTCTTTGAGAAAAACCTTGAGCCACAAGACGAGCTTTGTATCTCGTAATTTCATTATCCTCATTTCGTTTCCGAACAAAAACCCATTTATATCCAACCGGTCTTACATCTACAGGTGTAAGTACAATCGGTCCGAATACACTTCGTTTGTTTAACGAATCAAGTTCGGTTTGAATGGCTTTTTTCCATTTTCTCCAGTCATCCCTCTTTTTACATTCATATACGGACTGAGCTTCTGGATCTTCGTTTTCTTCATTTATCTCTTTTGACACAAGATATGAGAAAACGTCATCCACAATAATCATCTCATTTCGATTCCAAACTTTTCCGTTATGAATATAGTTGATAGAGATCTCAAGGTTTTCTTTAGGTTCATGATGTTCCACATCATCATTCGTTCCTTGATGTGATTCTTCTAAAGTATTTTCAGTTACTTTGGGAACATCAACCTTTTCAATTTCCCTTTTATTCCTAGGGTTTTTATCCTTAGATCCAACAGGTCTTCCACGCTTCAAGCGTGTTCTAGACTCCCGTGTATCATCTGCTATTCCAGATTCTGCAGGAATCTCAATCCGAGCAGGAACATTTGCAGCTGGAATGTGCGATTTAGTTACTGTCTTAGTATCTGCAAAAGCATCTGGTAACTGATTTGCTATGCTCTGCAAATGCATAATTCGTCGAACTTCCAGTTCGGACTGTTTCGTAGGAGGATCAAGATGTAATAAAGATGGCACACTCCACCTTATATCCTTTACCACTTGTTTGTTTTCTCCCCCTAGAACTGAGAATTTTTTTTCATCAAAATGACAATCGGCAAACCGTGTCGTAAAGACATCACCAGTCTGAGGTTCCAAATACCTTATAATGGATGGTGAATCATAACCAACATATATCCCTAACCTTCTTTGTGGTCTCATCTTTGTACGTTGTGGGGGTGCTACAGGCACATACACCGCACAACCAAAAATCCTTAGATGGGAAATATTTGGTTCATGACCAAATACTAATTGTAATGGGGAGTACTTATGATATGCACTTGGTCTTACTCGGATAAGTGCTGCAGCATGTAAAATAGCATGTCCCCATACACTAGGTAGAAGTTTTGATCTCATGATCAACGGTCTTGCAATTAATTGCAGACGTTTAATTAATGATTCAGCCAAACCATTTTGTGTATGAACATGAGCTACAGGATGTTCAACCTCTATTCCCGTAACCATACAATAATCATTAAAGGCTTGGGACGTGAATTCACCAGCGCTGTCTAGTCTAACTCTTTTAATGGGATAATCAGAAAACTGAGCCCTTAGTTTGATTATCTGAGTTAGAAATCTCGCAAATGCCATATTTCGAGATGATAATAGACAAACATGTGACCATCTACTGGATGCGTCAATTAACACCATAAAATAGTGGAATGGTCCACATGATGGATGTATTGGTCCACATATATCGCCTTGAATTCGTTCAAGAAATTTTGGTGATTCTTTATCAACCTTTGTTGGGGATGACCTTATGATCAATTTTCCAAGAGAACATGCAACACATGTCTTTCTATTCCCCTGATTTATCTCTTGGATTTTCAGTGGGTGACCATGTGAGTTCTCTATGATCTTTCGCATCATTGATGTGCCTGGGTAACCAAGGCGATCATGCCATAATGTGAAATCTTCTGGATTTCGTTTGATTGCTAAATACGACTCTATCGTATTTATGTATGTATGATGCAAATCAGAAGAAAACTTTGGTATTTTCTTTAGAATTTGCTTTTCTCCTGATTTATCAGAAGTAATGAGCATATACTTCTTTCCATTCTCAGTTACGGACTGAGTGTCAAAACCTTGAAGATATATGTCATTAAAACTCAACAAATTCCTTCTAGAATTCGGAGAAAACAATGCATTATTTATGGAAAACTTTGTTCCATTTGGTAAGGTAAAGTTGGCTTTACCAGTTCCTTCAATCAAGTCTGCAGGACCCGATATTGTATTCACAACGATTTTCGTTGGTTTTAAATCAGAGAAATATTTTCTATGTCTCAGAATAGTATGCGTTGTTCCACTATCTGGTATACAAATTTCTCTAATATTTTCTTTGGGTATCATTCCGTTTGTTTTGCTTTCCATTTCCTGTGATCAAGATAGACACCAATAAAAGAAGAACAAATTTTATTCATTAAAAGAAAAAAACACACAATAATTATATATTAAATTGTTGTTATTTTTCTAATAACAAAAAAAAACATAATATTATACAAGACATAGGCAAAGACTATTTAGTAGTCTTATTACAAGCTTTTTATACATCCGCAAGGTCAGTCATTTGGGTATCATCATCCTCAAAATTTGAGGCGTCGAGATGTGTATCACCTTCAGGGTGCTCCATCAGGTTCACTTCCTTTCCTTTACCGTTGACTGATTCTTGGTACAATTTGCAAAGGTGCATAGGAGTACGACACACTCGGGACCAATGGCCTTGGCATCCACATCTGTGGCAAACGCCTTCACGCTTCTGGGTGATATTGCCTTTCTGTCCTTAACATGGTGGAATTATACTTATCCACCTTGTCAAAATCCAGGAATCTCAATTTTGTCCACTCATCAAGAGCATGAGGGAGAGTGATTGCCCTTTGGTTATCAAACCTTTCTTTAAGAGCTTTCCACAGCTCTACAGGGTCTTTTGTGTTCGCATAATCATGCGATAGATTTTCATCTAAATGTTTTCTCAGAAAAATTACCGTCCTTGCCTTTGCAGGGGCAGTCGATATTTTTCCTTCTTTAATAGTATCTAATAGGGACTGAGAATCCAGATAAAGTTCAGCATCAGTGGACCATGCTATGTAATTTTCACCAGTGACTTGGAGAGCTGGGATCTTAAGTTTTTCGATGTTTGCCATTTATTTCTAAAAATAAAATCAAAAGATATTTTATTAGAAATATAACATTATATTAGAAACCATATACATTAATCATAACAACAATTACAAATAACATTAAAGCAAGAAAGAATAAACCGATATTTATGGTAAATTCTTTGGGAGTAAATTCCCCAGTGTAGAGACCATAAATAGCAGTAATAATTAAACCGAAAATAAAAATCAAAAACAATCGAAATGTTTTTCGTACAAAATCGGAATCAAAATCAGAATCAAAATATTTTGTAGGAGTTTTGAAAGGAGATGAAATGATTGAATGATTTTAAAAGAGTGAAAAATGGGTGTATTTATAGATTGAAAAATACTGTTCATGATTGTTGGAGAGTGAAGAAATTTTAAAAAAAAATTGTGAAAAATTTCTTTGTGACCGTTGGGGGTAAAAACTTTAGGGAAAAATTGATCTGAAAAACTTTAAAAAACAGTCTATTATATTTACCAGTTTCAGATAAAATATCAAATAAGTCGTTAAATATTTTATATAATAATTATAAAATATAAACAAGAATTTAATACCAGATTTATGGTGACAGAGTCATCCACGTTAATTAACAAATAAATAAATGATTAACATAACAAATAAAATATCAGGCGGTTGAACTGACCATAAATAAATAATTAAATCAATAAATAAATTATGGTGCGTAAAACAACCATAAATAAATTAGTATGTTAGTATGGAGGGGTAATCCGCACACCATAACAAATAATAAATAATGGTGCGTAAAGCAACCATAGAAATTAGCATAGAGGCGGTAATCCGCACCCATATGGTATAATAAATAAGCATATGAAAATTATAAATTTTAGAGTGATCGTGCTGATAACGTGTTATAAAATAAAAAGGGATCATTTATCATTTCGGTAAATTACATAAAGAAAAAATTTTTATACCCGATGGGAATAGTATACTAGAAATATGAATCGAGAGAGAACTATTATGATTTCTGTTTTTCTATTTGAAGTTGTCTATCAGTTGTGAATTACAATGAATCGCAGTATCTTTATAGTCGATAAAAAGTAAGTTACTGTGCATGCATAGTGATAATGGGGTTCACTTAATTAATTAAAACCACACATGTGTCTTGACTTTTGTAACAGATTAAACATTTTTGGCATTTTTAAATAAAAGAAACCATTCATGTTAGTTTACATGTTTTTTTATTGTGTGTCTATCAGTCTATATAGAAAATGTTTATGTAAAATAAACACCTTACGTTAAATAGATTTTTTAAATGGAATTTTTTAAAATCGCAGACATTTGGGGTCTTCATACGAAGCAAAGTTTTGTTTTTAATTAGCAATTAAGTTTTTTTTTTAAGATTTAAACGATTAGACTTGGGTTTAGAAAATTTTAATAATAATTAAGTTATGTGTATTAATCAAATGTTTTCATTGGTCCTATGTGTCAAATTCTTATAACACAAAATAGTTGATGTGTCAACATATGGAGAGACTTTTGTGTTATTATAGTATTGATTGATGAGGAAATGATTTCGCGTACCAGAAATTTGAAGGTGTTGGAGATAAATCATGCCCTTGCAAGTTCAAAGACAACTTTCAGCAACTTATAAGACACATTAAGATAGGAATCTCAGTTTCCATCCTAATAGCTTTCACTAATGAAGAGTTTTATGAGCTTTGCATTGTTCCTACCACTGGAGACTGATCTTAAAATCTAGTAATAATTGCATGTACAAACCAAAGTCACTGACGAGATGAATACCGAGCTTACCAGAGATATCACAGATGAGTAAATTAAAAATGCAGCCTTCTCGATTAGTCCAGAACGAGCACCAGGCCCCGATGGTATGAATGCAGCATTCTACCAAAGATATTGGCCAATTATTGGGGGTTCAATCGTCAAAGAAATTCGAGAATTCTTCAATTCGAATCACTTCGACAAAACATTGAATCACACAAATATAGTCCTCATTCCAAAGGATCAGAGTAGAAGACCTGAACACATGAAAGACTTCCGACCGATAAGCTTATGCAATGTTGTCTACAAGATAATCTCCAAAGTATTGGTTTCAAGAATGCAACCGATACTCCCTGACGTTATCTCTGAAAATCAGTCGGCTTTTGTCCCGGGAAGGAACATTGGGGACAATATATTGATCGCCCATGAACTTATGCATGCCCTCAAGGTTCGACCAAGGCAGGCGAAGTCATACATGGCTGTCAAAACTGATATCAGCAAAGCCTACGATAGAGTGGAATGGGAATTTCTACGTCAGGCGATGAAAGCTCTGGGTTTTTGTGAAAAATGGATCAAGTGGATTATGATATGCATAGAATCAGTTTCATTTTCAATATTGATCAACGGTTCTCCGTATGGTCATATCCAGCCTACACGAGGAATCAGACAAGGAGACCCACTATCTCCTTATATATTCCTGCTTTGTGCCGAAATGCTTTCTCAAAAACTTGATATCGCTCAACAGCAAAAACAGATCCAGGGTCTTTCGATTAGCAACGGAGGTCCTCGTGTAAACCATCTCTTCTTCGCTGACGACTCACTCTTCTTCTGCAAAGCTAACACCACAGATAGCAAGACGCTTGCTCGCATCCTAGATGATTACGGGACTGTTTCTGGTCAACTGGTCAACTTCCAAAAATCATCTATCTCATTTGGATCCCGGAACAGTTTGGGCGTAAAAAAAGAGAAATGTTTCAATACATTATTGAAAAAGTCAAAGAAGGAACAAGCGGCTGGAACAACAAGTATCTCTCCGCAGCTGGGAAAGAAATACTTTTGAAATCCGTTGCTCTAGCTATGCCAGTCCACTCTATGACTTACTTCAAACTTCCTAAAATAATTTGTGAAGAAATTAACAAGCTACTTGCCAATTTCTGGTGGGGAACGAATCAAGGGAGGAGGAAGCGAATGGCTTATTCTAAACGGCAAGGAGGGCTTGGGTTCAGAGATTTACATGATTTTAATTTGGCTTTGTTGGCAAAACAAGCTTGGCGTATCTTTAATTCTCCGAATTCACTACTTCACCAAGTGTTAAAGCATAGATACTTTGCGGATGGAGATTTTTTTACAGCAAATACGGGCTCCAAACCTTCCTATGGCTGGTCGTCAATTTTACAAGGCCGTGATCTCCTAAATACAGGACTCCGATGGCATATCGGTGAGGGTAATATCAAAGCTTTTGCAGACAAGTGGATTCCTACTCATCCTCCACGAGTAGTGACTACGACCACCCTCGATTCCGAACTTTTAGTCAAACAATTATGGAATCATGGAAAGTGGGATGATACAATGATATCACAGATCAATATTGACGATCAACATGAGATCTACAAAATCTATATACCCCATCACCGTAGAACTGACAAGCTGATCTGGCACTATACCAAGGATGGGGTATACACTGTGAAGTCTGGCTACTGGTTAGCCTCACAGAATCGGGAAGAGCATATCCAACCACCTGCTGGAAATCCCGAACTTAAATCAAAGATTTGGAAACTTCCGATTTCTCCGAAATTGAAATTCTTCTTGTGGAGAGCCACTTCTCATGCCTTGGGTACAGCCTCAGCATTAAATTCCAGAGGTATTCCTATAGACCCTACATGCCAATGTTGTCATCAAGCTCCGGAAACACCGAACCATATTTTGTTCACATGCTCTAATGCCATCAACACATGGACACACGTAAATCATAACCCTTTCCGCTTGAATCAACCATCGGAAGACCTCGACGCCAACATTCACCGCCTTCTTCTCAGGCAACCCGACTCCCTTACACCTATGGATATGTCTTTACGTTTGTGGTTACTATGGAGTTTATGGAAATCTCGAAATGATATGATCTTTAACGGACGTGCTTGGGACCCGTATGATATCTACCAACGAGCTTCAATAGAAACAAATGAATGGTCAAATGTCTTCTCTGATCAACCCATACAGCATCAGGTCCAACATCACAATCAATCTCCACCGAGTTGGTACCCACCACCTATTGGATGGCTAAAGTGTAATTACGATGCCAGCCACTCACCCACAAGTGCTCAGACCGGCTCTGGTTGGATACTACGAGATTCAAATAGTATCTTCGTTACCGCCGCATCGTCCTTTCTACCTAAAGCACAATCTCCACTTGAGGCTGAGGGATTTTGTTTACTCCATGCATTACAAACATCATGGAGTAGAGGCTTCCGAAGGGTTATTTTTGAAGGTGACTGCCAAGAGTTAGTGGACTTGATCCAAAAGCGTAGAGTTAATACTACCATGGACAACTTGGTCAATGATATCATCCACTGGAAAGCAAGGTTTGAACGCTGACAAATTGGCTCACTTAGGAAGATCACAATATCAATCATGTTGTATTTATGATTTTCCTCCACTTTGTATCTCTAATGTTCTTTGAACCTTTGTACAAACTTTTATCTCAATGAAGATTCAGATGTTCAAAAAAAAAAAAACACATTCACAAATTTGTAAAAATGCATTTGAGGCCCATTTGATTTGAGGTCCAAAAACGTGGGCCTCGAATTCTGGCTTAGTTTAGCTTACGTTATTACTTATTACTACTACGCTCACTCGCTCAGAAAACGCGTGTATCTCACGTATATCAAGGTTGGTTACAAGAACAAGCGCAACCGGTCAATTACGAATTGACGATACAAACAAATTAACATAGAGTCGAATCAAATCAAGACAATATTGGTCGCAACTTTACTACTCGGCAGAGAATTCCTACAGATCGGGTAAGAATAATGCAATTTGAGCCACGGATCGATGCATTGAGCGTGGAAGTAATGTTCACATTCGGGTAAGCACTTAACGATCTCTTCGCTTGTGCATTCCGATAAACAAATGGAACATAGAGTATCATTTGGACAAGGACAACAATACCTGTACTCGTCTCCTGTCATATAAATGGTCCAAGGCTCCAAGCTATTAAAGGATGTGATTGACTGATATATTGTATTAACTATATTGTAAAGTATTCTTTTCTCATTAACCCAAAAACAATGTGTCATGATACATATATATACAAGTGAGTCATAAGCAGAAGGAAACTTAATCCTCACTAACTACCTCAACAACCTCTAACAGATTATTGATATACATAGCCTAATACACCCCCGTCAAGCCAAATCCTTTGGAGGAAGGAATAGGCTTGAGATAGAGAAGCGAGAAAGCAGAGAGTGGAATGGTCCGGAGTGAAGAGGCTTGGTTAAGATATCAGCCAGTTGGTTGCCGGAAGACACGTGCATGGTCTGAAGAAAACCAGATTTAACTTGATTACGAGTCGTATGGCAGTCAACCTCTACATGTTTTGTCCTCTCATGGAACACCGGATTATTGGCAATGTGAAGAGCTGACTTGTTATCACAAAAAAGTTTAGCCTGAGAAACAACTGTTATATGAAGATCAACAAGCATTTGACGAAACCAGAGAAGCTCCTTTGTTGCCATTGCCATGCTACGATACTCTGCCTCAGCACTACTACAACTCACAGTATCCTGCTTCTTGGATTTCCAACTGATCAAAGAAGTACCAAGGAAAACACACAAGCCAGTGACTGATTTCCTAGTATCCGGACATGAAGCCCAATCCGCATCAGCAAATGCATTAAGACACAAATCCGTAGAAGCAGAGTAAAAAAGCCCTTGTCCTGGATTATTCTTCAAGTATTTCAACACATGAAGAGCAGCATGCATATGAACATCCGTAGGACAGGACAAGAATTGACTAAGACGATTCACTGCAAAGGTTATATCAGGCCTAGTGATACACAAGTAAAGCAATCTCCCAATCAATTCCCTATACGGAGTGGCATCAGAGAGAAGAGTACCAGTCTCTGTGCTCAATGGGATTTTAGGATCCATAGGGACATATTTTGGTTTGCATCCAAGAAGACCAGAATCTGAGAGTAAATCCAAGCAATACTTCCGTTGACAAACTGAAATGCCATCCGAATTTCTGGCTATTTCAAGGCCTAAAAAGAAACGAGCAGGACCAAGCTCCTTTGTTTTGAACCTAGCAGCTAGAGTAGCTTGAACAGCCTTTACTGCCTCATCATCATTACTAACAATCAATATATCATCAACATAAACCAGCAAAGCAATGAACGACGTACCAGTCAACTTCACAAACAAAGTGTTATCAGCCTCAGATTGAATGAATCCATCATCAAGTAGAGCCTGAGAGAGACATTTGTACCATTGCCTTGAAGCCTGTTTAAGACCATATATAGATTTGTGAAGTCTACATACAGGATTCAGAGGTAAAGATTCTCCATCAGCTGGTGTATATCCCTGAGGCAAGCTCATATAAATCTCTTCATCAAGATCACTATGAAGGAAAGCATTAGTGATATCCATCTGTGTTAGACTCCAACCCTGCCTAGCTGCTAAACCAAGAACCAATTTTACACTAGCCAACTTAGCCACAGGGGAGAATGTATCAAAGTAATCTACTCCTTCCTGTTGTGTAAAGCCTTGAGCAACTAGACGTGCCTTATATCTCTCTATAGTACCATCAGCAAGATACTTAATGGTATAAACCCATTTACAGCCAACAACATTCTTACCAGGCGGGAGAGAGACAACACTCCATGTCTTGTTCAGTTCCATGGCCTCAAGCTCCAAATTCATAGCGCTTGTCCACTTCACTGATATTATGGCCTGTTTGAAAGTTTTTGGTTCTGTTTCCACAGAGATAGAAATGATATAGGATTGAAAAGGAATTTTGAGATTAGAATAAGAGAGAACAGATGATAATGGATATGGAGTAGTAAGAATTTTAGGTGGTGGAGTATCTAACTGAGCAAGAGCACAATGATAATCGGATAAGTAACCAGGTACCTTAGAAAATCGTTTTGGTCGACCTTTCTTTAGAGATAGCACTGGTGCTGCCAGAGAAACAGCCTCAACAACCTCAGTGATACTAGGTGGAGAAGAATGTGCAGCACTGGGTGATAGTGGAGATGAATGCGGTGATGCAGATGTAATAGGGGAAGATGTATGCAATGCAGGTGAAATAGGAGTAGAAGAAGCTAATGAAGGAACTGAACCAAAGGAGTCTATGTCTACATGTGATGATAAAGGTAAAATGAATTTGTCAAAAATATCAGTCAATGGTACAGAAGAATGTGCAGTCTTAAAAGGAAAAATGGTTTCATGAAAGATAACATTTCTAGAGACAGAGATAAGATGAGATTCTAAATGTAAGACTTTATAACCTTTGTAACCGGATGAATAGCCTAGGAAAACACATTGATCAGCCCGAGGACTAAATTTATGCCTATCCTTTTGCAACGTAGAAACATAGCACAAACATCCAAAGGACTTCAAAAATGAATATGCAGGAACTTTCTTAGTAAGCAATTCATAAGGAGTAAGATTGTTAAGCAAAACAGATGGAGTACGATTAATAAGAAACACTGCAGTTTGAACACAATCAGTCCAATAGCAAAGGGGAACATTAGATTTAAAAAGAAGTGCCCTAGCCACATTAAGAAGATGCTGATGCTTGCGTTCTACAACAGAATTCTGTTGGGGAGTATAAGGACAAGAGAATTGATGTACCATGCCATGTTGTTTAATCAAACTAGTGAATGCAAGTTCTGGAGCATTATCAGTTCTTATAGCTTTAATCACTGAACTATATTGAGTCTGAACATGCTTTATAAAATCAGAGAATAGTGTAACAACTTCATTTTTATTTCTCATCAAATATATCCATGTTACACGAGTATGATCATCAACAATAGTAAGAAAGTATCTATAACCATCAACAGACTCTATAGCAAAGGGACCCCAAACATCTAAGTGAACAAGATCAAACGGATTAGAAGATCTATGATTATGAGACTCAAATGATAACCTTTTTTGTTTAGCTAAAGGACAAACCGAACAAGGAATTTCCTTAAGACTATGACTACTATCTTTAGACAGAGGTAATGTACCAGGAAACATCTTTAACTTGTCAGCAGATGGGTGCCCTAGGCGTTGATGCCAGAGATGTCCATCAACCTTCAAGGATCCAGTAAAATGAGATGGATGATGAGATGATGCATCAAGTTGCAAGATGTACAAATTGTGCAGAAGTATGCCTTTACCAATCATCAGGCCCTGAATATACTCCTGTATATAACAAAAATCAGGAAAGAAATGAGCTGAACATTGACTCTTTTGCAACAAACTACTAACCGATATGAGATTAAACTTGAAAGATTGAACATGGAGAACATCATGCAAAATAAGAGATGATGAAATATGGACAGTGCCACAATGAGTAATAGCCACTCTAGTATCATTTGGTAGAGAGACTGTAACACCGGAGACTTCAGTAGTATCCCTAAAGAAAGATAAATCAGAACAAACATGACTTGTGGCACCACTATCAATTATCCAACTACCATGAGGAAGATGATTATAAAGTGATGAAAGACATTGATGTTGGAAAGTGAGTTGATTATTTTGAAACCGAAGGGAAGTGGATGGAAATTGAGAAGGAAAGGATGTGAAAGAGGAGAAAACATTACCAGCAGTAGATTGAACAGCCATAATACCATGATCAGTGACAGTAGCAGCTTGTGAAGATGGAACTGAAGGTTCTGAAACATGAACATGAGCAGCAAGCTGTTGTATAAGAGATTGGACCTGATCCTTGTTAAGCTGACCAATGTCAAGAGTCACAGCAGATGTTGCTGGAGGAGGAATGTATGATGGAGAAGGACTAGTATTAGTGACGACATTAGCCACAGCATGACCCTGAGGACGAGAACCAGACGGCTGGAAATTTCCTCTAGGTTGAAAAGAAGTAGACTGCAATCCTGGTCTCTGTGTAGACAACATACTCTTATAGCCTGGTATGTACCCCGGTGGATAACCATTCAACTTGAAACATTTCTGGACAACATGACCCATCTGACCACAATGTGTGCATACAGGTCTAGATGACCTTGGTCTGAAATGATTCTGAACAGCCGCATACGCCATATGATCAGTAGAACCAGGATACGACACTTGGACTTGAGGAGAAGGTGAATCCAAAGTATTAAAAACAACATTATCAGGCTTAGATGGCTTAATACTCTTCTGCCTTTCGTCTTGTGTAACCATATTAAAAACGTCTTCAATAGATGGGATTGGTTTAAGCATCAAGATATGTCTTCTTGTAGACTCATAACCTTCATTAAGCCCCATAAGAAACTTGGTGACACGGCTTCTTTGTTGCAATTTTTCCCATAATGCAGCTGCATTACACTCACACTTTCCACAAGTGCAAACAGGTAACTCTACATAGTTCCTATATTCCTCCCACAATGTTACCAATTCCGTGTAATAAGCACTCACATCAAGAGCACCTTGTTGAATAGTACTAAGCCGTTGCTCAATTTCATATACCCGTGGAGCATCATCTTGCTTAAACCTAGACATAAGACTCTGCCAAATTCCCTCAGCAGTAGAGATAAACAACAAGCTTTGACCAATTTTCTTGGAAACAGAATTCATAATCCATGTAGCCACCATATCATTGCAACGTGACCAAGATCCAAAATCACGATGTGTCTCAAAGGGTTTAAGAATCGTACCATCAATAAAGCCCAACTTATTACGAACATTCAACGCCATTCTGATAGAGCGACGCCATGAGTGGAACTCAGCACCAGATGAGAGGCGATCAGATACCAAGATGAGACCAGCATGATCAGAGTTATGCAGGAAATAGGGATTGTCGTATTGATCGACTAAGAGACGAGAACCATTCGTACCGGAGGTTGTATGCGGTGAAGTTGTTCGCGACGGAGATGATGACGTCATCGCAAACAAAGACCTAGATCGGCTCAAAGCTCAAGCTAAGATTCGGACGGAAATCTCGAGGATAAGCCCAATCGCAACAAGAATCAAGTGGATGATAGTGAAAAATAGATGAACGAAGAAGAAAACGGAGATTTGACGAAGGAAAATACTCATCGGAGCTTAAAAGCAGAGAAATAGAAGCTCAAATTGAGATGATATGATGATGAAGATGACTGATTCGGATTGAATCGAAGAAGCGGAAGAAGAAATTTGAGAGAGTGATGAAGAATCTTGTTGCTGTGAGAAAAATTTTCCCGAGAAAATTGAATGAGAAAGAGAGAGAATGTTTAATTCTCTGATACCATATTAACTATATTGTAAAGTATTCTTTTCTCATTAACCCAAAAACAATGTGTCATGATACATATATATACAAGTGAGTCATAAGCAGAAGGAACTTAATCCTCACTAACTACCTCAACAACCTCTAACAGATTATTGATATACATAGCCTAATATATTGATCAAAGACTTGGGATTTCATTAATGCTTAGTAACATCTTCGATATGTTTTTGAGGAACTCAGAAATTTAATGGTTTCATGTGAAGTTATAAGAAGAAAGAAGAAACAGGATTGGTACCGGAATCAACGTATGCAAAGCATTTGACTTGGAGGGTGGTATTGTTTATAAACCCACATATCCGAGTGAAATCATCACATTTTCTGCAATCCGGTGAGTCCCATTTGAGCCATAGGTCTTGACCGTTGAGGTTAACGGCGAAAGGTGAACGAACGGGTAGAGGTAATGTCTTGAATACTTGGCAAGAAGACGGTATTGAACCGAGGAGCTCTGGAGTCGTGGCAAAAAACGAGGTCGTGGAATTACCAAGGCAATGGATGGGTTTGAAAGAAGAGGATTTGACGTCTTGTTTAGGACAGATCAAGAAGGTGTAGTTGAGAAGGTGACGAGGAGAAAATGGAGATTCAGAAGCGTTGAAGGTACCTAGCTACGCAGTTATCAGGGTCGTCGACACGTATACTGTGCGATTTTATCTCTTGGACGAGGAATGGTCCGGAGTTTGGAAGGTTTAAAGCTGTCTAATGACGATAGGTGCAATAGAGGTTGAATCCTGGGTAGCCATCATGAAGAAGAATGCTTGGGGAATAGCCAGAAAGGGAAGGTAACGTCAAGGCTGTTTCCTATACATGAAGAACTGTAGCAACGTTTTGGTTCTGAGGCGTTTAGGAGAGAGGTAAGAAGAAGAAGAGAAGGAGAGGGAGGATGAATTGTTTTGAGAAAGTCATAATAATGTGGTTAGGCACTCAAGGGAAATATTGTCAGTACTTATAAATACTGGACAAAGTCAGACAACAGTAAATATATAATTTGGTATAGAATTGTCAACATAAATCTTCTTGCATTCATTGGTATGCGTTTCGTATAGAAAAAGAAGAAGAAGAATATTGTAAAGTTGTAAAATTATATAAGGGTTACTGTATCTAAGAGGAAAACCCAGTTATATGCTTACCAGAAATACTTTGAGACTTTTGTGTGACTGAGACAACACAAGTGTGAAGGAGAATCAGAGTAGCTGCTGGGAGATTCTGATGGAAACAATGTCACCGTCTGTTCCTGCTTTCATCGTGTGATACTTCACAAGGATTCCTGCTATTTAGATATATATATATATATATATATGTGTATAAGAATCTTAATTGTGTTTCTTTTTCTTCTTGATGAAGATGGTTTTGATTATGCAGAGTGATACCGGAATTTATATACCTTGGTTTTCTTGCAATCTTGTGTGAACAGCGACTGCGTTAGGTGCCATAACTGCGTTTGGTTGAAAATCACCTGGCTCTCCGGTCCAAGACTCGAGATGGAGAATACCTATAAAGTTTTCATTTCAAGAGGTGTGAACCAGAGGCAAAGATTTAAAGAGGAGAAAAGGAACATTAGAGTGTAATCTGAATTTGAAATTACCTGAGGATGAGGATGCTTTTAGGTGTTTGAGATCAAATATGGCTCCACAAGCTGCACGTGTATCTTTCTGTATCTTGTGAGATCCAATAAGATTGTATTCCCAGCTTCCATCTTGATAGCCTTCGTTAAGGAACAGTTCAATGTGCCTAGCATCAAGTGTTTGCATCGTTCCTACACAATAAACAGAAAACACTCTCAAGTTGCAGAGACTAACATCAATCCTAATGTTTCAGTCACAGTTTTTTGTTTGTTTACCATCACAGGTACTGAGGTCACACACAGGGCAACGAACAAGCTGTAAATCTGGAAAATCATAAAGCCATGTTACATATTTTCCTATATAGTGCAATGTTCCTGAAATCATGATCATGAATAAGAAAATTTTCTTACCTGCTATCCAAATACCGCTTTTAATGTCTCTAATAACACATGAACCACTGGATTGCAGCATCCGATCAATGGTTCCTTCCCTTGGAACTTTCAGTTGACCACTAAAATTCTCGGTCAGGAGTGACATTCGAGAGTCAAGAGTAAAGGCACCAATGCGCATCCACTCTATAATTACAGTATCAAAACCAGATAAATTGAGGCTTTGATCAGAATATGTACTAGTTCAATGTCAAACTAAGAGAGTATACGATGAATTCAATTCAGGGGACTGACCAATATGCTTTTCCTGCTGATGGAACAAGTAAGAGTGACTCCCATCTGCAGTGTTCATATCGTTTCTTAGTTCACCATTGTATTGAAATCAGAAATTGCTATGAATGTTATCTTCTTTTTTTGATGTAATGTGTATAATATACTTACCAAAAGCTGAAGCATATAGCTTAATCCAGCTGGAAGAAACTGGAGACGGCTCAGGGACCTGAAGATCACGCAAGCAGGCAAACCTCCAAACAGTTTTCTCCATTATGATTTTGTTGAACCATTTGTTTGTGGCTCCAAGCATCACCAGTGATTTACCATCCAAAAACCTTGAAATGTATGTCCATATATCTTTCTCAAACCTGATTACACAGAGAACATACATTGAGAATATACACTCAGGAATCTAACATATAAACTTAGATCTAAGAAACATGATTCGAAATTGAAGAAGTTATTGCAATCGATTTTCAAATTCTACCTACCTCGTCGTATCTAGATTCAAATTTTTTAATGACACAAAGCGAAAAATACGACCAAAAAAACTCAAATCCCAGTTTCCAGAAACTACACAATCACGAACAGAGATCGATATAAGCATCTATTTCTCACACAAATCCAATTGATTCCGAGTTTTGAATTTCCAGAAAGTGCCGAAGATGAATGATCGAGCTCTAAGTTCTAGATCCATCCAATACAGTGGGATTAAACGCTTTACACGCATTTCGAAATCAAATTTGAGCTCAAACCAAACTCTCACAGATCCCATTTCGTTCATAAAATCGTAATCGCGTCTAGTCTACCATGGGAAGAAAATACCATGAGAAGCTGGAACGGTAAGTATAATCAGCGCATCGAGGTGATACACAACCACGGATTCTTCTGAGGATCTTCCTTTTCTTCTGTTTGTTGCTCTGAACCGATAATCCCAGTTTCCAGAAACTACAGAGTCACGAACAGAGATCGATATAAGCATCTATTTCTCACACAAACCCAATTGGTTCCGAGATTCGAATTTCCAGAAAGTACCGAAGATGATTGATCGAGCTTTTAAGTTCTAGATTCATCCAAATACAGTATGATTCAACGCTTAACACGCATTTCAAAATCAAATTTGAGCTCAACCCAAACTCTCACAGATCCAATTTCGTTCATAAAATTCGAAATCGCGTGTAGTTTAGAGAGGGAAGAAAATACCATGAGAAGCTGGAACGGTAAGTGTATGCAGAGCATCGAGGTGATACACAACCACGGATTCCTCTGAGGATCTTCCTTTTCTTCTGTTTGTTTCTCTGAACCGATAATCTCTTCGCTCTACCATTGTCGTCTCTTTCATGAGCTTTCCTCTTCCCTCTACCATCTGCTTCGATATCACCAGATCTCCTCCTCATTCTCTCTCTCTCTCTCTCTCTCTCTCTCTCTCTCCACTCAGTATCTCACTAGTCGCTAATTTGTTAAGAAGAAAATTGATTCGAATTTTGTTAGAGCCCTGGATCGTGTGGTTGTGATTATATACCCGCGAAGGAGACGACGCAGCGAATTCGAAAAATTTGAATTTCAAATGACGTATTTACCCTGTAACAAACTTTCTGGCCCCCACATCTCTCAGATCTGAATAGTCAAATACAAATTTTATACTCTAACCCGGTTAAGCATCAATAGACCGAGAGTATCGTCCAACTATTTTCTTTTGCCATCTAAAATATACTAGGTAATTGACCCGCACAGTATGCGTGTGCGGGTATAAAATTGTGTATAAATAAATAAACTTTGTTATTTTCACGATTTTACCATTTATAAGAAAAAAATACACATAATTATTTGTTTTAATTTTTTTTATGCATGTATAAATTTAATATGTGTGTAGGATAATCTTTTAATAGTTTGAGTGTTATCTTGAAATTTAAGGCTTTTACATTTTGTAAATATTTTGATTATTATCTTGAAAATTAGGATGTTTCGTTTTGTAACTTTTGTGTTTGTGACACAAACAATATATAATAATATACAAAAATTCGTAATTAGTGAAAGTATTTTTTAACAAATCGAAAATTAGATATGCTGAGAAACAGAAAGACACACAACTGTAGTTTTCAAGGAAAAACACGAAACAAACTAATTATAATCTTTATTTTTCTTTGTAGGTGATTCATTAGCATTATACGCATACAAAAATAATTTGTAAACTCCGTCATTGATAGAGTTATCACTCGTTCAAAAATTTTTGTTGGTTTTAATATTTATAAAAATTGTTTTCGCTATATTAATTATCTACATTTAATTTATTTACTCTTCCCAGTGTTTTTTTTTTCACTCCCAGTTTTTATTTTCTATTTTCCTTTTTTTCTTCTTCTTCCTATATTTCGTAGTTTTCTAATTGTACTTGTGTTCTTTGTTTTATCCATTTTTTTTTTTGGTTTAATTTTTTTGTCTTTATGCTTCTCTTTGGTTTCTTCTTTGTTCTTCTTCCATCTTAATCTTCAAGTTCTTTCTTGTAAAATTATTACTTGTAGTGATAATCTTTTGACTTTTCTTCGTACTACTTCAACTTCGTCTTCAATATTTTCTTCATTTTCGTCTTCTTTTCTTCCAATCTTTACTCTTTCTCTTTTTTATTTTTATTTTTTTCGTTTTTTATCTTCGATTTCTTTTTCTTCTTCCGTTATTCTTCTTCATCGTCTTTGTCTTATCCGACTCCTGATTTTCTTAGTCTATGTTAATTTTTTTTGTATCCATGCTTCCCTTTGGTTTAATTAATATTTTTAACTGAATTGTAAAAAATTTTTAATAAGCTTTTATTAATAAAAGTAATATTTGATATGAATCATGCAAAATATAAAAAAACTCTTTGAAATATGATAAAATCATTGGTTTGTTGGTCAAATCCCATGAAATTTTATAGCTTTAGGTATAAATTTCTTGTTGTCAAATTTCAATATGTAAGCAACTGGCATTTGGGTATCATTGATTGGTTGGTGAAATCCCATGAAATTTGATATCTTCCGAGTAATTAAAAAAAAAAAAGTATAATCCCTTGATTTCCTTCATAACCACATAGAATCTTTTTGAAGATTTTTAAATTATATGATTGATTATTATATATTTAACTGAATTTATTCTCCTTCTACTACACATGTAGGATTACGAAGAAAAAAGTAGAACACAACAACAGTTAACAATATTAGTTTACTCATCTTTTCCTAAATCACCAAAATCATAAAAAATCACAGAGGAGAAGAAGATATTTTAATTCAATAAAATATGCATTTGAGAATTAAGAAACATAAAAAGTCAATTTTATGTAAATCGATGAGAAACATATTTAACTTGATATACAGTAAATGAAAATCAATCTTAAAAAAATCATTAACAGAATTGAAACAGTGTAACAACATTATAAACAAATGTTATGACAGATAACAGAAAATAAAAGAAATGAAAATTGATTTACGTTTGAGTGGATATTAATGCTAAGAAAAGTTAGTGTGGATGATTGAAATTAGATGGCATCAATATTTCTTATATAGAGATACAGTATTTGATTAGGGCTTCGTAAATCATTTGTTAATGTCGTCTTCTAACTAAAAGGATTTCCATATGGTAGATATTTTTCTTTTAGTTACGGAAAATTATTAGAACTAAGTAATCGTCTTCTTCTTTACTCATTTTAATAAAAGTAATTGTTAGTCAATTAATTTTTTTATCAATTTAAATAGTTTAAACTATGTCATCATTTTTCCAAGACCTGTCATTATTTTTTCAAGACATGTCATAGTTTTAAGCTAATTAAATTAAAACACCTAAGAAGATTAAATAATAGTACTTCCCTTTTAATAGTAAGGAGATGTATTGATGATAAAAGACATAACCAGAGCTACATTTACCCAGTGTGATTTTTTACTTGTAGAATATATGTAAAAGATAAACTATCTCCTTCCTATTAAAACCAAAATACTATTATTTAACATGCTTAGATGTTATAATTTTATTGGTTCAAAACTATGACATGGTTTGGAAAATTATGACATGTCTTTGGAGAAATGATGACATGGCTTAAACAAAGTTAATAGATACCCTTTTAATTAAATTATCATTATTATTTGAAAATATTAAAGTGTCCAAACAATGTTTGGAAAATGTATAAAGCAAACGGAAATAATAATAAGATTTGTTAATTATTTGCTAAAATCTTTTTGAGAACAAACGAATATTCCAAAAGAAAAAAGTATTTGTTGAGCCAAAGATTTTTCGAAACAATGCTTGGAGAATATATAAGTTAAACGTAAATAATAATAAGATTTTTTATTTGTTCCAGTATGTTGAAAACAAACAAAGATTCCAAAAGAAAATAATAATTGTTGAGGCATTGATTTTTTTGAGGAACAAACAATATGACGAAATCAACTTTTGTAACAGCTTTTCTAAACAGTTAATAAAACTCTCTTGAGATCTTATTGTTTGGTGGCTCATCACAAAGCTTTGCAAACCCTAGAAACATCACTTAGATATTAATTAGGGAGAATCTACCCTCCACATAGCTCAATCGGGGGTGGTCCACCTTTAGCAAGCGTCGCGTTAAACGCATCGAGCCTTTAAAAAAAAAAAAAAACTAAACCAAAAGATACATCATAAAAATTTCAAATAATAAAACATTTAAGCTTTAACTAATACTTTTAAAAAAATAAAACAATGATGTAACTATTGAGTCTTGTCCACGAACTTTGACGCCTCCATCTCTAAGCTTTAGCTTCTCCATCCTTCGTATAATCTCATAACTACAACACAACAAAAAATATTACATCATTGTTTCGTCTCTCCTTCCTTAGGCTGTTAAGCAAGCCTAATGGGATCGACGGTTTGGACCGTCACCGTTGATGTTATCACGGAGGAAAACCGACGGTGGAGTGGATCGTGTTAACGACGTAGGCTTATCCGAGAGAGAAATGTGAAATGTGATAGTCCATGTTTATATTGTATGGTATGGAGAATAATAATAATAATAATAATAATAATACGGCGTAGCTATGAGACTAAGTTATTTTTTAATTAAACCAAAACTTTAACTTGGTCCGACCAACAGAGTCGGATCTGAGATTATCGGGGCGTCATACGTAAAAATATAATTAATATTTAATTTAAATAATTTTTATAGAAAATCTGTTTTTTTACACTCATGTTTTTTTAAAGGTAAATACTATAGATTTTTTAAAATTCTTTTTAAAACATCTATTTTTTTTTAACAAAAATCTTTATCTTTTTATCATATAATGTCATAAAAAAATAAATTTCACTATTTTTTTTATTATCTCACTTAATCTTCATATTTTTCCAATATGTTTTCATTGAATTAATACATAAATTGATTTTTTTTATATGTGGGGCCCCTAAAAGTTGGGGGCCATTCAAATATTTCAAAAAAATGTCTTCAGATTCGGCTCTGCCAACCAGAAAAAAAAAAGAGGAAAAAAAAAAAAAATTTAACTTGGTGATACATAGGAGTAAGTTATTTTTGTTTTTGTTTTATAATCTTCTTCCTCTAATCAAGTTCATCATATCGCCATAAATATATATACGTGGTGATCATGTACATTTTACTTAGTGAATCACTAGATTGAATATGGTCGATACGATGTGGATTTTTTCAACATGATCAAATCAAATTAATAAATTATTTGGATCAAATCAACATGTTTACGTGTGATTCCGCGTCTAGTATTAATGAAATATGTTGGAAAAAAGACAATTTTAATGAAAATACAAACCGCAATTGATGCATATCCCGTCGGATAGATGATAATGCGGTACGTAACATTCGATCATTATCCAAGAAGCAAGTTTTTGAGTCCCGAATGTCCAACACTTGATGATCCTATGAAACCCCTACTCTACCATGACTTATCGTCGTTATCGAGGCCATATATGGTCAATATTTTATATTGTTTCTCAATCGGATCAAATCATAAAAAAAAAAACTATTCACTTTACTTTTCATCGTCTTTACTTTGGACAAAAGTAAAGATTACCTCGTGCTATGGTTACATATCATTTGCATTGTTATCTTTCTTCTCTTTATGATTTGATGATGTGTACGATAGAGTGAACCAGAGATAGAACTATCGATTTTAAAGGAAATATTGAAACTGAAAATCGCGTAAGACAATTGACACAAAGAGTTTTGCAGGAGAAGAAGAGTTTTGGGCGAGCACAAGATACTGTATTTTCATTAAAAAAAATAAACTTTGTGAAAATTGGTCAGAGAATTATGAATAAGATTCGCCAAGTTAAAAAAATTGCTCTAATGATAAATGATAATTCAGTAACAAAATCTAAAACTTAAAATGATCATATAACCGTTTTAAAAATCAAAGTCGACTTTTACAAACTAAAGCACAAACCCAACCAACAAAAGCCCGGCCCAAACCAGATTATTGTTTTACATTCTTCCTTAGGCGGATTTCTAGGGTTCATCACTATTGCTACTCTGATCACTATTGCTGCTCTCGACTCTTCCCGTCTTTCTCCATGGCCAGCTCGAGCTCGAAATCGGCCGTCAAAGTTAATTTATTGGGTTTGTTTTTGAGTGTCTCTCTCTCTCTTATCTAATGATTTATACCCTCTTACTTGGTTGTTCACGTTTTTGCTGCTCTTCTTTTAGGTAAGCGAAAGCCGGAAGATAATTTGGAGACCAAACCGTTTCTGAGGAGACATAAGGAAACATCAGCGGAAAAGGTAACCTAAGATTGTCGGAATCCTCCTGTTTCTGCTTCAATTAAGCATCTTCTTCTTAAATCTTCAAATTTTTTTGTTGTTATGCAATTTAACTCCTCTGTTGAATTCAGGAAGCTGTGGTAATAAAAAAGACGCTTTTTATTGGCAATCTCTCTTACCAATCTCCAATTTCAGAAATGTAAGTAGCATGAATTAAATTTTCCACTTTCGTTCTCAGGAGCAATACTGATAATTTTACCCTCCACTTTGACAGCATCGATTTCTTCAAGGATGTTGTTCAAGTTGTTCGTGTTCGACTTATTGTAGGCCGCAACTGTGTTCCTAGGTCCAATGGCTTTGTTGAGTTTGCTTCTGCTAAAGAAGCAAAGAAGGTGAGACTCTTTCATGTTAATGATGAAACATGTATTTAAACTCTTATTGTATATTTTAAACATGTATTTAGACTTGTTTTAAACATGTATTTTGTGATTTTGAAACTTAAGTGTATGAAAAATAGTTCTTTGAAAGTTCGATTGCTGATTATACTCCAGGCCCTGGAAAAGAAGAAAGGTGAATATTTGCGCGGTCAAAAGATTAATCTTGTGGCTGTTAAGGAAGTTCCATCCTCTCTACCCAAGTAAATTGATTTATGCTATGGAGACTTGTTTCCGTAACTTATTGCTAGCGTTTTTGATGCCACTACAGAGTATTAACCGCTACTGTTTTTGTTGACTAGGTTTTGCATAGATCACAAGGTTTGGTAAGTGATTTTAACTATTTGCATCTTGAGTTTGTTATCAAGAGCATATTGGCTGATGTTTTTGGTATACATGGAGAGAGAGAGATCACTAGGGTTTTTGATATTCCAGGTCCAATGTAAAAAGCCTTCGTCTGATAGAAGACTACTTTCGACGAGGAAGCCTTCTGACGGAAGAAGATGAGGCAGTGGAAGGACTTGACGGAACTCCCCATTTTCTTGAGGTACTTGAATCTTTAGATGCGGCTACTTTTTGTTGTTATGAAATTTAAGTCCTTTTCTCTTTGGAGTTGTGTTAACACGCTCGGCTGTTTTATTCAGAGAGTACTGTTTGTTGCCAATCTCTCTCCCCAAACTAGAATATTGCATATGTAAGTAGCACCTTTTAATTTCCACTAATCGTTCTCGGGAGCAAGTTTTTTCATGACTGATAATTTTATCCTCCACTTTTACAGCATAAAATTCTTCAGGAATGTTGGAGAAGTTGTTAGTGTTCGACTTATTGTAAACCAAGAGTGTAAGCATGTGGGCTATGGCTTTGTTGAGTTTGCTTCTGCTAACGAAGCAAAGAAGGTGAGAGTAGTTTTATACTTATGATGAAAAATGTACAAGTAGATATTTGAAAGCTGATTAAATCTCTTATACGACAGGCCCTGGAAAAGAAGAATGGTGAATATTTGCATGATCATAAGATTTTTCTTTATGTGCCTATGAAAGCTTCATACCCTCCACGACCCAAGTAAACTGGTTTTCCATGTTCTGTATATTTGTTTCTTGAACACTGAGTTTTGATGCCATTGCAGAAGACTAACGCTACTGTTTTTTTGTTGTTGATTAGGTACAACCTTGTAGAGAAGCTTTGGTAAGTGATTTGACTATTTGCCTTTTGAGTTTTGTTATCAAGACCACATTGGGTATACATGGAGAGATCACTAGGGTTTTTGATATTTCAGTTACGAAGAGTACCTTCGACGACAGAACCTTGTGATAGAAGAGGATGAGACGGGTGAAGAAACTCCCGATTTTCTTGAGGTACATGTTCAAATTATGTCAGGCTCAGAAGTTTAATAACAGAACTGTTTAGCACAAAGTCGAAAGATGGTTTACTTTTTGTTGTTATGCAATTTTAGTCCTTCTCTCCTTAGAGTCGTGCTAACACGCTTGGCTGTTAAATTCAGGCAGTTGCTGTAAGAGAAAAGTCGCTCTTTGTTTCCCATCTCTCTAGCGAAGCTGAAATATCAGATATGTAAGTATCACCTTTAATTTCCTTTTTCGATCTTGGACCAAGTTTTTGTTTTTGTTTTTTTTTATATCGGAGCAAGTTTTTCATGACTAATATTTTATCCTCCATTTTTACAGCATCGATTTCTTCAAAGATGTTGGAGAAGTTGTCCATGTTCGACTTGTTGTAGACAACACGGGCGAGCATGTGGGCGATGGCTTTGTTGAGTTTGCTTATGCTAACGAAGCAAAGAACGTGAGTGTTGTTTTATTTGTAATGATGAAACAAGTATTTAAGTAGTCATTTTGAAAAGTAGTGTATACTTGTGATGAAAAATAGTTATTTGAAAGTCTTATTGCTGATTAAATCTTTTATACCGTAGGCGCTGGAAAAGAAGAATGGTGAATATTTGCTCAATCATGAGATTTTTCTTGATGTGGCTAAGAAATCTCCATACCCTCCACAACCCAAGTAAATTGATGTTCCATGTTATGGAGATTTGTTTCTGTAACGTATCGCTAGATTTTTGATTAACACTTCTTTTTTTGTTAATTAGGTATTGCATAGATCACAAGGTTTGGTAAGGGATTTAACTATTTGCATCTTGAGTTTGTTATCAAGACCACATTGAGGGAAGCTTTTGGTATACATGGAGAGATCACAAAGGTTTTTAATATTCCAGGTATGAAGACTACCTTCGACGAGAAAACCTTCTGATAGAAGAAGATGAGACAGTGGAAGGACTTTATGAAATCCCCGATTTTGTTGAGGTACAGGTTCTTATTATCTTCAAAATATGTCTAGAGATGACTTTTTTCGGGGGGATGAATATCTACTTTTTGTTGTTATGTAACTGAAATTCAGGAAGTTGCCGCAAGAGAAAAGACGATCTTTGTTGACTATATCCCTAACGAAACTAAAATACTAAAGATGTAAGTAGTAGTACCTTTAAATTTTCTCTTTCGCTCTTGGAGCAAGTTTTTCATGACTGGTATTTTATCCTCCATTTTTTTACAGCGTTGAGTCCTTCAAAGGCGCTGGACAAGTTGTTCGTATTCGACTTATTGTAGACCACAGGGGTGAGCGTGTGGGCTGTGGCTTTGTTGAGTTTGCTTCTACTAAGGAAGCAAAGAAGGTGAGTAGTTTATAGCAAAAACGATAAGTATTTGAAAGTAGGATTGCTGATTAAATATTTTATAATGTAGGCGCTGGAACGGAATATTGGTCGTGTTGACGTGGTTGAGAGAGCTCCATACCCTCTCCGACCCAAGTAAATTGATTTTCCATATGGGAGATTTGTTTCTCTGACTTATTTGCTATAGTTTTGATGTCATCACAGAAGATTAACGCTATTATTTTTTGTTAATATAGGTACAGCCTTGCGGAGAAGCTTTGGTAAGGGATTTACATATATTTGCCTTTTGAGTTTTGTTATGAAGAGGGCATTGGGTGAAGTTTTTGTTATACATGGAGAGATCACTAGGGTTTTTGATATTCCAGGTCGAAGGGAGAAAACCTTCGTCTGATAGAAGAAGGAGAAGGAGAAGGAGAAGGAGAAGGAGAAGGAGATTTAGAGACCGAGCCGAATCTGGAGAACCAGGAGCTACCTTGGATGTACAGATTCTGCGGTAAGAAGATAAACTTGAGATAAAATTGTTTAGATCAACATCAACTTTTTTTTTGCTAAAAGAGATCAACATCAACTATATCTCTCAATATATAAAAAAAACAAAAAAAAGGATAGACCATGCATTAGGGAAATTCTTATTTCGACTGTTGTCCAACCTTTTGAGTGATATCAAATTGGTGTTTCTAAACGAAACTAACCTACCTTTTTTGTTTGATTCAAAATTTAAGGTGTTTAAATTTTGTAATATATATATATATTTATTGGTTAGAACTTAGAAGTGTAACGATTCTGTAAAACGTAAAATTCATTAAATTTTGTAATTCAAGTTCAATTTTTATTGAAACAGCTACTTTTTAACCACATAACTTGGCGTTTGATAAAAAAACAGAGTATGAGTCTACAAGAAACAAAACAAAAGAAAGAGCCTTTCAACGCAATGGGTACCAAAAGGGTAAACAAAGACGGGTTTTTACCTGATTGGCACCAGCAGTAACCATCACTGCTGATTCGGTTAACTTGTTTTCTTCACAGTTACACTAGATCAATAAACCACAATCAAGGAAAAGAGCACCAAAGATGATCACTTTACTGGATTCAAGAAAAGGTTATGGTTACCTTTTTCTGAAGGTATTTCTTAACTCAGGAATACCTTCATCAGGTCCATAAGAACTAACCATAGGATCCCAGACAAGCTCCTTCACTTTTTCTAAGGCCTTTTGAGGAGGCTGCCAATACACCACTCCCTACAATCACATGACCATTATTATATGTCTTTGGTTCAATGAGCCACATGACTATGTCTTTGTTTCACTGAACAACGAGGCAATAGAATCTTCATACTATAGAAATTTCCATACTCCAATACAAATCAAACTTCGTTAGATCCCAAGTAAGCTTAGAAGTAGAAACACTCACGAAACCCAAAGTAACACGCACAACTAGATTTAAACACACATTTTTTTGGGAAAAACAGAGATCAACAATGAATTTATGCAACCTGTTTGATGCATATGATAACACCTGCTTATTCTTTGTTCTTTGTTGTAATTGTGATTTTATTTCTTTTTTTATATATATAAAAAAATATTTTTTTATTCTTTAGAACCCTTAATGAGTATTACCATTAAACTTACAAAAATTACAAAATCTTTAGTGAATCTCAAAGATTAAACAACTAATAAAATTAATCTTAAATTATTGTTAATGATACTCAATGAGGTTTACCAATAAACATGCTCTAAGAGCATATTTAATGGTGAGTTTTTATGAGTTTTTTTAGTTAAAAAAATAATAAAAATTAGTGAAAGGAAGAGAGAGAAGGAGAAAAGTTTCACTAGGATAAGACTTTAGAGATGGGTTCAAAAGCTTTTCCCCCTATGTGTTTTCTTCTAATTGGTATATTTTATATTTGTTTTAAAAATATAATTATATAATGAAATTACATAAAAAATATTAATATATATATTAATAAACACATAGTAAAAGAAGAGAGAGAAATGTGAGAGAATCTCTTAAGTCTCATTTTTTTTTTCTTTATGTCATCTGTTTCTTTTATTAGCCATAAACATGGGTAAAATACATTGGAGGAATACGTTTTGAGAATACGGATTTGAAACACTAACCAAAGACGAAGCCTTAAGAAACAGAGAGCCATTCTAAAGCCAAATTCTAAGTAGACGACAAAGGAGGACAAACAGAAGAATCCTAAACTCGAAACTTGAGACGACAAGCCAAAGTTGACCAACAACCAACCCCATAGAACAAGGAGGATACCGAAGTGCGCCAATGTATCCGAGACACGAGTTGAGTCAACCACCGAGCTCACGATAACAACAACAACAACGGCGAAGATGAAAGCAGGCCCAAAGAAGCACGAAGCACAAGAAGCTAATACTGTCAAGACCGCTCCAGAAAAATGATGCAAACCGATCGAAATAGACTCAAGGAAGATAACCTTGAAATCCGCTTGGGGAAACGCCAAATAGGATCACCGACTCTTACACGCGGACACAGCAAGCCAACCTTAGCCACCTACAAACCAAAGGCCAGCCACCTCCTCGCAAGAGAAGAATCGAAGAACGAAACCACAACAAGGACTTGAGCTCAACCACAAACCCCTAAAGATTCACCGAGAGAACTAGTAGATGCCTATGCTATAGCATACCATCAGAATGACACACCCACAAAACAGAGGCCTAAACGACAATTTCAACCATCTTCAGAGGACAAAACCGCAAAGCCGAGATAGAAAACCACCCGTAAAACCCTACCAAAGCCAAATCCAATCGAATAAGACCCACAACCGAGCGAGAAAGTAGAAACCCATAAAAGGTCCTTAAAGAGCCAACTCCAACTGAGTTAAACCCATACAAACAAACAGACTAAACAAACTATTCTCACCAAGCTATGTCAATAAAGACCACAGCCGAAACACAAGCAACGCTATGTCGACTGAACAAACCAGATCCGGCGAGAAAGAGGTAGCCCAAACTTACTTCGAACATAGAAAGATCTTAACAAGACCAGATCCGAGAGCAAATCAGGCCACACTCAATCAAAAACCAGAAATCTAGATCTCAAGACATAACATGCTTTTGACCGAAACTGAAACGAAAAACATACCAGAAGCGAAATATTAAGCTAATCGAAGCCCAGGGACCGACGACTACGCTTCGCAAGCCGCCAATCGCCGGTCCGAAGTGGAAATTTGATCGGAGCTACAGTGACTGCGTTTTCTTCTTGAGAGAGGAAAAAAGTGTCGGTGTCGTGATTAATCCTCTTAAGTCTCATTAGAAGAGACGTTTCTCATCAATTTTTAGAGTCTCAAGTACAAATGTCATAATTTAATTTGTTATGTGTGTTTTTAATGCTTAAACAAATTAAATGAATAACTAAATTAATTTAAAATTATTAAATCAGAGATTTTTGAGAAGCTTACTTATAATGATGTTCTTAGAGCATAATCAATTGTAGGTTTTAAGTTGAGATTCTTAATAAAGTTGGGGTTCTTAATAATTTTTTTTATTATAAATTGTTATGGGGTTCTTAATCTCTCACATTTTGGAGTTTTTAATCTCTAAAATTAGAATTTTTTATTGGGGTGGTTTTGTGTATTATTTAATTATTTTTAACCTTTTAGAAACCCATTAAAAATCACTTAAAACCTACCATTGATTATGCTCTTAGAGCATGTTTAGTGATGATACTTTTGTGGGTTTCTTTAAATATAAAATTATTAAAACACACACTCTCTCTTCCTTTTACTCAATTTTATACCTTTTCTTTCCTCTTTTTACTCAACTTTTATTAATTTTATATTTAAATACATCCACTATCTTTTCTTTTCTCTCTCCAAAAGTATCAACTTAAAGAAACTCTCTATTCATTTTACTCAACTTTTATTAATTTTTTATTTAAACACACCTACTATCTCCTCTCTTTACTCAAATTTTATTAATTTTATATTTCAAAAACACTCTTTTTCTTCTTTTTACTCAAATTTTAACAATCTATATAATAATATATGAAGTGCGAAATCCTACGTGGCGCTCTCAGAATGAGTTTGAAGGTGGTTGATTAGAGAGATACCCTTAATAAAATTATTGTATTTACATTCACTGCCATCGATTTATTATACCCAAAATATTTCTAATTCGATTGGTTTTTTTTATTGGGTTTGGGCCGAATTGTTATTAATAATCTACACAATTTCGTTTGGCCCATGTGCTCATAAAGGAAATGTTCTAATTTACAAATATATTCGAAATGTAGTCACAATCTTCCATAATTACCTTCTCATATATTACGACAAAAAAAAACAACTATATTATAAAACCCAGATAAAAAATATTATACAGTATAAGATTCGTTCATATCTATATTGTTGGCTAATTTTACGTAATTATCCGGAAAATAAAACCTAGATTTTGTGGTGTATATATATATATATACACGTAGTTTTTGTACCCCATTGCATATCATATTTTTCGTTTTTGTTAGAGTTTTAGGTCTGCTCATTTATTTTCTCTTTTCGGTTTTGTAATTCTTTGAATTGTTTCATAATCGTACTAATGTGTTTCTGGCTCCTATGTTTTTTTTTACAGGTTTGTCGCATGATGGATTGAGTAATTTGATATTATATATTTTGTTCATTCAATATATTATGATTTATGTTAATCGCTAGCTTCCATAATTTTTTTAATCTTCGTGTCATTATAATTTTTTAGGTTTTAGGTTTAACATCAGTTGTTTTTTCTTTCATTGTTTTACTTCCATATGTTTCTAATCTAATGGGTTTTAACGAGTTTTGATGATTTGTTATTGATATATTATTATGTTCTAATGTTTCTGATTTTTTTTTTTGTTTTTACGAGTAACTTTTCTCTTGGTTTCATCACCTAAACAAATCGTTGTCTTTGCTTCTTCTCATATTATTCTTTTTTGTCTTTTTATCCACAAATTGAGTTTTTGAGAATTTTGGATTTGTTTTAACCATCGATGGTGTTTTATTATAATTTATGATTTTTGTGTGTTTGAAATTTGCAAAGGCTGATCGAATTGCCATAACTAAGACTTTTTTTTTTTTTGAAAAAGCATAATTTAGAGTTTCAAGTTTCTAATAGTATTTGGTTTTTACTTATCTCTTAATTTGTTCTCATCTTGCAGATATCATATTCACTAATCCAAGTATGATTTTCGTTATTTTATGGGGTTTTAATAATTATATATAAATTCTAGGAGTAAGTTTTGTTCTAATATATGTTTGTGCTTCTTTAACCTAATTATATTATTTTGTCGCAGATTTTAATGTGGTCATTGAGGTATGATCGACTTTCACGTTTGTTTTGTTTGTTGATAGGTTTGTTATTTTAAGTTGTTAGTTGATATTTCGTATGTATTTTGTTTTGCACGGGTTTATTGTCGTTAGGTCATTATTATGGTTTGATATTCGTCAAATAAAGAATATCACGCTTGAGGTCATTATTAGGTTTTATTCGTTTTAATATGGAATACATGATACCGAAGAGATTGGGGTTTATACGGACGTTGATGCAAGGTTGTTATTGTTATATTGATTTCTTACTGATCTATTTCATTGTAATTCTTACTAAATCTTTCTATAAACATATCTCCTAAGTTATTTGATTTTGATGTATTGTAGGTATCGCCTAATTCTAAACGTATCTCACTCTTCATCAGCTTCCGCTAAATTCCTTTTATTTGATGGAATTGCTAAAGAATTATTGCTTCGTAATGCTGTTGAATTGGCTCATAATTATTCAATATATATATGTCTTCTCTTGATAACGTTTTCTAAATATTTTATAATAACAACAATTAATTGTTTTATATAGTTTGCAGATGGTGTTTTGCCTTTGGCCTTACAAGAACTCAAAGGCAAGAAGATGCTTTTCAAGATTAAAATTGGTGCAGACAACTTAAAAAGCCAATATCAGCCATTCAAAGTTGAAAAATTTTGGGATACGAGGAGTATGATTGATAATTTTGCCTCAAGATTATATGGAATGGTATACCTTAATATATGTCATTCTTTTTCCTTACTTCTTCTCAACATTAACTTCATATATTGTGTCTTCTCTTTTAGAACGTGTCTGATGTCATCGACGTTGATGGTGAAACTAATCCTGGTTGCTTGAAGAAATTGGGCTAATGGTTATGTGAGCAGAAACTGGGTGGATTAGATAGTTGATTCAAATGATAGTTTGGTTGAATCTTGGAGCCGAGATTTTGTCGGTAAAAGGAATGAAATGAAACCGAATCAAAGCTCAATGAATTGGGGATTCCAGGAGAGGGTTGGTTAATAAACAACTTTCACTTTTGAGTAAAAGAAACCAACAATGGCAGAGAAGAATCTCGCATGTGAAGAAACCCATGTGAAGAAACCAGCAAGTCATGGATCAATGAAAACTATAACAATGAAATCAAAGGTAAAGACGTCCGGAATGGAACAATTTCGTTGATTGGCTTTACGTCTTCTTTTGGAGATAATGATGATGATTGTAATATCTGAGAGATGGTTGAGAAAAAGACTGACTTTAAACCCGGAAATGATTATCTTAAGCGATTGTGTTCTAGAAATTTCGAGTTTCGTGTTAGAAACGAAGCTATGGATTTGGAAGGTTAAGTTTTCTCATCTTTTAAACAATGAGTTTTGTCAGGTTGTGTTTTGATTAGTTTTGCTGGAATCGGAACAAGTTACTTTGTGTTATTAAGATGATCTTTCATATTTTGATATAATTAAAGAGATTTTGTGTCTTTAGTGATCAAATTGTTTCATTTAATCGTCAAAAAGGTTAGCTATCTATGATTGTTCATATTTTTTACTCGGAATAATCTTGTATCATTCTAATGTCTAAGAGGAGCTCTAAATTTATCTATCTATACTTATAATTATGAGGTCGAAAATTCTACGTGTCGTCTCCAGAATGCGTTTAAGACTTGACTTACCAAAAATATCTTTAATGAAATTGCTTAATTATTTTTTATGCCATCGATTTTTTTCTTTAATTAAAAACAAAAATCAATCTATACTATTATTTGAGAATAACACTAATACGTGATTGGACTTGGATTTTGAAAATATTTCGTATGGCCCATGGTTTTTATAAAATATTCAATTTATTTGTGATATATCCAAAGTTTATGCAAATCTTCCATGGATTTTGCAAATATTTCGTATGGCCCATGGTTTTTATAAAATATTCAATTTATTTGTGATATATCCAAAGTTTATGTAAATCTTCCATACTTATCTTAATAAATATAGAAATATTTTTTATTTTGGTTATTCGTTCAGATATTATCTTTTTTTTTTTATAAAGACAGTAAAAATGGGCCACTTGTGTTTACTTTTCTTTCGTGATATATTTTTTTTTTGGTGAAAGAGAGGAGACCAAGTATTGTTTAGATATTATCATATATTTGAAACCCTAGATTAATTTTTATGTATATACTAGATGAAGAACCCGCATATATGCGGGTTTGTGATTTAATCTTTGATAAATCTATAGAAAATAAAATATTTAATTATGTTGAACAAAATTAGATGGTGAACAAAATTAAATCACTCGTTAACATAAATAAAATCAAAGTAAGAATGTTACTGCAAAGCCATTGATCGAGAAACATATCATTTATTTATTAATTTTTATGTTTTTGTTTTTTGATTTATAATTAAAATTTATCATATCTTTTGAAATTATTAGTTTTTCTTAATCCTATTTGAATTTGGTAATTTTTTTATTTTTAATCTTATTTTACTATTCAAATATCTACTTTTGAAAATATTGATGGATTATTTCTCATAAATATATTTGAACTATATCTATTCTTGAATATTTTGTAGCTTGCAAAAATCAAAAACGAAAAGACAAAAGGCAAAATTAGATCACTCCATTTAAATAATAAAATAAAATTAAAATCATTATTAGAAAATCATTTATATAGAAGTCTATCAAATATTAATCTATTGTATTCTTATAGTTTATTTTTATATTGTTTGATTTCCAACTAAATTTATCATATATATTCAAATAGTTAAATATTTCTAATCCTATTTAAAGTAGGATTATATTTTACTATTTACCAAATCAAGATATTATTATTTTTAAATAGATTATTGAAATGCGGCTAAATCTAATTAAAAAAATATTTTTGACGCATCAAACTTTATATAATAAGATATGTGATTCCTCTTTCAGTTTCGTATCGTAGTTTTACGTCTTATATTTATTTAAGGTTTGATATTTTAGTGCTTTTTCTAACCTCTGCAATAGAATAGGTTATATATGGTTTTTGACAATTGTTTGTTCAGTTTTCTTATTTGCAGGTTTATGGTGGTAAGTTCTAGGACTTTATGTTCGTTTCATAGTCTTATCAAGAGTTTTCGTGTCTTTTGTTTATGATCTTTTAAATTGTTCGTTATATTTAAATTGTTTGTATTGTGATTTGTTCTTAATAACAATTGCTAATTATTTTTTTCTTTTTTTTTTCTTTTGTATCTACAGTTTCATCATGGTAACATGTACATAATTAAAATAATATGTCGTAAAACAAACATAGCTACTACCTTATACTATTTATAAATAGCCGACCTAAATCTCTGAATTTATTATATTCGCTTGCTTCACGTTTGTTGATGGTTCCTGGTATTTTTTCATAGTTTGGATCTTTTTGTTCCAATACAATAGGTTATGAATTTCAATTTATTATGCTATCCTTTTGTGTTTTTGACGATTGTCTCTTCTTTGTTCTTGGGTCCATGTGTGATCTATATTTTTTTTTGTTGACTAAATTTCAGTCAGTGTGTAATAAAGTTTTGATTTTTTTTTTTGGTTAAATCTATTGTAGAGAATAGGTCTGAGAGCTTTACACCAAAGCCTAAAATTTAAAGAAACGTGACTGGGTTTGAAGGAGAGAGAGAGCAATCAAAGTTGAATCAAAGTTGGAAAGTTGGATAAGTATTAATTTTGCTATTTTACTTTAGTGTGATTACATGTTTTTTGATTCATGCGTGTTCTTGAAGGTAACTTTGATAAATAAAATTAAACTTGATTTTGAAATTTTTATCAATGCTTTAATTTGGACGCAAACCATTATATATTTCTTGACGACGAAGATGATTTTTATTCCCTATAAAACCATCGTGGCTTATTTTTACCACAAGAATTTTCTCACCAAGTAAAACCCCTTCCCTTCTTTCAGATGTTTGTATATTTTTTTTGTTTTCAATCGTGTCACAATCCTTTCTTGGATTATGGTATATGTGCATTTAACATTGAGATTTCCACTACCTATATACTTTAACATGGTATTTCATCCTATTTAATATGGTAAATCTTATTCACGAGATCTTGGATGAAATTTTGAAGTTAATCTTTTGTTTTTGTTTTTGTTTTTATATATTTTAGATTGCAGAGAGTTTGAAACAGAGGAAGTAATAGATTAAAGCAAAAACTTAATCAATAGACTAACTCAAGTGCATTGTGATTAAGAAACAAATATAGTCTCATGAGACTATGACTTTAGAAAGATCATTTAGATGAAACTCTATACAAGAAATTAATCAGATGAAACTAACAATGAAAGAAACAAAAATGGTTGCTATGCAAAAAAAAATTTATTTGTCATGACAAGTATTCTGCAATTACGAGTACATTGTAAAAGGAAACTAACAATCATAATTATTTAAGAGTTAATTAGGTGAATATTATGTTTTGGACATGTAATTAGGTGAATAACATGTTGAAAATCTAAATTAGGTGAGTAACAAATTGTTGATCCAATTGGACAAAAATGCCCTTAATTACATTATAATAAAAAGTGGTTAAAAATAATAAGTAAATTTCAACCGTAATTAAGGTGAATGTGAAAAACAATCCCCAAAACTATTCTATTTCTATATTTGAAAAATTGTCTTTAAAGCATCATGCTCTGCAAAGAAAATAAAATTGGATCAGAAAAAAACATAGTTGACTATTTCGAAACTACATATTATGCTGTCTCAAAAGATAGTTAACTACCTCATACTATTTTCACACTATTTTGTAACTATCTAAAACATAGTTAGCTATTTTTTTAGAAAATAGTTATTAATTTAATTGTTAAAAATATATTTAACTATTTTCAAAACATAGTTATCTACTCTATTGATTTCATGACATAGTTGGCTACATAAATTTTTTGTTGTGATAGTTACTTATTTAACCAAATATAATTAACTACATTCATAGCTATAATAGTTAAATATAGTCAACTACGTTCATAGCTATAATAGTTAAAAATAGTTACACATACATAGTTAACTATTATTATAAAAATAGTTACCTATTGTAATTTTAAATAAAAATATATATAGTTAACTAATATAGTTACCTATTTGGATTTTTGAACATAGTTAACTATGTCGATCTCCATCGAACACCACCTTAATTCATTATTGGAGATTACGATCTATGGCAACGAATTAATAACAAAGTAAATCCACGGTTGGAGATTTAATCCATGACAACAAGTTAAAATTGTATAATTGCAAAATTGAATTTAAAGAGGAAGGAGGAGAAGAAGGAGTAGAAGAAGAAGAAGGAGCAGAACAAGGAGGAGAAGAAGAAAATCATCGATAAAGAAATAAAGAAGAAGAAGAAAAAGAGAAAAAAAGAAGAAGAAGAAGAGGAAGAAGAAAAAAGTGAAGCCACCGGTGAAATTGTAGATTGATATTAGGGTAAATTTTTTTGTGTTTTTTTATAAATAAAAACTAAAAAATAAACTAAAGGTAAAATGATCACTCTAGGTATTGGTAATGTTAATTACCTAATTATAATTTAGGGTATGTTAGATGATTAATTATTGGTGTAATGAGTAATAGACATGCTAATATCCCATTATTTAAACCCAATCAACTGAAACAACAAACCAAAAAAATCAAAACTTTGATCCGATGCTAAACCTTCTATGTTTGCTTAAATATTTCCATAAACTTATGTATGAAAAAGTATAATTAAAATAGATGACATGTCTTTGAAAAAAATAAAACATAGACATGTCTAAGTCCACATTTAGAGGTTCTTTAAATTTGTTTCAAATTAACCAATAAAAAAATCTATTTACCAACCTATTTCTGTTAACTTTATATTTTTACTCCAAACAATTAGGACTACTGTGTGGAAAACCCAGAAAGTCCACCAAAAAAAAAACTTATTATTTATTTTTTCAAAATCTTATTTCAAATCCAAACATAACATATCCTATGCATTTTCTGTAAATCATCAAATGAGTCCAAGTACAATTTTTTTTGTAATTATGTGTTTGGTTATGATTTAGTCATTCATGCAGGATTTTAGCAACCTAATAAAAAAAAAATTGATGGCGAAGGGATACTTAAAATATCAAATTTTACGTTTTTGTATTTGGATTTAGGTTTCGATTCTAAAGTTTAGTATTTAGAATCTATGTATTTTTCCGATACGTAAATATGTGAGGGTTTAAGCTCCCATGTTAGGGTTTAGTACCCTCTTAATTTAAATAAAATATGATCGTATATTGTTAATAAATAATTTTAAATCTTACCTAAAACATTAATGAAAACTATATCGGCGATGTGGCTAGATAAAAGGTATTGACCGAGCTAGAGAAAGATATGTCTCATTTTCTAATAAATACTCAATAAACCAAGAAAGAGAGGAAGAAAGGAGAGGAGACGACAAGAATGATGAGGCAACATTTCGTAGAAGAAGATAGTCCTTCGGAAGTATCTTTACGCAACCTAACATCTTGGAAGGAGAAGGAGAAGGAGAAGGAGGAGGAGGAGGATGAGAAGAAGTACGAGAAGGAGGAGAAGATTAAGGAGGTGTAGGAGGATTAGAAGTATGAGGAGGGGGAGGAGGAGGAGGAGGAGAAGGAGAAGGTAAGAAGGATGTGCAAAAGCAATATTTGGACACTCTTGAAGAAGGAGGTGCAAAAACAATATTTGTAAACAAGAGTATCATTATTTTTGATCTACCATACATAATAAAAAAAAAATGCAAGCATATGGCTTGGAATTCTTAAGACGATTGAGAAATACATAAGGTTATGGTGATGGTCTACTTCATTCAGGTCAAAGAAAGAAGAAAGAGAAAACTAACACAAGAATCAGGAGGCTACGAAGACAAAAATGGGATACTCCCTCAAAAGTATCTTGAGTTAATATAATACCTAGGAAAAGAATTTTAACCCTTTTATTTTCTAGGGACTCTACTCCTCTTCTCTTCTCATCCATTCTATAAATATCGAACATAGACCATGATCTTCAATCATGGTCCCAAACACAATACACACTTACCTCTTGAATTAATCGACTCTCCAGTGGTAATCTAAATTTGATGTTAGAGTATTTCGGGGGGAAATCCTTTCTCATCCTCCCCAAGATATTCTTGATGATATTACTTACGCATGGTCCAATACATTTTAGAGGATCATCGTGGCTATCTCACCAAAGACGATAACTTGGACGGAAACGTCTCTCATCCCCCAAAAGGACATAATTCTTACTCGGATTTTAGCGACTATTAATGTATGAAATTTCAAAGTTTATGCAAGACATTATTTGATCCCGTATGGAGGACTTGAAAATTTGATCCAAACAATTAACGCTAGAGAGGGAAATATATGATCATAATTTTTTTTTTTATTTTACAATCTTAAAATATTATTTTTTTATAATTATTGTCCCGCGCAAGGCGCAGGTACCTGCCTAGTTTTATATTTAAAAAAACCCACAAAACCCACAAAATATCACCACTAAACATGCTCTTAGTATCAAGAACAGAGCAGGAGCTATGTCCTTCATCGTTCGTTTTGTTTCTTCTAACCAAATTCTCTTATTTAGAAATGATAATATACAGTGAGTGTATTATTTATAATGAAAATTATTATCGTCATGGGGTTTAGTATGAACGGCAGCTTCAATAGAAATAAATACATTTGTTGACATAAGGAAGGAGACCATTTATGCCTAGGACCCAAAAAGTCAAAAATGTAAATTTTGTCCATCACTAAATGTGAAACAATATGTGATATGTTTTTTCCTTTATTGTTTTTCAACAACACTATGTGCTATGTTCAGTGATGGGTGTTATGGATAATAAATGAATAATTTAGTATATAGTACAGGGTTTTATTTATTTTGCGATGATACATAAAGTCATACACTCGGGTGTTTTTTTTTTTTTTTTCACTTTTAAATTTGAACAAATTCAGGATTTATTTGAAGCCTTACAATGTAGTAAGAAAACAGTGATTTATTTCTCAATATTATAAAATATTAAGTTGAGAAACACACAAACGAAGATGATATATCAAATACGTTTCTTGATAGGCACGACACATAGTGGTTGGGCTCTGTGCAAGGCAGCACCGAAGCCCTCGGTCATATCCACATTTTCTGAAACGATGGCGTTTGGATACTTCCAGTCAAATCCATGGATAAGAGCTAGACGCAAGAACTAGATGCATTGTCCTAAACGCAAGTGGCATTCCTGGGCAAATCCTTCGTCCAGCTCCAAACGGAATCAGCTCAAAATCATTGCCTTTTACATCGATATCTCGTCTAAGAACCCTCTCTGGCTCGAACTGCGTCGGATTCTCCCACACGCTCGGATCTCGTCCTATCGCCCATATGTTCACAAGAACCTTGTTTCAAAACCCAACAAGGAGTAATCACACAACAGTCTTTTAAGAATATAGACATTCGGATCGGTTATTCCAATAGGTTTGGATATTTTATTCGTTTTGGTTTGGTTAGTTTTGATTCGTATGTATTAAACTGAACACTCTGACTGAAACAGAGGGTCTTCAGCTGAGTGTTGTTGGGTCAAAGACAGGTCCCGAGCTGGGCCGCAGTGTTCACCCCAAGCCCACGAAGCTGTCATTTGAACCAGAGATGAAGAACCGCGGTAAAGGAGCCGTTGCAGAGGAAGCTTCACGGAAGGTGCTCAAGATGACAGCTCATCGTACGGCCGGTCAAATCACGACCTCCAACCGATTTGAGCTCCTGTCAAACAGTGACCACGATTCTGACATCTGTCCTTGTGAGGTTGAAACCCTAAAATCAAGCTAGTACAAATAGACCTTAAGCTTACCTTTGTAAGGGACAACGAAATGAATCAATAAAAAGGAACTCGGTTTTTATCAAGCTTTAAGCTTTGTCTTTCATTTTTTATATGGTATCAGAGCCATGGAGGCTCTTCCTGACCCGTCTTCGTCCAATCTTACCATTTCCCAATGTGTAAATCTCAAGCTCAATGAGAAGAACTATCTCATGTGGAAGACACAGTTCGAATCCTTCCTTTCGAGCCAGATGCTGATGGGTTTCGCCACAGGAGATACTCCAAAACCGGCGCCTACAATCACGGTTCGCACAGGAGAGGTTGAAGCTGAAACAAGCAATCCTGAGTTTATCAAATGGATTCGGTCTGACGAGCTGGTTAAAGCTTGGATCTTTGGCGCTTTGTCTGAAAATGCTCTTCGCTGCGTCTATGGTCTTTCAACTGCTCATGAGGTATGGTCTGCTCTAGCTAAGAAGTACAATAGGATATCTCCTACTAGAAAGCTAGGATTGCAAAGAAGAATCCAGTCTACCATTAAACAGAATAAGAGTATGACCACATATCTAGGTGAAATCAAGGATCTTTGTGACCAGTTAGACTCCATAGGTGCCCCTATGACAGAACATGAGAAGATCTATGCGGTGCTGAATGGGCTAGGCAGAGAGTATGAGGCTATATCTATAGGCATTGAAAACTTTGTGGAGATTCATCCTGATGTTTGTCTTGAGGATATTGAGAGCAAACTGACTGCTTTTGAGGATAAGATATTGGCATATCAGCCAGCTCCTGAGGTTTTTCCGCATCAAGCCTTCTATTCCAACAGAGGAGGTTTTACTAACAGAGGAGGCAGAGGTCAAACCAGAGGCAGAGGATCCTATTCAACCAGAGGAAGAGGTTTTCATCAGCACACCTCCAGCTCATCGCTCACTTCAGATGACCAGAGACCCATCTGTCAAATATGTGGGAAACAAGGCCATCATGCTCTCAAATGTTGGCATAGGTTTGACAACAGTTTTCAAGCGGATGACGTGCCTCTTGCTATGGCAGCTATGCGCATCTCAGATGTTACAGAATCTCATGGGAATGAATGGTACCCTGATACAGGAGCATCGGCACATGTTACAAGCTCTGTCAATAACCTGCAAAGGGCTCAACCATATCTTGGAAATGACTCAGTGATGATAGGCGATGGAAATTTTTTACCTATCACTCACACTGGCTCTGCTTGCTTAGCATCTTCTTCAGGTACCCTCCCTCTTAAAGATGTCCTTGTTTGTCCCGATATAGCTAAGTCTCTCCTGTCTGTATCTAAACTTACCAAGGACTATCCCTGCCTGTTTGAATTTGATTGTGATGGTGTACGTATCCTTGACAAGGAAACAAAGAAGCTGCTAACTCTGGGACGCACAAATGATGGTCTTTACTGCTTGGAGGATAGGAATCTACACGCCTTCTATTCAACCAGACAAATCAGTACAAGTGATGAAATCTGGCATAGGAGATTGGGACATCCAAATCCTCAAATCTTGCAGTTATTATCCTCCAGGAAGTCCATCTCAATCAATAAAGTTACCAAGAAGATGTGTGAGGCTTGTCTACTTGGAAAAAGTTCTAGATTGCCGTTTTCAGATTCTAGTTATGTATCCACTAGACCTTTGGAAAGAATCCACTGTGATTTGTGGGGACCTTCTCCAGTGCAATCTGTTCAAGGTTTTAGATTTTATGTTGTATTTGTTGACAATTTTTCAAGATATTCCTAGTTGTTTCCCTTGAAGAATAAATCGGACTTCTATGCTATCTTTGTCAAGTTTAAAGCGCTTGTTGAGAATCAGTTGCAAAGTAAGATGGTCATTTTTCAGAGTGATGGTGGAGGAGAATTTGTGAACCAAAAGCTCAATACTCTACTGGAACAAGAAGGAATTCAACATTTGATATCTTGTCCACATACTCCACAAGAAAATGGGCTAGCCGAGAGAAAGCATAGGCATATCATTGAGTTAGGACTATCCATGCTCTTCCAAGGTTCCTTACCACAACGGTATTGGGTGGAGGCCTTCTACACAGCCAATCACTTGAGCAACTTACTTCCCAGTAAAAGCTTGGCAAACTCAAGATGTCCTTTTGAAATCTTACGAGGCAAAACACCTGACTACACTTGTCTGCGAGTTTTTGGATGTGCCTGTTATCCAATGCTGCGAGACTATTCCCAAAATAAGCTTGATCCTCGAAGCTTGAAATGTGTGTTTTTAGGCTACAATGAAAAGTACAAGGGTTATCGTTGTCTACTGCCAGCAACAGGAAGAGTTTACATTAGTCGTCATGTTATATTTGATGAAGCTATATTTCCTTTTGCTTCAACTTACAAGAATCATCATCCATCTGGTTACACAGTTCTGATGGAGGCCTGACTTAAAGGACTCCAAGATATGGTTTCCTGTGGAAGCTCTGAGCAGGCAAGTGCTCAACCAGACGACACAACAGAATCTGCCGTTGGTGCTCCTACCTCAGTTACATCAACACACAGTGAACCTAATCCCATCTCCTCTGAGGACTTAGCAAATGACATGGTTAGTACACCTGCAACTCAATTTCATCCTGTTCTTGAAACCTCTGCATCCGACTCTACTACAACAACTTCTACGGGTGAAGAACTTGTGAGTACGGCTGGTATCACCTGTCCTATTGGCTCCAGTTCTTCTCCTCCTAGTGTGATTACTGGTACAACTACTGAAGCCACAGCTCATCGTATGGTCACTCGACTCAAAGATGGCATTGTCAAGCCTAATCCAAGATATGTTCTGCTCACTCATAGAGTTTCATATCCTGAGCCAAAAACAGTAAGTCAAGCCCTTAAGGATCCAGGTTGGAATGGGGCAATGAAAGAGGATATGGGAAATTGTGCTGAAACTGAAACATGGTCGTTGGTACCCTACACTTCTGATATGAATGTGTTAGGGAGCATGTGGGTTTTCAGAACAAAGCTAAATGCGGATGGTTCACTAGATAAATTGAGAGCCAGAATTGTGGCTAAGGGATATGACCAGGAAGAAGGCATAGACTACTTTGAGACTTATAGTCCAGTGGTTCGTTCTGCTACTGTCAGATCTGTCTTGCACATTGCAACTGTGATGGACTGGAACATTAAGCAAATGGATGTTAAAAACGTCTTCCTTCATGGCGAGTTAACAGAGACAGTTTACATGGCTCAACCTGCTGGATTTGTTGATAAAGACTTTCCTACACATGTGTGCCACCTACACAAAGCTATTTATGGTCTAAAACAGTCACCACGAGCATGGTTTGACAAGTTTAGTACCTATTTACTAGAGTTTGGGTTCATTTGCAGTAAGAAAGACCCCTCTCTATTTGTGTATCTCGAAGGTACAAATGTTATTATACTTCTACTATATGTAGATGACATGTTGATCACTGGGAACAATTCCAAAACTCTGGATAAGCTTTTGGTTGATCTTGGTAAGCAATTTCGGATGAAAGATCTAGGGAAGTTGCATTACTTCCTAGGCATTCAAGCTCAATATCACTCTGATGGACTGTTTCTATCTCAAGAGAAGTATGCAGAGGACCTCTTGATTGTTGCAGGTATGACAAATTGTGCTCCAATGCCAACTCCACTGCCTGCTCAACCGAACAGAATTGCTGGTCAAGACAAAGAGTTTGAAAACCCAACATATTTTCGAAGTCTTGCTGGAAAACTTCAATATCTTACCTTGACACGACCTGATATTCAGTTTGCTGTCAACTTCATTTGCCAAAAGATGCACAAACCTTCGGTGGCTGACTACTCACTCCTCAAGCGCATTATTAGGTATGTCAAAGGGACAATTACCATGGGAATCTCCTTCTCTAAGGAGACTGATTTCACACTGCGAGCCTACAGTGACAGCGACTGGGCAGGCTGTAAGGAAACAAGACGCTCCACAGGAGGATATTGCACATTTCTTGGGAGCAATCTCATCTCTTGGTCATCTAAGAAGCAGAACACAGTGGCAAGGAGCTCAACTGAAGCAGAGTATAGAGCTCTCTCTGAAGCTGCTATGGAAATGACTTGGCTATGCATTATTCTTGGCGAAATGGGTGTTCCTATGCCTCACACTCCAGAGTTGTATGGCGACAACCTCTCTTCTATCTACTTGGCTGCAAAACCTGCGTGTCACAAAAGGTCCAAGCATTTTGAGCTGGATTATCATTACGTGAGAGAGCGCGTAGCACTGGGAGCACTTGAGGTAAAACACATTCCCTCACATCTCCAAATTGCCGACATCTTTACCAAGCCTCTGGCTCATGGTCCATTCTCAGAGTTGCGTTTCAAACTTGGTGTTCAAGAACCACCTACACCAAGTTTGAGAGGGGATATTAAACTGAACACTCTGACTGAAACAAAGGGTCTTCAGCTGAGTGTTGTTGGGTCAAAGACAGGTCCCGAGCTGGGCCGCAGTGTTCACCCCAAGCCCACGAAGCTGTCATTTGAACCAGAGATGAAGAACCGCGGTAAAGGAGCCGTTGCAGAGGAAGCTTCACGGAAGGTGCTCAAGACGACAGCTCATCGTACGGCCGGTCAAATCACGACCTCCAACCGATTTGAGCTCCTGTCAAACAGTGACCACGATTCTGACATCTGTCCTTGTGAGGTTGAAACCCTAAAATCAAGCTAGTCCAAATAGACCTTAAGCTTACCTTTGTAAGGGACAACGAAATGAATCAATAAAAAGGAACTCGGTTTTTATCAAGCTTTAAGCTTTGTCTTTCATTTTTTATAGTATGCCGGTCTCTAAGTGTGATGCACCCGAAAAACATATAACGAGTACATACCTGAGTATTCTTAGGAATGAGGAAGTCGAAAATTCGGACATCATCAGATTCGGATTTTCGAGGGATGAGAAAAGGAGCAGATGGATGCAAACGAAGAGTTTCTTTCACTACTGCTTGCAAATAAGGTAACTTGAAGGTATCCGATTCTTCAACGGCTTTCTTTTGCCCTATCACTTGTCTTATCTCTTCTTGAGCTTTAAGTTTCATCTTAGGGTTTCGAAGTAACTCTGCCATTGCCCATTCTACTGCGATCGAAGTCGTGTCTATTGCCGCCAGAAATAAGCCCTATCACACATTATAAATTAAGAACATATATAGAGCCCAATTTTCTCTGTACGTAGTCTTGATTTAAAGATCTAATTTGCAAATTAAAATCTTACGAGAAGCTAACGCTTGATATCATTATCATCGAGTTCTGATTCGTTTTCTTGAGCAATATTCAAAAGAGAATCTAGCATATCGTTGCTGTTTCTCGAAGCATTTGATGATCTCTTTGTATCGATGAATCCTTGAAAAACCTTAAACAATCTGTCCATCCTTAACCTCGCTTCTTTTCTAGTACCTTGCAGATCAAGAAACCCAAGAAATGGGAAAAATATCAGCTACGTTGGGTTTTCCGGTGATCTCCATCATCCGAAGCACCACGTCGTGTAACTCGTGAGTTGTTTCAGAGTCATCAAAGCTTGCGAGGTCTGTGGAAAACAGAGCGTTCGAGATTATATTGAGTGATGTGATGAATGATGCACGAGCCATGTTCACAGGTTCGCTTCTCTCGCTGCATTTGTTAACGAAGCTCATGAGTTCTTGCACCTTGCTCATTCTTAAGTCCTTGGTTGCTTCTAAACGCTGCGTTGATAACAACTGGTTCGACGCTATCTTTCTTAGAAACCTGTCAAACCAAACCCAAACCAAACAATGAACAAATTATTTTCCAATTTCATTTAAAACTAAAATTTGTATTAAAAAGTAGATCAATAAACTATATATAATTAGATTCTCGGTAGCGTTTTAGTCCGTCCACGATTTGGTGGTTGGAAGATTGATCATGATGGTGGAAATTATGAAGATGAAGAGAACGAGAGGCATCGTCCATTTTCTTTCTTCTAGTTAGAAGTGCATGAGAGTGACGATACGATGATAAATCGATGGTAGTCTCTTTTCAGTAACGCCTCTTCTTTTTAATACGATGATAACGCCTCTTCTTCATTTTTACTATTTTAGATTGCTTAAATATTTTCAACTTCTTGATAATCGTCACTCTTAGTAATAAAAGGCAAGCATGTACGTAGTTATGGGAAACTGAAGTGGGGCCCAAAGAACATTAATCAAGTCATATTATTAACAGTCAGACCGTGTCTTGTGGGATATAACAGCATCCTCAATAGGGGTGCTTAAGGAGTTCTTAAAATATAAAATTATTAAAATTTGAATAAAAAGAATAAAGAGAGTATTTTTGTGGGGTGTATTGAAATATAAAATTTGAGTAAAAAGAGGATAGTGGATGTGTTTAAATATAAAATTAATAAAAGTTGAGTAAAAAGAAGAGAGAGTTGCTTAGATAAGAACTTTTGGAGAGTGTTTTTAAAATGATGAGAGAGTGTTTAAATATAAAATTAATAAAAATTAAATAAAAGGATGAAAGAGAAAGTAAAAAGTTGAGTAAAAGAAAGAAAGAGTGTGTGTTTTAATAATTTTATATTTAAGAATTGGGCTAAGCACCCCCCATTGAGGATGCTCTAAGAGCATCCGCATCGGTGATACCGATGCGGTATCAGTTGAATAAACAAATATTAAAAACACACTCTCTCTTCCTTTTACTCAATTTTATACCTTCTCTTTCATCCTTTTACTCAACTTTTATTAATTTTATACTCTCTTTAAATATAAAAATATTAAAAACATTTGATACACTCTCTCTTTCTCTCTTCAAAAATATCAAAAGTATCAACTAATTGATACCCTCTCTCCAAAAATATCAACTATCTCTTCTCTTTACTCAAATTTTATTAATTTTATATTTCAATACACCCCACTATTTCAACCAAAAACACTCTCTTTCTTCCTTTAACTCAAATTTTAATAATTTTATATTTAATGATACCCATATGGTGGTTTAAGAGTGTTCTTACGCCATGTTTTTAAAATATAAAATTATTAAAACATACACTCTCTCTTCTTTTTACTCAACTTTGTATCTTCTCTTTCATCTTTTTACTCAACTTTTATTAATTTTATATTTAAACACTATCTCTTCCTTTTAAGAACACTCTCCAAAAGTTCTACTTTAAAAACACTCTCTTTTCCTTTTACTCAACTTTTATTAATTTTATATTTAAACACACCCACTATCTCTTCTCTTTACTCAAATTTTATTAATTTTATATTACAAAACATTCTTTTTCTTCCTTTTAATCAAATTTTAATAATTTTATATTTTAAAAATTTGCTTAAGAAACACCATTGTACATGCTCTAAACACTCGAAATTTACCATTATATATATATATATTTTTTTTTTTTTTGGTCAACACCATTATATATATAATATATTCGTTGATGTGACAAAAATAAAATATAAAATTCGTTGATATAGTTTATTTTGTTCTCATTGTAAAGCATGTAAGAAATCAAAGGAAAAATATGTGAACATATTGCTGAAAAATATAATATTTATTTTGGTTTTGAAAATCATATATAGTTGAAATGTTAATAATTCGTATAAGTAATTTTAGTATTAATACGAAAACGTTTGTAGAAGGCTAGAAGCCAGTCCACACATGCACTTTACCCTGACACGCGTGGTTTTAACAATTACCCGTTCTCAAGTCTCAACACTTTATACATCAAAAAAAAAAAAAAAAAAAGTCTCAACACTTCCACAATAAAGTTTTTTTTTTTAAAAACACTTCCACAATATCCTCTAGTAACGTCCTCAAGTACATTCCGGACAAACACTTGTCAAAAGTGAATGTGGAATGTGTTTGACGTATGGGCGTGATTCCTCACATACTCCCACCCACTTACCCGACTGGAACCGAAGAGTTCAGGTTTTGTCTTCACTTGAGACGGAACCAATTAGTGGTAGCTATATTTTTCATATACGAGAACGGAGTATACTATACATATATACGCAAGAGAGAGGAAGCTAATTTGGGTGCAGTTTGTGTTCCTTTAAATACAAACACTCGAACAACTAAACCAAGCATTAAAAAGAAAACCAAGCATTAACCAATCCGAAATAAAGTAAACCGAATATAAACCAAGTGTACATTCTGATTCTGAAATATTGGACCGTCATGCCTTATCCATATTTTCGGCTAGTTAATGTAAATACGTAATTTACTGGGTAAGCCAAAGCTGGAAGATGATTTGGAAAAGGAGTATTGGTAACTCAAGACCGAGACATTAGCTTGATGATAGCCTTTTTGTACATAGGCATTAGCTTGATTGGGTAGAATTCGTAGGATTGAAGAAACTTCTATGATTGTGATCTCGAGGAAAGTGAACGCATGTACTTGGAAATAACAGAGCATCAATGGAATAGGAGTGTTTACGAAGTTTGAGATTCATGGATTTAAGAACAGAGAATTCTTGTAATTGCAATCACCTGACACAGAGATTTCCATCGTTTAGAAAATAAATTTGTGGACATTTAATGAGAGTATCATCAATAAGATAAAGTTCAATACAAGTGTTGTTCTGACAAAAACTATCTAGAAAAGTCTCTCTTTCTCTGTTTGAATCTTTAAACCATAAACAAGAGAAAACTCAAAAATCCAGGACCGAATCATCTACAAAGTTTTCACTCTCTCCTTCATTGAAAAACAAATCAATATTCTCTTATGATCCGAAGAAACTCCTCAAATTTCTTTCTGTTAACGAGAAAAATAAACTCCTCTGTTTCGGTACTCTGTTTCAGGGTTATATATAGTTGATTCTACTCCATTCGGTCCTCCAGTCGTAGTCAAGCTTAATACCAAGTTTGCTATGTTTCTTCTTCGCCTATTACAAGTTTGATGTAAAATAAGTTTTCAGCTCTCGGTAAATTATTTTTATCAAAAAAAAAAAAAAATTATTTTTATCATTCAATCAGTTTCATATTTTAATATATATTACACTTTTTGAACTATTCATTAGATCCCATTTCTTAGAAGAATTAATGTCCTTATATATATATATACTGTATATATATATGTATTGAAGATTGTTCTTGTACGTTACACGTAAACGACCACTCTTTTAGAGCATCCACATTGGTCATATTGTGGGTGTGTCTTTAAATATAAAATTATTAAAATTTGAGTAAAAGGAAGAAAGAGAGTGTTTTTGGTTGAAATAGTGGGGTGTATTGAAATATAAAATTAATAAAATTTGAGTAAAGAGAAGAGATAGTGGGTATTATTGGAGAGATTGTGTCTCATGGAAGACATAAGAGAGAGAAATTAGGAGTGTGTTTAAATATAAAATTAATAAAAATTGAGTAAAAAGATGAAAGAGAAGGTATAAAGTTGAGTAAAAGGATGAAAGAGAATGTATAAAGTTGAGTAAAAGGAAGAGAAAATGTGTTTTTAATATTTTTTTATTTGTGAGACATATAAAAAAATGACCAATGTGGATGGTCTAACAATAGATCAATAATCAAAAATGCGGAGAACAAAATATATGTGTCATTCCGAAGCTTTATACATATGTATGTAACTATGCATAGTAGAACCTCCGTAAATTAATATTCTGTAGATTAATAATTACCATAAACTTTTGTGGCCCACTATATATACATCTTTTTAGAAAAAGACAAAAAAAAAATGAAATGACTTCTGCAAGAATCGAAACTACCACCTTTACATCAACACTCACGACTTTTACCAGTAGCGCTAATAAAAATTTACTGATCATGTTAGTCCCTAACGTTTTTATATTCGTTTCGGAAATTCATGGTACTCCTAAGAGCAGACAACGAATGAAGTCTCAATTCTGAGCTTTTTTTTGTTTGTCACATTGTATATAGGGTTACTTAGCTCTATAAGAAAGAATAAATGAGTAATTAGGGGAAGTGACAAAAGAAGGAGGGAAAGTGTGTAAAATTGGATATGCTCAAATTTACCCTGAGTTACTCTCTCAAATTAAGAGATCGTAGTAGTACTTAGGGATCGAATCCACAGGGAATCAAATCACACAATCAATCAAAGAATTCAAATTAGGCTAAGTAAATATGTATGAATGTAAAGAAAATAACAAAAACAAGAAAAGCAAACAATGGTTTCTAGGGTTCTTAAAATCAATGAGGCAAAAGCTAGGCTTTCGGAAAATCGCAGGGAACTCGAAACTACAGACAAGTTAGATTGCTAGGGGAATTAAAATCCGTTCTTGAACATGAAAACTCTGGTAAAGTGAACCAACTTTCGTTGCGAAAACTATCTATGTCTAACTTCTTAAATCCCAAATTTCTTTGCAAATTCACTAAGTTAAACAAGCATTAAAGCACAGATTCAATTGTTCACAAATTGTCTAAACCAAATTTCTTTACGAATAGATAATTTGCTCATCTAAGATTAGGTCAGGTAATTATCAATACTTTCGCATCTAACAATTAACCTAAATTCTAAGTTCTAGGTGATCAAACTAGAACTAGCATTAACAACAATCCAGATGAAGAATCCAAGTGATGTTCCCTAACAAATCTAACAAGTCTAGCAATTTCTCATGTTCTTTTGACTAACCCTAAGCCTAACAAGCAAACTACTCAGACATGGTGATTGAAACAAACATCATAAATGAATAGAATTGCATAAAAATATAGAGTTAGAGATAAATTAGCGTTTGAAAACTCTGTAGAAATCTCTCTAAAGCTCTCCCAAAATCTCTCTCTCCAAGTCTCAATAGAAAACAAAATAATAACATAAAAGCCTAAGTAAAACTATATATAGAGGTGTAAAAATCGGACTGGGCTTTGTGTGAAAACATCTGGAACATCTTGGGCCGAGAAGGATTTCTTCATTAAAACTCCGTGTCGATCGACACAGATGAGTCGTGTCGATCGACACAAACCCTTCTGTTTTTTTCTTCTTGCGTCGAGAATGTGCATGTCGATCGACACACATGACTTGTGTCGATCGACACAAGCCTCTCTGCTCGACTCCGACTTGCTTTCTTCCGCTCTTCTTTCCTTGATGTTCCAAAACGCTCCAAAAGCTTCCATTAAGCCCCAATCGATCATTAACCTACAAAGACTCGAGAAACACCAAAAAGACTCTATAAAAAGGACTTATATCATGGTTGAAAATGGGTAAAAACCATGATATATCAATGTAAAATAAGTTTTCAGCTCTCGGTAAATTATTTTTATCAAAAAAAACAAAAAAAAAATTGTTTTTATCATTCAATCAGTTTCATATTTTAATATATATTACACTTTTTGAACTATTCATTAGATCCCATTTTTTATAGAAGAATTAATGTTCTTATAAGGATTAATCATTCAAAACACACATGACACAACGAAACATAATATATGTGGACAAAAAACATTATTAATATATATATACTGTATATATATATGTATTGAAGATTGTTCTTGAACGTTACACGTAAACGACCACTCTTTTACAATAAAGCAATAATCAAAAATGCGGAGAACAAAATATATGTGTCATTCCGAAGCTTTATACATACTAGACCAATGCCCGCGCATACGCGCAGGTTTTATATTGTTATTGTATTAGAAAACTGTTTTAGTACATATTTTTGATTGAAGTTTTTGTACAACACTTATAAACTCATACTAGATTCTCACCCGCACTATGTGCGGGAACATTCGTTGTATATGTTGTAAACTATATTTGGTTTTCGTATTATGTTGTATTTAATATGTTTTAACTTTAGATACATATGTTTTTAGCTTGTAGGTGAAATTGATTAGTTGGAAATAATACGATGGTTTTTCTTTTTAGCTTGTAGGTAGAAATTCTGGAGTACTACAAAGTATTGTATTTTATATTGAATATAGTTATTAGTGGAAGTATAAGTAGTTGACTATGTTGTAACTCGACCAGAGCAGAGCTGACCCATATCCACATAGGTTTGAGATTTTAATGGAAGTTTGACCCGGATCCATTTGTTATATATATCCAAATCCAAGAATATGAAACACATTGACTAAATGAGTTATATGAGTTACTTACATATAAACTAAATATAATAATAAATCATTAGAGAAATAAAAACAATCCGTATTATTATAAATCGGACCAACGTTTGTAACTAATAAATTAAATTAAAATGTATATGTATCTTAAAATAAAATAAAATAAAAATCGTAAACCAATAAAGTAATAAAAGCAATAAACCATTTATTAGTTTTGAAAGATATTTCGATCTTAGTTGGATGATGATAAGAAGAAGATATATCTGTTAATTTTTTTAAAACACTTGAAATTTTTTTAAGTAATTTACATATATTATTATTATTATTTTATTTTTGTTAAAAAAATTATGATAAATCAATCGGTAATTCATGACCCTAATAGTTTATCCACTAAATTCATAAACCCATTAGGGGTAACCCACCGAAGACTTATTTATTTATAAGGGTAAAAGTATATTTTAGCCCAAAATAATTTTACATCCTTTCATGGCTTCAATAATGTTGAAATTATATGAACAAAATTAAAATTTATTTTTATATAACTAATAGGATTATTTCGTTCCATTGAAATTTTTAAATAACTTTTTTTTTATTAAATTAAAATTTTGCTAAAGTTATTTTTATTATTCCGGTGATCATAAGGACGTAGTAAAAGCTCATTTTTAAAAAATATTTTGTTTCGACCAAAAAAAAAAAAATTTGTAAATTTCAATTGGTAAACACCGGAATGATAGACATTGTCCAATGTGATATAATTTTTCTTTTTAGTAGGGGCCAATTTTACATGAATGTGTTGCTAGTTTGAGTAAAATTGGATTGCAAACTACTAAATTACCGTGGTAATTTAGAAATAAGTTGTATTAATAATTTCTTTAATACGATCTAAACTAAAATAAGCTGAACTAATTCCTAACTACAAAACTAAAATTACATAACCAAATAAAAATCAATGTGGAAGATTTGCTAAAACATTTCATAGCTTTACCATTCTTTTATTTTTGGGCTTTCTCAGCTTTACCAACAAAACCATTATCTATATTCACAGGAGAATCAATCTCAGTCTGACCCAAACCATCTGTTTCTTTAAGAATTTCTGCAGAATTTGCGTTTGAATCAGAAGCTTTCACTTGTACTTGCACAGAGTCTACATTTGTATCAGAAGCTTTCATTTGCATCGGCTTCATAGGCGGAACTTGTGAACCAGCACTGGTTTCAGCAGCAGTGATTTCGTCTTGAGCTTGAATCTCCATTGAATCTCTGAAAACTTTACTTAGAAAGCTTACGTCATCAGACATTACTCCAAATCCTCTCAACATCGAACCAAGCTGTAGACTTGTCTGCGTGTCGTAAAACCAAAAGAAACAAACTCGATCAGAAAGAAATTTCAGTAATCAAGATTCAAGAAAGAGATTTTTTTGGAAGTTTACCTCTGCATTTTCGAGAATTGCATCTGTTGCTCCTACTTTCTTTAGTTCAAGAAGATGCGGCAAGTCTTGAGCTCTTGCGTAAATCGGAGCCTGGTAATAAGTTTAAAAAGCAACCAGAGTTAATTGCGCAATCTATTTAATTGATAAAGGAAGAAGGAAGAGCAAACTAACCCCGGGGAAGGCAAGACGGAGTCTTTGAACAGCCTTAGTGGTTCTCTTCTTGCCTTTATACATTATCATGATAGCTTTAGGAGATGAAACACCTGCAGATTGCAAAACCGATGGCCGAGATCCGTCTCCATACAATATCGGGAAACCAAGTTTCCTTGATTCCTGCCAAAATCCAACATAAAAAGATAAGAAAAAGTTTATAATGCCAACAATTTGATCAGGTCAGGAACAAACAAAAACATATTATTTGTTTCAGACCTTTACTACAGAAGTTTTCAGATCAAAACCAATGTAAGGCCATCCCACAAGATCACTGTCTACCCCTGAGACCAATGGCGTTGACAAAAAATTGGCCAGCACCTGTAAAATCATATCGACTCGATAAGAAACCAAGCCATTTCGCACAACTTTTTCAGTACAAGAAAAAACAAATAACTTTTACCTGACCCATTTGTCCAAATTCAATGATGACAATTTATTCACTAACGTCATAGTTCACATTTTCATCTAATTTCTGCAAAAATGTAAGATTCGTGATGAATGCTAATCCTAATTTTCATTAAGTGCATCCGTAGAAATCTATAAGCTAAGTTACCTCTACGATATCAAATTTCTCATCAAGGAAATCGGCAGCTCTTCTCCCGAGTTGGTTAAGCGTAGGAGTTAAAGCCATAGACAAAACAACTACGATAATGAGTAGCTTGTTCAGCTCAAGTGGAAGCAATCCTAGCCTGCACATATGATTGTAACAATCAGGGCCACCTAATTAGTTAGGAAAAATGTCGAATCTAATGAAATGTTTTGGAGAACTTTGAGCAATAATATTGGGAGTTAGTAAAAACATGTTCGCTAGAGAGAACACAACAAATGCAAATTCTCCTCCTTAAGAAAGAAGAAAACCGATTCTTACACTTTCTTGTAATGTGATGCCAACTCGTGGATCGAGTGCGGTTATAATCAATGTTTTGATTACAATCAGACCACCCAAGAGTGAGAGGACATCAGGCCATTCTCGAAACAGAACCTGTAAAAGATTTTAACCATATGGGCATGAACATGTAACATTCGCAAAGTAAATCATGAAGCATGAACATGAAAAAAATTAGTTATAGAAAAATTGTAACTTTATTGTTTAAAAACCAATGACCCACATCAACCAATAATCTATTCCAATTTAGAATTTGGGGATTACTCGTTAATGCTAATCAAATTCGTCGATCAAATCAAATCATTATCTACACCAAAACTTACCACTTGCGTTTCTCGGAGACGTTGATGAGATGGATCTCGTACGGTAGCTTCTTCTCCTCGAGTGTCAAAAGAACCCTTTGACTAAATGGGCCTGAAGAACATAAGATTCCAACGGATAAATCACAAAACAAAAGCTTTGTGAAATCAAAAGCTTCATGTGAAGAAAAACAAAAGACAGATTCGATGATCGGAGAGGGAGAGAGAGAGAGAGGAAACATACAGTCTCCGAGAACATCAGGAGCACCAACGGCGACCTTCACGAGAGCCATCGATCTTCTCTACACGAAGAAGAAGAAAAGTTGCAGGCGGCCCTTTTTTTACTGAATATTTACAATCTTGCCATTAATGAAACGGATCTTGTAATCAGGTCGCGCGTGGGTCCGCGTGTCCCAATCGGATCTGGTCCCAAAAATATCCAAAATTAATCTGATAATTATTGAAATTGCTATTGCAAATATCTAAAATTACCCTTTTTAATTGGATTTATTTAGTTAAAAGACAATGGCAATTTCAGTAATATTAGAATGAATTTTGGACATTTTGCTAAATGTACTTCTGTTTCAATATTATAGAGATTCAACATACACTCAATCTAAGCTTCAATTTGGTCGGTTGAAGATTTGAAAAATCTTTTTTTCTTGAAAAATCGATTTCTGATTCTTACCACAACAGTAAAGTTCAAACGGTACAGATGCTGACTTAATTATAAATATGATGCTTCTTACTTCTTAATATGAAAAATGAATCCTTCATTGCATGAGCTAATCACCATAGTAATTCATCCAATCACCGTATAGTAATATTAAGTAAGATTCGATAACCAAACAACACCACTACCAAAAAATGTTGCTTTAGATAAAATCTATAAAAGTGAGTAGACGAGAACTCCTTGGCTTCTCTTGCCAAAATGAAGTGCAATTGATCGCAATTGCTAGAACTTTCGACATCAACAAAATCTTCTCTTGAAGTTTATTCAACATCTTGGTTTGTCTTAAGATCAATACAAAGCTTAGAATCATCAACCTTACCATTTCTGTAATATGAGGACTTAGTTTCTAAAGGATTTGCATTTCCTTTGTCTTCTTTCATCAAGTCTCCTAACTCACACTGGTTTGAGTTTGTACAGTCACAGAATCCTTCTTGTCGAATTAGAACTTCTCCTCGACCGGCACATTTTCATCTACACATATATCCTTCACGATATGATAGGTGTTCTCCTTGTAACAAACTACAATCTCAGGCAAGTCAGAGGTCATGTCCATATAAAACACTGGATCAAATTTCTCAAGAGAACCCCTGTTAGCAACAATATCATGACTATAATCTCGGTTTTTCCTTCAGGCTTCATTAGAACCACAACAAAAATAACTTTCGAAAAGCGTTTCCATCATTCTCTTTATCTCATTTGTAGCTGCTTCTTGTATCACAGAACAACTCACACACATTCTTATTGTTCTTTCCTTTTTTCAGGATCTTTCACTCATCTTTGCAACTCTCTATCGAGTTTTCAACTGCGTCGATGATTATCTAAAAATTGGAAAACCACTTGATCTACTTACTGGTTTGTGCAAAACATTGAAAGACCAACAAAAACATCTTAAAACTACAAAGCATAAAGCAGTTAAAAAATAATACAAGTAAAACATTTGAAAGCGAAAGACCTTTTTAACCTGCTCTCATCGTTTTAAGAGAGTAAATCTTGCATAGAGAGAAAAATGCGTCAATACACCATAGCTATCATCAAGCACCAGTCGAAGAACCAATATACATGTCCAAGGGTAAAATATATATATCAAGCATATTTGCAGAAAATAATCAGAGAACAACAATGAAGTTGCAGAAGGAAGACAAGTATAAGGAAACTGCGTTCTAGAGGATGGAATCCATGGAAGTTAGCCTAATTTATCTATATGTTTATCTCAAAGTTAGATACAAAAGCAGCCTCCATTTGACTAAGATACAAGAGTTATTCAACGAAGCAATGGGGAAGGAAGATTGTGACAGAAACAAACCAAGCTTTGGAGCAAAATATTCTATGGATACATAGATGCATAAGATAAATATAGTCTTATATTTAAATATATCCATATCGGTTTGACAAGAAACTACTATACCGAACCAACCTTGATATTGATTTATTAGATGATTCTAGTATGCAGCAAAAACCCACAAATTACGTCTTCTTCTATTATTGTACTGGGCTAAATATTTGTATATTGTGTTTTAGCTTGTAAGATGGAGACTACCTATGAAAAGAATATGGAAACAAATACCCATTTTAAACATAAGCAAGCTATGCATCCAATTTAGTACATCACTTTTAAAATGCTACTTATCCAAGTCCAAGAGGAGCACCAAAGAATATGATATGAGCTGGATTCAACAAACGAAAGTACCAGTAAGAAATAAACAAAACACGAAACATAAGTGAATGTGAAGATAATTATTCACAACTCCTCGGCAGTAGAGCGTAAATGTACCTTTACCAGTGTGCACTTTTTCTTGTATCTTCTTAACTGACTCATCTACATTTTCTTATTCAAGTAGGTCTATAAACCTTAGTAAGTGAGCATCGCCTTTTTGTTCGTCACTGTCATCATAACATACACACCAAATGGAAAAGGTTGTTGCCCATACCAAATAATCTCAAACAGAAAACACATGATAGAGTCCTCCTTTCTTCCCCAAATTGACATAAATTTTTAAAAATAAGTCTCCAAAACACACTTTAAACACTTCTCATCAATACTAAACCCAAAAAACGTTGTTAAGAAAAACAAACTTGATTCTTCATATAAAAATTACATAAACTTGATTCTTCATATAAAAATTACATAGACTTAGAACGTTTTCAGTCAATTGTGATTGGGGTAAAAATAACAAATACCCATTTCCAACAATATTTAGGAGAAGTGAGATATTGGACCTTTTCAGGAAGGTAGTTTGTGCTCGGAGAAGGACGAGATTTGATTTAGACAAACACGGCTTCTCCACATCCGTTGTCATTTGGCAGCGGCAATAACGTTGGGAAAATGGTAAGACCTAATTGCAGAGAGGGAGAGAGAACAAAGAACACAAAGGGTTGTTTAGGTGCCTCCCTCATAAACCTTTTAAAATCTACACGATCCCACAAAGGCACAAACATAAGTCTACCAAATGATGTTTTTATTGTTACCTCATCATGTGGCAGCAATTGCGTTCAATTACGCATGAATCGTCGCAGCTATTGATGAAAGCCAGCAACAACAAATTTCCATAGGAGATCTAATCTGCAGGAAAAGTTGAATCAATTAATGAAAGCTATTGTTATCTCTACTTGTGATCTTCGACTACACAAAGAAGGTGGTCCTTTGCGATCGTATGGTTCATGTATCGAGTTGGATCCCTAATTAAATTTCTATTTGGGAAAACTCCATGGAATATCTAATATGCAGGAAAACTTAAATAAGCGAATCATTCCATCTATATTCTTGAAATTGTCGATGTTGTTCGATCGCAATCTGATAACGGCTGGGAATCTTCGATAGAAAACCTCAAACGAAGAAGGGACGGTAGAGTTTGGATCGTCGATGGATCTATGATTCCGATTAGAGAATCGAATGGCAGGCTTCTTGATTCATATCGGCCGCAAATTATTTTGATGTTCTTGCTTTTAGTGGAATGTGAATATTCAGCTTTCTTTTTCTTCTTCTTCTTCTTCTTCTTCTTCTTCGACATTGCGCTGCACATGTGGGGGATGTGCCACGTGTCGAACCTAGCGGCAATGGCGGCTTCGGGTTGCGGTTAGGGCACGACCTTTGGTGATTTCCGCAAACAACATAAAAACAGAACGGTCATGGTCCACGTACACTTGTCTCCTGCTTTGTGGACCCTGCTCTGGTCCCACACGTTTCCCTCCATAATGTATTTTCCTATGTCAACTATATATACCTATGTGACTATGTGTAATATGTTATGAATAAAGAGAGAATAGAGAATGAATTGTGTTATCTTATTCCATCAATAATAGGGAGTATATATAGGATTACAAATACTTGGGGAATAAGTAAAACTTGGAGAACAAGTAAGTTTAGAACATTCTAGAACATGGGCCTATAATAGACATCCACCTAATAGGTTTATAACACTCCCCCTTGGATGTCATTATAGTGTCATATGCTAAGGGATCTTTGTAATATGCTTGGGGATGTTGCCTCATTAAAACCTTACCAGGAAAACCCAGTGGGACAAAACCATGGTGAAGGAAAAAGAGTACAACACACATTACTCCCCCTGTTCTAAGCATCATTGAAGATCTTTGAGTCTCCGCATTCCAATCTGATGTGTTAGCTTCTTAAACGTTGAGGTTGGAAGCGACTTGGTGAATAGGTCCGCTGAATTTTCACTTGACCGTACTTGTTGCACTTGAACTTCTCCGGCTTTCTGCAAATCATGTGTGAAGAAGAACTTTGGCAAGATGTGCTTCGTCCTATCACCTTTGATGTATCCATCCTTAAGCTGTGCTATACATGCTGCGTTGTCCTCGTATAGAACGGTTGGTTCCTGCTTTCCTTCGGTCATCCCACAATCAACTCTTATGTGCTGGGTCATTAGCCTTAACCAAACACATTCACGGCTGGCCTCGTGAATAGCCAATATCTCCGCATGGTTGGATGATGTAGCCGCAATGGTCTGCTTCATGGACCGCCATGATATAGCCGTTCCATCATGAGTAAAAACATAACCTGTCTGAGACCTAGCATTGTGTGGATCCGAAAGATAACCTGCATCAGCAAAACCAATTAAACCGTCTTTGGATTGGTTAGTATAAAACAGACCCAAATCTTTCGTTCCTTGTAGGTAACGAAGAATATGTTTAATCCCGTCCCAGTGCCTTTGGGTCGGACATGAGCTGAATCTAGATAGCAAATTCACGGCAAAGCATATATCTGGCCTAGTGTGGCTCGCCAGATACATTAAAGCTCCTATGGCACTGAGATATGGCACTTCGGGACCAAGGACGTCTTCATCGTCCGTCTTAGGACCAAACGGATCTTTCTTTAGATCAAGAGATCTCACGACCATGGGGCTAGACAATGGGTGAGATTGATCCATGTTAAATCTCTTGAGTACCTTTTCTGTATATGCCATTTGATGCACAAGCATTCCTTTGTTAATGTACTCAAGTTGCAATCCCAAACAGAACTTTGTTTTTCCTAAGTCCTTCATCTCAAATTCTTTCTTAAGATATTCAACTGTTTGAGAAATTTCCCTAGAGGTTCCCATAATGTTCAGGTCGTCCACGTACACAACAATGACCACGAACCCCTTATCAAATTTCTTTATGAAAATACACGGACTGATGGGGTCGTTCTTATAGCCCTCTTTCACTAAGTACTCACTTAGTCTATTGTACCACATTCGACATGACTGTTTCAATCCGTAAAGGGACTTATTCAACTTTATGCAATGTTGTTCCCGGGAACTTGTCTTATCTTTGAGCTCAATACCCTCTGGGACTTTCATATAAATCTCATTATCCAGTGGACCATATAAGTATGCGGTCACTACGTCCATTAGCCGCAAATCCAAATTTTCTCTTATAGCCAGACTTATTAAGAATCTAAAAGTTGTAGCATCCACCACAGGGGAGTACGTCTCCTCATAGTCTATTCCTGGTCTCTGTGAGAATCCTTGTGCAACTAGCCGTGCTTTATATCTCACGATTTCACCATGTTCATTTCTTTTCAGACCCATTTATGTCCAACTGGTTTAATATCATGTGTTGTCCGGACTATTGGACCAAACACCTCTCTTTTCCTTAAAGAATTTAACTCCACGTTTATAGCTTCTTTCCATTTAGTCCAATCCTTACTCTGAGTGCACTCATATATTGACGTGGGTTCTGGATCCTCGGTTATATCCATAAGTTCAAGTGCTACCTTAAATGCAAATATATCATCAATTTCTACACACTTTCTGTTCCATTGTATTCCAGACATAACATAATTTATTGAGATCTCATTGTTATCAGGAACTTCAGGACCATGAAGCTCGGCGTTCCGAGCCTCATTGTTTGGTACCATCGGTTCTGTCATGTCTGGTGTAACGCCCGTGAACCAAATGTGTATTTTTAGTTCGGGTGTCGATCGACCAGCTCGTTTTGAATCGATTGGGTAGTTTTATTTTTGGAGAGAAAAATCAGAATTTGTTAGTGAGTGTTAGTAGGTGTTAGGGGGAATCTTGTTAGTAGGTGTTTGTGGGGGATTTGTTAATGAGTATTTGTAGGTGTTAGGGGGAATCTTGTTAGTAGGTGTTAGTGGGGGATTTGTTAGTGGGGAACATGGGGAAGTGGCTGATTTATTAAAGGAGAGGAATCAGACTTTGAGAAAAGGAAGCAGAGAGAACGTGGGAAAGAGAGGGAGAAGAAGAAAGGGAGAGGAGAAGAGAGAGAGAGGTGGAGGAATCTATCCGGTTTTGTGGGAGACGAACGGAAAGGGAGTTCTGATCGGATCGGACTGAGATTTTTAGGGTAAGTTCTTCACTCTCTTAGCTTGATTTAGGAAGAAACCGCTTGTCATTTGGTTGAGTATTCTAGGAGTTATGGTCGTTTTACTGAGAGAGGTTTCTGCAGCTCGTTTCTGCAATCAGTCCAGTTCAAGGAAGGTTTTCCGTCAAACCAGAAAGAATCAGAGGGCGATCTATATGCCGTTGTTTAGATATTTCTGTCTAGTTTTCAAATCAAGTTTCCGATCTTGATTACGAGGTATTATCTGTTCTCTGTGTTCTTTTAAGATCAACGTGTCGTTCCTGTTTCCAGTTCCGATCATCGAATTTACGGGCTTATTTACTGTCGTTCTGTAAGGATACAGGAGACGATCTAGATATCATTGGAAAGCCCTGAGTCTTAGCTTTCTATAGACACCAAGTTCGATTTAATCAGAGGTGACCTCCGTTCTCTGTATACTTTTAAAAGTCAGTGGGTTGTTTCTGAAATCTCTGTTTTCAGCTCCGATCAACGAGTTTGCGAGCTGTTTTCCCGTCGAACTGCTTAGATTTAGGAGACGCTTTATACACCGTTGGAAAGCTCTCGGTATCTAGTTTTTAGATCCGGTTTCCGATAGTGTTTTGGTGGAGTCTATCGCGAGTTATCGGTCCCGAAGCGAGGTGAGTGTGTGACCATGGTCTTCGCGGGTAGATGGGTGTTTTGATGTGTTTGATTGCGGTTTGTGATAATTTGTTGTTCGATTATTGCTTGTTTGGGGTGTCTTGAGTGTTTAGAGCGACGCAAGTATTGCGGAACTTGGTTGACTTTTCGGGGTTGACTTTTTGGAGTTGACTTTTTGGAGTTGACTTTTTGGAGTTGACTTTTCGGGTTGTGTGTCAATCGACATAGGTCGATTGATGCGGTCAGTTTGACATATTGAACGTGATGTTTTCACGTTGGGTTGGGTCGGTAGAGTTGTTGAGCATTGGGAGAGACGCAGGTATCGACAAGAGAGTGTCGGTGAGTCTTGCGTCGATGGATGTGATTCTTGTGCGGAAGAATCGTTGTGTTTGTCGTAGAAACGATCGTATGAGAGTTACGTTCGTGTTCTGTTGACTTTGTGGTTGATTTCTGTTGACTTTTCTGTTGACTTTTTGGTTGACCTTTCGTGGACTTTTCTCGTTAGTGCGTGTTTGATTATTTTGTGTGGTGTGTGATTTTTCCCTATACCCGTGCATCTAGCCAAGTAGATGGGATGATCGTACCACTGGGTATTTATGATAATACTCACGCATCTCTTATAACCATGTGATGCAGGTAAAGACAGAGTGTGATCGTGGAATCATGGCAAGGAAGAGGAGATGATCTAGTGTCTCGTTGTTGTTGTGTTTATATCTATTCCGTTGTTGTTATTTGTGTTAATGTGTTGATATTGTGTGGTTGGGAATTAGTATTTATGGGAATACTAATTCCAGCGTGTTTATTTGGGTTTAAAAAAAAATATAATAATAATAATCTGGTTGTTTCATCTGGGGTTCCCTGGACCTCGGATTCCTTAACCACGGATTCAACACCTTTTTTTATTTTCTGAGGGTTCTTATCTTTGGAACCTATTGGCCGGCCACGTTTTAAGCGTGTTTTAGACTCTGTAGCAACTTGATTGTGTCCCTCTTGGACATCAATACGAATTGGTGCATTAACGGCTGGTATATATGACTTAGTTACTCTTTTCGGGTCAGCAAAGGAATCTGGCAATTGATTAGCTAGCTTTTGTAAATGTATTATCTTTTGGACTTCTAATTCACATTCTTGAGTCCGAGGATCTTGCCATGTTGAGGACGTTTGATTCCATGTAATTTCCTTTACCAGCTCATTATTATCTCCTCCTAATGTTGGATAAACGGATTCGTCAAAATGACAATTCGCGTACCTGGCCTTAAATAGATCACCCGTGGTTGGCTCAAGGTACTTAATAATCGTGGGAGAATCATATCCATCCTCCTTTGAGGGCCCATCTTTGTTCTCTGTGGTGGTGCAATTGGTACATAAACGGCACATCCAAATGTCTTAAGATGGGATATATCTGGCTCTTGACCCGTGATTAATTGTGATGGGGAATACTTATGTTCACTAGATGGCCTGATGCGAATTAACTCTGCTGCATGTAAAACCGCATGTCCCCAAGCTGAGACCGGGAGTTGTGATCTCATAAGCAATGGTCTGGCTATTAATTGTATGCGTTTAATAAATGATTCTGCCAAACCGTTTTATGTATGTACATGTGCCATAGAATGTTCAACACTTACCCCCATGGACATACAATAATCATTAAATGCTGGGGACGTGAATTCACCAGCATTATCAAGGCGTATGGTTTTTAAAGGAAAATCTGGAAAGTGTGCCCTTAACCGTATTATCTGGGCAAGTAATCTTGCAAACACCAAATTTCTAGTTGATAATAGGCAGACATGTGACCATCTCGTGGATGCATCAATAAGGACCATAAAATATATAAACATCCCACAAGGTGGGTGTATCGGTCCGCATATGTCTCCTTGTATTCTTTCCAGAAAGTTTATTGTTTCCTTAGTTACTTTAACTGGTGAAGGCCTAGTAATGAGTTTTCCTAGTGAACATGCTTCACACGTGAGATTCTTTGGGATAACTCTTCTTTCTTTCAATGTGTGCCCATTAGTATTTGTTAATAGTTTTCGCATCATGTTAGAACCGGGATGGCCAAGCCGGTTATGCCAAAGAGTGAAATTCTCGGTAAATGCCTTGTTTACCGTGGCATTTGATTCTATCATACTGATCTTAGCACAATAAAGGCCTGTAGAAACGGCAGGTATAGTCTCTAGGAATTTCTTATGGCCTTGGGCAAATTCGAATATTAGAAGGAACTCTTTGTTACCTTCGCCCTTAGTCTCAATATGAAGGCCATTCATTCGGATATCTTTAAAGCTCAATAAGCTTCTCTTTGAGCTGGGTGAATATAATGCATCAGAAATTTCTAGATGCGTGCCCTTAGGTAACAAAACATGGGCCTGGCCGTGGCCTTCAATCATATTGGCTATACCCGCAATGGTGGTCACATTTGCCCTTTTAAGTGTAAGATCAATGAAATATCTTTTGTCTCTTAGAATCGTGTGGCTTGACCCACTGTCCACAATGAACACATCCATATCACCATTCATTCTTCAAAAATAATAAACACATCTTAGAGACTTTAAAATAACACCTTTTTATTCCATTAAGTTCAAAATCATAGAAATAAAATAAATCCAAAAACATAAATGCAAATCATAAAAGCAAACATAAAGCAGAAAAATCGGAAAAAAAAACTTGGTCACTTAAGTAAATCTGAGGCTTCATAGTTTGTCTGATCATCTTACCCATGGTCAAAATCTCCTTCGTTATCATGCTGGATCATGTGGGTTTCTGGGTTCTTCCCTTTAAGGCTCTCTTGATAGAGGTTAACTAGATGCCTGGGAGTCCGACATGTCTTAGCCCAATGATTGCTCATTCCACATCGATGGCATGCTGATTTTGTGGTCGAGTTTTGTGGTTGAGAAGAGATACCACGGTTAAAATCAGTTCGGTACCCGCGACCTCGACCTCTTCCGCGGTTAAAGTCGTTTTGGAACCCGCGGCCTCGGCCTTGACCTCGGCCGTAAGGATGAAAATGGCCACGGCCACGTCCTTGCCATCCCCCCCACGTCCACGGCCACTTTGTCTAAACTCTCTTTGGACGTGGTTAGTTTCTTTCTCAGATTCTTTCTTTGCATCTGTGGCCGTATGTGCTTCAGGAAGTGGGGTTGATCCAGGAGGTCTCAATTCACTGTTTCTCATGAGCAATGTATTGTTCTGCTCGGCCAGTAATAGACATGAGATAAGCTTTGAGTATGTCTCAAAGCCCTTTTCACGGTATTGCTGTTGTAGCAACACGTTGCTTGTGTGGAAGGTGGAAAAAGTCTTTTCCAACATGTCATTATCAGTTATCTTCTCACCACACAGTTTCAATTGTGAAACTATCTTAAACATGGCCGAGTTATATTCTTCCACGGACTTGAAGTCCTGGAACCTGAGATTCCTCCAATCATAATTGGCCTTTGGTAACAACACCGTTCTATGGTGGTCATATCTTACTTTCAACTCATTCCAAAGGTCCAGAGGATTTTCAATAGTTAGATATTGGTCCTTGAGACCCTCAGCAAGATGATGGCGAATGATCGATATTGTTCTGTATTTATTCTTTTCGTTTTCATCATTACCCTCAGTGATACATTCGCCAAGTCCTTTTGACTTTAAATTTATCTTTGTGTCCAACGCCCACTGTAGGTAATTGTCTCCAGAGAGATTGAGGGCATCATAATCCAAGTTGCTTATTTTCGACATCTGAAACGTTTATCTTAATTTTCTAAGTTTCATGAAAATTAAAATCTAGGTGTATAATGCAATACAAGTCACGGATGCATAATGTTTGATTTAAACAAGTTTTTTGTTTTCTAACAATATATTCTTAACTAGCAACCTAGCATAAGATATCTATATGTTTACGATGCAAACCTATAATGTGAATTCTAAACCGTTCATGATGATTGAATTTTAATATGTCCGGATTTTAAGCAAAGCATGTTAGGTCAATTATGATGCAATTTTTAGTTTTAAACAGGTTTAACAATCAATCAATTTGATCAAACAAACAGGCGGGTTCAATTTGATCATGCAACCAAATTCGATTTTGACTAATAAGGGTTTTCGGGCAGAGAGTTCCGCGTCGATCGACGGAAGCCTAGTGTCGATCGACACGGGTTCAATTCAAACGACAGTTTTAGACAGAGAGTTCTATGTCGATCGATAGAGGTGAAGCCTGTCGATCGACACCGGTTTAATTCAAGCAAAACAGTCCGATTTTAAGTGATTTAAGTTAGATGCAAATTAGGGTTCCATTAAGGTGATCAATTACGAAACAGGATGGAATTAATCAAACAAACAAACGGTAATATGAACAAGCGTGATCAAATTTTAGGGTTTCTTGGTTTTAATGATTTTAGGGTTTTATCGTTCTAGGGTTTTATGGTTACTTACCTTATCCTTAGAGGAGGATGCTTCTAGTTCGCCGTAACCTTTGATAGGCTGTATGAACTATTTATAGTTCGCCGTAACCTTTGATAGGCTGTATGAACTATGAGATCGAGCTAAGCTTCTCACGAACGCGAGCTGCTACCGAAACCGTTGAACACGAATTGATCACGAACACAAAACCCGACGCGTACCGGCTGGGATTTGATCGGATGTTTTAGGGATTTAGTTTCGAAGGTTTTAGCTTAGGGTTCTTTAGAGATTCGTGCTGATAACGTGTTATGAATAAAGAGAGAATAGAGAAGGAATTGTGTTATCTTATTCCATCAATAATAGGGAGTATATATAGGATTACAAATACTTGGGAAATAAGTAAAACTTGGAGAATAAGTAAGTCTAGAACATTCTAGAACATGGGCCTATAATAGACATCCACCTAATAGGTTTATAACATAATATGCATTTTTTTCTCTATAACAAAAAATGCCAAATATTCTATTTCGTACGTTCTCATCACAAAGTAACAAAATCGTGTCGTGTACTTATTATGTGTGTGTTTTTTTTTTATAAACCCTATCGGCTATCCGGTCAGCCCCGGCAGGAACGCACCAAGGTGTTACATAGTGGACTGGTCCACCGCGTTAACGGTTAGGCCCTTACGGGCTACCACTCTGTCTGATCCGAGTTTGGGATGCCTTCCGACTATTGTCAGGGGGTAGTCAGACCACCTGCATTTCTGACTACTAAGTAAACCAATTGGATTAGAATCCAACTGACAGACTTCCCACGAAATGTTGTTAACTGTAGAGGAGTGGATCGAACATGGGTTGGGGAGTTTCACCCTTCCCCCTTGGCCCCACTACCACCCGCCCACCACAACGTGGGCTATTATGTGTGTGTTAACCATGCACATATTTTCTCTTCAACACTTGCGTTTTTTTTTTTCCCTTCGTCTGTATGAAGTTTCTCCGTATATGAAGTTCATGATTTGCGCTATTCCTTCATATTGAAAAGGCTTCTTATCACATTTTTCTTTTTTTCTTTTCAAATTTTTTCTCTTTATTATGATTTATGACTTGGATAATGTTAAGATCTACTCTTTTTCGAGTTTCATGGTTACTACTATAACGTAGCTATTATAATTTGGCTAAATTAATAAAACACACCAATTGTGTTTTTCGCAAATCCACTATGCGATAAGTAAATCACAGAACCAGTGAACCAAAACATTAATTGGTAAGACCATGATTATCCATGAGATTTGGTGGGTATCACTAAATATAAAATTATTTAAACACACACTCTCTCTTCTTTTTACTCAATTTTATACCTTCTCTTTCATCATTTTACTCAATTTTTATTAATTTTATATTTAAACACACCCCAACTAAAATTTAAACTCACTCCAAAAATATCAACCCATTGATACAAAGACACTCTCTCTCCAAAAGTATCAACCCATCTCCTCTTTTTATTCAAATTTTATTAATTTTATATTTCAATACACTCTATTATTTCAACCAAAAACATTCTCTTTCTTCATTTTATTCAAATTTTAATAATTTTTTATTTAATGATACCCACCAAATCTCATGGATAATCATGCTCTAAGGCTTACGTGTGTTTTGTTGTTTTATTGTGTTTTTAACTTGTTTGAGAAACTTTGATAAGGCTTTTTTTTTTTTTGGGGTCTAAACTTTGATAATAGCTTCAAAAATTTATGTTTTCTTTTAGGGTTAATTGCATGAATGACCAAAAAAAAAAGTTAATTAAAAAGTAAGTAAAATGGGGGTATGTGACAAAATGATGATCATTTGATGTAGGGTTTTTGGTTAGATTTTAGATTATAATTTTTTTTTAGGTTATTTGAGCCAATTTCCCTTTCTTTTAAGAGAGTCAGACATATATACATAATATAAATTTTGGTTGACTTTGGGGTTTTGGGAGACACTACTGGTGTCCACTTGTTGATAATATCAAACTATGTCCCTTGGTGATTAGAAGTATGGACATTAATTATTACTTTATAATTCTTTTTTTTTTTTTTTGCTAAATATACTTTATAATTCATATAATATATTAATATATTATGTTTGATTAAGTCATCGAAATGCTACGAAATAGGTGGTTGTAACGTCTTTGTGTTCACGTAGACATAAACATGTACCATGTTGGAAACGATCTATAAATATCTCGATGTGATAATACGTACCAAACAACACAACTTTAATCACATACACGACTGTTGCATACTTATTGGTTATTATCAACTATTTACACTTTTAGATAATATATTATACATAAATGGTTTGACTTTGAATAGTGTGTAAGTTATGCATAAGCACACTCGTTTCAAGTTTTTCTGTGGAACAAATTGTTACAAGTTAATGGGAAGCATTGATAAGATCCATCTAGTGCACGTTCCATGAAAAAAACTTCAACCAAAAACACATTTTTCTCCCCCTTGCTTCTTAAATCAAACACAATTGATTTATATATAATTTAATAGATTCGATTTTGCCCATCTTACATTCAATACTTAATAATGAAAATACATGGGAAAAGCTTAAGTTCTCGTTTGTCAGAATGGAACAATCCGAGTGAAGAATGTTTTGCCGAAAAAGACTGCTTACTTTTGTTATCGCCTTTGGAAATATCGATCATGTTAAGCTTCCCGAGAACACACATACACATACACATGTATATAAAATTATGTTTAAGTACAGATGTAAATAAAAAATGAGGAGACAAAGTTAGAAAGGTAGCGTAAAACCATGCAAAGTGTTTAAAGGACTCAACGTAGAGACAAAGAGGTAAGAGATTTTTAAAAACCCTCTTCTTGGGATAAACAACGAAGCATATGCATCAAAAACCTTAATTCTCCTTTTTGCTCGGTTCAATGGCTAGCTAGATTTTCGCTCCGTTATTAAGAGCATCCTCATCCATGAGATGCTGTGGGTTTCACTAAATATAAAATTATTAAAATTTGAGTAAAAAAAGAAAGAGAGTGTAAAATTTGAGTAAAAGGAAGAAAGAGAGTGTTTTTGGTAATATAAAATTAATAAAATTTGAGTAAAGAAAAGAGATAGTGGGTATTTTTGGAGAGAGTGTATCAATGGGTTGATACTTTTGAGATTATAAAGAGTGTGTTTGAATGTGTTTTTAATAATTTTATATTTAAAGAGAGTATAAAATTAATAAAATTGAGTAAAAAGATGAAAAAAAAGGTATAAAGTTGAGTAAAAAGAAGAGAGAGAGTGTGTTTTAATATTTGTTTATTTAATGAAACACACAACATCTCATGGATGAGGATGCCCTATATATAACAATTTTAAAACAAAATGTACATAAAATCAGTAACCGGTCAAATCTGAGGATGCTATAACTACGAGAGAGAAGACATAAGTTTGGTCTTTTCTCTTTCACTAGGACATTTCTCTGGTTTGGGTCGGTGGATTTCTTCAGAGACAGAAGAGGGGGCCACATAAACACCATAATCTGACCTTCGCTACTCTTTTCTTCTTATCACCCATACATTTGCATGTTCTCTTCTTCTCCTCTACCATCAACTCTTGATTTCTCTCTTTCTCTCTCTATCTATATCTGCATTTATTACACAATCCTTCTTCCTTAAGCATTTATAACAATCACGATTACTTCAAACCGTCATATTTCTCCATCTCTATATATATTGGTCTCTAACCGTTTTGGTTATAATCTAAGTCATCTTTCTTTGATCAGTACTACTCGTGTGGATATGTTGAGGACTACTTACTTCTTTTTCCTTTTTATCGGTTTTTGCATCGTTTCTCGATCTTGTTTATGCGATTCTCGTCGTATTGGGCCCATGGAGAGGAAGCTTGGTGTGAAACGTGATCAGTTAATTACGAAGGTTAGCCCCAATTCGCTTTGTGATGTTATAGTCTCGTTATTTTTAATGATGTTTGGTTTTCTTGTGTGTGCGCAAATGATAATAGGGAGTTTTCTGAAGAAGTTTTTTAATCATTCACAAACACATAAGCTTATATTACTCAGCTAATCAACACGGACAAATATTTCTTGATCATCATTGATATTAACATGTGTAAACAGTCCATTTTTTTAGAAGGTGCAACTAGTTTGTATAAGGTTCTTGACTTTAAAAATGATTTTTTGAATATACGTACGTAGATGAATTGGATTTCGTTTTTTATTTTCATACAAAATCTAGTTATGTCTATAATTATTTATATATATATGAACAATCTTTTCGATCCAACCTTTAAAGTCTATATGAAGTTCGGACTCGGAGCAAACTACATGGTCAAGTAGTGTAGCTAGTTTCCTTTATATTTCAAGAGCTTCATATATGTAATCGGGTTTGTATTAAATGTAAACCGTAATTAGTTTAATTATATAGAGAGAACCTAGCTAAGTTAATTCATGTTCATATAAAGATGTTATAAACTCATTTTTCATGGCACAGAATAACGAAGAGATTACAAAATTAGAAGCTCCGTCAACAAGCAAGACGAAAACCTTATCGAGCAAAGCACCGATCGAACATGCTATAGTTAATCATGGTCAGGTCAATGGGGAGAGTACGAAGGACGATCAAAGAGTCAAACGAGGTTCACAAGCCAAAACGGTGTCGTCTAAAAGAGTGTCGAGAACTTGGAAAGTTCCTAAATATTCAAAGAAGCAGCCTAAATCAGATCAAGAACATCCTGGATTTAGTCTCGATTATATGCAGCCCACCACGCACCCGCCTCATCATAATTAACTTGTTAACGATCATTTTGCGCTTTTTAATATATATAATAAGTAAAGTCACGAAGAATGTCTACATGATTTTGACTCGTTTAATATATAATATATTATATGGTCAGAAACGACCTAGTTTTAAGCTTTATAAGTAAAATACATAGTTTAGATTAGTAAAATATTTCATGATATTGTTAAATACTACGTTTCATTTCTTGATTCTGATACTATTTTCACCATTGCATGCATATTCCGATGTACTATAATCGTGTTTATATGCACATGCATGATGCATGTTTATTATTTTGTTGGGACTATTACTATATACCAGTATGAATTTTTGTTGTTGTTAGCAATTTTGAACTGTGATAGACTGATTCATTGGAGCTTGATTGATAATCCAAAAAGTAGCGAAAATACCTTCTTCTTTTTTTGTCCTCATCTTGTTTTCTACCGATCATGAAATGCTATGTGATTTTCATAATTTTATTATTAGTTATGTTTTCGCAATGGACATCGTTTTCTAATGTCATCAGAACTAAGTTCGAAGTATATGTATTATGTTTATGTATACATGGTATTGAATTTAGTGGACCTTAAAAATAGTAATGCTTGCAATATTTTGATTCATCCGATTTCTAAAAAGGTATTATTTGCCACTAGTCCGCGTGCATAGTCACTCTTAACGATGATACAAAAACGACGAAGATCCCGCGTTTGGTTCCAATGCAATCAAGTGTCCCAAATCGAAGTCTCTTCAGTTTAAATTGACTTATACAAAACATGTAACAAATCATTTAAAAAAAGGCACAACTTGTTTATATTAATTAAGGATGATTTTTCAAAAATACCATATTTAAAAAAAATCTACAATAATACTCTCTTTGTATCATAATAATTGATTTTTTAGGAAAATATTAAATTTTATATTTTATGTAAATTAAAACACTATTTATCATTTAATTAAATAGAATTCAACTAATAATAAATCAAACTACAGAATTCTAATAGTCATATTAAACAAAAATGCATTTAGTTTTTGTATAGAAAATTATAAAAATCATCTAATTTGAAAAAATTTCCTAAAAAATTATTTAAAATTATACGGATGGAGTATCATCAGTGAGTGAGTGTGGTATATTTTTAACAAAGTTTCTTATTTAATGTATTTTTTTAAATGAGAAAAGTCAAAACTTGTGTAAAAAAAAGTGAGAGTAAATAAAATTTGGCAAAAAGAGTTCAAGGCCCATTTAACTATAATAGGCCAAAAGGCCATATTATCTCGTGCATTTCAACTTTTCCGGCGGGAAAAGTTTCTGGAATTTCCCATTTCTAAATCCAACCTAAAGCGCGAGAGAGAGAGACGAAGGAAAATTTCCAAAGCGATAGTGAAGATTGAGAGATTTTCCTGAGAAAATGGAGGGAAATCAAGCAGGATATTCTCTAGATCTATTGATAGCTTCGTTCAACAAACGAGTCGGCGAGTTACAGGAACTCGTAATCGCTCGAAACAGTGAGTCAGTCGAGTTTCCAACACTCGAAACACAAATCGCGTTGCTCTTTCTCCATCTTATGACCTTAATTTCGCTTTTCTTCAGTGTATCCGGCGAGTAGCATACCGGATTTAACGGCGATCGACACGGCGTTGAGCTCGATGGAGCTTCAAGTACAGTCGATTAAGGACCGGGTACGTGAAGAAACCGAAGCTATTCCAAAAGCCAAGGTATACGTATTGTGATTTTCAAACCCAGATTCATATCAGAACCTTGATATTCGTCATTTTGATTTTGAGTAATTTAGGGTTTAGAATCGGAAATCAAATTCAATGTTCATAGATTTTGGGGGAATTTTGTGTTGTTTGTAGAAACTTATTGAGGCAACATTGAAACAACAAGGGAAATTGAAGAAGATGTCTGTTTATGCACCATCACATTTTCCTGATAAGACTACAATGTTGAATTCAGATATAAATAGATGGTATATACATTGTCTAGCCTTTTTCTTCAATGTCTCTTGGTATATATATACATACAATTATCTAAAGATTAGTTGGTTTTTATACAAGTTTGCTCCAAGAAAATGTCAAGCTTCACGAACAGAATTCGGCTCTCGTCTCATTGAAATCTGATGAGGAAGCAGCTGTTTTACCTAAGGTGAAACTTACTTAATGGCCTTTAAGACTCAATGGTTATGATGAACTGTGGTGCGTTCTGTTATCAATGTCTATGGTTAATCTTTGAGTTTGTGTTTATAGGAGAAGAAAGGTCGCGGGTCTCCTCCGCTTTGGTATATAACTGTTGATGAACTCAATTCCCTCTCTTCGTAAGTGCATTTTACTTTTTTCATTTACATGTTTATGCGAAATGCGTATTGATTTTTCTGAGATATTTTCATTATAAAGATACATGAGAGGAAGACTCACCCTTGAGAAAGTGAATGCGGCTATCAATGACATGGCTTCATATGCTGAAACAAATGCTCATCTTATTTCAGCCCCGAAACAGAAGGTCTATTTACATGCATTATGCTCTATTACTAGCTTCTGGATTTGATTTATAATATGCTACAATTGTACTGACTGTTGTTTGTTATATTGCAAAGCTGGCGGAAAATCTCTGGGAGAAAGCACTGGTAAGCTATTTAACTCATCAACGAAACTGTTGAGGTGATAGTATCCGTTCACTAGCGAATACATTGTTTCGCACAATCTATATAAGCTAAAAAGGGTAAGAATTTATCGGTGAAGAAGCTAACTAGTAATCTTGAAACTCTTATATGTAGAAACTACGAGACATTGTAACAACTGGTGTCTTAAAAGGAAAACATTTCTTTCTTGAAACTGACATGAAGGGACCAATGCTGAAACTTGACAACACAGGCAAAGCAATACTTACAGTAAGTAATATCTGCTTCCTTGATTTCAACAACAAAAAAACATTTTTATGCTCAACTCTTCACCAGAATTACAATGGAAATACACAATCATTGTCATGTTTTGATGTCTTTTAAAAGGTTCTTCGTCACCTTGGTCGTATCAGTGAGGCTCGCATCGGTCAGAACCGCGTAATCATTCTTATGAAGCCTCATTAGAGACCAAACTTCCTCAACTTTGTTCATTTCTCACAAGCGTTAGGGGTAATTCCGTCATTCTGAAATCAATTTCTTGTTTCTTTTTGGAAGCTTCCTTCTACCTTAGAAGGTCTAATATTCTGCTCAAAAGGCCCAGTTGAATTTTTCGAATTTGTAATGTGGAAAAAATGTTTTAAAACAATTTCTTCTATTTGCACAAAAGTAGCAAAACTCGGTTTCCGTTATTTCATTATATTTTTAAAAAGTAATTTCTCTAAGCGATAGTACAAATTTTTATTTTAAAAATCTGGTTCAAGTTCCAGTGCACAAATGGCTTGTCTCATTCAAATCTTCAAAGTAGCAAAACTTGGTTTCCGTTTTTATTTAGCGACTTTTGATTTAACTGTACATAGTTTACGTAACCTCCATGATTATATATCTATGGTAAACGTTTAAGCCTTTATAGACCGAATTCATTTGAACGAAACCCAGAAATATGTTTATTTTAAATATATATTCGAAATGTAATATCAATATTTCTCTTTTCAACCTTTCCTTATATAACGACCTTCGATTGAATTAAACAAAAAAAAAGTACTTGTGTTCTGACAAACTAAGAAAAATGATAAATTTCAACAAAAAAAATTAACTTTGTGAGTAATTGGATGTTGTATGGTCGCTTTGAAACTATTTCAGTAGACAGTAACCATAAACCAATGAAGTAGCATTGGAGAATCTAAAAGATGATATTATATTCCTGATAATGCAATGCAGTTAATAGTCTTGAAGACATGAGTATCCAAAAGTTTGGAGCTAATGTGAATGCATCCTTCCACAATTATGTTTTAAACTTAGTGTTTTGTTTAAACTAAATTGTAAGCCATATGATATTGACCTTGTTAATTGGGTTTATAATAATTCAGCAACATTTTTTGTCCGAATAGAACAAAACATTGTTAATCATTTGTGTCAATGTATACAAATATGTCCATAACAAGAAAATATAAAGAGGAAGTAGAAAATGGAATGGAGAAATGTGGTCCATGAAAACAGGAAATTTAAAGACTATTTGCCTCACAAACATTCACAATTTCACGTTTATCCATAATGTCTGTCCCAATCTTTTTGTCTTCTTTTTTCATATAAACCCAATTAATCAATTTTTAGTCATCCTTCGTTCGTGCAATGACACAAAAATACATTATCATTATGCATAAAGACAAAGAAACACACCACAACACAATACTCTTCTTATAGCATACAATTTTTTTTGTTTAAATCACATTTATTACCAACCAACTAACATAAAAATTATTCATATTTATGTTGTAACATCATTTTTTAGTTTATACAAAAAAAAGTAGACAAATCATAAATTCTCTGCAGAATCATTTAGACTTATAGAGTTTCTCCATCACCATTTTTACTTCGTTTTCTTTTTCAAACGTATCATTTAACTCAGCCAAGAAAGATATGGTCGGTTCAATGCATTTAATGATTACAAAAAAATTTAATCTTTTTGAGAGACTTGAGAATTTACTTCCCCGCAGTAAAATAATAAATCTAGGCCGTCTTAAATAGTGAACTATAATATGCAATCATGAATCCTTGAATAATCTTTGTTTTTAGTAAGGAGAAGCAAATAAAACGGATTATACGAATATATGTTTCATTTACTTAAAAGTATATAAATTGTTTGGAAATAAATAACATAGAATTCTCCCATAAAACCACCCAGTACACAGACCAGAACAAAATCAGGATATCTATTTTAATTCCATACTTTTAAATTCGATATTTAGATATTGATTTTTTTTTTAATTTAAGAACGTAATTAGATTAGACTATTAGTTACGTGTATTCATTCTACTTACCACTTCCGACCAAATTCCCCTAATAGAGTGGAGCTCTATGCGGTGGTGTATTCTTCCGACGGTTAACAAAGTTCGCCGGAGCTTCCGTGTTAGTCGGAGAAACCACCGTCGTAACTCTCCGGCAAGTCGACGACAAGCTGCTTCTTTTTTTCCGAACTATCTCCGTCGTGGCGGTGCAAGCGAGCGCTTGACACCAGAACATGTCTCCTACTCCTCCGTTACCGCCGCCTGACCCGGAAGATGTTCGAGTCGACCCGGTTGGTTCGAGAGTGGAGCTCGGAGTCGTCGTTGTGGTTCCTTCGTCGGTTAAATGAAGAACGTTGCAGACTCGGAGAAACCCTGAAAGCTCTCTTTGTCTCATTATGACGTCACTTATCTACAAAAACAAACAAACAGAGAAATGTTTGCTTTTTTCAGCGACAATTACGTGTAATTATGATCGTACACGCATGTTATCAAAAAGCAAAAAAAAAAAAAAAAACCATGAATCCAGAAGAAAGAAAACATTTGAATTGAAATTAAGTACTATTTTCCAAGAATTTCAATTAACAAAAAGAAACATATTTAATGTGAACTTAATGAGAAATTTTTTTTTTCTTTGCATTGAAGATGGATTTTAAGAAACAACGATCGACCCATATGAAGAAAAGTGGTGAATCGAATTGGGTGATTGATAGAATTAGAAAAAGATGTTTCTTTTAACCAAACAGACCTTGCAAGAGAGAGAGCAGAAGCTGTAAGGAGACTGGAGACTCCGGTGACAGGTGATGCAATTGTTGCCGGAACCACGAAACTGTCGACACTTGGGTCTTTCATTGATGAACACGACTTTTGAACTGTTCGATGTGTATGGCTTTAATCATTCATCATCATCATCATCAGTAAACATACACATACACACAAAACGAAGGAACAAAAAAAAAAAAGCGTATTAATTTAGGGCACAAGAACCCATGAAACAAAAAATTGACTCTTTTTGTTACACAATGGATTTAAAGGGTAATAATAATAATAAACCTGAATTAAAGAACAGTCCATTAGCTTTGAACCATCTTCTACTCTCAAAACGTCGTGATACACATATCTTCTTATCTGCAAAAGATTTAACAGAAAAAGTTTATAAATTTATCTAAAAAAATGCAAATTTCCAACCAAAAAAAGTTTTTTTTGTTTGTTTGTTTAGAAACGAGACCTGAAGAAGACGATGAGAGGAGTGTGAAGGGATACAGTGAGGACAGATGCTAAGACAACAATCGACACACAAAATGTTCTTCTCGTTCTTCTTAACGTCTTCATGATCCAAACAAGCGTTGAAAAACTTGTCCTTTAACAGAACCTCAAGCCACGTAGGAAATTCTCCAGTTTCCATCTGTAAAAATTGAAATCAGATCAAGACCCATGTTTCAATTTCGGATTTTTTGGTAAAAAAAAAGTGAAATTTACAAAACCCAGGAAGAAAGAAAAAAACAAGGATCAAAAACCCACCATGACTGGATTTTCAGTCTCTTCTTGTTCTGTATTCTCTGAGGTGTGTTTTCTCGAGGAAGAGGTTTTTGTAAGGTCAAGTTGCAGGCGAATTTGAATCAGCTCTGAGTGGTGAGATTGACTCACACAATTCCAAGAATGAGAGAGAAAGAGATCTGGAGAGAGAGAACGGCGCCTGGAGAGAGTGACTACTAACTTGATTTAAAACGACTTTCTCTTCCTTGTTTCTTAGTACGTGTAATTTCGTTAATTAATGTGTGTTTTTGTTGTAATCTTAGATTACGTGTAGATGATAAAATCCAATAATGAGAATGATAATTATGGTAGTATTATCAGTGGTTTCGTTAGTTTTTTTTTAGTTAGAAGACCTTTAAACTAATGGAGCAGAGTTTAATACTACTATGGAATATAACTTGACAAACAAAATATTATGAAATTGAATAATACTGTGTTTTGTTTTATTATGGTTAATAATAAGGGTACTTTACAAAAATACCATTTTTTATGTGTATATTTGTAAAAATATTATTTAAGGGTGTTCATTTGCAAAAATGCCACTAATTTTAGATTTTTAAACCTTATATCTTAAAATTCTAAACACTAAAAAATGTTTTGACCCCTAAACTCTCCATAAACCCTTATAACTAAATCTTAATAGAACATAATTAACTCAAACATAAATAATAAAGAAAAAATAATTTTGAAAAAGTGGCATTTTTGTAAAAATTTCAAAATTATAGTATTTTTGTAAGGGGCAATTACAAAAATGCCACTTTTTGTGTGCACATTTGCAAGAATGCTACTTAAAGGTGTCCATTTATAAAAATGCCACTTTTTGTGTGCATATTTGCAAGAATGCTACTTAAGGTGTCCATTTATAAAAATGCCACTAATTATAGATTTATAAAGCCTATATTTTAGAATTCTAAATCCTAAAAAATATTTTGACACCTAAAACCCTCTAAACACTTAGAATTAAACCATAATAGAACATAATTAATCCAAATATAAAGAATATAAAGAAAAAATAATTTTGAAAAGTGGTATTTTTGTAAAAATTTTAAAAGTGTGGCATTTTTGTAAAGTTACAATTGAAAAATGGTATTTTTTAAAAAAAAAATTTTTGTAAGGTGGCACTTGAAAAATGATATTTTTCTAATACCAGGCTAAAATTTCTCTAATAATAAAGTATCATCATATTCTCCATGTACAAATTTCAACTTCTCGTATTTGACAGTCAGTAGAATTCTTTTAATATTGTACTGTATCTGTTTTCATTGATCAATTAATATCTGTTTTCAGCCTGTTTGTATTGTAATCTCGACGATATTTTGAAACAAACAATTATAATCAATATTAGTAATATTAAAAATAGAGTTCTATTTTCCTTGAAAAAGTTTTAATTTTTGATAGTGACATATTTTTGTACATTATTTTTCATTCGTTTTCATATTTGGTCTCTCTCTGGTTAACTGTGCAAAAAAGTGCTAAATGACAAGACTCTCCCAAACAGTCTAACTGTGTGGCAATTTCGTAAAAACCAGAATACCCAAACAAAAAAAGACAAATTTCTTTTTTGTTTTGTTAAAATAAACGAAATAAACGTTGCAAAATACAAAACCAATTCAGTCTATCAAAAAAAAAAAAATAACCGAGATCATTATAACACCATTAGCATCCAAAACAAAAATTAAATTAAACTAAGCAAAGTTAACATAAGTATTAGTGTACTATTAAGTAAATTGAATACTAAAGGAAAAACAAAGAGCAAATTCCAAGAAGAAAGAAAGGTCTATAACTTCTTGTCACAGCTGTAGGCTATTCTCGAAAACCAGTGATGGGCTTATTGCTTATACTACTACCAAAAATCCCTACACACCTCACTAGACCACCTATTTTTTTTTATTCACGATTAAAAAAGTAATCTCAACTGCTCTCAATTTTATTACTACAGTTTTTTTTTTTAATTCTTTTTAACAAAATACAAAATAAATATGTGTGTGTATATATGTATGTATAGAGAGAGAGAGGTAGGGACAGAGATTGGTACGGAGAGGCGCAGCCTGAGGCAGAAGACGACGCCTCTTCCTTTGATCTGATCTGATTCGATTTCATCCAGCTGTCCTATCTTTCTCGTTACTGCTGTTTTTAGTTACTGATTAGGGGTACTTTCGTCATTTTAATTTATTCACATGGGCTACAATGGGCTTTTTTAACACTTACTTCCTTGGGCTACTTTTTGCATGGTTTTTATTCACATCCAATGGTACACATTTCTCCTCCATGGAAACCAATTTAGCAAGTAATCATTATTTCAATAACCAAATCGAAGATTATATACTATAATTCAAATCGACTGCAAATGTTTATAGTTTTTTTTTTTTTTTTTTACAGATTAAATTAGTGATATATTCTAAGGAAAGTGTTAGGCTTCAGTCATAGTATTATATTTTTTTTTTTTTTTGATTTATTTCGTAGTGTTTTTTTTTTTTGTTGCATGTTTTATTTTAGTCAAACGACGTCGTTGGCGAACGAACTTGATCTAACAACCGGAACCGTTGGTAACCGATTTTGTCAAAATGAGAGCAAAGAGACAGTGACATACGACCCACGATTTTGTCTTCATATTTGATTTGATTGTCCCACCATGAAATAAATAGATAATATGCCATGGTGGAATTTAACCATAATATTGTAATAAATGCGGACCGGAGAAACAATACATTAATTATAGTCTTAGAGCTTCCAATATGCACTTTGTAATATAAAATGTTTTATCACATACAAAAATTGTTCATGATACTAATGCAAACTAAATATTTTGGTTGATTTACGTTTATATATTGCATTTCATGTGATTGAATATACATTGAAACATGTAATAACTTATGTATCTTCCTCGACGCATATATCTGTTTATGTAATAATTTATCTTCCGTAATTTCTGTATAGTGATTTTGTAATCTTAATTTGAAATCAATGAAATTGTTAGCCGGCAAAAAAGAAAAAAGGAATATACAATGAAACGTGATTATTATTCATATTTTGTTTTCAAAAAAAGGAATAATTTAACTGGTTAGACAAGGGATAGATTAATTAGAATGGTTAAGCTCGGTTATATCTTTTCTTTTGTAATCTATGGTTAGGGATATTCTTCTATCAACCATGTCTCTAGATGCATACCATTTCACTGCTATATAGCTAAGTCTTGTAACAATTAATTTTTCTGTAGAAATGTTTTAATCTATATATATCTTGTCTTTGCTTTCTTTCTAGTGGCAGTTGTGAAAAAAGATAAAGCCTGAAATTGGGTTATGATTAAGACACATAAAACAGGTAAACCCGGGAATAATAACTAACATAATCATAAACAATTAGCACTAAAAATGTTTACTAAAAGCATCACAAAGACGTGAAGAAAAGGGAACAAAAAATAAAGCAAGAATCTGGGAGATGAGTTTCGCAAGACATGTCTTGGTAAAGGTGTCTTCAAAGCTATGATTAGTCTCGGTGGTCAATAATCAAAATTTTATATATCAATAAAAGGCTTCATCTTTATAATTTGTATTATGGGATTAGTATACCTTCTTCTTTTTTTTTTTGGTCAAAGAAGATTAGTATTACCTTTTTCATCGTTTTTTTATACCAAAACTATTTGTAACGACGTCTTACAATCATCATGATTGTGAAAACCCAATTAACCAAACGGTTAGATCTTAATCTCCGAATATATAAAAATATCAATGATGAATATGAAAAGAGAAAAAGAATGAAGAAAGTGGATGCCACACTTAATTTTCGTGCCGTTCACATTTATAGTGTAACAGTAAACGTAGACGTAATATTGTTCAAACCCTTTCTCAACTGTTTTATTCATTCATCGTATAGTAAAATTTAATCTATAAACCAATTATATCTATCCAATCCGATTCAGCCAATCAGTAGCATATTGTATACAAAAATAAAGTAAACCAAATAGTGTTTACATTTATAGACTTTGAATGTTCTTTCATTTCACTCTGGTTCAAACTAATCTATTCAATATTTTAATACGTTTAACCGCATTTTAGACTATACTTTATGTTTGGAATGAACTAAACAAAAAAAATCGATTCAGTAATATTTTGATACGCAAATACATATATATATTTATCCGAAATTGATTCGAAAGAAATCAACAAAAATGCTAATGATGAAGAGAATAAACCGATCCAATTTTGGTATGATCCTCATTGGTCTCTATATCCATTTAAGACTTGGGTGCTGTCGGTTACGCAGTTAATATAACAGCTTAGTCATTTTAGCAAAAGTTTCACTTGTTACCGTTAACCAAATCATCACCTAAATAAAAAAAAAAGTCAGCGAAATTAAATTATAGATGCGCGTTAAAAAAAAAAAAATTACTATAATGTTGAAAAAAAAAAACTATAATGTAAAAAAAAATATTATACAGCGGAAAGAAAAAGGCTTTTGTGCATTCCTTTCTTCCAATACATCCAAAGCACACCATTAATCCTTCCAAGCAAAAACCTTCACAAGTTTTTAACTTTTATTTAGTGAGCAATCCAAAAATCAAGTCTTTTTCGCTTCTGAATTCGATCGTGTAAAAAAAAGAGAGGAATTTTTGTTGTTTCTGTTTACTTCTTCTTTCGATTTGCGCATTTTCAGCGATGCGGGAAGTTGAAACATCGGCAATCACAGCAGCTCCTCCACAATTCTCAACGATGTTTCAGAAACTAGCCATGGCGGTCAAAACCAAAACCTACGAGTTCTTCACCGAAGACGGCGAAAGAATCGGCGTCGATTCCGATGCCGAGGGTTTCTCACTCCTTGACTCCGCCGAAGATTTCATCACCGATCAGAAAGTCGTCGTCCTCAAACCCGATAGACCTTTTACCTCCGAAACCCCTTCTCCGAGATCTCCGGTTAAATCTCCGGTGACGAGGATTTTGGTTAAACCTAATCAACCGAAGCTATCTCAGGTTAGGAAATTAGATACCCAGATGGGATTGAGTTTGATTTCTTCGGTTTTCGCTACTGTATCGTCTTTCGAAGCTTCGTATCTTCAATTGCAAGCTGCACACGCACCTTTCGTTGAGGAAAGCGTTACGGCTGCTGATAGAGCTCTCGTCTCTAACCTCCAGAAACTATCTGATTTTAAGCAGTTTTATAGAAATTATCGACAAAGTTTGGATTTTGAGTCTGATTTAGCTATTGGGTCTTGCTTAGAGTCTCGGGTACAGGAGAATCAGAGCAAGCTTAGAGCTTTGGAAACGGTGTCGAATCGGTTACAAGCTGAGATGGATGCAAAGGATTTGCAGGTTTGGAGTTTGAGGAGCAAATTAGGTGAGATTCAAAAGTCTAATTCCAAGTTATCAAAGAGATTGTCTGCGAATTCGAAATCATCGGCCACTGATGTTCTGTTATCAGTTAGGGTTTATGAGTCTCTATTGCATGATGCGTTTAAAGCTACACAGAGATTCACTAAGATTTTGATTGAGTTGATGGAAAAAGCTGGGTGGGATTTGGATTTAGCTGCTAGTTCTGTTCATCCTGAGGTAGATTATGTTAAGAAGGGACATAACCATTATGCATTGTTGTCGTATGTTTGCTTGGGGATGTTTCGAGGTTTCGATGGAGAAGGATTCGATGTTAATGAGAATGATGAAGAAGAGTCTGAGAGGAGTACTTCGGATTCTTCCTTGAGGGAATTGATGCAACATGTATCGAGCAATCCTATGGAGCTTCTTGAGAGAGATAAAGATTATGGTTTCTCTAGATTTTGCGATAAGAAGTATCACGAACTCATTCACCCGAACATGGCATCTTCGATATTCAGCAACATGGATCAAACCGAAGCTGTGTTGAGTTCTTGGAGATCTCTGAGCACATTTTATGAGTCTTTTGTGATGATGGCTAGCTCGATTTGGACCCTTCACAAGTTAGCCTTGTCCTTTGATCCTGCAGTTGAGATCTTCCAAGTCGAAAGCGGAGTTGATTTTTCTATTGTTTTCATGGAGAATGTCTTAAGAAAGAAACAAGATAAAAAGTTGTCGATAAGTCCTACTCGAGCCAAAGTAGGATTCACAGTAGTTCCCGGGTTTAAAGTCGGGTGCACGGTGATCCAGTCTCAAGTTTACCTTACCGGCTTCAAATGTAAATGAAACAGACCTATGGTTAAACCGACGCTCAAGTGTCTTATGACTAAACTACTTCAAGGACTTGGCGGCTCGAATACTACAAGGGTTTATAACTTTTTTTTACCTTCTTACTTCTGTGATTAACTGTGTTCTTTAAGTCTGGTTTGAGTTCTTGATTTCGTTTAAAATGTATAGAAAGCTATTGTGATTTTTTCTTCCTTTGAATCAGAGTTAAGTTTGGTTTGCAAAAAATTAAATTCTTTCTCTTCATATTAGTAAGTTTGTAACAGATTGATTATCAAAAATGTATTTCCCAAAATGTTTCTTTTGTGACTAATTTGATCAAATTTAACATTTTTATATGTTTTTGGCCTTTTCTGCTGTTTTCGTATTTCCAAGTAGCACTGCGTGTCGGTTTTCCACTTCTGACCTGCCCATTCGTGGGTTTCATAATGGCCCATTTTCGGCCATATAGTGATATCTCTTGCGGTCAAATCATTGTTGGGCTTTATTAGGCCCATTTATTACCAATCAAACGGAAAAGTATTGCACGTGCGGAAGGGTCCACGTGGCATTAAAACATTCCTTTGTCGTAGTTTCAATTTATTTGGCTGTCATAGCTGACTTTGACCATGAAGTACAGTTCGGTACGACGTCGTTTTGACGTACTACCAAGAAACGACAAGCTTAACGACTAACGAGAATTATTTATATACGATCGTTGATTACTGATCACATGATTAAATAAGTATATGATTTTTCTATGGTTTGGTCGTTCTTTTCTTGGTTGACTATGATTTATAGAATAAAATGGTTTTTAGACCAATTTGTCAAATTAAAATTCAAGTTATTGTTCTTAAAACGTATACCTATTTAATCCACCGCAAATTTAGGAACCGACTAATGTATTTTTAGAGAAACGATTATCTTTGCTTTATGTGAAGGCAATTAAGCTTTTAATTAACGACGTTTTACTAATCGGACGTTTTTTTCTAAATCTTGAATTGCCCTTCGAGGTATCCAAAAGTGTTTGTTACACGTCAGGTACGATTATCCGTACTAATAGAGACAAAATAATGCCAGCTGTACATATGCTTTGATATTATTTTACAATATCTCTAATCGAAATTAGCAACCTTTAATACCCACTTATACATCTTTTTTGGTCTCTAGAGTCAAGAGTCATCACCCAACTTATATGTGGATTTTTTAAAATGATATGAAATTGTTATTGTTTTAATATTCGAATGTATTTCGTATAGGACAAACAAAGTTTTGATAATTTTTTTTTTTTAAAAAAATTTATCACTTTTAACCTTTTATTGTATATCAAATGAAGCCATTAGTTTTATTAATTAACAAAAGGTAACTTCATTACGTATATTTTTGTGTTATTCAGTGATCTTTCACCTATTTATTATGTATGTTGCGTATGAGTTACACATTTTAGCATTATTCGGGTATATTAATTTGCAAGAATACCATATGTAAGTAAGAAGATCGATCCATGTTTCAAAGTTTTATTATTATTTCAACACATAATATAATTAACACAAAATAAATGTCTCAGTTTGTCAAATACAATACGAGTTAGGACCCCAACAAACAAAATTAACCAGGGAAAGTTTGTCTATCTCTATAGGGGTGAACATTTTGATGTTTGGTCGGATTCGGTACGGTTGTTTCGGATTTTTGGATTTTTGGATTGAAGGTTAGAGATACCATTCGGATAATTATAATTTTTGGATCATAATCGGATCGGATTCATTCGGGTTCGGTGTGGATCTTGTGTTGTTCATGGAATCCATTACTTAACCAAACTCTTATCGGATTCGGATCGGATTCGGTATTATCCGAATCCAAACAAATTTGTAATGTACCTAGTGATTATGTAATAAGAAGAATATTCAAAATCAAGTGATAGACTCTTACAAAATCTAATGATTATGTAATAAAAAGAAAATTCAAAATCAAAAAGGTTCAAATGTAAAATAAAAAAAGAGAACATAAGTCTAAAACCATAAACATTATCCTTCTTCATATATAAAATAAGAGAGAGAACATAAGTCTTTTGCCCCAAAAAAAGAGAACATAAGTCTAAAACTATAAGCATTATTATTCTTCTTCAAATGTAAAGTTTACCTCGGTTTGACTTCGGTTATCGGATTTTATCCGAACCGTACCGATGTCCAAAGTAATTCAATATCATAACCAATCGGATATTTGATAAGAACCAAAACCGACCAAAACCGGCTACTTCGGATCGGATATGGGTTTGGATTTCGGATTCGGATAATATGCCCACCCCTATATCTATATATTTGAGACAAAAAAAAAAAGGGTTTTGTCTATCTATATATTTGGTTAAATATGCAGGAAAGCCTATCACGATCAACAATTATATGGGTTGAAGAGTCACCGTTATAAATATTTAACCTACCGAAAGTAGGTATAATGAATTGTTTCATACAGAGAAATAATAATCATATAGTATAAATTATCTAGTATAAACCAACTCAAACGTACCAGAATTGGGTGACCAATGTGTTTATTTTTTTAAATCACAATCTAATATTAATATCATTTTATATAATTTGTGTTTTTAGCTGACTTCATGCTTTTTTTCGTCAATCCTTCAGGCTGTTTTTTCCGCTATTCCAAATTGGTATCGTACCATTCTCAGTTGGAGAGAGGAAACACCAAATTGAAATATTTGTTTTTTTGGTCAACAAATTGAAAAATATATTTCGACATACGTTCAATATTGCATAAGATAATAAACGTTGTGTGTGCGTGTCTTTCTAGGGTTGTCTCTGTCGTTCTTCCGTTGAGTTTCAATTTGAATTTTCCTTTGTATCAAGACAAAGTAAATGACAAAATCTTGTTCTAACCCGAAAGGTTGAAACTCAAAGCGTTGTTGTTCGAAAGTCAATCGCATGGCTTTGTTCGGTATTTCGAAGAACCTCACAATTTGACAATATTGTATACTAGTAAGCGAGAATCAAATAATACTTATTTTAACTCTAGGTACATTAATAACGGAAGATATTTTATTTGTTGATCTATTATTTGAAAGGCATGCAATATTATTTTAATTCTAATGACTTAGATATTTTTCTCCGAAAGCTACGGATTCTATTCTTATTGAAGTTATCGTTATCTTCTATCCCAGTGAATTTGCTTTGATTTCCAAAATTATACTCCATTTGAATATGTATGTATCTCCAGTGGCGAACCCAAAAATTATTTTTTGTGGGTTCAAACCAAACCAAAAATTAATAAAAAAATATTTCATAAATCGTTCTAAAAAAATATCATTCTACAAAAGCATCCTACGATCTTTCATATCTTGAAATTTTTTCATCGCTGTTTCATTAGTAACAGTCTCAAATACATCTTTCTCAATATAACAAACTAAACAGTCATTAAGAAATTGATCGCCAATCCGATTTCGTCGATCCGTCTTCACAATCTTCATTGCTGAAAAACATCTTTCAACAGTTGCAGTTGCGACCGGCAAAATCAAAGCTAACTTCAATAGCCTATAAACCAAAGGAAGTGATAGATGTTTCCGTGTATCCACCAACATACGAGCAAGGTGTCCTAAACTCTTCAAATGACTAAATCTTTCATCATGTCGAACATTGTCAATGTATATAGATAACTGCTGCTCAAGAGATATGCACTCTGTAGGACTAAAGTCGTAAGGATAAAACTTGGCTAAACTCATCAACTTTGAATGGTCAAACTTAGAAAAGGAACCAATGGGAGATAAAGAAGCAACACAAGTAAGCAACTCGGTGTTTACCTCAGTAAAGCGATCATTAAACTCTTGAAGCTGTAAATCCAAAACAACATATAAACAGTTGACCTTGTAGTGATGCATGTTTTGAATTCCTGTTTTTTTCCTTGGTCTCTTTGGGTGAATAAATTCATCTTCCATATCAACTTTCTCAATATCATACTTCTCACAAAAAGAAAAAACCTTATCCATCAAAGAATGCCACCCATTATCTCTAAAATCTTGGAGTTGTCTCTTCGTTGATTTCACCAATGACATAGCATTCAAAATGTCTTGATCCCTTTGTTGCAAAGCTTTGGATAAGCTATCGGTTAGTCCTAAAAGGTGAATCATCATTTGCAGATAAAACACAAAATCAAAGTCCTGGAAGTATACAAGAAGACCATATGCTTGTCGTCTTTTTGAGTCTTCCAAGCCCTCATTCTGAATATGTTTAAGCACATTGATAATGGGGGGAAATAACTCAATCAAACGCAACAAAGTTCTATAGTGAGAACCCCAACGTGTCTGCCCTGGTCTCTGAATAGAAACCTCTTGATTCAACCCTTTTCCTGTGTTGATTTTACCATAAAGAATATCTTCCTCAATCATTTTTCTGTGATCTTCTCGAATCTGATACTTTCTCTTACATGAAGCTCCAACCACATTCAACAATAGAGAAATCATATCAAAGAATCCTCCAACCTCAAAATGCTTTTTTCCAACAGCCACAACAACCAATTGAAGTTGGTGAGCAAAACAATGGACATAATAAGCTGAGGTGTTTTCCCGTAAAATCAGTGACCTTAGCCCATTGTATTCACCTTTCATATTACTTGCTCCATCGTAACCTTGTCCTCTCAACTTTTTTATGCTCAACCCAAGCTTAGCAAACAAAGAATCAATAGCAGATTTCAGATATGCTGAAGATGTCTCAGCCACATGTATAATGCTAATGAATCTTTCTTTGACAATCCCACTTTTATCAACAAACCGAAATACTACTGCCATTTGTTCTTTATCAGAAACATCAGCAGATTCATCAACCAGCAAACCAAAAACATCATGATCAATTTCTTCAATAATAGATTTGATTACCTCTTCTGCAAAGCAATGCGCAATATCTTTCTGAATCTTCGAAGACACCATCTGATTATTTCCTGGAGCATTTTGTAAGACAACCTTACTCACAACTTCATTTTGTTCAGCAGTATATTTCAGAAGCTCCACAAAATTTCCTTTATTAGCAGATGTTTCTGACTCATCGTGACCACGAAAAGGAAGACCTTGTCGCAACAAATATCTTGAAACATCAATTGAAGCATTTAACCGAATCCGATACTCATTCTTGGTAATATCATCCTGCTTATGAAAAGCATGCTTAATAGACTGACCTTGTCTCATCAAGTTTTCACATTTCATAACTGCATTATTATGAAAACTATTAACTTGCCCCACATGCTCTGCAAGCCTACTAAACTTATTCCAACTAGAAAAACCTTCGTTAATCCATGCATCAGTTCTTCCACCTTTTCCATTTATATCTCTAAACAAGTAACAACATAGACAATACGCAGCGTCTTTCTTAACACTATACTCTAACCAGTTCTTATACTGATCAAACCAAGCAGGATTAAATCGTCTCATTGCACCTGATATCATTTTCTGTTTAAAGATATGACCACGAGGAGGTTGGCAAGGACCTCTAATCAAATATCTACGAATTACCTCATCTCTTTGATTTGAAGGGTATTCAGATATTTTTTTCCGATCAGCAGGATCCCATGGTAAATCATCTAAATCACAAGATGGGGAGGGCTCTTTTCTTTTTAAATTCAGAAACCTTTCCATTGATTCAGCTGAAAAAATATAAAATATATTAGTAAAAAAAATAATATACATAGAAACAAAACAAAAACGACTTCTAACAATTATTTTCGCATCTGTAGACTAAAGAACAAAAAGGGTCAGTTGAGTTTGTTAAAAATTAACGATTATGGAAAACTCAATTGTTGTAACATACATAATTGATATAAAGTTAATAAGAGACAATAACATAAAAGCTTAATTGTAAATCTGAACTTACATAGAAATATAGAATGCACGATGGTTGATGGATTTGGAGAAGAGAACGGAGTTGAAAAGACAATAAAATATTTATTCTAGACACAGAGAAAAAAAATTAGGTTAAATATGTTAAAAGTGTTTAGCAACTTGCTGGATTCATCGCCAGATTTGGTGGGCTTTAGTCTATGGGTCCAAATATTTTTTTTGTGGGTTCAAAGAATTAAAAGTTAGTGAGTTCAATATATTTGATCTATGCTACTAGTAAAGAATTTTTTTTTTTGTGGTGTCAGCTGACCCCACTACCTTCAACGTGGGTCCGCCCCTGTGTATCTCTTCTATTAAAAAACAATTACGTCTTCAATTCGATTCATTCATTTAACATTTGTACGTGATTGTATAATGATTAATTGGTTGAAGTTTGGACATACGGAGTCAAATGGGCTCCACTCATTTGGAAGCTGCGAGTGACACGTTCGTGGACGTAATGGACTTGTACGGAGTCACGAACCAATGAATAGTTGAATATACTATTCTTAAATAATAAAAAATTTACAATAAAAAACTTATTCCATAAAAATAAATATTTTTACGTTTTTTATACATTTTTATCATTTATTAATAAAAAAATATAGTTTTCGAAAAAAATATTCAAATACTATTTGTTGAAACTTTTTAAAAATCATTTATTATAAAAATCTATAAATTTATTATTTAATATTAACTGTTTTTTTAAATATACGCATAACTTTAAACATATATTTTTTTAGAAAAAGAGGAAGTAGTATATATTATTATAAAGTATCGTTTTCAAAATGAAATAAAAAAACATTATTCACACACGTAAACCATATTATATGGCATACTATACAATATTTCCAATCTCGTTGAATAAAACAATACATACATATAACTGGATATAAGATGAATAAAAAAACATATATATATCAACAATAATACTCTTTCCGTTCCATGAAGATTGATGTTTTACTAGTTTTACACAAATTAAAAATGATAAATTATATTTATTTATTAGTACACCTAAACATTTTACAACAATTAAGAACTAATAGTTATTTTATAAATTCAAATATTTTTATTTAATATTTATTGAAATTTACAATTTATTAATATTAATCAATAAAAAATGTTAGAACATCAATTTTTGTGGAACAACAAAATAAATTAGGACATCAATCTTCACGGAACAGAAAGAGTATAATTTGGCATCATCTCATCGTTATTAAAGACGAATCTATTAACTCGACCAAACTCATATCAATTACAATTAGTAACGATAATTGTCTTTTAGTCTGTAGACAATCCAAAATGTATAAATGAGTACTCCAAAAACTCAGGTTTGGCTAGATTAACACAAATGGGCATTAATTAAGTTGGCAAAATATAACCCAAAGGCATATCTATCTTCATTTTTTTTTATGCATTTCTTGTCTCTATATGAATAAATTTATAGGGAAGCATCTCAAGGACACACCACCGTACACAACTAATTTTATAAAACCTTGTTCTTAACATAACGTGCAGGTGCAGCTAAATCGAACAATGGCAATAATTTGTTTTTACAACAAAATATATAGAAGATGCGGTTTGATCTCTTACCTAATCAGGACTGAAAATGTTTGCCACGTGGATATCACACGTGTGGTTACATCATAATTGTCACCAAACAACATTTGTACATGCGACCTGGTGACTCATCCTCTTCTCTGCATTTACATCCTCAAAATTAGTCAAAATAGTAACTCCTATCTAGTGAAAGTTAAAGGTAAATACTCGGCCCGAAAAATAAAAATGATACTGTAACATCACGTTAATAAGATTTTGACTTCTCTGCATTTAGACATAAGTTAGTTAATAAGATTTTAATTCGCAAGTTAAACATCACGAAAAGAAATTGAATTAGATGTGAATATAAAGAAATTGTGCGTTAATGCTAAATTAAAGTCGTTTTAATTAAAACAAAGGAGTTAATGGGAGAATTATCTAGGTGAGAAAAGCAAAAAGGGAACGTTTTTTGTTTTTCTTTCCAAAAACTAATCCAACGGTCCAGATTCTTTCCCTTCATCTAACCGTTCATTGAGCTGACTCAGTCTTCCTCACAAAATCATCATCTTTCTTTCTTGGCTTCTTCTTCTTCTTCTTCGCCGCTATATAAAGTCCTTTGCTTCTTACTCTGCTCTTCCTCTTTAGCTTTTACACAGCCACAAAAATCTTCAAAAAAAACCAATCTTTCCATTCTCAAATCTCCACCACTAAAACGAGATTAAAAAAAAAAAAAAAACAGAGCTTTTGAAACTCTGTTTTTTGAGCGATGAGGAGGTTAAGAGGGATCAAAATTAGAAGACGGTTTCAAATAATCTCAAGATGGATCTTCCGGAAAACCCGAATCAACCGTTCGAGATACACCCGGTTAAGCCAGAACCGACCGGTTTGTTGTAAGCCAAGAGCCATCACGAAACTCATAAGCTGGGGTCGTAGTCTAACATCACACAGCGCAAGACTTCTCGGGTCAAAAAGATCAAATTCCGGGTACGTACCAATTGGTCAAGATCCGATTCGAGATAAACCAAACCCGGTTCCGAAAGGTCACTCGGCGGTTTACGTCGGTAAAAAAGACGGCGACTTTCATAGAGTTTTGGTGCCTATCGTTTACTTTAACCATCCTCTGTTCGGTGAGCTTCTTAGAGAAGCAGAAAAAGAGTTTGGGTTTTGTCAAGAAGGTGGAATCACTATACCTTGTCCTTATTCGGATTTTAAACGGGTCCAAACCCGAATCGAATCCGGGTCGGGTTTTGGTAAGCTTCCTTGGTGCCGGCGCCGGCAATAATGACGACGGAAGTAGACGATTGATGATGATGATGATGAAAAATTAGTTTTTAACTCTGCTTTTTACAATCTTTTGTGACCTTTTTCACTTTTTGTTACTCTTTTTTTTTACCCTTTTGTTTGTTAGATATGTATATGTCAAAGGGAGGTTTTTTAAAGTTTGAAAAATTAAGACGATAATGTAAATAATTTAGAGATTTTTCTTTTGCCGTAATTGCATGAGTGCTTTTGGTAAGATTATGATTGGGAAATTTATGATTAAGATAGTGATTTTAAAGGTGAATTATGAAAATGATAAAACTTTAAGAAAAAAAGTTTAACACGATTCTGTTCATTTTTGGACCTACACAGGATTTTGCTATATCTCAATCACAATGATTCATTATTGATTTGTTGTTAATCCCACTAATTCTATATATACATATATTGGGAAATGATTGAGCATAATTTTATATTAGACTATTTTCCAACAGATAAAAAGTGCATGGACTACTAATTAGGGCTGGGCAAAAAAACCTTTAAATTCGATCCGATTCGCTATTTGTTTCGATCCGAACCGAAAGATTCGAATAACCGTAAAATTTCGAAGCAAAGCAAATACTAAAATACGGTATCCGTAAAAATCAAAGCAAATATCAAATAGTGATTTAAAAAACACTATTATCCGATCCGATCCGTATAAAAATATACATATATATATATAAATATATTATGAAAGACATGATTATGAAGCTAGTATCATTGATCGGTAACTTATCTTGAAGATAATGTAAACTTCTGGTATGTATCTAATTATTTTGAGTTTTAAGGATTGGAAGTATTTTTTAACGGTTCGGATCGGATAATTGCGGATACCTAAAAAAAATTCGGTTATCCGACTTTTAACGGATCGGATCGGATATTCGCGGATATTTATAAAAAATTCGGATATCCGAATTTCCGGATATCCGAAAATTATCGGAGCGGATCGGTTCGAAAAATTTAATATCCGATTTGGACGGAGCGGATCACGAATACTGGATTTTTTTCGGATATCCGCTCCGTGCCCAGGGCTACTACTAATTAGTCGGCAGAAATAATATAATTGGCTTCCAAATTTGATTTGCCTACGAAACACTTTTAATGATAATTTTTTTTTGTTTCTATTTTTCCATTCTATATTTGGGGGTTATGATTATTATTCAATATAATTTCGTGCAAGTGTTGAATATATGGCTGGGGAAAATATGGGGAAAATGCTGTAAAAAATGAGATATTCTAGCGCTGAAGTGATCGTTGCCATTAGAGTCTCTTTCGATATCAGTATACGTAGCGATGATTTTTTTAGTGGAGAATCCACGAAAAATCAATGATTTTCGTGGCAAGCGAAAAAATAACTTTAGAGAAAAATACATTCATATGTTTGATAATGAACAACTAACTACTTGCAATTAGATTACTCACGCGAGGCTATAGCGTAGGTTCCCTTTACGACTTGATTTGTATTTTAGTCCAATCTATCGGAACTATTAGGAGTCGCCGATAAGAATATCAACACAAAATTTAATTTAAGATTTATATAGTTTGGTATTTTAGTTATTTACTATTTATTATTTAATATCATGAAACGAGAAACAAGTACTGGCACGTGTTTCTTGTATGGAAGTTCGCAATCGTACTTGTTCTGTTTATAGTTTGGATCACTGAATGAAACAGTTTTGCTTGTTTAAACAAACAGTATAACGTTTGTAGCTAGCTTTTTTTATTTGATATCCAACAAATATATTTTTGAAATTTTTACGCAAAAATATTTGATATATAAACAAACTTTACGCGAACATGTACAAGAAGCCGGAACTCTTACCCCATTACATTTGTATCTCACAGATGAGTAACATATTTAACATGAGTTTAGTCTGAAAAAAATGCATTATTTTCCGTTTGAATTAGCCTAAAACATACATGTGGAATAATTATCATAAATTTGTATTCCATTTAGTGGGATAATTTTCATATTTCCTTTGGGTGTGGATTGGTTGTTGAATTGACATTGCCAAGTTGATTCATAGATTGGTCCAATTTCTATTGAGTTGAAATTAATGTGGATAAGTAGTGCCTGTAACAATCAATGATTGATCTTCTCCAAAGGCATTTACCAACTTGAGTACACAAGGTTAGACCTACGAACTACTAACCTAAATCTTTTTTTGACTTTACAACCGAACCAAACCAAACCGGGTAAATTATCGTCATACACTTGAATGACTAGTCCAAGTAATTTTATTTACTAATAGCTCGATTGCCTTATACAAAGCGGTCCAATGAGGAGATGAAGAGTAACAAATATAATAGTGAACAAAATTTAATTACTCAACGATACAAATATAATTATCAATTAGAATGATATATCCAGGCGGAAAAAAATATATAACCAAAACTCGATTTAACTCAAAATGGATTTATCAATTAGATTCCCTAAAGATTTTACTGGTTCCTGTATATGTCTCCAAGGAGATTTCATGCTCTCTAACGAGTTAATATATAAAATTCACATTAATTTTCTTTAAATAATAATATAATACAGAAGAGTAATGAATAACCACCTCATGCATGAAATACCTCAGTTATATATCAACCCAAATGTCTCGCTGTAAAAGAAATTAATCTTGAGAGTAAACTGTAAAGAGACTTTAGCTTGAAAGCAAAAGTCTCCCTTTTACTCACGACGGTTACTTCAGAATCTTAGAGCATGTCCATCATAGCCAAATCTTCTTTACTTACGTCTCATATTATATCAATGCAAATTACACTATGATTAAAGATTATGCAGAAATGGCAGTGCCACATGTGCTATTGAATCCGAGCAAATTGACGTTTTATTTTAATAAATCATTAGGTACACGCGGCTAACTTATTTATATATATATTTTTTTTTAATTTTACACATTGAAAATATGTATTTGTTTTGATTTTTATTATTAACATTATTGTTGATATTTTTGTCAACAATTATATTTTTGTTAATAATATAAATTTTCAAAAGTTTAGTTTTACGATTTTAGTATTTTATACACGTAATCATGTTAGATCAAAATGTATAATTCAATACATTAGAGTACATAATTTAAATTACGATAAAAAGTTGGAAAAATTATAAAAATGCCATTTTTTATGTGCACATTTGCAAAAATACCATTTAAGGGTGTTCTTTTGCAAAAATACCACTAGTTATAGATTTTTAAATCTTATATCTTAAAATTCTAAACACTAAAAGATGTTTTGACCCCTAAATCCTCATAATTAACCCAAATATAAATAATATAAAGAAAAAATAATTTTGAAAAAGTGGCATTTTTGTAAAGATTTCAAAAATGTGGCATTTTTGTAAAGTGGCACTTAAAAAATCGAATTTTTTTAAATTTCTCTAAAAAGTTGAGATTTCTCTCATAAAATATTGAATCCCCTATTTTGATCATTTTTTTTAAAAAGTCATTGTCTTCACATTTAATAAAAACTGAATTCGTCATTGTCATATTATTAAAAGACTAATATGAAAAATTCTTCATAAGCAAAAACAAAATTAATAAACTTTTTATACAACATAAAGTACTTGAATATAAGATTTTAATTGTATGATATAATTAAAAAATTTATAAGATTTACATATTAATTAGAAAATATAAGATTTACATATTAATTAGAAAACATAAGATTTACATATTAATTTCACTCATTAAATTATTTGAATCATGATAGGATCTGTGTATAACCTTATAAACAAAATTCTTTAGATAATGTATACACAAAATGGAAATTACATCAAATGAAAAAGAAATGTTTTCTACCTTTATTGGAAACTCCCATGTATATTTAGAGAATTATTTTCCTCTACAATATCATCATAATTTTAGAGAAAAACCATTTTGAAAAAATGAGATGTGAAAAAATTAAATTGGTTGTCTTAATCATCACAAACTATATATAATGGAGTCTAGATATCTAGTGGGTATTTTATAGTTTGATTAGTAAGCTAATTAGTTGGCTAAATAGTTTAAAAGTTTAAACATCATTAACGGGCTCTTTCTAATTTTCATGTGTATAATTAGTAGGCTAAAAATGCAAAAAAAAAAACACCATTAGTGGGCTAAATAATTGAAAGAGTTTTGCCATGCCACATTTAAAAGTTGTCATGTTACAATATTTTTTGGGAGAGCAAATATGAATAAGACACCTAAGATTTCTTTTGAAAAATCACTCCCCAAATGATTATTATTATTTTTTTGGTCACAACTCTTTTATTCAATAAGAATCAAATAGTGTTCGAAGCATGAAGAGCCTCTTTGGCTAATGAATCAGCCGTTACATTTTCCACTCGTGGAATATATCCTATAGAAAAGGAATTGAACAAAGGAAAGAGTGCTCGTATGTCACACAAAAGGAAGTGAATCTCATTGTGCGAATCATCGGAGCGGAGGAGGTGGACAAGAGTAGTATTGTCCGACCGTACATGCACGTCATAGCAACCGTGTTCTAGGTCGGAAGATAGACCAGTCAACACTGCAAGAGCTTCGGCAACTAGGACCGACATGGCAGAGGATCTTGTCGATCCTGAGACAGAGAAATCTGAAACTGTATTTGGCTCTATGTGCCACCCTACTCCACAAGCAAGGGAGGTTGAGTTCCAAGCTGCATCCGTATAGAGCGTAAAACCATAATTTGGTTTTGGGGATTTTAAAGGCTCACTCTCATAATGTCTCGATTTATCGAGGTGATGTTGAGCTGCTTGCCAAGCTTTTGCTTCAATTATCGCTTTGAGTAGTACTTCGGGTGGAGAGAAACGGTTTTCCGAAAACAATTCATTGTTCCTAGCAATCCATAAATACCAGCATATCCATGGATGGAGGTGAGTTGCAGAGATCCCCGATGGTGGCAACTTCTTGTATGAATTGAAGGATCGGGCCATCATGGGAGCTTAAGTTTCTGCTCAGAGGGGCTGCATCCCATACTTGTTTAGCAAATTCACAATCACGAAACACGTGAAGGATTGTTTCAGGGGCTCCGCAACGTTTACATGTAATTTCAGATTGTATTCCACGTCGTTGTAGTTGCTCCCCAACCGGCAAGGCTCCTGTTGCTGCCTTCCATAGGAGATGTTTCGTCTTTGGAGATGTTTTAAGTTTCCAGATATTGGTTTGCCAATTGAAATCACTATGGGTCTGATTAGCATTCCCCAACGTCATTAGTGCATACCCTGTTTTAGAAGTATATTCTCCTTTTTTCGATGGAAGCCAGATCATGGAGTCTTCACGTTTTGAGGAGCTAACAGGAAGGAACTTGATCTGTTCGGTGTGAGCTGGGAGGGAGTTATGAATCACATCCCAATTCCAAGTGTTCGATGATGTTGAGAGAAGTTCTGCCACCAATTTCAGTTCAGAGTTAGGTGGACGAGGTCCCATTGGTCTCGTCGGACTTTCCAGAGACAACCAAGGTTCGGACCAAAGCTTGATGCTTCTGCCATCACTCCTAAGAGAAAATTATAACACATGTTTAGCTCCCAAGTCCCAACAGATCTCCAATTTTTGAAATATTTTTATCTAATATTCTTTTTGTGGTACATATGTTCAACTTTTATATAGACAAGAACTAATAAATACGTGCAAGAATACTAAGTAGAGAAAACCATATATGGAAAAGTTTTTTCGAGAAAGAAACGGCATGCATAAACAATATACGATCTAGTCTTAATAAAGATTTCACTAGTGGTCATATTTTTTGAAATGTTATTAAATTTTCATTTAATATTTTACACTTTAAAACGTTAAAGCATAATTTATCAGATTTAAGGAAATTTAATGCTAAATAACTTGAAACACCTAAAGGACCTAGATACACTTCTCATCAATATCTCTTTGGATAGAAAAAAAACAAAAGAAGTGGTGTACCAAAATCTAGCATGTATGCATATACATAAACTTGTTTCATGGTATACATTTTCTTTTACAACAAGTCATCTTCTTAATTTGTGTGCCGGATATTACAATAGCTTTTATGAATTTTACGGTGTTAAATATAAATACTCGTCTTAGTGCAATATGAATTTATCGATCTGAGTCCCTGGAGATCTTCCTGGTTCCTATATATGTCTCCAAGGAAACTTTGAGGCTTCGCTACTTTACAAGAATATTACCATTGCCACTTCACCAACAAAAATGTTATAATATCTACTCTTTTTTTCTTTTCTTTTCTAAAACACTGATTTGATTTAGTATGCAACGTCCAAATTCTCTTTTTTTGGTTTGGCTTGCAGTGCTTAACCGCCTCTCCACCGCCGATCGAATGGCTACATGGAACAACAATGTTTCAAAGAGATGTGTTCTTTGTTCCCAAGAAGATGAAACTCGCAACCACTTGTTCTTCGAATGTCGATACTCGTCGGAAATCTGGCACGACCTTACACATCGGTTGCTTGGAACTCAATATACTACGGATTGGCAACACCTCATCCAGCTTATCACGTCCCATGTTACGGACAAGCTCCAGGTTTTCTTGACAAGATATCTCTTCCAATTATCGGCTTATCACATTTGGAGAGAGCGAAATAGTCGCCGGCACGGAAAACTACCGCACTCTTCCACAACTCTCGTAAGAAATATCGATAAGGATATGCGCAATCGACTAAACTCGATCCGGAATGCCGGATATCACACCTATGATGACAGTCTTAGGGAGTGGTTTCGCCTTACATAGAGCTCGAGGATTAATTAGTTAATCTAAATCAGTTTCTTTTACTTTCAAAACAATGATGCATTTTTGTAAAAAATAATTTTTTTGGGGTGAATAAAATTTAACATTCATTTAAAAAAAAAAAAAACACTGATTTGATTTAATTGCTTCCTTATTCAAAACTAAGAACAACAAATATATTTTGCATGATCAGTTACAACAATCTTCAACCTCATTGGGCTCAGCTGTTTAAGGTTTCAGGGATTGTCTCTGAAGAGGATACCAACGGTGTGATTGGAAAAAATATTATAAACGATATTAAGGAAAAGCGCGAAGTGGGCTTTGGATCGCGGTTGTTTCTTCCGGATTGCCGGAACAATACGACAGGGACGATAAAATATGTTTGTGATGAAATCAAGTTGCGGGTTCACTCGAGCTTTCATAAGATTACAACAATTATAGTTGGGAATCCTACTTGCCTCTATGATTATCGCTAGTTTCTTGTTCGGGTTTTATGTTAAGATTGGGACTATTGTATGCTCTATAATGAATAATGTATAGCATCAAATAAGAAACATCTTGCAAAATCGAATAAAATTGCGACAATATATGAATTTCTTTCTTAATTGACGATCTTAGAAAAAATATACTGCCATTGAAAAATGTTAAACTAGTACTACCTTTATGGATTAACAAGCTATCACACAGTTGAACTCTAGAATATATCCACGATAGAACTCGCAACACATTTTCATTTCTTGACATTAAAGCAAGTTTCTAATTTTTCGTATACGAGTAAATTACTAAATATATATGAACGCCACATTGGTTTTGTTTACGTAAAACAGTAACGTATCGAAAAATTCGTTACTATAACCAGTAACCTAGCTAGTAAAATACTCCTTCTAAGCTAGAGTCTTTAGTAAACCGTCTTATAGACTAAAAGACTCAGTTTCGATTAGGTCATCTTCCTTCCTTCCTTCCTTCCTCGACCTGAGTCTCTCTACTCTCGAGTCTCGACGAGCCCTAAAAATTGAGCAAACCTATTTATGTTTCTTTGATCACTTGAGGGGGGAAAAAGATGGAAGATTTGATAAGCCAATTACCAGATGAGTTACTGCAAGTGATACTCTTGAATGTTTCCACGAGAGATTCTGTTAGGACTAGTGTCTTATCGAGTAGATGGAGAAATCTCTGGAAAGGTGTTCCTGGATTGCACTTAGTAGAAGATAACGTGTGGATAGATCTTGATTTCAAGGATTTTCTCAGCAAATTCTTCAATCTGCATAAGGAGTCATCACAGATATACCAATTCACCTTAATGTTTGGTGACTGGGAGGATCATGCTGATTTTGATAAATACTGGTTCGAGTGGTTGATCGACAAAGTAATTACCCGCGGAGTTCAATGTTTCGCGGGCTTATGTGTATACGTACGCGTTTATGTATGATTAATTTACCCTTAAACTGTTATAAGTGCGATACAATGGTACACTTGTGGTTGGAATTTATGAAGCTGGATCATTCTGGAATTTTCTGCCTACAAATTTAAGCCATTCTTTGATCCAATCACCTTATTCTTTGATCCATTGAGGCCCGGCGCAAACTAAAATTAAATTCTGCGCCAAACAAAAATTTATAGAAAAAAATTGGTAATAAATTTGAATTTTTGGATCCTTTTGTGTATAACTGAAATAAATTTAGAACCCGTTTTATGCAAATGCACATATGACATTCCCTCGAAGCTGGTCATGTATTTTATCTATCTATGATTAGATTTCTTTGAGATTTTGCGTAGTCCTAATCTTTTTCTTTTCTTCTTGGTATAACTGTTGCGATTTGTTTTGTAGATGAATTCCTTTGGTAGTGTTTTTGTTTTCTACCAAAATTTGAAAGTTCTCCACTATGCGTGATGATGGAATCGATCTAGCGAACATATATACTAATCAAAAGGACATGATTAAAATGGGACCCTTCTTTGTACAAAAGAAGTTACAATCTATGTTGCAATACTTGCCTCTATGTTGATCGTTAGTTTCTTGTTGGGTTTTTATGTTAAGATTGGGACTGTTGTACGCTTTATTTTGAATCTTGCATAGCATCAAACAAGAAACATGTCGCAAAATCGTCTAAAATTTTGATTTTATGTTGGATTTTTCCCTTAATTAACAATCTAAACCTAAGGGACTTGTGTAAAGAGACTCTTTATTTTAAACCAAAAAAAAAGAAAAAAAGAAAAGAAAAGAAAGAGACTCTTTATAAGCTAGAGTCTTTACTTATTCATAAAATCACAAAACTGTCTTCTTTCCATCGACCTTAATCCTCTTGGCTTTCGACGAACCCTAAAACATTGAGCTAAACTAATCGACGTCTCAACGGTTAGTATTGGTAGGTTGAATTTGGTGAAAAAAAACACAATCTCAACTTTGATTTGGTTCCTATGAATAATTGGTCTGGAAATTGCTACGATTCATGTTGCAGAACACGGTTTTGAAATTAGTTTGGTTAGATTAGTGTTGTTTCGATTTCAATGGCATTAGATTCTTTTGTGTTCAGTTGTCTTTGTTCTGTTTTGTCTCTGTGCTTCGACTTGACTGGATTGTGTTTATGTTTGTTTGATCAATTCAGGGGGAGAAAAACAATGGAGGATTTGATAAGCCAATTACCAGATGAGTTACTGCAAGTGATACTCTTGAATGTTTCCACGACAGATTTTGTTAGGACTAGTGTCTTATCGACTAGGTGGAGAATCTCTGGAAAGGTGTTCCTGGATTGCACTTAGTAGAAGATAATGTGTGGATAGATCTTGATTTCAAGGGATTTTCTCAGCAGATTCTTCAATCTGCATAACTAGTCACCATCCATATACCAATTCACATTATGGTGTAATGTCAGGGATCATGATTATTTTGATAAACACTGGTTCAAGTTGTTGATCGACAAAGTAATCTCCCGCGGAGTTCAATGTTTCGCGATTGACGGGCGCATGTATAATAAACCTGTGAGGCCATGTATGCTTAAGTTGCCTGTAAGCTTGTATAAATGTGAGACATTGGTAGACTTGTGGTTTAATGATGTGAAGCTGAAAGATTCTGAGTTTTTCTGTCTACCTCGCCTTGAGACTATGCATTTAGCTAATGTTTTGTCGAGTGAGGTGGTTCTGGAGAAGCTTATCTTGTGCTCTCCAGCTCTCCAAGTCTTGAGAATTCATAATACTACATTGGGACATTTGACATTGCGATCTCAGACGATAAAGAAGTTGAGCTTAAGGAGATGTTTCCATGCATATGATTTCTGGAGTAGTAATGGCGGAGACTTTGATGTTGTGATTGATATTCCCAGCTTAGAGACTCTGTGTATCAGAGATGAACTGTTAGAAAACATCAGATTGGAGAGCGTGAGTTCTTCTATCAAGATGTGTATCGATGTCTTCTCTGATGGGAAAGACTACATATGGAAGATTGCGAAAGATAACATGTCGAGGATGCAGGCGTTTTGTAATTTCTTTGCAGGGTTCTCGGGGGTCGCAGATCTTACTCTCTCGGGCTATACTCTAGAGGTATGTATATGTATTTCAACGCAATATATATATATATCTTCATATACTCTTTTTCTTACAAAGTGTTTCTTGACAGGGACTATATCCTCATTCCCAACCGCAACAACAACTGCCTAATTTCGAGAACTTGACTCATCTCAACGCTTGTTTCCATTCCGACTTCTCAGGGATGTTGCCTATGTTTCTCTCGAGCTGTCTCAACCTAAAATCTCTTGACTTGGTAATGATGGTTACTTCTCTTTGCTTTCTTTAAGTTTGGTTTAGCTGCTTAATGAGTGTATAGTGACTATGTAATGTTGCTTTGCAGTGGTTTTTGGTTATCCACATATGAAGAAAATCGCAAGCTCACCCGTGCCTCGATGTTTTCAAACATCTTTAGAGCATGTCGAGGTAAAAATGACCCCCCATGCTGGCCAAGAGAGAAGCCGCAAAGTTACAAAGTTTACGAAATACATCTTAGAGAATGCAACACTTCTCAAGAAGCTTACTCTATGGTTAGATGGAGAAGAAGACGAGGCTAAATTAATTCTTCAGCGAGTTCTCACGTTTCCAAATCGCTCTTTTGTAGAGGTGAAGATGAATCAAAGACCAGCAAAATTTCGGATAGGTTATGGATTCGAATTTACGCCATTCTTTGACCCGATCGCCTCATTTTATATTCCCGCTCTTTTCTAGTCTTTTTCCTTTCTTTTTTGAATAATTGATCCGATTTGTCTCGTAGATTAATTCTTTTGGTCGTGGTTGGTTCTAGCAAAAGTTAAAAAATCGATCTAGCGAACATATACCAATCAGAAGGACATGATTAAAATGGGACCCTTGTTTGCACAAAAGAAGTCTCAAGGAAACCCAAAAACCAAATCTTCTTTAATCATGTCTAAATCATTTACGCACTCTATTGTCTATTCAAATAATAAAACCACTCTTATAATCCAATTTGTCTAGTTTTTTGGTGTTGATTCGTTACAACAACTCATAATCAAGATTTATGTGGATTCTTCTCTTAATAACAATCTCATAAAATAAATATATATTTGCCATTAAAAATGTTAAACTAGTACCATGTTTATGGATAAACAAGCTATTACACCAACTCCAGAGTATGTAGATATCCAAGATCGAACTCATAACACATTTTCAAATCTTGACTTTCGACCAAGTATCCACTCTTTTTTTCGTACGAGAAAAGAGAAAACCGTTCAAGTTCATGAATGTTTTAACCTCTCTACCACAATTCACAGAAACAGTTGGGAATGAATGGAGTAAAACAGAGAAGTTATACACATCAACTTCCGCAATGTTCCGGCTTTCAAAGAAACTCAAATGTTTAAAGCCTACTCTCCGTGCTTTGGGAAAGGAGAAATTAGGAGATCTTCCCAAACGAACTAAAGAGGCTTATGAGGATCTTTGCCTCAAGCAAGAGGCAACGCTTCTTGATCCAACACCCAGCAGAATGGAAGAAGAAGGTACGGCCTATAATCATTGGCTTCATCTATCAGAACTTGAAGAAAAAATTCTCAAGCAGAGAGCTAAACTACATTGGTTAGCAACTAGAGATAGAAACAATGCCTATTTTTATAGGTCGGCTCAGGTGCGAAAGATGCAAAACACAATCCGTGAAATAAAGGGTTTGCATGGAGAGGTGATAACAAATGTAGGTGCTATCAAAAATGAAGCAGAGAGATTCTTTAAAGAGGTTTTGACTCTCATTCCCGCAGATTACGAAGGTATGACCGAAGTAGACATAAGAGATTTGATGGATTTTCGATGTTCTGATCGGGACCAAGCAGGGTTAGTCCGAGAGGTTACAGACGTAGAAATTAAGCAGGTTTTCTTTTCAATGCCTAATGATAAATCACCCGGACCGGATGGATTTACCAGCGAATTCTTTAAATCAGCATGGCAGATAATTGGATCTGATCTCTTGGTGGCTATTAAATCTTTTTTTGAAAAAGGATTTCTTCCAAAGGGCATTAATTCAACAATACTAGCTTTAATCCCAAAGAAGACGGATGCACAAGAGATGAAAGATTATAGGCCTATCTCCTGCTGTAACGTGCTCTACAAAGTTATCTCCAAGATCATCGCAAACAGGCTCAAGAGCTTGCTGCCAAAGTTCATTGCTTGGAATCAATCGGCATTTGTCAAAGACAGGCTACTTATGGAAAATGTTTTGTTAGCAACAGAATTCGTGAAAGACTATCACAAGGATTTGGTTTCTCCTCGGTGTGCGATGAAAATCGATATCTCGAAGGCATTTGATTCGGTGCAATGGGATTTTGTATTGAATGCATTGGCTGCGCTAAATTTTCCGGATCAGTTTATACATTGGATTCGCTTATGTATAACAACAGCCTCCTTTTCTATACAAGTCAACGGCGAACTTGCGGGTTATTTTCAGAGCCAACGTGGCCTGCGCCAAGGGTGTTCTCTCTCCCCGTATCTCTTTGTCCTATGCATGAATGTGCTATCGAGGATGATTGACACAGCAGCAAGAGAACGCCTTATAGGTTACCATCCGAAGTGTAGAGGGCTTCAAATCACTCATTTATGTTTCGCCGATGATTTGATGGTTTTTGTTGACGGGAAAAAATCCTCAATAGAGGGAGCTATCAAGATATTTGATGCCTTTGCGAAGAAGTCCGGTTTGAAGATAAGTCTTGAAAAATCATCGATCTATTTGGCTGGAGTATCATCGAATACGACAGAGGAGATCATGGCAAGCTTTCCATTCAGTTTGGGGCAGCTACCGGTCCGGTATCTAGGCCTACCATTAGTGACAAAACGATTGACTACGGGTGATGTGGTGGTATTGTATGAGAAAATCAGAGCTCGTTTCAGCACTTGGACAGCGCGATATCTCTCTTATGCAGGTAGATTTCAACTCTTGACCTCGGTCATTGCGAGTATGGTGAATTTCTGGCTTTCTGCTTACCGACTACCAAAGGGGTGCTTAATGGAGATTGAAAGATTGTGTGCGTCCTTCCTATGGTCGGGCCCCGCACTAAACCCGAAGAAGATAAAAGTTGCATGGAAAGAGGTTTGTAAGCCAAAGGAGGAAGGAGGACTCGGTTTCAAATCATTCGTGGATGTCAACAAAGTGAGTTGCTTTAAGCTGATTTGGAGGATAATCTCGAACCAACCCTCTTTGTGGGTTCGATGGATTAAGGAAACACTCTTGAGACATGGATCTCTCTGGCAAGTAAATGAAAACTCGAGTAATGGATCATGGATGTGGAGGAAGATTCTTAAATATCGTTCTCACGCACAAGCTCTCCATCGAATCAAGATTGGTAATGGAGTAACAACATCTTTTTGGTTTGATGCTTGGTCTGATTTGGGTCCTATTCATCACATAACGGGTCCTCATGGCTTTATTGATCTTGGTTTAACTGCTGAAGCTACCGTCGAAGTAGCCATGAATACGCTTAGGAGTCGAAGCCGAAGAGCGGATGCTCTAATTCAAATTTCAGCAGAAGTTGAGAAAATCAGGATGATTCGAATGGGTGACAAGGATATGGCTCTTTGGAGAGACTCAAGAGGTAAATTCAAAAAGCATTTCTCATCGAAGGAAACATGGACTCAGATTCGACATACACACCCTCTCTTCCGATGGTCCAAAGGTATATGGTTCAAATATGCAACGCCCAAATTCTCCTTCTTTATTTGGCTTGCAGCACTTAATCGACTTTCAACGGCTGATCGAATGTCTAAATGGAACATTAACTCTTCGAAGCAATGTGTTCTTTGCTGCCAATCGGACGAAGATCGAGATCATCTATTTTTCGAATGCCCATACAGCTCAGCGATTTGGTCCGATCTTGCTCACCGAATGCTTGGGTCTCGTTACACCACACAGTGGCAAGGTCTTCTTCAGATTACCACGACACAGAATCAAGACAAGATCAACCTTTTCATGACGAGATACCTATTCCAACTATCGGCTTATCATATTTGGCGGGAGCGCAATGGTCGCCGGCATGGCAAGCAACCAACCCCTTCCACAACTTTGACCAAGCAGATTGACAAAAAAATGCGTAATCGATTAAGTTCGATCCGTATAGCAGGAGATAAGGCTTATGACGAGAGCCTTAGCAAGTGGTTTCGACTCCAGCTACCGGTTAACCATTAGCTAGATCAACTTATCTATTTCAAACAAAATGATGCATTCGTGTAAACAATGGTTTTTTTTGTGTGAATACAATTTAACATTCATTTCAAAAAAAAAAAAAAAAAAAAAACAATCCTCTAATATCTATTAACTTTGCAATGCATCAAATCGAACATGTACTGAGGTTATCTTATGAATTTATACATTACTCGTTCTAAATTATATGTAAATAAAACCAGTGTGGTGTTCATATATTTAGTTATTTACTCGTATCAAACATATAAAAATCGTCGTATCAAACCATTATTCGGAATTGTCTCCATTTTTCTCATTTTTTTTTATTCTCATATTCTCTCTTTTAAGAGATAGAAAGATACTTGTGACAAAAAAAAAAAGGATAGAAAGATACTTTACCATTGTAAACAATTGATCATCTGAAACCAAACAATCAACAAATAACTTGTGAATTTTCATAATAAGAGATGCACAAAAATAATAAGACAAAGAACCGGTTACAAAACTAATTGTTGGTTCTTTGACATAATGATATTCATACAATTTTTCGGCGCGTGTTTGTGCTCTTTCTTCAGCTTCATGTCTTCAGCAAGTGTATCCTCATAATATCATTCTTGTTCTTATCAATTTTTCTGCTTTCTCGTATGCTCAGAGCACCCATGCTCTGTGTATTCTTAGTGTTAGTGTCCCTCTGCAGTGGCTCTTTCAACCACAAAAATAATCATATTAATATGGACAAAATATTATATTCATAGTTATAGTGCATTTGGTGATGGAAAAAAAAAACAACTAACAAAGCAATGTTTTCGAAGAACAAACCAAGAACAAAGCATGGTAGTATTCTTGTAACTTAAAACTAAATAATCCATAATTGATTTTCTAAATATTTGAAAATCCTTCATAAATTAATTTTTTAGGAAGGTTTCTTATATATTTAGGAACACTTTCCTAAACCTTAAAAAAACAAAATATTCTATTAATATGTCATCTTTTTCTATTAGGGAAAGCTTAAATATTATATCATTTGTAGTTTTTTTTTCTATGAATTTTCATGTCTCTTGATTATTTAGGAAGACCATTATAAACATATGAGAATCTTTCATAAATTTATCATCTTTTGATATATATATACATATATTGATTTTTTAGTAACGCCTTCTTAAAACTTAAAGAAACAAATTTTTCTATTAATTTTTCATCTTTTGATATTAGTGAAAGCCTAAATATTCTATCATTTGTCATCTTTTTTTTATTAATTTCCATCTCTCTTGATTATTTAGGAATAACTTTCTAAATATGTTAGATTTTTTACTAAATTTATTTTTTTTCAAAAATGAAAATTTTAATTACAGTAAGTGAGTATCCGAAATTTATGATATTTTTTAGATTTTTAAATTTGTTTTAAAAAATGTTATTTCACAATTATATTGTGACGTGACTTCTGTAGTAGTAAAGGCTATATTAAGATACTCTGTTTCGGTTAGAGTCTTTCCACGTAAAAGTTTATAAAATCAAAAATTCTTCTTCCTTCCCTCTTATCTTCTTCCTCGACTCTCGACTCTCGACTCTCGACGAACCCTAGAAATTGAGCGAACGCCATTGTTTTGGTTTCGTTTTGCTTGTCTCTTAGTTTGATTTGGTAAAAACACGATCTCTACTTGATAATACGATTCAGGAAATTGCTACGATTCATGTTGCAGAACACGGTTTTGTTGAAATGAGCTTGGATAGATTAGTGTTGTTTCGATTTCAATGGTACTAATTCTGATGTGTTTAATTGTTCATGGTTTTATGTCTCTATGCTTCGAATTGACTGGATTCTGTTTCTTTGTTCAACTGATCGATTCAGATGTGTATCGAAGATGATGATCCGTTGTTTGATCCAACAGAGGATTTGATAAGCAAATTACCAGATGAGTTACTTCAACTGATACTCTTGAATGGTTCCACAAGAGATTCTGTGAGGACTAGTGTCTTATCGAGTAGATGGAGAAATCTCTGGAAAGGTGTTTCTGGATTGCACTTAATAGGTGATGTGTGGACAAATCTTGATGTCGTTGATTTTCTCGAAAGATTCCTCAATCTGCACAAGGAATCATCACTTATCCACCAGTTCACTTTGATGATAATTGACAAGGATCCTAATGATGTTCATGGATTCTCGTTGAAGTGGTTGATTGGCAAAGTAATTACCCACGGAGTTCAGTGTTTCGCGATTGACGGTTTTATGTATGAAAGTGCGGGTTTTGGTATGATTAAGGTGCCTGTAAGCTTTTATAAGTGTGAGACATTGGTACACTTGCGGTTGCAATACGTGAAGCTGGATGATTCTGAGTCTTTCTATCGACCTCGCCTTGAGACTATGCATTTAGAGTCTGTTTTGTCCTCGAGTGATGTGGTTCTAGAGTTGCTTATCTTGTGCTCCCCAGTTCTCCAAGTCTTGAGCATTCACTATACTACATTGGGACATTTGACATTGCGATCCCAGACGGTAAAGAGGTTGAGCTTAAGGAATTGTTTCCGTCATGCCTCCTCGAGTAGTGATGGTGGAGACTCTGGATTTGTGATTGACACTCCCAGCTTAGAGCTTCTGTGTATCGAAGATGATCCGTTGGAAAAATTCAGATTGAAGAGCGTGAGTTCTTCTATCAAGATGTGTATCGATGTCTGCTCTTATGGGAAAGACTACATATTGAAGATTACGAAAGATAACATGTCGAGGATGCAAGCGTTTCGTGATTTCTTTGCAGGGGTCTCGGGTGTCACATATCTTATTATCTCTCGCAATACTCTAATGGTATGTATATATATATATGTAATTCAACGCAATATACTCTTCATGTACTGTTGGGCCCGGGCCTGCGGCCCAACACTCTGAGCAGATCGCAAGATGCGGACACCAAAGGAGGCAGAGGCCCAGCGGGCTGCCAAAGGCCCACTCCGGCTGTTAACCGCGATCTGATCGCACCACGGTCAGTTGAACTCAAGTTAAATCTGCCACCTTTCACTATAAATAGGAGTCAAATGGTGTTATGAAGGGCATGGATTCATTCCTCAAGAAGCATATGCGCCGTCATTCGCGAGCTCTCTAAATCCTACTCTTTATACACAAAATCTGATAGCCCGGGATCTGTCCGGACTATCTTTAGCGGTCTATTTAGACTTTCCCCCTTTCGACTCAACGTTCTATAAACGAGATTCTCCGACCTCCGATCTATTCTAAATTCATTGTCGATCTAATTGGATCAACATGTACTCTTTTCTTACCAAGTGTTGTGGTTCTTGACAGGAACTCTATCCTCATTCCCAACTACAACAACTGCCTCATTTCGAGAACTTGACTCATCTCAACGTGTGTTTCCATTCCAACTTCTCAGAGATGTTGCCTATGTTTCTCTCGAGCTGTCCAAACCTAAAATATCTTGACTTGGTAATCATGATTACTTATCTTTGCTTTCTTTTAGTTTGGTTAGTGACTATGTACAGTTGCTTTGTAGTGGCTTTATGGTTATCCAAATATGAAGAAAATCGCAAGCTCGCCTGTGCCTCAATGTTTTCAAACATCTATAGAGTATATCGATGTAAAAATGACCCCTGATGCTGGCCAAGAGAGAAGGCGGGAAGCTGAAATCGAGTTTGCGAAATACATCTTAGAGAATGCAACACTTCTCAAGAAGCTCACTCTATGGTTAGGTGGAGAAGAAGACGAGTCTAGCAGCGTCCTTCAACGAATTCTCCCGTGTCCAAATCACTCTTTTGTAGAGGTGAAGATGAATCGAAGACCAGCAAAATTTCGGATAGGTTATGGATTCGAATTTACGCCATTCTTTGATCCGATGGTCTTATTTCATTGATATAAGATTAGATTTCTTTGAGATTTTTTCGGGTTAATCGTAGTCTTTTTATTTATTTATAATTTTTCTTTGTAGTATTTGAGATTTTTTTTGCTTTGAGATTTTTCGGGTTAATAGTGGTGGTTTGTTTCTACCAAAAGTTGAAAAATTCTCCACTATGTGTGATGATGGAATCGATCTAGCGAACATATACTAATCAAAAGGACATGATTCAAATGGGACCCTTTTTTGCACAAAAACAAGCCTCAAGAACAAAATAGCTCCCATAAACCAAATCTTCTTTAATCATGTCTAAATCATTTACGCATTCTATTTGTCTATTCAAATAATAAAACCAATTTTATCATCCAATTTGTCGACTTTTTTGGTATTGATTCATTACAACGAGTGAATGTTTGTATGCCAAGTCATAATTAAGATTTATCGAGTTTTAAGCTTATCTTGGTTTTGCATTATTCGTTTCTAGACATATCCACATATCTCATGGACCGAACCACATTAAGGAACCTAATCACACTCTTATGAAAAAATATAAACACTATGAATATGCAATAAAATCAAAAAAACCGAAACAATCCCAAAAAACACCAAAAAGAACAAAAAAATATGAGAAGACTCTTTCTCTTTTCTCTCTTTTTCTCCCTCCTCTTCTACTCATCAACCTCCTCAAGATCTTCATCAATCTCACATCTTCGTCTACGGTGGGTGTTCACCGGAAAAATACACACCAAACACTCCTTTCGAATCAAATTGCTACACTTTTCTCTCCTCCGTAGTCACATCCTCCTCTGACTCCTCCTTCAACAGCTTCGCCGTCGGTAACGAGTCATCCTCCACCGCCGTCTACGGCCTTTATCAATGCCGTGACGATCTCCGATCATTGGACTGCTCAAAATGTATCCAAAACACCGTAGATCAAATCACTCTCCTTTGTCCTTTCTCTTACGGTGCTTCTCTCCAGCTCGAAGGTTGTTTCTTACGTTACGAGACCAATGTTTTTCTTGGGAAGCAAGACACGAGTCTTAGGTACAAAAAGTGTAGTTCCAAGAGTGTTGAGAATGATTATGATTTCTTTAAACGAAGAGACGATGTTTTGTCGGATCTTGAATCGACTCAACTCGGGTTTAAAGTTAGCCGGTCCGGTTTAGTCGAAGGTTATGCTCAGTGTGTTGGTGATTTGAGTCATAGTGACTTTACGGCTTGGTTGTCTTGCGTAATCTGTTGGGAACTTAAAGAATCTAAAGGACATGATTAAAACGGGACCCTTCTTTGCGCAAAAGAAGTCTCAAGAAAACTCAAAAACCAAATCTTCTTTAATCATGTCTCAAGAAGGCCTTCATAAACTAGTGAATCTCCATCCTAAACAAGTTAAAATGTGTAGGAAACTTTTTTGAAAAACCAGTTTAGGAAGGAATTTAAAAATTATTCTGACGTATTTAGGAATACCTTCCAATAAATGTAAGAAACTTCCTAAAATAAAAAAAACATTCTTTAAAAACTACTTTACGAAGGATTCTCACTTTTTTAGGAAAGACTTTATAATTATGTAGAAAACCATCCTAAAAATCCAGTTTAGGAAGGATTCTCACAAGTTTAGGAAGGAGATTCACTAGTTTAGGATCCTAAACAAGTGAAAATGTGTAGTAAACCTTTCTAAAAAAACCAGTTTATGAAGGATTTTCACTAGGTTAAGAAGACCTTCCCAAATATTTAGAAAACGGGGGTGTCAAACTGAGCTAACTCGCTCGGCTCAACTCACCTCATGATGAGGTGGAGTATTTCTCGGCTCAGCTCAGCTCAGCTCATTTATTATATGAGCTTACAAACATAAGCTCGAACTCAGATAATGAGCTAGCTCGCGAGCTAATACAAAATAAATGTAAGAAAAAAATAACTAAAAATTAAATATCATTAAATCCAAAATTAATTTTAAATGTTAAAAATTAAACTATTATAAAAATAATTAAAAATGTTAAGTAATTAACTTACCTCGTGATACGAATTACGGTTGATGCTAAAGAGAGATGAAAACATAATTTGAGACCTAATTGATTTGAGTTTTTATTGTTTGAAACAACTAATTCGTTTAGTTTTGTTTATATAGGGAATTCTAGCGAAACCCTATATAACTATAAAGGAATATTTCTTTTTTTTCTTTCTTGATAATACTATATTTTTTATATCTATTTCTACATATCCTAAAGAATTAAAATGTAAAACAAAAATTAATTTCTATTTTATCACTAAAGTATAATGAATTAATTCTATTTTTGTTTTAGTTATATAACTTAGAATATATATTTTGGTTGGTAAATCTAAGATATATATATTTACAATATATCAATATAAAATTTTAAATCATTAAAAAAGATTTGTTCGTGAGCTAGCTCGCGGCTCGTCTGAGCTGGTTCGCTTAACTCGCCAACTCATTTAAATTCGATCATTTAACTCGTTTACTAAATGAGCGAGAAAAATATAGCTCGTACTCGTGAAAATCCAAGCTGAGCTGAGCCAGCTCATGAGCTAATGACTCGTTTTACATCCCTTTAGAAACCATCATAAAAAAAGTTTTAAGAATTATTCTTACATATTTAGGAAGGTCTTCCAATATATGTAAGAAACTTCCTAAAATGAAGAAAACATTCTTAAAAACAAGTTTAGGAAGGATTCTCACAAGTTTAGGAAGAAGATTCACTAGTTTAGGATGTGTAGGAAACCTTTTAAAAAAACTAGTTTAGGAAGGAGTTTCACAAGGTTAGGAAGGATTCTCACAAGTTTAGGAAGGAGATTCACTAGTTTAGGATGTGTAGGAAACCTTTTTAAAAAACCAGTTTAGGAAGGAGTTTCACAAGGTTATGAAGGCGTTCCCAAATATTTAAGAAACATTCATAAAGAAGGAGTTTAAAAATTATTTTGACATATTTAGGAAGGCCTTCCAATATATGTAAGAAACTTCCTAAAATAAAGGAAACGTTTTTTAAAACTAGTTTAGGAATTATTCTCACTGTTTTAAGCAATGACTTACTAATTTAGTAGGGAATCATCATTAAAAACCAGCTTAAGAAGGATTCTCACAAGTTTAGGAAGGAGATTAAGTAGTTTATGAAGACTTTCCTAAACAAGTGAAAATCTTTCCTAAACAAGTTAAAATGTGTAGGAAAGCTTTTTAAAAGACCAGTTTAGAATAGATTTTCACTAGGTTAGGAAGGTCTTCCCAAATATTTAGAAAACCTTCATAAAAAAAAGTAAAAAATTTCTGACGTATTTAGGAAGGCTTTCCAATATATGTAAGAAACTTCATAAAATAAAGAAAACATTCTTTAAAAGCTAGATTAGGAAGGACTCTCACTTTTTTAACAATGACTTCCTAATTATGTAGGAAATCATCCTAAAAACTAGTTTAAGATGCATTCTCACTTGTTTAGGAAAGAGAGTGAATCTCCTTCCTAAACAAGTTAAAATGTGTAGTAAACCTTTCTAATAAACCAGTTTCGGAAGGATTTTCACTAGGTTAGGAAGGTCTTTCCAAATACATAGGAAACCTTCATAAAAAAAAGTTTAAATATTATTCTGACGTATTTAGGATGACCTTCCAATATATATAAGAAACTTCCTAAGATAAAGGAAACATTCTGTAAAAACTAGTTTATGAAGGATTATCACTTTTATAGGAAGGACTTCCTAATTATGTAGGAAATCATCATAAAAAACCAGTTTAAGAAGGATTCTCACAAGTTTAGGAAGGAAATTCATTAGTTTAGGAATGTATTCCTAAAAAAGTGAAAATTCTTCCTAAACAAGTTAAAATGTGTAAGAAATCTTTTTAAAAAAACATGTTTAGAAAGAAGTTTCACAAGGTCAGGAAGGCCTTCCCAAATATTTAGGAAACCTTTATAAAAAAAAAGTTATAAAAATTATTCTAACGTATTTAGGAAGGCGTTCCTATATATGTAAGAAACTTTCTAAAATAAAGTAAACATTCTTTAGGAAGGATTTGCACTTGTTTAGGAAAGATTTTCATTTGGTTAGGAAGGTCTTCCTATAAAAGTGAGAATCCTTCCAAATTTCGACAGCTTGACTCATCTCAACGCTTGTTTCCATTCCGGCTTCTCAGAGATGTTGCCTATGTTTCTCTCGAGATGTCCCAACCTAAAATATCTTGACTTGGTAATCATGATTACTTATCTCGAGCTTGCGAAATATATCTTAAAGAATGCAACAATTCTCAAGAAGCTTACTCTATGGTTACGTGGAAAAGAAGACGAGTTTAGCAGCGTCCATCAGCGTGTTCTCACGTGTTCAAATCGCTCTTTGGTCGAAGTGAAGATGAATCTAAGACCAGCAAAATTTCGGATAGGTTATGGATTCGAATTTACGCCATTCTTTGATCCGATGGCCTTATTTCATTCATATAAGATTATATTTCTTTGAGATTTTTCGGGTTAGTCGTAGTCTTTTTTTTTTTATAATTCTTCTTTGTAGTATTTGAGATTTTTTGTCTTCGAGATTTTTTTGGTTAATAGTGTGTTTTTTTAATAATCTAGATGTATGAATTATCTCAAATTGTGAGAACAATTACATGAACAATTAATCGTGGTTTGTTTTTACCAAAAGTTAAAAATTCTCCACTCTGTGTGATGCTGGAATCGATCTAGCGAACATATACTAATCAAAAGGACATGATAAAAATGAAACCCTTCTTTGCACAAAACAAAACCAAGGCTCTAAATGGTAACCTTAAAAAATAAAAGGAACATGGAGGAATATCACATTCCCATTCATTCCTAATCTTTTTTTTATCATTTATATGTAATAAAATATTCCATGTAGTTTCTCTTCATTCCCTGCAGTAAGAGGGAACATAAAATAAAATTGTTTTCCATCTATTTTGACAAAGAATGAAAAAAAAATGCATTTTTACATGAAAAATTTCCTTTTATTATTTGAAATTTTTTTTTGTTACCATTTAGTAGGACAATTTGTTCTATTCTATCTCTATATTTATTCTTTTTAATTTGTTCCATACAATTTATTTCATTCTTTTTCCTCTTCATTTCTATTATTCCTCGACTGGTCACAAGTTAAAATCTTGAAATCTTCTTTAATCATGTCTAAATCATTTACGCACTCTATTTGTCTATTCAAATAATAAAACCAATTTTATCATCCAATTTGTCGAGTTTTTGGTATTGATTCGTTACAAGGAGTGAATGTTTGTATGCCAAGTCATAATTAAGATTTATCGAGTTTCAAGCTTATCTTAATTTAAATTATTCGTTTCTAGATATGTCCACATATCTCGTGGACCAACCCACATTAAGGACCTCATCGCTCTTAAGAAAAGCAAAAAAACTATGAATCTACAATAAAATCAAAAAAACCAAAACAATCCCAAAGAACACCAAAAAGAACAAAAAAAAATATGAGAAGACTCTTTCTCTTTTCTCTCTTTTTCCTCCTCTTTTTCTACTCATCATCTTCTTCAAGATCTTCATCAGAATCTCACATCTTCGTCTACGGTGGGTGTTCACCGGAAAGATACACACCAAACACTCCTTTCGAATCAAACCGCGACACTTTCCTCTCCTCCGTCGTTACATCCTCCTCTGACTCCTCTTTCAACAGCTTCGCCGTCGGTAACGACTCTTCCTCCTCCTTTTCCTCCTCTACCGCCGTCTACGGTCTTTATCAATGCCGTGACGATCTGCGATCATCGGACTGCTCAAAATGTATCCAAAACACCGTAGATCAAATCACTCTCCTTTGTCCTTACTCTTACGGTGCTTCTCTCCAGCTCGAAGGTTGTTTCTTACGTTACGAGACCAATGATTTTCTTGGGAAGCAAGACACGAGTCTTAGGTACAAAAAGTGTAGTTCCAAGAGTGTTGAGAATGATTATGATTTCTTTAAACGAAGAGACGATGTTTTGTCGGATCTTGAATCGACTCAACTCGGGTTTAAAGTTAGCCGGTCTGGTTTAGTCGAAGGTTATGCTCAGTGTGTTGGTGACTTGAGTCATAGTGACTGTACGGATTGTCTTGCGGAATCTGTTGGGAAGTTAAAGAATCTTTGTGGCTCGGCGGTTGCAGCTGAGGTTTACTTGGCTCAGTGCTATGCTCGTTATTGGGGTTCTGGTTACTATGACTTCTCTTCAGGTCGGTCCATAGATTCAACGCTTCATTTTCATTTATTAATTATTACTCTAGTTACGTAACATTAGAGTTCATTAATTAGTAACATGATTATATTATTTAAACCTTATTAAGATTTTTTAGAATTGTGTGAGAATTTGACCTTGTTTAAATTTCCGCCGCTTATACTTTAGAAAAATCACGAGACTTAATGCTTCTTGGTAGCACGAGAAAGCTGAAGAAATCATAAAATTTTCCTATCTTTTTTTTCCCCCCTGCAAAGACACCATTAAGTATTGAATAAAATACTATTCTTTTGAATAATTCGTTGGAAAATTCGAGTATCATGATTATAATATGATTGGTCAGAAGAGAATGTTATTTGTAATATAATATTCTTTTCTTTATAGGTATAGCCACCCATATCCCCATTTCCACTTTTATATATATTCTTTATAGCTTGATCAATATCACACGGTCCAAAAGTCTAGTACATCATGGAAAATATAGTTCTTAGCTTGATACTATGGTCTTATCTATTGCACTTTGTCGCATACTATAAGATCTTTTTGAATTTAATCTTTACTTTCGTAACGAAGATCCAACAAACGGAGATCATGTGGGGAAATCAATTGCGATCATTGTAGGAGTAATTGCTGGATTCGCAATCCTTGTTGTTCTCCTCTCCCTCTGCAGAAATTCCATGCGTAAGTATATATTTACTACTTTGCTTCATTAAATTACCCACATTTAAATATTCGAATTATCATGTCTTTTAGAATGATCATAATTAATCTCATATTTTTATTATGCTGATTTGCAGATTGATATAAAGAAGACATGATTCAAGATAAAGATTCTAGGGGACCTTTTTTGTTTGAATTTTATTGTTTTTCCTTTTATTTTTGTAGGAACACATCCATTACCGTTCCTTAATTGATTGTTTTTGGTTTATCAGAAGGAAAATTCGAAATCACTATATAATATACGATTTAACTTTGAGGTATAATTAAATATTTGCATAGTGACCCGTATTGTCTGCCTTAAAAAGATGATAATTAACTTTATTCCATTAAATACTGTTATACGCTTACACCCACTTTCCTTAGCAGGCGCAATTATTCGATACTCATACTTAGATCGTAAAGTATTATAATATTTCAAATGTATATTAATTTGAAAGAACAACGTGATTCGATTTGAGCATCTTTAAGACTTCAGAGGTTCGTTCAATATTTGGTTCGTGTTGGGACGATCCGGGTCTACCCGGTTTTCATAGATCGCACCACATATTCCGTTGGGCCATTACATGGGCCGACCTCTGGCCTACTAGGCTCCTACCGGGTTAGCTTGAAGTCTAACCTACTACCGTAACATCATTGTGTACTAAAACATTTTTCATGCAACTCAAAATAGTGTGATGTAATAATGTGATTTAATATCATTTGATAGTTTATTAGTAATTTAAACTACAATAATTTCAGTTAATTTGATGAAGGAAACAAAGATAATAATAGTTTCACTGATTTTACAAAATATTACTTATACAAAGAAAAATTATATCATGTTTTATCAAATTTCTAATTTAATGATTTATTAAGTCTTTACAAATTGTATGATATGTTGGGCCTGGATATGTTATTATATCAAGTGTAATATTGAGATTTTGATTTTTCTTTGAAAAAGTTCAATTATTCACATCAACAAGAATTTAGGGCCTGATTGTTTGAAAAGGTAGAGTAATTGAGAAGAAAAAGAACAAGAAAAAAGTCATTTTAAAAGAAAAATGATTCTACTATGTATTTGAAGAGGGAAGAATTTTTCCACTTTAATTACTTTTTGATATTTGGAAATGAAAAAAAATTCTTTTATTTTTTTCTTGATTTTTTTTTGCTGAAAGGTAAACATTTTATATAAAATGAATCGTTTTAGGTTTACAATTGAGATTATAAATTTTCATAATGGTTTCACGGCAAAAAAATAAAAAAATGGAAGCATAATCATGTAAGATTTTCAGTTCGTCGACTCGACAAAGCACAAAGTTTTGGAATCCGACGAAATGATGACGATATTTTTTGTTCTTCTTTATTTTTTGTTCTCCCCGTTCGATTGCTAAAGCTGAAGTAGCAATACCAAACCACATAAGTTTAAAAATTAAGAACCTAGGCAAAAGAAGCATCAATGGAGGCCCGAGAATGATTGTCAACGATAAAGACTCCACAACTCTCGATCACATACTCTTTGCTTGATTGGTGCAAGCAAAGCAGATTTTTTTTTAAATCCTTTTTCTTTTTCTTTATTAATGTCAAACACTCAGACCCTTAATCTCAACTTCAATTGACATATTTACACGTGCACAATTACTTTTATACGGCGTCGCATGATTCACAATCTGAAATGTACCAACGTAATTAATGAAATTAGTTTCATATGCATGGGCCATCAGTAATCATAGAAACAAACGCTTACACATAGTCTCACACGTGCCTTATATCTCTCTCCATGTGTTAGATTCCTCGCCACCATTTTCATCTACGTTTCCTTTCCTCGTTTGCTATTGAATACAACAACAACAATCATTTATTTATTTAAACGCACTTCAAGAAAATCATTTAAAACATAACAATAATCTTATAAAATCTACCGAAAATGTACACGTTTGTTAAAACCACCCACTTCTTCACTGTTGTTTTCTTTCTAGCCACTGTCGCGGCTGCCTCAAACACAGCTGAATTGGATGTGTTTGAGACGGCTCGAGCTGCAGTGGTTGAAGCCAGGGGTAGGTTTGGGTCAATGAGCATGGTTGAGGCAACAAGTGAAGTTGGTAATGTTTATTATAATTTGGGATTAAGTGATTGTGAGAAGCTCTACGATGAGAGTGAAGCTAGACTATCGACACTAGTCTTGGCTCATGAGAATTTTACCGTAGAAGATGTTAGAACGTGGCTAAGTGCCGTGCTCGCGAACCATCACACTTGTTTAGATGGTTTGGTTCAGCCACGTCAAGGTCACAACAAGCCTTTGGTGGATAGTAATGTCACGTTTGTGCTCGGCGAAGCTTTGGCTTTGTACAAAAAGTTTAGTGGTCATATGAAAAAGAGTAAGAACATAAACAAATTCATGTATACGCATTTAAATCAAATGATAAAAGTGTTTGTTGTTATTAGATCAAATGCATGTTATATTATTCACATACAAATAGCAAATAGTAAAATGCATAACTCAATATGTCGAATTGGCGAATGATTGGTTTCCGCTAGACGCATTATTTTCTCACTATATGATATTAGTTTGAGTTTAATTTTGAAATTTCACGATTTGCTATTAAAAAAAATCTCTACAAATATGTGTAGGGATGCATGAACCAGCGAGACCGAGCCATGGACCAGCGAGACCATACCATGGACCGTCAAGACCAAACCATGGACCGACAGGACCAAACCATGGACCAGCAAGACCAAACCATGGACCGACAAGACCATACCATGGACCGACAAGACCAAACCATGGACCGATGAGACCAAAACAAGGACCAGCGAGACCAAACCAGAGCGGAGGAATGCTAGTATCATGGAATCCGACAAAATCAAGGGCGGATTTCGTGGTGGCTAAGGACGGTTCAGCGACTCATCGGTCAATAAACCAAGCATTGGCTGCGGTTTCAAGAATGGGTAAAAGCCGGTCGCATAGAGTGATAATCTACATAAAAGCGGGTGTTTATAACGAGAAAATCGAAATAGATAGAGACATGAAAAACATCATGCTAGTTGGTGATGGTATGGACCGTACAATCATCACCAATAACAGAAACGTACCTGATGGTTCCACGACTTATGGATCTGCCACGTTCGGTATATCATAATAAATCATATATATAAGACATTTTATTAAACTTCAGATATTGTATAATTTATGTCTTGCATGTTGATATTTATTAATTAGTCGACATCTAGGTGTGTCCGGAGATGGATTTTGGGCACGGGACATGACGTTCGAGAACACGGCAGGACCACATAAACATCAAGCCGTGGCATTGAGAGTGAGCTCGGATTTGTCTATATTTTATCGGTGTAGTTTCAAAGGATATCAAGATACTCTTTTCACACATTCGCTTCGTCAATTCTACCGCGATTGTCATGTTTATGGTATTATATATTTATATGATTTGCTTAAGGTTATATTCATATAGAAACTAGTCATGTGTGACCATATATTGATTAATAATTTGGGGAGATTTTTTGGATAGGTACAATTGATTTCATATTTGGCGACGCGGCTGCTGTTTTCCAAAACTGTGATATATTTGTGCGACGGCCTATGGATCACCAAGGCAATATGATCACAGCTCAAGGAAGAGAAGATCCACATGAAAATACGGGTAAACTACTATCAAAGCTGAAATCGTATAGAACCAATCCATACTTTGGTTTACCAACCTGAACCGGGTTTGACCGATACTGTATATATATATATTCATGGTTAACGTTAACCGGCTCTTGATGCCTTTGTTTAATGATATTTTGAATATAGGCATTACGATCCAACACTCACGGGTCAGGCCAGCACCAGAATTCGAGGCGGTTAAAGGCCGGTTTAAGAGCTACCTGGGGAGGCCATGGAAGAAGTACTCTCGAACGGTGTTTCTCAAGACTGATCTTGATGGTTTGATTGATCCGAGAGGGTGGAGAGAATGGAGAGGCGATTTCGCTCTATCGACTTTGTATTATGGCGAGTTTTTGAATACAGGAGTTGGTGCAGGGATTGGTAGAAGGGTAAACTGGCCGGGATTTCACATTCTTCACGGCGAGAATGAGGTTTCTCCGTTCACCGTCAGTCGGTTTATTCAAGGAGATTCTTGGATCCCTATCACCGGTGTGCCGTTTTTTTCCGGTGTTTGAGTCGGTCAAGATAATATCAACGTGAACTTATGTTTTACAATATTTATGTTTCTTAAAACAACAAATAAAAAGAATATTTATGTTTTACTTACATATTGTTTTGTTTTTGGACACCATGTTTTACATATTTTTCTTCTTGCTTAGATTAACAAAATCGTCTCATCTTTCTATATAAGAAAAAATGTGAAAAACCCTTAAAATTATGAAAAATGCAATATGTACTTCGATCTAAAAGATAGCAAAATAATATTCTGTTTAATTAAAAAATATATACCCCAAAAATCTTTTCTCTCATTATTAAGAAAATCACATAGTCTTTCCTTTTCGCGTACAATTGTACATTTTCCTTTACTGTTTTTTTGTAAAGTCTTCTAGGTTAAGTTTCTAGATCATGTATATAAATATAATAAGGTCTTCTTGGGACTCATGAATAAACTCAGAAAACCTTTTTCATACACTACTTTCAGTTTCTGACGCTCTCTTTCTCAATCTCCTCCGTCAAGAACCATAACAGAATGGACATCAAAGAAAATTCTAAAAAAACAAAGCCATATATCAGATGAATGTGTTTGGACCATCATCAGTGTTTTTCTCTTTAGTTGGATTGTGATTTTATTTTTGTTCCATGGAAGAGATCAAAATCTGAAGAGAGTTTATGTTCCGAATATGCCAATAGGTTTTATGAATTTTACAATGTTTAAAATAAGTGAAACTCGTTTTAGCACATGATGGGATTTAACGGTAAAAGTACCCGAAAAACTTCCTGGTTTTATGTATGTGTCTTCATGGAGACCATCAAGCTTCTTTACTTCACAAAGATATCACCAAAGCTACTTCAACCGTAAAACGGTAAAAAACATCATCTTCTTTTTTGGGTTCAATATTATTTGCTTTTTGTTTTTATGTATGAAAAACTAAGAACAACAAATCTTTTACTTTGATCAGTTACGAGCATCTCCAACCTTGTTGGCCGAGAGGGCTGATGACATATACGTGCAATGAAGGCGAGTTGCGATATGGTTCGAGATCTCAAGGGATTACAACAACTGTGTTTGGGAACCCTATAACTATCAGTACTAGTCTCTTTGTTAGATTTTTAATATTTAATATGAAGATTAGAGCTTCTTAACTTGTGTTTTCGTTTCGAACTTGTTGTCTAATTTATTTTGAATAATATTGCATTCAAATAAAATTTCATTGCTAAATTGCATAACTGTGAAAACAAAACCAAACAAAACATACTATTCAATCAAAATCGACTCGGGGACAATGCAATCAGAAGCCAGAGGAATGGACTAGGGATGAGTAAGACGCATTCTCGTCCGAAGCAGTCCTCTTATCCCCGGCGATATCTCTAGTCACCTTTCTGTTTCTGGTCTTGAACACTACTCCATGGTCTAAACCAGTCAATTCACACAATTCCAACCTCTGAGATTGGGTTGATTCCATGTCAGCTTCCCAACAAGACTCTGATATTATTTCTGTCACTTTCTCAATCTTGTCCTCTGTTACCAAGATTCCGTTTTGAAGGAGCGCAAGATAGACTTGATCCGCTGCCTCCTTACGAATCTGGAGTCATTCGAACGCAAAAAAAAAAAAAAGTGAGGGGAAAGGTGTAAACCAAAATGCTTTCAAGATGTAGATTGAATGTGTATGAACTCGAACCTTTGGGTATCGGTGGGCAAGGAATCCTAGAAGCTGAGAGAAGGCTTGTTTGCTGATGGGTTCTGAGACTGACGCGATATATCCAAGTATTACAAGGCCTGCTTTTAACTTTGTGAAATCTTTTGAAGCTCGTAGTTCCATGGCTAGAGAATCCATGACACCCACGTAGAAACTCAACGTATAAGCCTGAAATATAATGACAGATTAGCTTTATGTAGAATGTGTTTAGAATCGTTCTACAAGCTTTGGCAATATCTATAGAAAGAGGTAAAACTCTAAAACCAACCTCTTGATTCAGAAAAATCTTGCTGCCGAAGAGGTCCCCAATAGTCTGTAAAAAGAAATGTGTTAAGACATAACCACATAAAACCTAGAGGTTAATATATAAGGTGGCGTATTTACCTTTAGACAGGGCACGATAACTCTGTCGCATTTCTTGTACTCTTGAAGTATCCAGAGGATGTCGTCGCACATCGCAGATTCTCTGGATTGTTGTTTTTTAACTTCACATTCCCTCATATACTCTAGCAATGCAGAGAGCGAAGCCTTTTTAAGCGAATCTTGTAATCCTCCAATCGAAATTACTAATCCGGACATCACTTCTTTGCTGTAACAATGGAATTCTAATAACTGAACAAAACGTGGGAAAGAGAAAGTCGGTACCTACAAAGGAAGATAATAACTTATAGTTTAGATAAATCCTTTGAAACCTACAAAGGAACCAAGTCTTCAAGATCTGCTTACCGCCCATTGTAATTTTGCGTTGTTGGGAAGAATATCTTCAAGTTTTTCTCTATGAGGTATGAAAGGGACGGTAACAGTTTTGTGATACAAAATCCTTTGAAGAACTTTCGCAGCTATTTCTCTTAATTTATCCATTTTCTCCACTCCTTGCTTCAAAATACCTCCAATTAGGCGGGTTGCGAGATTTGAATCGAAAAGTAATGACGTTTCATTGTTATGATCGGCCGCTGAATTCGTGCCGACTTTCTTACAGAGGATATATGTACATTTCTCAAGGCCATGGATTGCAGCTTCACGAACCCAAGAACCTACATCACCTCTGTTATCAACTGAATAGTCATCAAGAGCTTTCAGTAAAGTATCCATCACCTCTGTCTTGATAAGCAGAAAAAGAGAAAGGTCATCGTTTTCAGGAGCACTAGCACTTTGCTGAGTTAGAGTCTCACACACAGATGTGAGTCCCTTTACAGCATTCACACGTGCCTCTGCATCTCTGTCTTCAGGGTTCACCTGCTTGGAAGAAAAAACATCCATCAAAGTCAATTAATTTATTCTGTTTCCTAAGAATTGCAACTGATGTAATGAAGTCATATGTTGTCTTCTTTACCTCTATCTTACACGCACTGCAGAGCTTCAAAACTACATCCTTCCATTTTGCAGTCAATATTTCATATGGCAGGACACCAAGTGCAAGTGCAGAACCTCTTCGAACAGCTACATTTGGGTCCGTTAGATGTTTAAGGTGTTTTGATATTAAATCAACAGTTTTTTTATCATTGCCAACGAGATAGGATTGCACAAGCTGTTTAACAGCACTGACAGCTGCATTCTGTATAATAAGTGAAACTTGTCAATTAATGAATTATGCTAACACGATGAAAATAAATAAACTTCATGACATTTAGAAAGATAGGTACCTGTATTTGAGAATTGGGATGTCTTAAATTCTCAGTGAGAGTATCTAGCAGGATCCGCTCAGTTCTCTCAGCTAATGTCACATGTGATAACGAGATACATTCGATAAACCGTGAGACAGCCAGTCGCATTATTTCTCCACCTTTCCCACGGTAAAGGCGTGCTTTTTCTATGGCGGGTACTAGTCCAGCCATACGTTTATGGCTATCTGTAAAATGTGAGTGCATCAGGGCATTAATTATAAGCGATAATGATGCCAATCATCAAACTGTGTTTATTCCCTCCCCGTATAGAAAATCAACCTCAAGCACAGTCCGAGTACATCTACGATGATAAGGTTTAGATTCCAAGATGGTTGGTTCCTATCTCTGGTTTCTATAAGAAATGATCTTTACTTGAATATGAAAAGATGCTACACAAGCCAAAGTTGAGAAGTATATGGTACCCACCAGCAGAAAGGACATAGCCACACTGGTGCAGAGCTAACACAACCTCTCCAGCTGCTAATGTTGCACCATGGCGCATGCACAAATCGGTGGAAAGGGTACAAGGAACTAGTTTCTCCAGCACATAGTTGGCAAAGTGCTCAGGTTCATACTTAACAAGGGCAGCAAGAGCTTCTGCAGCAAGTTCTCTCAAGCTCTTATCCTGGAACCATAAAATTGAGTAGTAAATGTAATATGGAAGTTACAATTAGGAACAACAACTTGAGCAGTTCCCAATCAAATTATTGGCTCTTATGGGTTGTTGGATTTCGAAATTGGCTTGACGACCAGTTAAGAGAAACCTTTTTGACATTGAGAATAAGCAGGACCTTAAGAGATATTAGATTTGCAGAAACATCAGAGCCGAACTATTAATATCAGACAGAGTCTATGGTAAGCATACCCAGTGGCAGATCTTGTTGTTAAGCAATTCGTCCACAAACGGATAAAGATACCCTTCATATTGAGCAATGGAAACAGCAACCTGAAGGTAAGAGTTCACCCGAGAAGAAAGGGAGAAATAGTCAGCTATATTCACTATGTCAATCCCATGAGGGTAATTTCCTTGTCTTCCAACGTTCTCTTGGAAAGCAGCGGCAGCAGCCCTTCTACAGTTCACCTGATAAATCAAATCAATAAACTTTACGTACTGAAGAGACCAACAAAAACAGAATTCTTCAAATCAAGCAGGAAACGGCAAACAAATTATAGCCAAACAGGTATTAGTACCTCTCTATCGAAGCAACCCACTATCAACAAATCTGGAGCCAGCTGATCCAGCACGTTTTTCATATCTTTGTGGGAATAGGCACGTCCAAATGCCCAACATACATAGGCAGCTGCATCACGCACATGAGATCCAACACTGTGCGGACCTCTACGGACATCATAATGGAGTGCCTGTATATGATATTTATATGTAAACAGTAAATCCATAAACTTCTGCATAACTGAGGTGAGTGATGCCATTGCTTTGTATGCGTTGATTAGATAAATAATAATCATGTGCATGGGATAGAGAATGACCTTCACAATAACTGGAATGACTTGTGGGAAACTTCTAGGCAATAGTAACCCTCTACGAGCCAATTCAGCCAAGGCCAAACAACCCCCATGCCATGAACCATCTCCCTGAATATCATGAAAATCACAATTACTGTCAGCTCGACAATGCCTGCGTTTAGATTGTAGCAACTGCAAGTCATGCTACCAGCTATCCATTATGGGTACCTCTCCTGGTGAAAACAGCTCCAATACAGATGACAGCACCTCTTCAGAAAGAACAGATGTTAGTCGTGAAGTCACACGGCCTATACCCTTTGCTGCAGACCAACGAACCACAGTGTCCTAAACGATTCAGAAAATTCTAAATTAGAAACGGCAATGCTTGTAAATATAGTAACATGCAAAATTGTATGGTAGGCAACTGAAAATTTTATGTGACGAAAAGTTCGCATCAGATACCAACTAAGGCCTAACACACTTTTATGTGGCTTGGTGCAAAGCAGCGTACTTTTACTCAAACTATCATGTTGTTATCTAGTCGTATAAGTTGAGAAGTAAACACCTCTAGTTATCAGCCTAACAGTAGTATCTCACCCTTTAAACATACCGTGTCCCTCAAACCAGAGAGCAGCATTTCAATTATCTCTTCTAAGATATCAGGAACGTCCATATCTTCATCCTCTTCGTCATCTGAACTTTCTTGATGTGAGACCGCAGTCATAGCATGATCAGGGGCCAATCTTTGGGGTGAACTGGTAGATATATTCTTAGAAAGAGAGGCCGTTTGAGACTGTAAGGTAATTCAATAAACAAGTTTTCGATGACAAACTGAGAATGACTACCAAATATTATGTCAATTAAGAGCATACACCATAATTTCTAATATACCAAAACCCATGAAGAGGAAGTTGCTATTCGCTCTACTATCATAAAAGCTAAAAGGTATGTACCACATAGCGCCAGGTAGGTGAGCGATGAGGAAGACAAACAAGCCCTATCCTTTGAGTTAACTTGATCAAATACTTGCGAAGCAGAGGACTTTTAGCTGCCGCATTTGATTTGCTTAGCACGGTCACATCATTCAAAACAGTAGGAAGCACATCTAGCAAGACTTTCCGGCTAGCGGTCTGCCAATGATAGTAGACATATAAGATCCAGATGCAAAATGCAACAACTTGATAAAATCTAGCAATAACTCGTACAAGATAATGACAGACAAATCATTTCGAATATGTACTTTACTGCTATCTTCATATGTCTGACGTTTTCAGTATGAACCATTATTAAATCAAAAGTGAACAACTCTAGGTTACAAACAGAAACCTTAAAAATGGCAGCAAGAGCCTCCATCACACCAAGCAAGCGAAAGTGGTTCACAACACTATCTTCCTTAGAGGATAAAACTCCATGTGTCCACTCGATAAAACTGAAAAGGACATGCCACAATACAACAAAGAAAAGTTAGTTCATCCATTCAACCTGAGTAATTCGTACAGGTTACAAGAGTAAAAGAGCAGTTTATAAACAATGTTATTGGTGAAGTCAAGCGTCCAAACAGGAACAAAGTGAAAACACATATACGAAACTCAAAACGGAAACACTGACGGTGACATGAACAGACCTTGTAAACGCCTTTCCCATATCGGGACGCGTTAAAAGCTTAGAGAGAAGCAATCCCGATATCCTGCGCATCGGTCCAGCATTGCAAAGATAGTCCTTACAGAAACCTAAAATCTTCAATACCAAAGGAGCAAGATCGTCCACACCAAAGCTCTTATCATTTGCAATGCTTGTATCAACAGAAGAAATATCAAACGGGACCAACACAAGTATCGAAAGCCACAAAAGAGTAACACATTTGGCCTCCATTTCTCCAGTGCTTTCTTGCCTCAAGGAAGAAACAGAACTCGTGCTATGGCACTTCTCTAGGAGCGCCACAGCGAGTTCCAGATCGGATACTTGATGCGGAAAGAACTTGATAACAGCTTTGTACCCACAGACTGTAACTAAAGCATATATAATAATGCTTATTGGCTTGATAATTTCAAGAATCTCATCAGGTTTCGCTTCTAATTCAACTGTTTTCGAGCGAATGATAAACATTAATGGAGAAACTATACTCTCTAAGTAAGGTTCCACTAGTTGACCTTGCTCCTGATATCTATCCATCTACAAACAATACAACCAAAAATAAGATCAGAATATGAAAAATTTCCCAGAGACACAGGTCGATCAAGTAGAGTACGAAGCTTACGATGGATCGGATCTTCCGAACAGAAGAAGGATCAACGACACGACCATTCGAAACAATATCATCGAGAAGAGATTTAACGAGCTTCCATTCTTGCAGAAAGTATCTCAGTAAAACTCTCTCCTTCGAATCATGCTCGTCGTCTTCTTCCTCTTCTCCATTCACACCCGCCGATTCGATTTTGATATTCTCCGGCAACTTTTCCTCTTCTTCTCCTCTAGCTGCCATTACTGTCACTGTCAAACTTGAAATCTGGAAGAGAAATGGGATTCACAACGGAGGCGAATTCAATAAATTCCCGCCCTATAAAATTTTCCGTTCGCCGACAAAATTTTCTCAGTGTAGAACTGAAAAACTCAGGCGTTTAAGAGCGATCGGTGAAGACGATGACTTCATTAGGCCGATTTAAGGCCCACTATATAATTTTGGGCTTATATGACCCATTCATTTGGGTCCGTCTGAATTTATTAATTTTTACTGAACCGGACTTTTTAAACCGGATAAAACCAATCAATTACAAGTTACAACCAGTTGGTTGGTAGGTGTGGTCTGTGTGGATAACAATATATATATTTTCCTTGAATTGTTGCTTTCGGAATTTTTATAAATTCTAAAATCAGCAAATTTTTTTCCCCATATATGATGAAACTCTTCTTCATTTTTTACACATTTTTTCGTTATTAAGAAAAGGAAAAAACAAATTTTTATTATGGCGGAAAATCCAAAGACTATATTTTGGAAAAAAATGTAATAAAAATTTTGCGAAAGGCATAGAGGATCACTAAACTCTTAGCCTCAATCAGCGGTCACGATGATAATCCTTTAATAAGATCCAACGGTCAGATTTGATCCAACTTGTCCCTTAGCGAATACGAAGAGATGGCGAAATTTTGTTTGATTGGCTAAAAATCTTCACACACTGATAAAATAAGTTGCAGAGAGTCTCTCATTTCATTTCTTCTTCACCATTTAGCTTCCTTCTCTCTACAACAAAAGAGAGCGAAAATCAATGGCTTCAACTTCTTCTCTCGCTCTCTCTCAAGCTCTCTTAGCTCGTGCTATCTCTCACCATGGCTCTGACCAGCGTGGTGTTTCCTTACCAGCTTTCTCTGGACTCAAATCCACCGCCTCACGAGCCTCCTCGGCTTCGTCTCGTAGACGTAACGCTGCATCCATGAGCAAAATCCGATCTCTACGTCCTCTCGTTCGCGCTACAGCTGTTGAGACAGTCGAGCCGACTACTGATTCGTCTATTGTTGACAAATCGGTCAACTCGATTAGGTTTTTGGCTATTGATGCGGTTGAGAAGGCGAAATCTGGTCATCCTGGTCTTCCTATGGGCTGTGCTCCGATGGCTCACATTTTGTATGATGAAGTCATGAGGTATAACCCCAAGAACCCGTACTGGTTTAACCGTGACCGATTCGTTCTATCTGCTGGACATGGATGTATGTTGCTTTACGCGTTGCTTCATCTTGCTGGCTACGACAGTGTCCAGGTCCGTGATCTCTTCTTTAGCTTACTGATCTGATCATAGTTGAAGAATGTAGTAACTCTAGTGGATGATTTACCTGTGAAAATTTCGTAGATTCAATCTGTTTTGATGTTCTTCTGGATGGGTTTGTTTATTAGGAGGAAGATTTGAAGAACTTCCGTCAATTGGGAAGCAAGACACCAGGACATCCTGAGAATTTCGAAACTCCTGGAATTGAAGTCACTACTGGTTTGAAATTTTGTTTCTTTTGTTTATGGTTCATGTAAACAACAGTAGCTTTGTGTCTGTGTTTACAATTGTGCTCTGTCTGCTTTGGTTGCTATGCAGGTCCTCTTGGACAAGGAATTGCGAATGCTGTTGGTTTAGCTCTTGCTGAGAAGCACTTGGCTGCTAGATTCAACAAACCCGATGCTGAAGTTGTCGACCACTACACGTAATATATGTCCATACTTATGTCATCATTCTTGGTTTGTATGTAGCTCTGATATTTGAAATACTGTTTTTGATTGATTGTTTAGATATGCGATCCTTGGAGATGGTTGTCAGATGGAGGGTATTTCAAATGAAGCTTGCTCTCTAGCTGGCCATTGGGGACTTGGAAAGCTCATTGCTTTCTACGATGACAATCACATTTCCATCGATGGAGACACAGAAATTGCATTCACTGAGAACGTGGACCAGCGTTTCGAAGCCCTTGGATGGCATGTTATCTGGGTGAAGAATGGAAATACTGGGTATGACGAGATCCGTGCTGCCATTAAGGAAGCTAAAGCTGTTACCGACAAGCCTACATTGATCAAGGTAACTACACAATCTCTTAACTGTATTTGGTTTAAAGACCTTTGATATTGATTTACCATTTATCCTGTATCCCAATGAATATGCAGGTCACTACTACAATTGGTTATGGGTCTCCCAACAAGGCAAACTCATACAGTGTCCACGGAGCTGCACTTGGTGAGAAGGAAGTTGAAGCTACCAGAAATAACCTTGGATGGCCATATGCGCCATTCCAAGTACCTGATGAAGTTAAGAGGTAAGTAAATTGAAGCAAAGATGTCTGTTTTTTTTTTGCTATGGAATCTGCTTTGATGGCTCACTGTCTGCTTTGCAATTTTCTAGCCACTGGAGCCGTCACACACCTGAAGGCGCTGCTCTTGAAACTGACTGGACTGCAAAGTTTGCAGCGTATGAAAAGAAGTATCCAGAGGAAGCTGCAGAGTTGAAATCTATTATCACTGGTGAATTACCTGCTGGCTGGGAGAAGGCTCTACCTGTAAGTAGAACTCTCTTTGTACTCTGTACAATCCGATTGGTATTCTTGATATGGGTTTAAATAACATCTTCCTTTTTCCATTTTTAGACATACACACCAGAGTCTCCAGGTGATGCCACCAGAAACCTGTCACAGCAATGTCTTAACGCACTTGCTAAAGTTGTTCCCGGTTTCCTTGGTGGAAGTGCTGACCTTGCATCTTCCAACATGACATTGCTGAAAGCATTTGGCGACTTCCAAAAGGCCACACCTGAAGAAAGAAATCTTAGGTTTGGTGTTAGGGAGCACGGAATGGGGGCCATCTGCAACGGCATTGCCCTTCACAGCCCTGGTCTTATCCCTTACTGTGCAACTTTCTTTGTGTTCACTGACTACATGAGAGGTGCCATGAGAATCTCGGCTTTGTCTGAAGCTGGTGTTATCTATGTTATGACCCATGACTCTATTGGTCTTGGAGAGGATGGACCAACCCATCAGCCCATTGAGCACATTGCCAGTTTCCGTGCAATGCCCAACACTCTGATGTTCCGTCCTGCTGATGGAAATGAAACAGCCGGTGCATACAAGATCGCTGTCACCAAACGCAAGACCCCATCTATCTTAGCTCTGTCTAGACAAAAGCTTCCTCAACTTCCAGGTACATCCATTGAAGGCGTCGAGAAGGGTGGATACACAATTTCTGACAACTCTTCTGGTAATAAACCCGATGTGATCTTGATTGGAACTGGATCTGAGCTAGAGATTGCTGCACAAGCTGCTGAGGTGATTAGGAAAGAAGGCAAAACCGTTAGAGTTGTTTCTTTCGTATGCTGGGAACTCTTTGACGAGCAATCAGATGCATACAAGGAGAGTGTTTTGCCATCTGATGTATCAGCTAGAGTTAGTATCGAAGCAGCTTCGACATTCGGATGGGGAAAGATTGTTGGAGGCAAAGGAAAGTCCATTGGTATTAATTCGTTCGGGGCTAGCGCACCAGCACCTTTACTCTACAAGGAGTTTGGTATCACCGTTGAAGCTGTTGTCGATGCGGCTAAGTCATTATTCTAAGAGATTTCAGATCAGACCATCTTCTCTTTGGTGGGTTTGTCTGAAACTTGATTTGGAAACAAGGCTATTCACAAACATTGTCTCATATCTCAAAATAAAATGCAACAAGACACAAAGACTTTCACTCTTTTTTTTTTTTTTTTTTTTTTTGTTTCTTGTAATTTCGGGTCAACATAGATTTTGGGTTTGAGAAGAGAAACGATTTAGAAAGACAATGTAAGACTCCTATAATCATTTGTGCAATGTTAAATGCTTAAATTTCAGCAAACTTTCCAGCAATTTTTTCTTGGGTGTATACACAAAAATTACCCAACATTAAACACACACAAGCATTGGTGAGAATATTCGTGGACAAAGAATTATGGTTTGGTTCTTGTCGAGTTATATCTACATTTGGGTCCCATATTTATCATAAGAGGAGATATTGAAGGTATGGTTAAGTTTCTACCTTACATATCCAAATATCCATATCCTAAAGAAAAGAAAGCTACGTAATGTCACCATGATTCATGACTGATAACAAGTGGGACCCACTAGTTTCGAATATCCCTGGAGAGCCATGAATATTATTATGCTACAAGAATGAAGCATATTCGGATAGTGCAAACGATCAAAGAAAAAGATTGCGAAATTTATTAACAACGTAGCTCAACGAAATGTGAAAGAGTTTGTTAATAGGATATATATATCCTAATATATATATGATGATATGAATTTGGAAAATTATCAGATGATAGTATAATATGCTAATAAAGTTTATGATATGCATCAATTTACAAAAATATATGCATAATTGTGTATAAATAAATTAGGGCCAGTTGCAAAAATGCAACTTTTGGTGTGTACATTTGCAAAAATACCATTTAGAGGTGTCAATTTGTTAAAATGCCACTAATTATGGATTTTTAAAGTCTAAATCTTAAAATTATAAATCCTAAAAAAAAATTTTAACCCTTAAAACCCCTTAAACCCTCAAAACTAAACTCTAATACAACATAGTTAACCAAAACTTAAATGATATAATGAAAAAATAATACTGAAAAAGACATTTTTGCAAAAATTTTGAAAATTTGGCATTTTTGAAAAGTGGCATTTGAAAAATGACATTTCTAATTAAATTATTAGGTGTTTGCAGACGGGCAGTACGCCACACACACTATTGTATATGAAAGTTCAATTAGTGTATATCACTAATATAGAATAATCTGAATTATTTTTCATCAAAATATTAAATGCATCTGAAAATGCATATAGCTGTCCATTTTGCTGACTTGTATAAAGAATGAAATTCCGCGATTGATATATGAAAATTCAATTAATGTATATCATTTTCAGATGCATTTAGTATTTTGATGAAATTTTTTCATATTATTCTATATTAGTGATATACATTAATTGAATTATCATATGCAATAGTTTATCTCTATGATAATCTCACCAATAACCTTGTCACTCTGACCATTCCAGTGGAAAAAAACCCGCTTCATCAACCCACATGAGATTTATTATCTTTGTGCATGCGCGGTTCAGTTGTATCACACCTTCATGTTGATGGATGCTTTCAAAGGGATAATTTGCTTCTATCTTTCAGGTACAAAGGAGGTCCTCCAATACCAAGAAAATTGATATGTCGATGATTTGATAGTAAGAGCTATAGTGTGAAGGTTTATTCACTCTGCCTTACGTTGACATACAATAAAGGCAAAAGTACTACCATCATAAGGTTGAACAGACATGTATTTTGCAACTGTGTTTTAAGCTTTGAACAACAACTGCAGACCATTTAGAGTGTTTATGGAAAGTAAGTCTTAAATACATGTTTTGTTCCCTTCTGATATGGATTATTTATGTGTCAGGTTTCAATTAGTCAATTTTATGAGAAGGTTTGTGATGAGAGAAGGGTATCAAAAGAGAAGATGTGCTCACTCTACTCAAACCTTTTCTCTTTGTCCTTGTATTGAATGATGATATATCCCACTGTTTGATTCAGAGATGTAACGGTTACTCCATGTTTGATATGTATAAGCAGACTCGCATATGGCAATCCTTCCAGACAAGGAAATGCATACTCTTGGATCCTTCATCTCACAAAAGCCTTGAGGAATGATGCCTTCAAATAGACCAGGATGTAAGTATCTTGAAATCTCTCACTGTTTCATGAACTTCAAATAGACCAGGAAGTTCCATGCAAATGTGAAGCCGTTTGCATAGAACTTAGAAAGGTGAATATTTCTCTGTTTTTAATGTTTTTCGACCCGATCTCTCTCTCTCTCTGCTTCTCTGAATGCAATTGGGTTTGTAGCTGGGAGCTACTGTTGAGGAAGGAGTAGAGTATTGTGTGATAACTCCACCAGAAAAACTGAAAACAAATTAATACATACGATGATCATTCTCTCTAGCTGCATCTGCAGATGTTTTAATCACCATTAAAGATCCTTCTTGCACGAGACAAACTTTCCCTGATTACTTTGAAGTCCTTGAGTCACAACGCACTAAACCACAGTTGTCTTTTTTTCTTCGTCCATTACTCGATTTTGTCTTTTGTAACATTTTCAGACCCGAGTAATTTACTTTGTAATCCGGGAAATGCAATCCCTGAAATCTGTTTTGGTAACATATATAGTATAGGATTGGTTTAATTAAATTTGGTTGATTCCTCAATAAGTTGCCTCATAACTACCTGCCAGACTATTATTTGGTAAACCGGCCGTTTAGAATTGGAAATGTATGCAATAGAATTAGGTAATATACTTACTGTTCGTAGTTCTTTAAAAGCTATTAAGCTGCAGAGAAGACGTAAATCACTGAGAAAGATAAATGAAACATTAACCAGTCTGAAAGATTACATAAACAAGTTTGTTACCTAAATTCAAAATCTCATTGTAAGTTTGTAACCCATCAAAACTAGAGAAAACAGATAAAAAGAGCCAGAACTTAAGTTGCAATGCAGCAAATGAAATGGACGTTCTTGAAGGACTTTTAACAGCTCTATGCTTCTTAAGCCACAAGAGTGCTTGCAGTAGTGGACTCGCTGCAAAAGTAAGAATGAGAAATGGGATTAAAATTCAAAGTAAAGATTATACCCGAGATCTTTAAGAAACTATTTCAGTGTCTAAGTACTTACTACTTCCAGACGGGTGGGAGCTTCTTGGTCTTCTTGTAATAACGGGCAAGACGGTGGATTCTGCTCTCAACAAGAATCAACCTGAACTTGGAGTCCTTGTCTTTCCTGTTCCTCTCAAGATGCTTGCGGATAGCAACTGCTTTCTTGATCAAGTGATACAGATCCTCAGGGATCTCTGGAGCAAGACCTTGAAGAAATCACAAATGATATCTTAGTTACCTTGAATGTTTAGTCTACCAAACAAAGAAACAAGAAGAATCTAGCCAGGATAAAAAATGTACCATGAGCTTTGAGAATTCTCAGAATCTTGTTTCCGGTAACGCTCTTCACCTGTGGGATTCCGTGAGAGTCACGAAGAATGACACCAATCTGAGATGGAGTCAAACCCTTCTTTGCAAACTTGCAAATGGACTCATCAACCTAATTGTTCATCAAAACAAACATCAGAACCAGTCAGATTAAACACATTACTCTCAAAACAGCATCAAGTAACCTCATATAGATAGAGACCAGCAACAAACATCACTCTTAGTCACAATACTCATCAAGAGATAAAACCACCAAAAGGAATTATCACAATAAGCTAGTAATCATCAAAGTTACATTACTTATACTATGATTACAATTTCGAAATAAACCCAATCTTCAAATTCCATATCCTAAACAAGGATTAAGCCTATGGTTACCATTTTGAGACGCAGCATTTCACATTTCAAGCAAATCGAACAATGAAAACCAAACAGAAATCTAGATTTGTTAAACGAATCTTACATCCTGAGCAGTTGTTTTGAGCCAACTCGGAGATGACCGCTTGTACGGCAAAGCAGAAGCTGAGATTCCCTTACTACAAAACACAAAAACAGATACGAAGCATATAAGAGAACAAGTTTTTCAATCGAAACTCAATCAGATACGAGGAAGAAATGAAAGTTACGAACCCTCTCGAATGCATACGCCCCATGACTGCGACTGTACACGGAGCTTCCTTTCTCTGAGATTGTTCTCTCTCGGTTTTCTCCGGCTGCGACTGCGCTAAAGAGTATGCAAAAACCCTAATTGCTCTCTATTTATATAGTCTCTTAGGGTCGTGTCTTTGTCTTTAACAGGCCCATTACAAAAGGACGCATTATGACCCATGTATAACCCACAAGTAAAACGACGCCGTTGCAAAAGGATTGACCAGATAGGAATGGTATTTGTCAATAGTTTTAGTTTTACAAAATTTTATATTCAAAGATAACATCAGCTTGAGTTATAGTACATAATTACTGTATGTCTTAATTTTTTTTTGTTTTGTAGAATATTGGATGTAGAAGAATGACATCCAAATATTCTGATTTTGGCGTAATTAATCATGAACCTTATTTAAAGAGAGGTGCAAATTGAAAACTAATCTCTTTTGATTAAATAAAATGTGTTACATTATTGTCTTGTTGTATATAAAATCCGACTTGACGCATACCGGATTCTTACACACACAAGAAAGAAAAGAAGAAGAAATCAGTTTCACTTTATACGATACGGATTGACAATGTATCTAGACACAAAAATAGTGATAATTAACCGATAATTAATTCAACTTCAAGACATTACACATTAACCTCACAAACGACTATTTAACACATGGCACATGAAAGTTTTATTTTTTTCTAACGGCTACACACAGAATCAAGTTCCAATTAAAAAATCGAATCAAGAACATTTAACACTCTATAGAACCAAAACCATATACCTAAAGAAATACTAAAACGTCTTGTTTAAGTTAAAAGGCTATGTATAAATACAAAGTTGAGAATCCCAAAGAAGAAGTAATAAATGAGAGAAAAAGAGAATGAAGGACACGTGATGATTGGGTTAAACAAATGTCAACGCAAAGTCGTCCAATTCTTAAAGCCAAACCCTCACCCATTTATTAACCTAACTGCCTAACCGTCTTGTCATCACCTTCCTCTTTATATACAAACATTTCTTCTCCTTAAAGAAAACACATTTCAGATTTTATCTAAAGAAAGACATCAAAGAGAAGAAAATACGATCATGAAGCTCGTGTGGTCGCCGGAAACTGCCTCTAACGCTTACATCCACACCGTTAGAACTGTAAGAATACTCCAAATCATGGTGCATATATATTTGTTATATCATCTTCAACTTCTAACATATTTTTCGTAAAAGAACTTCTTAGATTTGTATATATGAATTACGATTCGATAGTTATAACGATATTTTGTTGTTGTTTGACACGATCCTTTTTATATGTGATTGTTGTTTAAGAAGATCATTGATGCATATACAATTGCTAAATTAGTATTCTTACAAGAAATTCTTGAATTGTAACGATAGAGTTTTTACAATAATTTTGTTGTTTGAACGATCTTTTTTGTATATGATTTGTTTAAATGACGATCTTGATGAATATGAATTATAATCTTGATCTTATTATTATTTTTTAACTTTGTTTACGTTTCTTGAAGTGTAAAATCTACAAAGAATCGAGTGTGGCGGAGTATTTATCGGCTACGGCGGCTGGATGGAACATGAGACTGATCGTCGAGACTTGGACACGTGGAGATCCGATCGCCACCAGCGTCGGACTCGCCGTCGCGGCGATCCACACGTGCGGAAGACACGTGTGCATAGTTCCTGACGAAGAGTCAAGATCGGAGTACGAGGACGTCATGAAGAGAGCCGTCACGAGCGAAGCGACGGAGGTTATGGTCGGAGAATCGCCGGAGGATGTGGTAGAGAGACTCTCCGGAGTTGATTTCATGGTGGTGGACTCGAAACGTCGTGAGTTCGTTAAGGCGTTGGGATTAGCGAACACGAGCAAAATGGGTGCCGTTTTGGTGTGTAAAAACGCGACGCAGAAATCAATCCCTGGGTTTAAATGGCACGGTGTTTTGAGAAGAGGCACACGTGTGGTGAGATCGGTGTTTTTACCCGTTGGGAGAGGGTTAGATATCGCACACGTGGGAGCTAGTGGTTGCAGTGATTTGAAGATGAATCCTAGCCGTTGGATTAAACACATCGATCCTCGCTCTGGAGAGGAACACTTGTTCAAACGTTAACTGACAAAATTTCGGTACTAACAAGAACATAAAAGGATAAGATTTTTAAGCTCCTTTTTAATTAAATATGGTAAAAATGGACATCAAATCTCTTGTGTTGTCTTTTGTTCGTGTATATTTCGGAAAGTTTTGTTGTTAGTTTTTTATGGGATTATTATCCCAAAATGGAAAACACAAAATTTATACGTTTTAGAAATGTCACAAATCTCAAATCTAATAATTATTTCTATAAATCATTTCTGGTCCGGTATGTCTAATAATAATCAGAACCACATAATTTTATATCTTTGTTTTGCATGCACATTAAAAACATTTACTTTTGCAATTGAAAAAGGAAAAACTTTTCTTTTACATAAAAACAATTTTTTTATTTCTATAAATTTTATATATGTCAAAACAGGAAATACATTAGAAAAAAGTTTCAAAACTTTGAATACCAAGAGAAAATAATTAATTAAATTGTCTAAATAAACGAAATTATCAAAAAAGAAAAAGATATAGTTTTAGTTTATATTTCAATCTCTCTCCGTTATAGTCCAAAAGAAAACTCTCTCTCTCAATCTATATTTCATTCTTCTCCTCCTTGATCAATATACCAATGGAGAAACACTCCTCCTCCTCCTCGTCGTCATTATCATCATCAACAACAACATCACCATTATCAATTGATGCAAGAAGCAAGAAGGTCCAAAATTCGATCAATGAAAATTGCATCAGCAAGCTTCCTAACGATATAATGCACATGATTCTCTCAAGACTGTCCACCGAAGAAGCGGTTAAGACAAGTGCCGTATCGAGGCAATGGGTGGATTTATGGAGATGTAGGCCAACTCTCGAATTGGATATGAGAAAGCTCATGCACACAACCCCTACTAGGCTTATGCACGAAGTTTCTATTGAGTTCGCTAGTTCAATGACTAAGGTTCGTTAACTTTTCCTTTCTCAATCCTTTTAATCATATTGTTTATGTAGATTTTGTTTTTAAATTAATGAATACACAAATGAGTCGGCCTATGATTAACAGATGATGGTGCGTTTGATTTGTTGTGGGAGAAATGGCATTCACGTAAATCTGAAATGAGATCTATAATGAAATATATTGTAAAAAATATTATAGTATTAAATAACGAGATTACGCGCCAAAATTTTAAATTTGATATATGATATTAGATAACTGTATTGCGCGCCAGAATTATTGTTACGAGAATTTTAAATTAAATGTTTGAAATCAAATCTATGATTAAATATTGATAAAATACATGTAAACACATTCTTTAAATGTTTTTCAAGGTCTTAGATTACAAGATTTCACGTTCAAATTTTAAATTATGATATATGGTATTAGATAATAGTATTACACGCCAAACAAATTTTACGTTTCTAAATTCTAAATTAAATGTTTGAAATCATGCAAATCTATAATGAAATATATGATAATAAATAAACAAGTACCTTTTTAAATGTTTTTTGAAAGTATTAGATAACGAGATTTCGCACCCAAACTTGAAATTATGATATACAGTATTAGATAACGGTATTCCGCGCTAAAATGTATTACATTTCTAGTTTTTTCTGTATTCATTTCTAGAAACTGTGAAATTTTTTAATGTATTAAAATCGCAGTGAATGATAATCTAGAAACAATTGAGAGCATATCTATTGAGGATTTCTCAATTGAGTTCTCAAAATACTATAAAATATTAATATGGTTATTTTATTAAAAAATATGATTTAACTATATTATATTACTAATATTATTTTATTATTGTTTGAGAACTTCTTTGAGATTCTCTCAATGAACATGTTCTGATGTGTTGTTGCGTTTACTTAGGGCATAGAATAAATACACACATGACAAACAAAGTTACCTGATAGTTTTGATTGACAACGTCTTTTACATGCATATGTTTGTACATATATAATTTATCTGTAACACTTTACAAAAAAAAAATTAATTTCTAATCATTTTGTGGTCTAACTTCACGAAGGTTATAAAAGAACACTGTGGCGACCTAGAGAGCTGCGTTATACATCACTACTCATCCCAGTGTCAAGACGGTACGGTCGAAAGTTGGATCGACACAGTGATTCGCGAGAAACACACAAAGGATCTCACACTCGTAAACCATCTAATTGGTTGCGTGAGACATCACTATGAGCCTACTGTGCTTTACTTGCTCCCAAACTCATTTTCGCATCGTAGCCTCACTTCATTGTCACTTCGTCGATTCAGACTAGTAAGTACACATGCCTTCAAGAATTGCTCGAATCTGAAGATCCTGAAGTTGTTAAGCATCGTCATCTCCGAAGCTGATGTCCTTAGCAGAGTTTTCGCAGCTTGCTCTTCCCTCGAGGTGATTGTGTTAGAGATTCATTGCTTAACTCGACGTGGTGTGTTAAAGATCATGAACAACAATTTAAAGTTCTTACAAGTGACTTCTTATAACAAGATTGATAGGATTGAAGTGCATGCAACTTGTCTACATGTTCTTGACATAAAATTTATTAGATGTGAGAGAGATAACTTCATCCTCGTTGCCCCTAACGTCCGGTTTAACAGAAACTACTGGATTGCTCGCGGTTATCCTTATGCTCACATAAGCTACGACATTTCTGATCACCCTCAGGTAAACAACTGTATAATTTTGATATTTATAGAATAACAAATTTGACATGTTTAAATTAATGATTTCTAGGAGAAAAAAAGCGTTTGGCATGATCTTATGGTGAATGACATTAATGATAAGAAACGTCATGGATCTTTATCCGTGAGTATTGACATATCTAATCCGAAAGAAGTGGATATACTCAAGGAAGTATTGCTTATGTGGGGTGACGAAATGAAAGAGCTTGAGATTTTGTTCAAGGTACATTTTCATTTTATGGTTACATTCTAGTTTTATTATATATTGTGATTACTTTCTCACTCATATTTTATTTTTTCAGGAGAACAATGCTTATAGAGAAGAAGGAGAACGTTCTATCAATTGTACAGCACATGAAAAATTGTGGGAGAACACAAAACCGTTTCCTAACACTGACTTTCGCGTTTCTACTGTGCGGATGTATAATTTCAGCGGTTCGAATCAAGAAGAATTTGCGTTTGCTTCACATTTTGTGATGCAAAAGATGGTGATTGAAAAGATGATGATCAAGACGTCGTCATTTTCTCCGATGAAGAAGTTAAAGGTGGAAGCAGATGTGACCAAGCTAACAGAACTTCCTAAAGGTAATGAAGATCTTAGCATCGAATGCTTTTGATGAAATTTAGTTCCAATCTATCCATTGCTGTTATAAACTAAGTATTTAGCCTTTTCTTTATATTACTTTGAGGATTATAATGGGTTTAATTTCGAGAACTATTTTCGAATTTGTGTTGTGTTATAATTAACATATATTTGAGAATTGTTGTGACAATATCTGAGATTTACTTTGTCATAATATTGTTGGAAGAGAAAAGAGAAATTATAAAGTATAAACTAACAAATATGAATATTTTCTGATTTGTTTCATTGCGATCTTGTTTTGGTTCATGAACCGGTTTTATATTTAGGCATTTTATAAAGCCTAAAAGGAGAAGATTTTTAAATTCTTTTTATTATAAAGACGCACGGTTGGTGGACATTAAATCACCGGTGTTGTATCGTATAATTTTAAATTAGTTGAAGGTGATTTTATCAACTCTTAAGTTTATGGGATTATATATTCCAAAAAGGAAACACTTTGTACCTTATAAAAATGTCACACATTTCACACATCTACTAAAAATTTCTGGTCCATGAATGTATGTCTAATAATAATCAGAACCACACAATTCTATTTCTCTTTTGCACATTAAGACAATATAACTTTACATTTGAATACATTTTCCCATCACCAAGAAAATCAATTATTTCTATAAAATCTATATATCTCCAAAAAGGAAACGAACTAATTATTTTTTTCAAAACTTTGAACGTCAAGAGGAGACAAAAATTAAACACTCCAAAACAAAACAAAATTATTAAACAATTGAATTAGGGTTCAAACTTTTGGTCCAATTCCCAGCCGTTACGACTCGCTTTTCATATATAATAAGATACATCTTCTCTTTCTCTCACTCACAACTTAAATTTAGTTTCAGTTCTCTCTTTTCGATCCGACAACAATGAAGACACCGTCACATACTGCATGCTCATCATCATCATCAATTGATGTAAGAAGCAAGAGGGTCCAATATTCGATCGATGAAAAGGATTTGATCAGCAAGCTCCCCGACGAACTATTACACAACACTCTCTCGAGATTGTCAACCGCAGAGGCAGTGAAGACAAATGTCTTATCGTCACGATGGGTAGATCTATGGAGATGGAGGCCTACTCTTGAGTTGGATTTGAGAAAGGATTTAGAGGTCAAGATACCAACCACCACTAATCCTTTGCATGAAGTTTCTCAAAATTTGGCTAGTCAATCGACCACGGTTCGTTAATTTTCTTATTATTTATTCAATCTTTTTCTTTAATACACAAATAGATTGACCTTTGAACATGATGTTTGGATAGATGAAATATAGTGCCTTTGGGTTTTGTTGTAGAAGAAATGTTATCAACATAAATCGTGAAATCAAATCTAGGATGTTATTCTACGACCTTTAAATACATTATTCAATGTTTGTTAAAGATGTTGTTAGATAACGAGCATGCCAAAATTCTAAATTCTAATTATGGTTGTATTTGATAATCTACGCGCCAGAAATAACGGTATAGTATAATTAGATAACGATATTTCTCGCAGAAAAAAAATTATATGGTACATGATTTATGATTTAAATGGCTTTTTAATTGAACAAATTAACTTTTGATATATGCAATATAGGTTTTGATATTGACATAGTCTATTGCATGCATATCTTTGTACATAGATAACAAATAAAATTTAGAAAAATTTTAAAAGTTTTATTTTTAAAACTTCTAATCATTTTGTGTTATGACTTGTGAAGGTTATAAATAATCATTGTGGCGACCTAGAGAGCTGCACTATCCATCACTACATATCTCAATGTTATGGTAGTACGCTCAAATATGTGATCGATGCAGTGACTCGTCTGAAAAAGACCAAAGAGCTCACCCTTGTGAATTACCAGATACGTGTCGATTATGATATTTTTGACATGGATCCGGACACATTTTCTTATCCTAGCCTCACTTCATTGTCACTTTGTGGATATAGAATGATAGGTTCACGCTCTTTCAAGAATTACTCGAATCTTAAGACCCTTAAGTTGATTAACATCACCACCACTCGAGCTGGTTATGTTAGCGAAGTTTTAGCTGCTTGCTCCTCCCTTGAGGTTATTGTCTTGGAACTCCGTAGCAAATTACGTCTACGTGATGCGTTGAAGATCGAAAACATCAATTTGAAGTTCTTACAAGTCATCTTCCATGATAAAATTGATAGGTTTCGGGTGTATGCAGCTTCTTTAGATGTTCTTGACATCAAGTTTATCCAGTGTGAGAAAAATTATGACTTCTTCCTCGATGCACCCAACCTCAGGTTTAACAAAAACTATTGGACTAATCGCGGTTTTCCTTACCCTCACATGAGCTACAACATCTCTCATCTCGCTCAGGTACAAACAATTACATACTTTGATTATCTAGAGAATTAACATATTTTGACATGTTTGATGTTTATGTTTCTCCAGGAGAAACGAAGCGTTTGGCATAAGCTTATGGTGAGCGACATTTATGATAAAAAGCGTCATGGATCATTATCAGTGCATGTTGATCTAAATGATCCAAAAGAAGTGGAGATACTCAAGGAAGTATTGCTTATGTGGGGTGACGAAATAAAAGAGCTTGAAATCTTGTTCAAGGTATTCATTTCATGGATAAATTCCAATGTTATTATATATTTTGATCATTTTTCTCACTCATGTTTTGTCTTGTAGGAGAACAATGCTTCTAAGGAAGACGGTATCAATGGTGGTAGAGCTCATAACAAATTTTGGAATGCTGCAAAACCGTTCCCTTCCGCTGACTTCCGTGTTCATACTGTGTGGATGTATAATTTCGACAGTTCGATTAAAGAAGAATTTGCATTAGCTTCGCATTTTGTGACACAGAAGATGATGATTGAGAAGATGATGGTCGAAGTGTCAAAGTATCATCTAATGAAGAAGTTAAAGGTACACGCAGATGTGGACAAGCTAAGGCAACTATCTAAACGCCTAGGTAACGAAGATTTTACTATCGAATGCTTTTGATGAAACTTGGTCTCAATATCTATCCTATCCATTGCTAGTTAAAAACTTGCCTTTTCTTTCTTACTTTTGAGTATTGTTTTTCGTATTTGTTGTGTTTCAATTTCTAAGAAATTATGTGACAAAAATTAAGGATCTTGATGTTTGAGTTTTGCTTTGCCTTATTTGAATGCTACATATGTTTCGTTTGATTGCCTTCTTGTTTTGGTCAATCTTTCTCAAAAGGGATTATGCTATAAATGGCATAAAGTTCAACGAAATTTAATGTCTTTTCTTCGTTTTAGAGCCCTGTTAATTCACTGAACAATAAGGCTTTAAAAGATTAAAGCTGTTTACAACAAAGCAGTAGGAGGATTAAGGGGGTATAAATCATATGTTTCTTTCTACATTCATAAGAAGATCAATATATGAACTATTCAAGAAGATGAACATATATATGTGTAGCCAACAAAGCTAAATTGTAATCCACCATCTAAAACCCCATAAAGTTAATGACGATTTTGGCATCCGTGTGAAGTGAAGCATCATTCTTCAAGTTAGTAGATGTTCTCCTTCAAATGTCATTTCTAGTGTCTCTCTTTTTCTACCTATTATTGTTTTACAATGGGATGATGATGATGATCAACGTCATCTTCTTCAGAATTACTGGGAATCAAAGTCGAGTTTCGAAGGGTATTCAAGTCCCTGCAGTTCCGGTATTCACCTTAGATCTTCTTCAGTGTATCCTGGGATGAACCAGTATCTCTTATTCATTCCAAATACCTAAAAGGACGAATCCCCAAAAAATCATTAACATAAAAGAGAAAAGAAAAGAACTAATAACTTTGAAGTGATATAATAAGAATGGAAGAAGACTAACCTGTTCAAAGTTTTTCTTTCTACCGAGGTCATACCGCCATTTCGTACTGGTTTTCTTCTCATATACCTGCTCACAATTCAACACCAGGAAAGTTTTGATCAGAAATGAGACGGTGAAAAAATTATCCTCTGGAAATGGAGATAGACCCTAATTCTCGTTTAAGGAAAGAAATTTCCGGAGCTTTAGCCATGAGCTGCACCAAGTAAATGTAAAGAGTCTAAAAGAAACCTGAATTCTCACTAGAGCAATAAAAATCTCGGAACTATGGGATGCACCGAAACCATGAAGAGTCTAAAGACGTAAAATTTCATTTAAGATAAAGAAAGGACGAATCTTTAGCCATGGGAATGCAACAAAGCGTATCATTTCGAGAGCAAAAAAAAAAGAATTACCTCTATCGTTGTGGTATTGCCAGCCACCAACGAAATGTGCATGATTAAGAAACCCATTACGCTCAAAGCAAACGCCAAGTTCAAAACTGTTGTATGACGAAACAAGGTGAGATTAATCAATAGATGAAAAAAAATTACACGAAACGCCGTATACACGTATAAGGAAAGTCCAAACATACCAACTGCAAGAAAAGTAGAAGCAAGAGTGCCCGGGGTTCCAGACATTTTTTTGTCACTAAAGAACGCTATGAAGTGCGGCATAAGAACCAGAGTCACAAGAGTCGTCTCTAAAAACGTGTAGAACTACATTTGAAACATTTCGAAACACACACAAAAGCTATTGACAACACGAATCCGATTACAAGCGTAAGATTCTATAAACATTAGTCCAAAAAAGAAACTTACCAAGAAAAGAAGAAAATACTTATAATTCAACGTTCCAACACAATTCACAACCCAAACGCAATGGTGATCGATCCATCTTCAACACACACCGACCACCTGATTCGATGTAATGTAAACACAATCAACCTCACAATCACAATTTCAAGACTCTATATATATGGTAAAGAACAAAGAATCTGAATAAACTTACAAACAGAACAATGATGACAACGGGAAGGTTTCGGTTGATTACACTTTCTACAAAACCGAATTCTCGGGTTCGAAGAATCGGTCTGTAAACCGACAAACTCCAAACTATTTAATGGATCAGATTCACCTCTTTCTTCATCAGTACTTGGTCTCCAATTAAGAGGCACAACACCAGGATCAGTAAAAACAACAGAGAAGTAGCTCCGCAAAAGCATCCCCGGCTACATCAAATTAAAAAACACATCCTTTGCCTCAATCTATTACAGAACATACCAACAAAAACATGACAAAGAAAACCAAACTTTGTTGATCGAATTGACTAAAGTACGAAGCTTTTGAGCTCACTTACGAGTAAATGGAAGAGGATTAAGATGGTAAGAGCAGTAATAGAATCAAACCCGCCTTGAGATAGAGCTAGTCCATAATTAGTCAAAACAACTGCGTAATATATAACACCGACAACACCAAGAACCAAAAGGATCATGATGGATCCAAGACCTCGTAAAGCCGTACAGAATTTGAATACGTTCCATGCCATTGTAGTACCAGATCTATGCATAGTCAAAGCAACGATTCGTTTACAGAATCTGAAGATGAAGAAAAAAAAAAAAAACTTTTTCGATTTCTTGCTAATGGAGGAAGACGCGTTTGGTGAAAAAAATCAAGAGGGTTTAAGGAATAATGTGAGAGTGATAATTCTTCAGATGCAGACCCCATGAAGGAGGAAGCCTGAAGAATGAGACTTTTTCTCTTTTCTTTGGATTTGTTTTTTCTGATTTTGGAGCTAAACAAGAAATTTTAAACCGGAAAATAAAGTTTCGCAAATTTTAATGACTTTTTTTAGTCCAATCAGTCTTTTTGAAGATCCAAAATTGTATAATAATTGTGTAATTATCGCCCATTTTTTCCGACAAATCAAAGACAAAAAACGAAATTTCTTAGAGCATCAGTGTTAGTGGTTTTTAATGGTTTTTAAAAATTAAAAAACAATTAAACAATACACAATATATTTAGAACTCCAATAAAAAAGTTTTAATTTTAGAAATTAAGAAACCAAAAATAATTTATAATAAAAAAATCACTTAACATAAATCGCCCACCGTGGGGCTCGAACCCACGACCACAAGGTTAAGAGCCTTGCGCTCTACCAACTGAGCTAGACGGGCTTGTTACTGTGTTCTCTGTACATAGTTGTTCTAAATTCTTGAACTTTCAGACAACGTGACGTTTTTCCGACAGCACTGCGAGCTGTTTTACTGTCTAATTGGGATCCAAGAAACGTGTGCTATTGGCCCATTGGGTCAACAATTAAGCCTATGAATCCACTTTAAAAGTTTGTTGAGAGTAAAAGGAGTTCGAGCTTTATGAAGATGGCTTCAATGGCGTCACCGACCATTTGCTTGTACCGCATAAACCACCGTGAATGCCGGAGAAATATTTGTTCCGACGGTCGTCGTATCATCGCTTCGATTCCAGAGACTTCAGATGAAAAACATCCGAAGCTAATTGCTCGAAGGTACTCTAGACTCTCTTGCTTGAGTCTCTGTTTATCACCGAACCAAGTTTCTGATTTGTAAAAATTCTGTGAAATTGGAAGAGAGATCATTCTTAGGAGCAGTGAGTTAGCTATGACCGGAGCCATTTTCCAGCTCAGGTACGTTTTTTCTTCGACGGAGTAAGTGTGATGATGGTATAAAACAACAACGACGACGATGATGAAATGTTTGTGATTGGTTTTAGTGGGAAAAAACCAGAATATCTCGGAGTGCAGAAGAACGAGAGATTGGCTCTGTGTCCTGCTACATACAATTGTATATCTACTTCGGAGAATATCAGTGATCGAGTGCATTATGCTCCTCCATGGTAAATCAAGAGCTTTGTGTTCATTGAAGGATTTGATAATCAATGACCTTTTTTTTTCTTCTTTCATGGTGGGTAGGAACTATAATGGAGGAAGGAAAACGCCCGTGAAAAGAGAAGTTGCAATGAAAGAGCTTCTTAATGTGGTAAGAACCTTTTAGCAAAACGACAAATCTCAAGTCAGGATCCAAATCCTTTGATGATCATCTCGAGAATCGAAGGGTGGTTTAGAGATGGCTGTATCCCGTTGTTACAGCATTTTATCATCAATTGTGTTGCAGATAAAATCGACAAAACCAGATAAATTTACTCCTCGGATAGTGGAGAAGAAGGATGACTATGTTCATGTGGAATATGAAAGTCCAATCTTAGGGGTTAGTAACTCGAGCTTTATTTCATCTCTCTCAACACTCATAGCCAAAGATTTTGAACAAAACCCTTTTGAATTTGTGGTTTTGACAGTTAGTAGATGATGTTGAATTCTTGTTCCCTCCTGGCAAAAACTCGATAGTGGAGTATCGATCTGCATCCCGTAAAGGGAACTTCGACTTTGATGTGAACAGAAAGCGAATAAAGGTAAGAACATGGATCCTGGAATATATATCTGTCGAGTGTGAGACCAATAGCTGATGGTTAATTGTTTCATTCTTTCTTTTCATCTATGGAGGCTTTGAGGCAAGAGTTGGAGAAGAAGGGATGGGTATCCGAGAACAGCTTCTGATTAAAGACATAAAGAGTTTCCAGATTCTAATCTTTATCTTTTAAATTTCTAATGCAATGCCGTATGTAGTAAAAACATTGCCATAAATGAGATAAACAGTGTATTAACCCAAGGATTTGAGAATCATTCATAAGGAAACAGTTTTGCAGAAAACTTCACGAGTCATTGATTTTAACAGTAAAGCATCAAACCCAACAGCATTTCATCCGAGTTCTACAACTCACGAAGCCTAATGTTGATATGAAAATAACAAACCAGCATACGGTCTGATAGATGGATGCACCAAAGGAGCTTTAGTCTTTCCTCAAGGCCATGAGTTCAGTCTTGACACCGTCAGCCTTAAGGACCATTATCTCGAGACTGTCCCCCTGTTACACAAGCAAACCATCCAGAAAGCATAAGTCAGACCAAACAATTAAGGAAGATATTGTACTAATGTTGACATAAGGGATCGACCAAGTGAAATGTTTTGACACTATCTTCAAATAGATACAAATGATATGGACAATAGGTGATGCATTTGTAGGCGTGATGACGAAAGAAGACCCCAAATGGGAAAACTCACAGTGTAGATATCTCTCTCTGTGGCAGATGCGAAAACAGTTTTGACCAAGTCCACCGCTTCAGCTTCCGAGAGGGGTGTGTTGGAGTCCTACAAAGGCGGAAGACAGAAAATCAGTAACTGAATGCTTCATTTTGCGTTTACGATGCGTAAAGCCCAAGCACAAATCAACAAACCTGTGCAGGTAGGAGAAGAGGACTTGGGGACTTGAGCTGATTGTCAAGGAACGGCATGATTAGGGTAGAACCAGAACCTTGTGCACTATATCCCACCTTCTCATATGAACCAACAGCGTCATAAGTGAAGACACACCCTTTTCCTGAATATATTCCAGATAAACACACAATTTACCTCCTACTATAGTCAATGTAAAATGGCAATCCGAGAAAAGAAAAAAGAGCATTTTACCTTCCTCGTCAAGCCCTCCTAGAACATTGAAGGCATAGTAGGGGAAAAATCGCTTGAAATAAAGCGTGTTGGAGAGAAGCTGGGCCATTGCAGGACAGCTCATCTGTTTGTTATGCTGATGCTGGTAGATCTACAGGGTATCAAACACATAGAGAAAACACTATCAGACAAGTCTTAAATCTTTTAAAAAAAAATCTGATATATAGAAGAGAAGTAGAAACAGATTTGATCAAACAATCAAAGGAAACATCACCAAGTGCCTGGACTTGAGAACCTTCTGCAATGCTTTCACATCAGCCTGAAAGCCTGAGGAAGACAACACAGCTTTGTCTGCTCTGGAGGATAAAAAGAAGACAGCAATTTTAATCAACACTCTTTTATAAAGATTGTATACTCTTTAATTCAAAGAACTACACACATTGTATATAAATTTTTTTTTAAGAACACAGATAAGCTGAGCCATGAAGTGTATACTAGAGATACTACGTACTCAAAGTTCACAAGTATCATTCTTATATGTCTTGATTAGGGCTCTGGAAAGAGTTAAGATATGCCAGAAAATCAAATTCATTTTCCAGCAACAAATACCTAATTCTCAACCTAGAAAAACACAACTGATTTCTGCCAGATCTACTAACTATCTATTGCAAAAAACCCTGAAATAATCCAGAAATTGAACTATTTGCAGCACTGAATTACTTCCCCTAAGGATCAAAAGTGCGAAATTTGACAAAACAAAAGAGAAGGGTACTTACAGTTTATGGATTTTAGAGTAATCGCGACTAAGAATACTGTAACCAGTACTCATTCGAGTATCGGCGGCGATAACACAGTAATCCGATCCAGCGATTGCCACACATGTTCTGAAAAACACACACCGATCAATACAGAGCATTAGTAAATCAGAAAGAAGAAGAAAATAGACACTAGACGAAGAAACAAAGCGTTTAAAATAAGGGTAAACACGATCCGTACCCTCCATTGTTATCGTAAGGAGACCAATTCGCGTTCTGCTTAACCATGGCGGATTTGAAAGAGAAGCAAAGGAAATCACTAAGGAAGAAGCTAGGGCTTTAGATGATGAATGGGAAAAAAATGGCAGAAGAGATTTCCGGGTTATGTATAAAAAGTTGGATCTTGGCTTTGTAAACAAGACAAAGAGAAAACAAAACGGAGACCCCAAAACGGTGTCGTTTTCGAGCTAAGAGGCTGTAACAATATCATTTTGGGCTTTATCATGGGCCTTATTTGGGCTTATATTCTTGAGAGAAGAAAAACCTTTTTCACGCTGCTTCGTCTTCGATCTCTCTCACTTTCACTCGTAAAGCTTCTTCCATTTTCGTAATTAGACCATTGATAGTCGTTCCCGTTCTACAGTAGAAACTTTACCCTAGACTAGTTGAGATCTAGTTCTTCGTTGTGACATTAGAAACCCTAATTTCGAGTGACCTGTGAGAGAAGTCTGATGTTGTTCTCCACTGTATTCGAGATTTAGTAAGTTCATTTGAAGGTGGGTTCTTCGAAATATCCTTTCTTTCTCACTTTCTCACATTCAATTTCCTTTTCTCGTTTTCTCTTCTTCTGGGTATTAGTAAATCTTGGAACTTTGTGTTTAAGTTGGGAATTTTAGGTTTTTTTTCGGGTGTGGAAAATCGATGGAAGCACTTGTTGTTGATGCTGGGTCTAAGCTACTGAAAGCAGGAGCTGCAATTCCTGACCAATCTCCTGGAATGATAATTCCATCTCAAATGAAACGAATGGTTGATGATGGGTCTTCTTCAGTTGATAATCCCAACACTGTCTTTGAAGATGTTACTCTTGATCCTATTGAAAGGGGATTGATTAAAGATTGGGATGCTATGGAGGATTTGTTGCGATATGTTGTTTACACTGGTCTTGGATGGGAAGAAGGAAATGAAGGCAATATACTTTTCACAGATCCACTTTGTACTCCTAAGGTTCGTATCTCAACTTTTTCCTTTGTTCTTACCGGAACATGTTGCACTGGATGATTAAAAGGACCAATTTTGCTCTCGTAGTATCACATTTAAGAAGTGAAATGTTGTTGTGTTTAGTGTTTACGTTTAGACCTGATTTGTTTGTGCAAATATTCGTTTTTTGGAGCAGGCCATTAGGGAGCAGTTGGTGCAATTGATGTTTGAAACATTCAATGTCTCTGGATTTTATGCGTCTGAGCAAGCAGTGTTGTCTCTTTATGCTGTTGGAAGGATCTCAGGTTGCACTGTTGATATTGGTCATGGAAAGATAGGTATAATTACTTGGTTGGTCTTTCTTATAATCTGATCTTACTCATTGTGTCTTTTCACTTTGTCATTATCTCCATCTATTATGTGATTTATGTTACTTGAGTTGTTACCTTGACATATCTTTTCTATTCTCTGAAACGTTTTGTTAAACCATTAGATTTGGTTCCTTGTGCATGTAGCTGGGTATGATCAAGATGTTATGTTTTATGTTTTCAATTTGTGAGTGATCTGACAGTTGTTGTTGAATCTTTTCCGGTGTACCCAGATATTGCTCCAGTTCTTGAAGGTGCTGTACAACACATTGCCTCGAAACGGTTTGAGCTTGGTGGGACTGAGCTAACAAAATTATTTGCCCAAGAGCTTGGGAAATCCAACCCGTCGATGAATCTCACCATGTCTGATGTTGAAAAACTGAAAGAGCAGTATGCAATCTGTGCCGAGGACGAACTTGCTTACGAGAAAACCCAAAACTGTGAAATTGAGCAGCATACACTTCCCGATGGACAGGTTTGTGTGACTGCAAAACAAGATTCTACAACTTGTGCTGCCTTATACATTCACATAACAAAATCTTGTTCTTATAGGTGATAAGCATCGGGCGAGAGAGATACTCTGTCGGTGAATCTCTGTTTCAGCCATCAATATTGGGGCTAGAGGAGCACGGAATTGTCGAGCAGCTTGTACGGATCATCGCCACTGTCTCATCTGAAAACCATAGGCAGCTCCTGGAGAACACTGTACTTTGTGGTGGCACAACCTCCATGACAGGTAAAAAAAACTTGATACAGTATTGTGTTTTGGTACTTTGTGGGTCGAAAAACTGAAGGGTTTTGGTGGAATGGTTATTGGCAGGATTCGAAAGCAGATTTCAGAAAGAAGCAAACTTGTGCTCATCTGCAATTAGGCCTACGCTGGTGAAACCGCCGGAATATATGCCAGAGAATTTGGGATTGTATTCGGCTTGGGTTGGAGGAGCAATACTAGCCAAAGTGGTGTTTCCGCAGAATCAGCATGTTACTAAAGCTGACTACGACGAGACTGGACCATCAGTGGTTCACCGGAAATGTTTCTGATCCTGGAAAGACCAAAACGTTTGTGGTTGTTGTTATAGCTGAGGATTGTTCTTGTTTTTGTTGTGTTTAGGTTTAACGCTAATTAATTTCGACACCACTCAGTTTGTCTACTTTTAAACAGCTTACAAGATCTGAAAAATTGGACCAAATTAAGTACTACTAATTGACTTGTAAGCAACTCTCGAAGAAAAAACCAAGCTAATTGTAGACAAACGCAAACGTTTTATAAACACATCAAGTACATCAACCACAAACCATAAATCCCGTTGTATGCCAAACGCAAACGTTGAACACGAATCACAGGTTGATTCATGGAAATTCAACTAAAGAACAAACACAAACTGTGTTTTACTGTCTGATTTGAAATTTCTACAAAAGCAGTCAAACCGGATCCATCTTTCTAGCTCTCTAAAGCGTAAAAAACCAAGGTTTAACGAAAGCCGGCCCTAATCTCTTCAAACGAATACTCAACTTCTTCATCCATTCTCTTCTCCACTGCAGGAGTAAACGGCGTTGTCACCTCCGTCATAGCGACTGAAGCTGCAGGAGTCGTAGGTACAGAGACCGGAACCTCGGTTTTTCTGTTCTCTTCGTTGGCTTTAGGTGTCATGATTCTCTCCTCTAACTTTGTTGCGTAAGCATCCTTGTGATCTTCAGGGGAATTCAAGATATTAGAAGTAACAGGCGAAAGAGGCTTCCTAAGCATTGGAGATATTCCTTTCTTCGTCAAGGCTTTTCCTGCAGCAGAAACGTTCTTTGATCTGAGACGACCAGGAAGCTCTGAGTTTCTTCTACCTACACATATATATATATTGACATAAGTCTCTGTCTTTTGGTCTCTGTAAAACCACACGCTTGTGTTAGTTATTTATGTTACCTGAAGGAGTTGGAATAGTGGAATCTCTTCTACTAGTAGCGTTCTGGTCATAGAAGTTGGTCCTTTTCCCACCGAGTGTTGCCTTCTCAGGCTTCAAGCTTTGAAGCATGGCACCACCAAGGGAGAGTTTTCTGGTCATGGCAGCGTTTACTGGAGTTCTCAGTGGTTTCTTTCCGCTTTTAGTTGGGCTTGGTTTTGACCCGTAAAGAGCTTCTTGCTCTGTTATGAGTTGTCCATGTAGTTTCTTCCGATCCTGACATGAAACAACAATGTCAATGATGTGTTTGGCTCAAATGCTTATGACTTTTGGTTAGTATAAAAGAGAACCAGTTTTCCTTACTCTCTGTCTTTGTTTTTCAAGCTCTTTCTCTTCCCATAGAGTCTTGTACTGCTCAAGCATCGTTAAAACTCGGACCTGAACAATTTTACAATGGAGAGTGCTTTTGTGTAAAAGATGTTGACTTGATAAGTGTATAGAACAGAGTCATTGATCAGTAAAGACACTTACACCATCGTATAAGAATTCATTGCCTCTTTCGTCCTCCCAAGCAATGACTTTAGCTGTCAAAGCCTCCACCATACCTGCATCAATAGCAAGAAACCAATGTGCAAATGATCATAATCCCAGTTTCAAGGTTATCAAAGTTATGGTTTTTGTGGGTTTTGTGAGAACAAGAATGTTACCAGGAAGTTTATTGACAAGGATACGAGCTTTTTCCGCACGCTTTAATGTAAGATGAGCTCCTCTTCCAGCATTGTACCTATTATCATCCTGAGATCCAATAATGTTTAGAAAAAGAGTTGAAGCAGATAAAGAAAGAGCTTGTGATTAAAATGCTTACCCGATTGTATTCTTCGAGCCAAGACTCTTCTTCACATGCTGACATCCATTTCTCCACCTTTTCCAGAATCTCTTTCCTGCTTGAAGCTTCCTCTTTGACCTTTGCAATTTCGGAATCAATTTGCTCTAACAACAGCTCAGGATCCTTGACACCTAAAAGAGGAGTGGAAACATATTAGTATGTGCTTAGTATTGACCATTATAATGAGCATAACATTATCCTCATCAAAGTGATTGAATTTGCAGCACTGTTGATTAGTTGTGAAATAAGCTTTCTAATAATGGTTTACCAGATTCTATTGCTTCAATCGAAAAGTTTTCTGATTTGAGAACCTCGGTGGCCATATGCATCTTCCTTGATATCTCCTCAAGCTCGAGCTTCTTTCTAAGTATCACCTCTTTGATCTTGGTTATTTTGAGCTTGCTAAGCCTAATGACTTCATCCTCAACCTGTAAAACAAACCCACATTATCAAAAAGATGGTTCCTATACTGTTATAAGCAGATAGAAAAATACAGCACGGTTTTTTCCTGTGCACTCACGCGTTTCATGGAGGCAACAGAAAGTATGTTGGCCTCAGTAAGTTCAGACTCAGACAAAGCGATGCTGCAAGTGACACTGTGAAATAGCTTTTGCTCTTCCTCAGGCGTGTCCAGCAGATTCCAGAGCTCCAACAGTGAGACTGCAAGATCTTGAACCTGTAAAAACAAGTGATAAGAGTCAAAAAACCATAAGCACGCAGAAAATTTGGCACTACATTTGATAAAGAACTCGAATACTAACCTTCTGCATTCGCTGTAACTTGACCTTTCGTAAATTCTCAATCATCATATCCAACTTATCAAGAGTACTTCTGCTCACATCTCTGTTGTTGGAATCAACCAGAGATGGATGTATCCCTCTTATCATGTCCTTGAAGTCTTCACCAAGCACCGAGCACAACGAGTTCAGCATTTCCAGCAAATGCTCTACCTTTTCCAATCTTTTGCTCTACACAGTATGAAAAAGTATCATAAGAAAGAGCAATTGGTGGATTTCGGATACTAACATAAGAAAGTAAAGCCAACCTTTTCATTCTGGAGTTCAGCCAATTGCCTGCGCAATTCCTCCAACTTCTGAAGCGAAAGATCGGTCTCTTCTGAAGCAAACTTCTTCAAATAATCAGTCGAAATTCCAAGTTGAACTGACAACTTGAGTAACTGATCAATAACTTCCTTAAACCGATTCATTCGCTCAGTTTTCTTTTTGCGTAATCCCTCTAATTGCACATTAACATTCTCAAGCTCTTCCTTCAAGTTCTCTCCAACCCTGTTGTTAGACTGCAAGAGAAAGAAAGAAAAACACACAACAAATTATCATTTTGTGCCATGAATCAGACATAAAGAACAAAAGTTATCAAAACACTTACATGAATCTCTTGTCCACCCATAGAAGAACCAATTGCTGCAATCTCCGCTCTTCCAATAGCGATTTCTTTAAGCAAATTCGCTTTACACTTACTAGCCTCCTCGACTTTTCGCTTATAAACCGAAAGACACTCTTTCTCAATATCAGCCAAAGCAGCATCTTTTTCATCATCAGTTTCTCCCATTTCATTCCATATTTCCTAATATCAGACAAATTGTAAATTCTACATACAAATATCGGAAAAAGTAAGGATCTGAGTATCCTTCAAGAAAAAGGGAAAGAAACCTGCAATTGACGAAGCAACAATCCACATGTAGTCTCGATTCTCGAAAACTGCTCCGTTGAATCACGCATCATGGTGAGTAGAACACTCTAAATCTGCAGAAAATCCAGAAACACAAAATCTCAGTGAAAGAATCAAGATCTTTAACATCTACAAAAGAAAAAGCGAGAAAATAGAAACTACCTTCGATCAAAGATCTATGAAGTTGGAGAAGAAATGATCGAAAGGTAAGAGAGAGAGCAAAATTAGGGTTTATAAGAGTTTGGGGTCCGAATTGGAGAAGGTAACGGATGTGAAATCAAAATTTGAAGAGGGAGCGGGAGGAGGGTCCGTTACGATCCGAGGCTCACGATTTCGTTTTTGACGTGGCATGATCTGAGCCGTTGGATGATATTTTCTTTCCTTTTTGTGCTTTTACTCCTTTTTTTAACGGACCAGATTTCGTTAAAGGAGCAATAAAGCTTTTTAAATTTTGAATAAAAATGGGCTGTTTTCGAATTTTTGAAATATATTTGGCTCCATATTGATACTAAAAATAAGAAAATGGTAATTAGCAAAACAATTAAAAATAATTATAAAATCTTTTCATATTCTATCAAATATTCCCATCTTTAATGACTGAATTGACATCTCTGTTATTTGGATTTTACTTTGAAGAAGTCAATAAAATAAAATCTATTAAAATCTAAAATAAATTACGTCACTGGCATACTTATGTGTTTGTTTACCTTAATTCTCATATATTTGGATTTAACGTCGTTTTGGATGTTCTGTTTGTTAAGAATCTATAAATTCTCATATATTATGGGTCCGAATGGTGACATCAAATTTAGCGGGACGGATAAAAAAATTGCGAAAAGCGGTTTAGTACAAGTGCGGATCGTGTGGTATGCGGAACTAATGCGATTTGTGTGAAAAATGCGGAACGAAACAATGTTTGATTGGTGATTTAAACAAATGTGGTACAAATATAATAATTTTCTTTTGATATATATTTTGTTTAATATTTTAGATGAACATAATTTTCTTTTTCAATCTTAATACAAATCTATAAGCCAGAAGGATGTATTATATATATTTTTCAGAATTTTTAAACTAAAAAAACATTAAACAAAACCGTACCGCAGTTTAAACCGCACCAAAAGTGGAGCTTATAAAAAATGTACAACATTTTCAGTTTGTATGCACTTTTTGAACCGTATTTGGCACTATTTTAATATTTTATTATTAACTTTTTGGCAACTTCAAATACGCACTACAATCACATAATATTGTGAATGGAAACACAAGAAAAAAATTGGTCCGCACATGCCTAAAAACCTCATTGACTGTGTTCCCAATCACAGCCTATGTCCCATAGAGATCTCTCACAAGAGTCTTTTATATATATAAAAAAAAGTAAAAAAATATTAAATAATCATTTTTAATGATAAGAAAAAATTTTAAGGTAGTGTCTCACATTTAAATATTATTTTTGCGCCACAGAAACTTTTGGGAGAGATTATCTATTGTGGATGTTCTAAGATTCTAATGGATTTCGGTTTAGAATACTCGAAATACCAAAATAATAATTTGTTTAAATGTAAACTTGTAATAAAAATATGTAAAATAGTAAATACTCTAAATTGATAGTTTTCGACCTGATTTTTAGATCTTGTGAAGAGAAAAAAATACCAAATATGTGGAGCGAGAAATATTATAACAAAGTTATTAAACAATAATGTGCTTTCGGACTTATCAGTTATTTGTCACACCGAGCCTGAGCTTAAAATGCCAAATAATTGACTTTTTAATAAAAACAAAAACACTGAAAATTACTCAAAAATCCCTCTTTCTCTTACTCTCTCTCATCGTAGTCGTCTTCTTCTTCTTCTCCATCTTTTTCCTCTGCTTCTCCTTCATCCTCCTGATGAATTCTCACAAAACCGAAGAAGATCTGTTCCACCATCATGATCTTGGTCCGACTGACATAATCGTTCAGTCACAACCGTCTATTCACCACCATCACCACCACCACCACAACCCCGAAGACGATCCCGCGTTTTCTCTCCCGGAATTCGTCCTCTTCCGTTCTTCTACATCCGGTGATTCTCCAGGTCACTCCTCCGACGAAAACGACGATGCGTCTCATCCCCGTGCTGAAATCCCCAAAATTGGTGTTTCGTCAAACCCTAGGGTTTCGAGTGATGGAGGAAATGGGGCTTTTATCAACCCCGAGCCTCATATCTCATCTCAATTCTACACATTCAACGCCGATTCTCACTCTCTCATGATTCGCTGTCTCCGTGAAGGCCGTCTCGCTACTCCGGCAGAGATCCGCATCGCGACGCCGAGGTCCGTACTCAAGTCATGGCGCGCCGTATGGAAGGATCGAAACGAGGACACGGCTTTCCTCACGGCATGGAAAAGGATCCAGGACAAGCTCACCGCTCGTCTCGATCCAGCCTCCGGTAACGAATTTCTCTGCTTTAAAAACAATTCTCAGCAATTCGTCTCACACCTTAACCAGTGGCAAGATATAGTCATGGGATTTCACGGTGATGGTGATTTGAAACACTTAGGGCCTAAAGAGACTATTGAGAGAATTAAGCAAGTTTGGACTGTGGGTGCTAAGTTCTATGGAATTCCTGAGAGCTTTATTAGGGTTTGTGTAGCGGCATGTGCTGTCTGCAATGCTGACTCTGGTTCTGGTTCGAGGAACAAACGGCGTCGATTTGAGTATACAGAGTCTTTTGATGTGCCTGCAAAGGATGTTCCTGATAGGCTGCAGCAATTGGCTTCTAAGCATAAGGTTGTGCTCTGCATTAGACAGAAGTATATTAGGTATAAGCCATTTATGGCAGAGGTGAAGGATTATGCTTGTCATAGAGCTGGAGAGCCTGCTTCAAAGAAGTCTAGGATTCTGAAGAGGGAGCCTTATCAATCAAAGAGATGTGGTTGTGGTTTTCGGATTAGAGCTATTGTACCCATTGCTAACTACAACGAAAAGGACAAAACTTTTGTATATCAGGAAGAAGGAACAGCTGTTTTTAAGCTATATGCTGTTCATTCAGGACATGAGCCTGGGGCAATGGATGGAAATGCGAGGATCATGCATCGTGTTGTTGGTCATAAGGGTTTTTTGATGGACCAAGAGACAGTTTATGGAGTGAGGGAAGAAGAGTTAGAAACTGAAGGAATTGGATTGATTGGGAAGGATGATGGTGGAGATATGCATTTTTCTGTATTGCATCAGGTGCAAGAACTAAGGAGTGAACTTGGCGCTCTAGAAGGAAAGATTGGGAAGATTCCACAGCAGATGTTGGGTTCAGTGTCCAGAGAGTTGTTTGAGGTGCTTAACAAGATCAGGAATATCGGTGATGAGGGTGTCAAGGGAACAATGGGATTGCTTTCTGACAAGACACACTCGGATGAAATACTTGTTGGAGATAACGATTTAGCACACTGGAGTGACCATCACCATGAGCATTTATATGGAGATGGGAAGGATGCAGAACTTATTGAAGATGATGAGGATAGTTTTGGGAGGAGCCTCGATGATGTTGTTCCTTGGGAACAGATAACGCCACCGTCAGGGTGTAGAAGCCCAAAGGATCTCTCGTCTGAAACATGTAAGCCTGAGAAATGGTTAAAGTGCAGTGACTTTGATGAGAAGAGCATTCTGAATTGTGAAGATTCGAAATTAACAAAACCGATGAGACACGATGAAGGTATAGTAACAGATGTAGGTTTAGTTGGTATACAAGTTGATAGCTTCTATCAAGAAAACTCGAAATGGTATGATTCTCCTTGTGGTTTGGATTGAAACACGGACTTTGAAGATAGTGGATTCAGGAACCGGGAGATTTTGTAGAAACGCGGTAAGGTCCACTCATTATAACCAATTTCTAACTCTCTTATGCATATGCATATCATATCCCCAATTCATAACTGGGAATCAGATTGTATATTATTAATGTATTCTACAACACGGTTTCAGGGATTTTTTGTATGTTTGTTTGTTCTAGGAGTTTTCTTTGTTGTGTGTTTATGTAAAGTGAAACTCAGATTGTTTCTCTGCATATATAAACATTGTTAATTTATTTAACCAAGATCTGTAATCTTTCAAAGTGTCTCACTTTTTTGTATGTATATATCATTTTGTTTCAGAAAACACTGATGCAGGTTTAGTAGAACCTGCTCTTAGATTAGATTTGTAATTGTGTTTACTTACAACCTTGCTGGACAGTGACTGTTTTGATTAAAAGTGCCAATTAGGGCATAATTAAGGGAGTAATTAGAGTTGAAATATGATCATGTTTGGTCCAAGAGTATTAATTAATTTAATTAGCCATCCTCTTAACTTTTAAGATTTGAATGGTTTTGTGCCTGGAAGTACACCAAACCGGGAACAAGCTACGAATTTCCCGGCGGTCAACAGCTTAGAATCGCCTTGATGTAAAATGTCAAATTTGGTGTCTTAATTTCCCTCAACTTACAAGTGGCCATCATAGTCCAGTGTCAACTGAAGGGTATTTCGGTCATATGTCACTGCAAATTTTTCATTTCGATGGCAGAAAAATCAAACTTCGACGCGATCTGAAGTTCTTCGTCTCATCTACCTCTTTGCTCTGTACCCTGCAATTTCCATTTTTGCAGCTGTCAGACTCGCTGACCCAACTCGTCGGCGTGGATCGGAGCTCCGTGTCAATCCGGTGAAGAGGCTATTCTTTTCTGTTGGTAGTGGTTTCCAGATCTGTCTAAGGTTGAGTCGCTGAGCTCGCCGTGAAAATTGGGAATGGCTTCCTCGGAAGCCGATTCCCGATTGAGTCGAGTCGTAACACCAGCTTTAGAGAAGATCATCAAGAACGCGTCGTGGCGTAAACACTCAAAGCTCGCTACCGAATGCAAAGCTGTTATCGAACGACTGAATTCGCCACAGAAATCACCAACTCCATCTTCTTCTGCCGACTCCGAGCCTGATTCCTCTGTTCCTGGTCCACTCAACGACGGTGGTTCGATCGAGTACTCGCTCGCCGATTCTGAGTACATCTTCAGCCCTTTGATCAATGCCTGTGGCACTGGTCTCGCGAAGATCGTCGAGCCTGGTATCGACTGTATTCAGAAACTTATCGCGCATGGTTACATTCGTGGTGAATCGGACCCTTCCGGTGGAGCAGAGTCCATTCTCCTTTTTAAATTGATCGAGTCCGTTTGTAAATGCCATGATTTAGGAGACGAATCCATTGAATTACCTGTGCTTAAGACTTTGTTATCTGCAATCAACTCCATCTCACTGAGGATCCATGGAGATTGCTTGCTCTTGATTGTACGTACTTGCTACGACATTTACTTAGGAAGCAAAAACGTAGTGAATCAGACGACTGCAAAGGCTTCGCTGATCCAGATACTGGTGATTGTGTTCAGGAGAATGGAGGCGGATTCGTCAACGGTTCCAATTCAGCCGATCGTAGTAGCTGAGTTGATGCAGCCGGTCGAAAAATCAGATGCGGATGGGACAATGACGCAGTTTGTTCAGGGTTTCATCACTAAAATCATGCAGGATATCGACGGTGTGTTGAATCCGACAATGCCATCCTCAGGAGGCCAAGATGGGGCATTGGAGACTACCACAGTCGAGACTACGAATCCGACGGATTTGTTGGATTCCACTGATAAGGACATGTTGGATGCTAAGTATTGGGAGATCAGTATGTACAAGTCGGCTTTAGAGGGAAGGAAGGGGGAGCTAGCAGATGTGGAAGCTGAGAGAGATGATGATTTAGAGGTTCAGATAGAGAATAAGTTGCGGAGAGATGCCTTCTTGGTTTTCAGGGCGCTTTGTAAGCTCTCAATGAAGGCGCCTGCAAAGGAGTCTTCGACAGATCCGCAGTCGATGAGAGGGAAGATTCTGGCTCTTGAGCTGTTGAAGATCTTGTTGGAAAATGCTGGAGCTGTCTTTAGGACAAGCGAAAGGTATGCTCCTGTAACTGAAATGTTTGCATACCTCATTTGCTCTTGTTTGAGAATGTAAGGGAGAATTCACAGTATGAAGTCAGATTTTAATTCTACTGATGAATTGCCATCTCTGTTGAACAGGTTCTTAGGTGCTATCAAACAGTATTTGTGTTTGTCTTTGTTGAAGAACAGCGCTTCTACTCTCATGATTATCTTCCAGCTTTCTTGCTCTATTTTTATCAGCCTGGTTGCAAGATTTCGAGCTGGATTAAAGGCCGAAATTGGAGTTTTTTTTCCCATGATTGTTCTTAGAGTCGTGGAGAATGTTGCTCAACCTAATTTTCAACAGAAGATGATTGTTCTTCGGTTTCTTGACAAACTTTGTTTGGATTCACAAATCCTAGTTGATATATTCTTGAACTACGATTGTGATGTCAATTCTTCAAATATTTTTGAGAGGTATGTTTTGTCCATTGATGCTTCGCTGTTCAGAGTTTTAGTTTTGAGTGAAAGTTCTTTGCCTAATTAATGTTTCCTCTGTATGATCATGTTTAGGATGGTAAATGGTCTCCTTAAAACTGCTCAAGGGGCTCCTCCTGGTACAGCTACAACGCTGTTGCCACCTCAGGAGGGAGCTATGAAACTTGAAGCCATGAAATGCTTAGTAGTCATATTGAAATCAATGGGAGATTGGTTGAACAAGCAGTTGCGCCTGCCAGTTTCTAATTCGTTGAATAAATCTGAAGCACTGGAGATCGATCTGGGATCCGGAACCCCCAAGCTGGCAAATGGAAATGCTGATGAGTCTGTTGACGGATCAGATACCCAATCTGAATCTTCAGGAGGTACATCTGATGCTCTGGCCATCGAGCAGCGCCGGGCTTACAAGCTCGAACTTCAGGTAAGAACGAAAAGATGTTTGGGTATTTGGTAGATTATTCAGAAGAATGACATCCTCTAGTTGTTCTGTATTCATTAATTCTAATTTAAATGTTTGTCCCAGGAAGGTATTTCTCTTTTTAATCGGAAGCCAACAAAAGGCATTGAGTTTCTCATCAATGCGGGTAAGGTGGGTGACTCTCCTGAAGAAATAGCAGCTTTCCTCAAAGATGCGTCAGGGTTAAGTAAAACTTTGATAGGTGATTACCTTGGAGAAAGAGAAGAGTTACATCTCAAGGTGATGCATGCGTATGTGGATTCTTTTGATTTTCAAGACATGGAATTTGATGAGGCAATAAGAACCTTTCTTGAAGGTTTTAGGCTGCCAGGAGAAGCACAAAAGATTGACCGGATCATGGAAAAGTTTGCTGAACGTTACTGCAAGTGCAATCCTAAAGTGTTTACTAGTGCAGACACAGCTTATGTTCTTGCATATTCTGTGATCATGCTCAATACTGATGCCCACAACTCCATGGTGAAGAACAAGGTTTGTTTCATTCATTGTCTAGGATAAACACAGTTATTGTAGAAGTTTGAGGTAGAATATTGATGAAGTTCTTTGTGCATTTTTTTTCTTTTGAAACATATAGATGTCTGCCGATGAGTTTATTAGAAACAATCGTGGAATAGACGACGGAAAGGATTTACCTGCGGACTACATGAGATCGCTGTATGAAAGGATAACAAAGAATGAGATAAAGATGAAAGAAGATGAGTTGCCTTTGCAACAGAAACAATCTGCAAACTCAAACAGAATGCTTGGTTTGGATGGTATATTAAACATAGTGATCCGTAAGCAGTGGGGAGATTCATATGTGGAAACAAGTGATGATCTGATGAAGCATATGCAAGAGCAATTTAAGGAAAAAGCTCGCAAATCAGAGTAAGATCACTCACTCTTCCTTGCATTATAAGTTGTTAACAACCTTTTCCACCATGACAACCATTTCTTTGTAACACAGTATTATTCATTCTACTGAACTGTTCCATCTTTTAGGCATCTTTGACCGATGCAGTATTTGAATTTACTTGAGTTTGCAGGTCAACCTACTATGCTGCAACAGATGTGGTTATTCTCAGATTTATGATTGAGGCTTGTTGGGCTCCTATGCTTGCTGCATTCAGTGTGCCGCTAGACCAGAGTGATGATTTGATAGTTATCAACTTATGTCTTGAAGGCTTTCACCATGCAATCCATGCCACTTCTTTGATGTCAATGAAGACCCATAGAGATGCTTTTGTGACTTCACTAGCAAAGTTCACTTCACTTCACTCCCCAGCTGATATCAAGCAGAAAAATATTGAAGCCATCAAGGTTGGTATTTTACTTCATTAAGTGTTAGGTGATTGTTGTTTTTAATATTCCCCCTCCCTAGCTGTACCAAAAGACATGATATGTATCTTGGATATCTTTTCCACATCTTACCTCGTTCTGTCTATTCCTTGCGTTACTTGTATGTCAATGATATCTCCTTCCTGCTCTCATTGTTACCTTTATCATGTAAACTTTATCTGGATCCTAATTGATATTGGTTATTTTCCAGGCGATTCTCAAACTTGCTGATGAAGAGGGCAACTATTTGCAAGATGCCTGGGAGCATATACTAACTTGTGTTTCCCGTTTTGAGCAACTACATCTCTTGGGAGAAGGTGCTCCTCCAGATGCCGCTTTTTTTGCTTCCAAGCAAAATGAGTCGGAGAAATCAAAGCAATCCAAACAAAATGTACTTCCTGTCCTGAAAAAGAAGGGTCCTGGAAAAAGTCAATATGCAGTGACAGGTGTCTTGAGGGGTTCATATGACAGCATGAGTTTTGGCAGAAAAGGTTCTAGGAACGTGAGACAAGAACAGATGAGCAGTATAGTCTCTAATTTGAACTTGTTGGAGCAGGTTGGTGAAATGAATCAAATCTTCGCACAGAGTCAGAAACTGAACAGTGAAGCGATAATAGACTTTGTTAAAGCTCTCTGCAAAGTTTCTATGGATGAGTTGCGGTCTCCTTCTAATCCACGCGTTTTTAGCCTCACAAAGATTGTTGAGATAGCGTAAGAATCACCTAGTTCCCTTCCTTTCTTTTCTCTCATATCCTGTATATAATAGATGTACCCTGTGTTTTAGCATTTTAAAGTATATAGTCTGACATCTTCAGTTTGTTATTGGTGACAGGCATTATAACATGAACCGCATAAGGCTTGTTTGGTCAAGCATCTGGCAAGTGCTATCGGGGTTCTTTGTGACCATTGGGTGCTCAGAGAATCTTTCTATTGCAATCTTTGCGATGGATTCTTTGCGCCAGTTGTCAATGAAATTCCTGGAACGGGAAGAGTTGGCCAATTACAACTTCCAGAATGAATTTATGACACCTTTTGTCATTGTTATGCGTAGAAGTAATGATGTTGAGATCAGAGAACTTATCATCCGATGTGTTTCTCAGATGGTATTGTCGCGTGTAAATAACGTCAAGTCCGGATGGAAAAGCATGTTCATGGTAGGCATTTATTCTATTTCACTGGTGACCACATTTATTAAAGAAGTCTTGGTTTGCTTACCTAACCTCACAATGTGTCTTCTTTCTTTTGCAGGTTTTTACAACAGCAGCATATGATGACCACAAAAATATTGTGCTTTTGTCCTTCGAGATTATCGAGAAGATTATCCGAGAATATTTCCCGTACATCACAGAGACAGAAACCACCACTTTTACAGATTGTGTGAATTGCCTTGTTGCATTCACCAATAACAGATTTAGCAAGGATATCAGTCTCAGTTCCATAGCTTTCCTCCGGTATTGTGCAACAAAACTGGCAGAAGGAGATCTTAAATCAACATCATCGAACAAAGACAAGGAAACTTCTGGAAAGATTCCTCAGTCATCTCTCCACACAGGAAAAAGCGGGAAACAAGAGAACGGAGAGATTGCAAACAGTAATAATCAGCTACACTTTTGGTTTCCCTTACTAGCAGGTATAACATTTAACTGAGTATTCTCTACATTAAGTATTTTCAAATTACCTTTTTCGCATGTTGTTATCTAAGTTGAAAATTATTATTCATGTGTTTCACCTTCCTATATCTAATTTACAGGCTTATCAGAGCTTAGTTTCGATCCAAGACCAGAAATCAGGAAAAGTGCACTACAGATTCTGTTTGACACCTTACGCAACCATGGCCACTTATTTTCTCTACCATTATGGGAAAAAATATTTGAGTCAGTATTATTTCCTATATTCGACTATGTACGGCATTCTATTGATCCTTCTGGCGAAGAAGAGTCTGCAGATCAAGGAAGTTATGGTGATGTGGATGAGCTAGACCATGATGCGTGGCTCTATGAGACCTGCACATTAGCACTACAGCTTGTAGTGGATCTATTTGTCAAATTCTACACGACGGTCAATCCACTTCTAAAAAAAGTACTAATGCTTCTTGTGAGTTTCATAAAAAGACCTCACCAGAGCCTTGCAGGGATTGGTATCGCTGCGTTCGTTCGTCTTATGAGTGATGCCGGTGGGTTGTTTTCTGAAGAAAAATGGTTAGAAGTTGTGTCGTCTTTAAAAGAATCAGCAAAGACGACTTGCCCAGATTTTTCTTATTTCCTCAGCGAAGAATATGTGGAGAGAAGCCAACGAAATGCTCAGAACAGTAATGCAGTGTCTGTTGTTCCAATTGGCTCGGATGGTAATGAAGAGAGTCAGAGAACAGCAAACCGTCTTTACGCTGTTATCTCTGATGCTAAGTGCCGAGCCGCTGTTCAGCTTTTGTTGATTCAGGTTAGCTCCTCTCGGGCCTTTCTTTTTAAACGAAGACTTAGAAATTTTGAATAAATAAGGAACATACACTATCATGTAAACAAAAACACATAAATTTACGTTTTAAAACAGTGTAGGCCTTAGTTCATAAGGTGATTACAAACAGAAATCAGAACTAAACATGAATTATTAATATTCCAGCTTCGTCGATTGAGATGCATTTTTTTTCTCAGGCTGTGATGGAGATTTACAACATGTACAGACCTCAGCTTTCAGCGAAAAACACATTAGTCCTCTTCGATGCATTGCACGGTGTAGCGTTACATGCTCACAGTGTAAACAGCAATGCGATACTCCGTTCAAGGCTACAAGATCTAGGACCCATGACACAAATGCAAGATCCTCCACTACTTCGTCTCGAAAACGAGTCTTACCAAATCTGCCTCACATTCGTCCAGAATCTCGTTTCAGACAAAAACAAAGATGCAAAAGAAGAAATAGAATCACTTCTAGTCAACATCTGTCAAGAAGTTCTCAGCTTCTACATCGAAACTTCTTCTTCTGCGAAAAAACAACAATCAGAATCATCACGAGTCAGTGAATACCGATGGAGAATACCACTGGGATCAGGAAAACGAAGGGAATTAGCGGCAAGAGCTCCTCTTATAGTTGCAACACTTCAAACAATATGTACATTGGAAGATGTATCATTTGAGAAGAACCTGAAATGTCTGTTTCCACTTTTGGCTAGCTTGATTTGCTGCGAACACGGTTCTAGCGAGGTTCAGGTCGCGCTTGCTGACATGCTCGGCTTATCGGTTGGCCCGGTTTTACTCCAATGGTGCTGATTTGTTCCTTTTTTTTTTTGGCTTTCAATCTTTCATTTTGGCTTGTAATGTTAATGCTTGCCTTATAGAGTTCTCTGAGAATTCATTGGTTCAATATATACTTCTCGTACGCCCAATATTTTACCAACTTCCAACTTACGACGCCGCATTTATCCTTACGCAGAGTAATTTTTTTCAAAGTTTCTGATTGGTAATTCTTGGAACAATTGGCTTTTTGTGAAATCTGCATGATAGATTTCACACAATCTCAAACGCATTGTTGAGAGACTATTGCGGGGGAATTAGTCAAGTCTTAAATGCTAAATTAAGAACTATAAAATCTGCACTACAATAATACATGGGTTAACAAATGTTTTAACGAATGATAAGGGCCGTTAAGTACGTAAAAGGCATCGTGCATCGGTGCATGGCTTTGACATGTGCCACTTGATGTTGAGGAAAGCGTAGACAATTCTCTTGCACCAAAATCTCGAGCCTTGGGGTAAAATGGAAAATATATTGTCACACTCTCACTTGCGTTTGAACAAAAAAATGCCACATGCCTCCACCAATTCTCAATTCTCTTGGGTTAAAAAAATGCTATTGGTTCTGTCTCAAATGAAGACAAAACCTGAACTGGTCTGTTTGGTTCGGGTAGGATAAGTGGGTGGGTGGGTGGGTGGGAACAGAGATGCATGTGAGGAATCACGCCCATACGTCGTGGTTCCGTAATCAAACTACACAGTTTACCTTTTTCCTATGTGGTGAAACACATTCGCACATTCACTTTTGACAAGTGTTTGTTGAAGAGGAATATTGTTGAAGAAGTGTTGAGAAATGCTAAAACCACGCGTGTCAGGGTAAAAGTGCACGTGTGGAATGACTTCTACAAAGTTTTTCGTATTGTAAAATTACTTACTAACATTTCAACCATATGATTTGTAAAAATATTTATTCATTTGATTTCTTCCATGATTTACAGTGAGTATTTATATCCCACAAGACACGGTCTGACTCGTTATGTTCTGTAATATGACTTGATTTAGTGTTGTTTGGGTCCCACTCCAATTTCCCATATGACACGGCCTTTCACAGTTTTCACTCCCCATTCCATCACTAACCATAAATCGTTGGTAGTCTCTTAAATATTTTCAACTTCTTGATAATTGTCACTCTCATGCACTTCTAACAAGAAGAAAGAAAATGGATGAAGTCTCTCGTTCTCTTCATCTTCATAATTTCCACCATCATGATCAATCCTCCAACCACCAAATCATCGACGGACTAAAACGCGACCGAGAAGAAGACCAAGACCAAGACGCGACTCCTTCAGGAGAAGGAGAGAAGAGCAATAAGAGAAGGCCACGTGGCAGGCCAGCTGGTTCCAAGAACAAACCAAAAGCACCGATCATTATCACACGCGACTCCGCAAACGCTTTCAGATGCCACGTCATGGAGATAGCAAACGGCTGCGATGTAATGGAAAGCCTTTCCGTCTTCGCTACACGGCGTAAGCGTGGCGTTTGCGTCTTGACCGGAAACGGCACCGTTACAAACGTCACCGTTAGACAACCCGGTGGTGGTGGTGGTGGTGGTTCTAGCATCGTTAAGTTACACGGAAGGTTTGAGATTCTTTCTCTCTCGGGCTCGTTTCTTCCTCCACCGGCTCCACCAGCTGCGTCTAGTTTAACGGTTTACTTAGCCGGTGGTCAAGGTCAAGTGATCGGAGGTAACGTTGTGGGACCGCTTATGACTTCAGGTCCGGTGGTGATTATGGCAGCTTCGTTTGGTAACGCAGCTTACGAGAGGTTGCCATTAGAAGAGGAAGAGGAGGAAATTGAAAGAGAAATAGATGAAAACGCGGCTAGGGCGGGTGAAACGCAAACGCAGAAGGAGTTAATGGAAGATGTGACGCCGTTTCTACAAGGGTTGCCTTCGAATTTAATGAACACTGTTTCACTACCAGGTGATGCTTATTGGGGAACGCAACGACCGTCTTTCTAGATTATCCTTGCGATATTATAAATTTTATCCAACTTTTTTTTTTTGTTCTTTTTAGTTTTTATAAAGATTTTAGTAGGGTTTTGGTTTCGATGTTGTTGACTAAATGCTTGAAGCTTTTGGTAATTCTTCGTTCGGGCAATGATGTGGTCTCGGATTGATATGTATAGCGTTAGTATTTGGCTTGTGCATGTGAATTTTCCCTTGACTACATGTTTATTGTGAATTAGTTAATGTATAGTTTGATTTTGAATGTTATTTTCAGGTGTTTTTTCGATAAATAATGAGGTTGCATGATATTATAACAAGATTAATAAGTCAGTACATGAGAAGACCGACTACTCAATTAACCAATTGGTGGCGAATTTGGTTTTGGCTAATTAATGATATGAACTAATGTTGTTGAATAACTATATGATTAGGCAACCCTTTAAATGTATGGGACTGCATGTCAAGTGTCAATACTTTTTTGTTTTGTTTTAAGAAATCAAGTGTCCACACTTACTAACTAACACTTTGAAATTTGAATGGCATTAATTTGGTACCTATTATCCTTTTTTCAATTTTTTTGATATACAATATGATGTATTTATTCTTGTGTGTGTTTGAATGTAAAGAAAAACAAAATGAGTGTTGCAAAGCTGGTGATAAAATGGCGAGGCATATCATGACAATAGCAACACTTGGGAACAAGGTGATTGCATTGGCAGTCACTTTTCTTACAAACATTTTTTCTTTTAGAGATAAGCGAAAAAACATATTCAAATTACAATGTGTTTATTACAAAACGACAATTTCGAATTTTGAACGACAATTTACAATGTGTATTCAAATTTTGAACGTATAAACTGAAATGATCTGAAATTCTCTCGACACGAGTGGGCCGAAACTCAACTCTATTAAGCCCAATTTAGATTAAAACAGAATTCTAACGGAGTTACTAACACTGTTAACGTCATAACTAACGGACTTAATAGTCCACGTGGCAAATAGACATGAACAGAAGAAAAGTAAAACCCTAAAGTAAGTACCTTTGCACTCTTCTTCTTCTTCTTCTTTCATCTCTGTCGTTTGTTCGGATTTGATTCTACTAGGGTTCCGGTGGTTTTGCGTTGAAAGATGGCAGCTTTGAAAGGTTACGGCTTGATCTCCAGTGACTCTGCTCTCCATTTCCCTCGCCCACATCGATTCGAGGGCTACAAGAGGTTTTTCACTCTCTCTGTTTTATAATCCATGCTCATATCTGTAACTCTTTTGGATTTTTATCTTTGGACTAATCTTATTGGGATTATGATTTCTTGAATTGGGTTTGTTTCAAAGTAGTCATTTTTTTCAATTCCTGGAAAACAAAACGATCTATAGTTGTATTTGTAATTGTTGATCAATTAGCTGGATTAATGCTTTAGATGTTTAGAGGAATTGGTTTTTTTTGTGAGATTTTGAGTTTATTATCGGACATTATAACTTGAAGCTATCTTGTCTAAATTGTGAATATGCTCTGCTTTATTTGCTCATCACACAGAAGGAATGCTAAATGGGTCTCTCCAAAAGCAGCTGTTGTACCGAACTTCCATCTCCCTATGCGCAGTCTCGAGGATAAAAACAGGTCGAATTCGAGTTTTATTTTCGCGTAGCTTCTTTTCCTTTTGATGTTCACTAGTGTTTTTTTTCATGCTACAACTTTCTCTTGTTAACGGTTGCAGGACAAACACAGATGACATAAGGTCCCTTAGAGTGATCACTGCCATTAAGACACCGTATCTACCTGATGGAAGATTCGACCTTGAAGCATACGATGACTTAGTCAACACGCAGATAGAAAACGGCGCTGAAGGTGTGATTGTTGGTGGTACAACTGGTGAAGGCCAATTGATGAGCTGGGATGAACACATAATGCTAATAGGCCATACTGTTAACTGTTTTGGTGGAAGAATCAAAGTCATTGGAAACACTGGAAGTAACTCGACTAGGGAAGCTATACATGCAACTGAGCAAGGATTCGCTGTGGGAATGCACGCGGCTCTGCACATAAACCCTTACTATGGGAAAACGTCCATCGAAGGCATGACTGCGCATTTTCAAACTGTTCTTCATATGGGACCGACGATTATATACAATGTGCCTGGTCGAACGAGTCAAGATATACCTCCTTCGGTTATCCTTACACTCTCTCAGAACCCTAATATGGCTGGGGTGAAGGAATGCGTGGGTAATAACCGAGTTGAAGAGTATACTGAGAAGGGAATTGTTGTGTGGAGTGGAAATGATGATCAGTGCCATGATTCTAGATGGGATCATGGGGCTACTGGAGTTATATCGGTTACGAGCAATTTAGTCCCGGGTTTGATGAAGAAGTTAATGTTTGAAGGTAGAAACTCGGCTTTGAACTCAAAGCTTCTGCCATTAATTGATTGGCTATTCCAAGAACCGAATCCGATCGGCGTTAACACTGCTTTGGCTCAGTTAGGAGTTGCGAGGCCGGTTTTTCGGTTACCTTATGTGCCACTGCCTGTGTCCAAAAGGATTGAGTTCGTTAAACTGGTGAAGGAAATCGGAAGGGAGCATTTTGTAGGAGAGAGAGATGTTCAGGTGCTTGATGATGACGACTTTATTTTAATCGGTAGATACTAGAATGTCTTCTAGGTTGCTTGCTTCTGTTTATACTTCTCTTTGATGGTTACTTAGCTGATGAGAAACTCACGGATCGATCATAGAGTTGTTGTACTGGTTTGCGATGTTTGGTCTGTTGATTTTGTGATGAATCTTATGGTTTTTGCTTACGCTCTCTGGATAGTTAGTTGTCTTTTGTCTTAGTCCTTAAAGTTTAAAGAAGACTCGTGACAAGAACGGTGAAGCATGTTTGGTTCTGTTATATGAAACGTCTTATTTTAGAACCCAACAAGAGAATAAGATTCAAGAAGATTACTAAAGGAAAGAGGTAGAGGAAGAGGTGGAAACAGGGGAGAGTTTTGAATGAAGCAGAGAGAAGAGAGCTTTGTTTTCTTGTTGGAGAAGAAGAGCTTTCTTCTTTAGAGCCTCGTTTTCTCGTATGATGCTTTGATTCTCTACGAAAAGCTTCAAGTTTCTCATCTTCATCTCCTTCTCTTCCCTCAATAATCTTCTCCTCCTGGATCGAAAGAAAGCAAAAAACAGAGTAGAGCTTTTATAGTTCAGAAACACTAAAAACAGAGTCAATGTTCTGAAAATATATTGAAAGATGACCTGGAGAGATTAAGGTTACGAAGATGGGTTTGTTGTGTCTTGGATTTACGTTTGTTATGGTACGAGGCTGATCTCATCGTGGGTGTGTTTGTGTCTGGGAGTGGCTCTGAAGATCTCAGACACATCTTCTTATGGTTTTATTCCGCACAAGAACTTGAGTAAACATAATGGACGTGTTATCTTTATATAGATGATAGATAGAGAGCTCTCGTGTTTTCTCAAGGGAGAGAGATATAGTTGTAGAGAGAGAGAAGAAGGCTTTTGAAGGTAATGATGGCATAAGGAAACTCATGATTACAGAGGGACCAGACAATGCATGGGTTCAGAACGAAGATGATGAAGAAGAAGACCAGAACAAACTCTCTCTCTCTCTCTCACTCAGAGTTTTTGTGCATGAATAGTTACGGTACTAATAGAGGAACTTCGTAGAAACAGTTGAGAGGTACATACCAAATAGACCATAACAAACCATTAAATTCCATACTAATTGATTACTTGTGTTGTAATCAACAAGAGAAAGGTCACATGATGTTTGGACCGACTAAAGAACGTACTATAATTTGAAAAAAGTTGTATATCTCCATAGCACCATATAAAAAGGAAAAGACTCAAAAGAACAACACTCATTTAGTTTCCTACCAAACCCATTACAATGGTCGAGGTCTTCGATTTTCGGCATAGCACATAGGCAACTCGGGTTCAAACCCGATTCCCTTCATAATTGGGGTCTAATTCCAAAGAAAAATCAACCCTTGATTCCAAAGAGGCATGTATAAAATCCAATCATGTGATATGAATAGAGGAAAGAAAAAAAAAAGACAATTGATGAGGCTAAGGACTAGGACCACTAAAAAACTCTTACTCATTTCTTATGTTGATATTTTGTTGAGATGCAACCAAACAGAAAGACGAAAAAAGAAATAAAGAAGGGTGAAGAAACTAATACTTACTAAAGACTAAATGGCAAATTGGAGGAGCAAGTCAACATCATGAATTATTAGCATGCTTCAAAATGATCAAAGCTGTTATAATTCTTTACCTATATTCTCTACTGTTTCTAGCTATTCTTAGAGTAAGCATTTGCCTACCACAAACAAAGAAATGATGGGTCTTCTTCTTTACACCATGCATCAAAAATAGAGAATCACAAAGCTAAAAGCTTTATAAAAAGCACAAAACAAGTATCAAAAATGGCAAAGATTTACAATGGGGTAACTTCTGGAATTGGTACTGCTTAACAATGATGAGAATTTTGTTGCATAAGCGTGGTCCAAAATCAAAATCAACACGCCCATTTCATTATTTCAAGATGGTAACATATATGAACCCCAAGCTACCTTAGCACTCTCATCCATTATGTTTCTTTAGCTATAAGAAACAAAAAAAAAAAACATTCAAATTGAATTTTGACTAGCAAAATAATGTGTATGGATCAGAATTTTTTTAGTATTTTTTATGTTATTTCTTTCGTCTTCTATCATTCGTTTGGAAACCATTTTGTGTTCTCTACTTGTCGAGCGAAAATGGAGAAAAGACTGAAACGAGGAAAAAAAGGCGGGGGACTTTTGAAGCCCTAAACCGTATAAAATGTGTTGTCGTTTTAATAGGTAAAAAACGACACGCTGTGTTTGTAACTTGGAACTAAAAAGCGTGTCGGTGATGTGGGAAATGGTAAACCTTAGCCCATTGAGTTCTTGAAAAACAACAAATTGGTTACCTTTTAGATTAGACTTTAAAATTGATTCTTGGTTTATGAAAAGCTTAGAACGAAATATTCTAAAGTTTTCATTATGATTTTGTATTTGATTTGGGTCAAAACCTGAATTATTAAAACGAAAATGATAAAGGAAGTGGACCCGAAGGGACACTCCCTCTTCTCTCTCCACGTGTGATATTTATAAAAGTTCCAAGTTCCAACGGTTTCATTGCACACTTTAAAAGATTTTTAAAGAAAATCACGAATCCATCAACTTATTTATACGACGTTGCATAATCCAATGATAAGCGTGGTTACTTTACGGTATTATAAAGCGTAACAAAAATAACAAGACAAAAACCTCAAACTGGAAACTAGTTAAACTAGAACAAAGATCTCAAAGTAACAACATTACTACAAACTAACACACCAAAACAATAACAATCATCGAAGTCTAAATTAAATAAAAAGATTTAACTTAAACCTCACTCTCTAATCCCAGTCTCAAACAAAACAGAAATAACACACACAAAAAAACTCGTCGAAATTAAATTAAAACAAGTGAGTGGCAGTCTACGTAATTACTAGAAATTGTAAGGGTTGTTTTAAAACAAAAGAGATGTGGCGGCAAGAGTGACCAATGCAGTGAACAACGCAGGAGCGTTCACGTGAAACGCCGCGTTTTTAGCTTTACTGTTCTCTGAACTTGTCGGCGAATCTGACGGAGCTCCTTCCGGCGAATCATCCACCGGAGGAGCTGGCGGAGAAGCTGCTCCAGGTGACGGTGCTTCAGCTGGAGACGGTGACTTAGCCGGAGTCGGAGTCGGTGTCGGTGCACTCACCGGCTCCGGTGCCGGCGCCGGAGATGGAGATTTCCCAAAAAGCTCAGTCGGAAGGAGAACTTTATCAACCGTGAATATCACGACGGGTGTCTCATCAACCACCGTATCGGCGAGTCTCGACGGACCAACTCCGGTATGAAGAATAACCTCGTCGCCGGAAGTTGACGTCGTTAAATCGTATTTACCGGCACCGTTAGTAGCTAACGTAGAGATTGCTTCTTTATTAGTCTTTAATGACCCTTTAGGTTTATATTCAGCGAGGGCGTGATACTCTAGGAGCGAGACCACCTCAGCTTGCGTGAGCTTCTTCAGATCTAATACACCTTCTGATTTAAAAGCTTCATCGGACGCTGCAAAAACAGTCAAGCCTTTATCAACGGTGGATTCGTATGTTTTGAGTACACCACTCGTTAAAAGAAGATTCGCGAAGGTTTTGCAACCGGCTTTCTCAAGAAGTCCGGTGATGTTGCTGATTCCTGCGGCGGAGGAAGTTAGGATTCCGGGAGCGATGATCGGAGAATCGATTTCGAGAACGGAGATGTTGTATGGGATTTGTTTAACGGATTTGGTGTATGATGAATCGAGTTTGGATCCGGAAACGGCGGATCCGAATCCGACTTTGCCTCCTTTGAGATCGGTGACATTGACGAATCCTAGGTTTCCGGGAGCGTTTCCGGTGGTTTGGTAAAGCGTTGTGGTGAGTGTTGTGCCTTTAGAGATTTTGTGGAGTTTTTGTGGATCGTAGTAATCGAGGAGGACGAGGAGGCTGAGTGCGTTTTTGATGACGGAGAGTGGATGTTTTCCGGCGAGGGAAGACATTGCGGCATTGTTGAGGACGAGGAGGGTGATTGTAGTGCGGCTGTTGATTTCGTCGGCGAGTTTTGTTTTGGTAAGGTAGCTGTTGAATGAGGAATATTCAGGTGATTCGGAGAGGATTTTTGTGATGTTATGGCCGGATACGACGGCGAGGAGAGATAAAGTGAAGGCGAGGAGAGAGAAAAGTCGTGGTTTCGCCATTTGGGATTTTGAGACTGTTGAGTGGAACTGTGGACTGTGTTTTAGTTAGAAGAGGAAAGTGAGAAGACAGAGTATTAAAAGATGAGGTTAAAATATTAACCATGGTTGTAATGTTAAAACGATTTTAACTAGGGTTGGATTTGAGAACACGTGTTTTTGTTGAAAAAGCCTGAAATCACGATTAATGGGCTTTGGGCTTTCCTAAAAGCATCGGTTATGTCAGTATTATTACTTTTTTCTTGACGTCATCATTATTGTTTTATACTAAATCATTAAGTGTAACGGTAACGGCAATGAACTCAAGTTTTTTTATTTTTTTTGTCGGCACGGCAATGAGCTAAAGTTAACCACGGTCGAATTCAGATCCTCTAGCTACACTACTAGTGTTTTCAAAATTTATTAATTGATCCCCTTTTGTAGACTTAAATGTATTACTTGTGAGTTTTATTTTATAATGCTCATTAGAAATTAAATTATCAAAAGTCAGTGAAAATGTGAAATCATATCTTATTTGCAGTCTACCTATGTTTATCTTTCCTAGATTACTTTCTCTTTCTTAATTACTTTTTCATAGACTTATTATATGTTCTTGGTCAATAGTTGGTATTTAAGTGGAAAAGAAGGTTCTAATTACCCAAGAAATCACTGATAAAGAAATAATTTTATTTTATTCAAACGATAACAAAATCATTAAAAACCCATTAATAAGGGAGAGGAGGCAGCACGTGTGAGCAGATATGCGTCACGTGTCACACGCTTCAGCTTCACATTAGTTTATATTGGGCCTGTAATAAAGGCCCAAACTGCTTAAAGCTGGTCAAAAACGCCGACGGAGCTCCGCCGCAGAATCTCAGATCGGATCTTTCGAGAAAAAGAGAGAGAGAGATGCAGAGGGACGTATCGAGCTTAAACACTTACAACTATGGCGATGCTCTCTATTGGGACGCTCGTTACGTGCAAGACGCACTCTCTTTCGACTGGTACCAACGTTACTCTTCTCTTCGTCCTTTCGTTCGCAACTTCGTCCCTACTTCTTCACGAGTACTCATGGTTGGCTGTGGCAATTCCCGTAAATATCTCTTCTTCTTCGAAATTTCTGCTGAAGAACTCTTACCATTGATTGAATTTGACTTTAGAGCATTCCAATTTACTAGTACCAGTTTAAAGAATTTGACTTTGGTGCAGTAATGTCAGAGGATATGGTTAAGGATGGATACGAGGACATTATGAATGTTGATATTTCTTCAGTGGCTATTGAGATGATGCAGACCAAATATGCCTCTGTTCCTCAGCTCAAATGTAACACTTTTTGTTTTTTACATCTTTAATTTCAGTTACTTGACTTTTGGATATGTGTAAAGTAAGAAGCTTTATTAGTGTCACTTTTTTGGTTACTCAATAGATATGCAAATGGATGTTAGGGATATGAGTTACTTTGAGGACGAATCCTTTGATACTGTCATTGATAAAGGTATTTTGTGGCCAAGTACTTTACTTTTTGTTCCCCTGTTGTGTTTTTTTGTTTTTTTTAGAGGTGATATTTTGTGTTTTTGTTTTCAGGAACGCTTGATTCATTGATGGTACGGAGTGTATCTTGAATCTTCTTCTTCATCGTTTGTTTTGCGGTATTTCATGTCTGTCTCCATGAGTTTTTTTTAAGTTTTCTTGTTTTGTGTGTGGTGCGGTGTATGCTTCCAGTGTGGCAATGATGCTCCTCTAAGTGCTCCGAGAATGTTGGGTGAAGTTAGCAGGTCACTAATATATCATGGCTGCTCCTGGATCATCATATTAGATCATGCCATTATTAGATTCACTTTTTAACATTGACCATATGTTATTATTCTCTTCTTCTGAATCGAAAACAATACTCTTAAGTCTTTCATATGTCGCAGGCTAATTAAACCTGGAGGGACCTACTTTTTGGTAATATACTTTCACTTGCATTCCCAACGAACTGTTCTAGTCCATCGTTAGTTGAAACTTAAACGCTGACTTGTGTGTTTGTTATGTGGTTTGGGTAGATAACCTATGGTGATCCCAAAGTGAGAATGCCTCATTTGACTCGTTCTGCGTACAACTGGAAGATCTCCTTATACATCATACGTAAGCTTCCACTTGTTTCTTGCAATAATATATGTGTTCTTTGCTTCATCCTTTTGAGTTCTTGCAGCAAGACCAGGATTTAAAAAGCCGGGAAGTTGTAGCTCATCAGCGAAACCGTGTCTTGAAGCTATACCTGTGACAAGCGAAGGAATGTTGCCACACGATTATGTTCTGGAGGATCCTGATTCCCATTTTATTTACATATGTAAAAAGACAGACCAAGAAGTAGCTCAAGTACCTTCATACCCTTTAATGGAGGATGTTTTGTAGTGATGTCTGTGAATGGCATGGAGGCTATAAAACGAATGCAATATTGTGCACGAGTGTTGTCTTCTTGATCCCCATCGAAATCACCGATCTATGTTGTATTTTGTATGTGTCTTGTGAACTATCCCAATGGATAGGTCCGAGCCGGAAATGTTCAATCAACTCTTAAGTTTATGAACTTACGAATACCATCTTCCTTGTATCTTCTTCAAAGTCTAAATGGATTTCTTTCATTTATGGTCATTTGATTAATTGACTCTTATTTATTTGATAACAAAACAACAAACATAATATTTTATAAAATCGGGAAAGTTAAAATCATAGATTACAAAACAATAGTTTCAAACTAAACCTCCCCAAATCAATAAACACTAATACTCAAGACTTTGTTATTGTGTTTGTTTCCAAAAATGTGTTTCAACATTGAAGTGTAGAACCAAGAAAAACCTTTTATGTGCATCTCTGATGGTACTACTTGCAACTTCTGGCTCCTGAGCGTGAGACTTTCCGCGGTAATACTCCTTGACTTGCTGTTGATTTATCGAAATGGACGAATCCATCTTCATTTCTTCATTCAGAGCCAAGCTTCAGCGTCTGATCCACCACTTTCGAGCTTAACTGCAAGCAATTTTGAAACAAAAGTTCTGACTTTTTCTTTACGAAAATTTAAGAATTCTTAAGAACGTAAACTCAGGTTGCTCTTTGGCTAACTATATATAACCCCAAGTTGCCCAATAAAACTATGGGGAAAATCATCAACTGATACAAAACCATCATGGGTTCTTTTAACTTGAGTAGATGCTGATTTATATACCATCTTACTAGTGAAATGGTAAGTAAACTAATGCAGAAGCTTAAGTAAAGAGCTCAAGGTAACAAAACTTACAGCTGGATTGGTGAAGATTATCAACTGTTTATCTTCTGTGGAAACTATGAGGTTAGTGTTGTCTGTGGTCAGAGCCATAGCGGTTATATCCTGCCCTTCACCAAGCTTCAGCACATGGAATACCTACACAAGAAGAAAAATTTATGATTTGTTACGTGTAAATACCCTACAACGACATCTTGTGTTTCGCATAAATAAATTGATACAAATAATAATACCTGGAGTGTGTATAATTTGAGGAAGCAAATTGAAGGAGATGAGATATTTAGTCTGTCAATTTTATTGGCTCCACTTGATGAATCTTCATCATCAGTAGGGTTATTAAAACTCCTCGATCCATCAATGTCGGAAAATGAGTTCACGCCAATCGCAACATTTTGTCCATCCATGGATAGTTCCATGCAGCTTATGGTACAAGAGGAAGGAAGTTTCGCTTTGGAAATGAGAACTCCGTTAATGGTGAACGCGCTGATAGAATTTTCCGATTTACTCCAGACCACTATAACTCCATCAGAAGAAACGCAGAGAGCATGAGCCTTGACGCCAACAAGCCGTCTTATTAGTCCACCTTTTCTTATGGAATGTAATAAAACATCTGATGACTCAGATGAAGAAACAACGATTCCTTGATCCGAGCTAACAGAGCAACATACTACTTCTCTTAGGTGGCCACGGAGCACTTGTATAGGCCCTTCAATGCGACACTTTTTGGCTTTGTTCGCCAAGTTGTCGCTTGCGGAGGAAGGTGTCTCAGAGCTTTTTGTTTGCTCAGGCTCGCTTGTCTGAGAAGTGAATCTCTTGTGAAATCTCCATAGCAAAACAGTTGTATCTCGTGAACCCGTTACAAGGATGTTGTTGTCTGGAGACAGAGCCAGACATGTTACAGGAGCACAGTGACCAAAAGCTGTTTCCAATGTTTTTGCTCCATCTGATGAGACTAGCTTGATGCTATTATCCACATGTCCACCTAATGAACCATACATGAATTTTCGATTAGACGATGAATTTTTTATCGATACCTTCACAGAGCCTTTAAAACTGCTTACCGGTGATAATTTCTCCGTCGTTAGTAATAGCAGTGACAGACGAACTTCTGATTCCTGATGAGGCAAATGCCTGTGCTTGTGGATATTCCCAATCATTCTTGAACATCCGTACCAATGCTCCGCTATTTGAAGTCGGCTTCCCATGATGGAAGATGAAAGGAGTATTCTGACCATCAGGAGTGTTTGGTTGCCATTTGTGGTGTGCAATATGTGCTGCAGGCACATTCATGTCAACAATCACAACGCTATCCGAAGATGCCTTGATGGCTGCAGCAGGTAAGTTGCAGTGTTCTGGAGCTGGAACAGGATACGGTTTTATCTCTTTCGGATTCCGAAAGATGGTCTGAACAAGAATCAAAGTGTTTGTCAAGTTTGAATAGTCAAATTTTAGCACAGAACGTAACTCAGAATCTCTTACATAAGCTTTTACCTGCATATGAAGGACATCTTTCAGAGACATTCTTTTGACGTGAGGTACAGTCAATAGTTGAGAAGGCGTTTGCCCGAAATTAACTATCTGGTCTTGAGTAGCCCGTTGTTTTACCTTCATCAAATATTAAACAGGCAAGTTACATAAATAAGGTAATATAAAAATTGAGCAACTCCAATAGTACTACTACATAGATAACTTACAGGATCTGTGATCTTGTCGATATTAACAGTCCCCTCGTACGTGGTGTAGAAGAAAACATTATTTGCCTGTATAGCTTCTTTACCACGTTGCTTATACCTACATGAATAAAGATCATTAGAAAAGAGAAGAGTAAAAGAAAAAGGTGTCGACAAGATGCCAATTCAAGAGGAAAACTTACCCGAAAATGAGATCAATCCATTCATGCAAATGTGCAGAGACATGCTCGCTTTCGAGAGCCATTCGTTGCTTATGTACAAAATCGATCGGGTTTTTTGCCCAAGGAGGAAGTTTTACAGAATCTGATGGGTCAAGAACAATATCAGAACAAAAATGGTTACTAATTTCCAAGAGTAACACTTTGATAAGACAAGGAAGGGAACACATAAAAACTCATACCAAGCTTTTCTCCCAACTGTATCGAGTTCTCACTGGTCAACATCTCAGGAAGGTAAAACAACTCTGGAACCTACAAAACAAAATGAAGTTGCTTTTGAGTATGGCTACAATCTTCATGACTTGAAAAGAAGGGGAAGATGATTAAAGATATTTCAATTTGGTGCTTTTGGGAAGAACCAATTCTTACCAACTCCTTCACATTATTCATATCTTGGAGAACTCCTTTCCAAGTGGCTGCAATGTCTGAAAACATGCGGTTTGCACGATCGAACTTTCCACCTTGCAGTTGTATTGAAAGGCTTGTAAAAGGTTCGACTCTAGCTAGATAATGCAATATCTACCACATAGATTTAAAAATAATAAGTCCAAACTCTATCTTCTTACAAATCAAAATGCTAAATAGTTTTAACGCGGGAAAAAAATGAAGAGAAGAAATGGCAGGCTATTATGGTAGATATTATAGAGAAGATAACCTACTGCTCCAGCATTTGAGTAATGTGAATCATAGTGGAATTTGGGGATGATTGGATCTTCGAAGCTAGAATATCGTTCTTGAAATTTTTTCAGCCGCTCTGGGTTCAATGCACCGATTGGCTGAACATATATACAGACACACATTACAACCAGTTTTCTAAGTTTATGGTCCATTATATGCAGGCATAGAGCCAAACAACAAATAATATCACCTTGGAAAGATCTCTGTAGTTAGATGGATTTGAAAGGTCCAAAACTTCTGATATATGGGAAAACAGGATACTGCAACGATATACAAAAATGGATCGAGGTAACGAAAAAAAGAAGATGGTATTAAATATTTCGCATAACAAAAAGTATTCTCACTAGCACACAGTATTTACCTGAGTGATGTCATTATAACTACGCCCAGCCAATGTATTGAGCTGCATTAAGTACTCAAAATTGCTGATCTGCAAAAAGGATGCAAATTATCCAGCTACGGTTACTTCTCCGCATGATGAAAACTAGCATGATGAGAATGAAGGATATTCTTTCAGTACCTCCCATCTCGCCCAGCGGTCTGTTAACTTAGATCTTCTCAATAGTTGTTCTGGCCTCTAAAAATGAAACGATCATTAAGTTTTGCAGCACACAGAGGAAATTTACTCAGCTTGGTTTCTTTGCTTTGTCAATCATGCACTAAAAAATGGAGATACAGAGGAAAAGAACACAAACCTGAGTTGCCAGGTAAATATTGTTCAAATGAGGAGGCCTTGCTTGAACAATAGCCCGATACGCATTTATTCGTCCCTCATTATTCTATGGTGTTCATCAAAAATTTCAGAAAAGTAATTGGTTAGAGACACGGTCTTGATATTTCCAAGGTAAGAAAAAAAAAAGGAGAGATAACAGAGAAACTTTTTCAGATACCCCAAAGTCAAAGAAGAAGTTTGAGCGATCAACCATAAATAGTTCCAGAGCACTCTTTCTCAGTAGATATCTGTGAAAGATACATGTTAGCTAAGATATTGATCATCTAAGGCTCTAAACACATATAAAACAGAGTAAATCATGAGCTAAAGACAACATTGATAATGAAATGTTACCGTCGGGTATAAATCTGATGAAGAGAAGACATCAGCCAACTACGATCTCTTTCTTGGTCTCCTGATTCAGAACCATCTGACTTGCCATCCAAATGTTGGCCTTCTCTGATGTCAACAATAAAATTTATTCTCCGCGTAGTAATCTGAGAAAGGCAAAAGACAACCATTAGAAACTAGTCATTCCTACAAGGAAATATATTTGAGAATATATGCTCTGTTTGATTTCTTGGTCATCAATACCTGAAAGGTTCCTTTCACAACACTTAGTGGTCGGACCATACAAGCAGAAACTTCAAGAACAATCCTTTCATCGAGTTCCTTGCGAACCACTTCTGTAGAATTTTGAACCATATTCTGTTCACTCAAAGGTCGATGATCGTTGATTCCAGTTGACAATGTTATTGCATCCTCAAGTGAGCCAGACTTCCTCTCTTCATTTTCCCCTTTGTACTCGTCAACGTTACCCTCCATATCAAGATCATCGGCATCTTCATGTTCGTCATCTTCATACATTATTTCCTTTGATATTGCTTCAGCAGCAAGAACAGGTGCATTTGATGGAGAACACAAGTTATCCTGACTATTCTTCGAGTCTGCCTGATCATTATAGTTTCCTATTGCCTCAAGATGATCAGAACCAGAGTAATTCTGCCTTAAACATTGTCTCATCCTCGAAGAACTTTCCATCGAATCCAGTTTCCAGAAAACCTGCATATGTGATGTGATTATGTTACATCACTGGAAAAGTTCTCAAGTGTTTCAAATTAAAACCAGAACAGTGAGGCTTACGTGTTTGGGACTGCATAAATTTTCTCCAAAGGGTCCAAAGAAGCATCTCATCTCTACCAAGTAACGTACGAGTTTGCGCCAACCACGGACTCCCATGCATAAGCGATTTCTCACTATCTTATCGTCTCGTATGCGCCTGTCAATCTATTGAACCAATAAATGTGGATTAGAGTATACACATCCCCCTCAAGATAACAACAAAGTGTGACAAGGGCAGAGAGAAAACCTCAGATCTCTGCATGTTACGTGCTAAAGCAAAGCTTGCAACAAGTACAGCGATAAATTTGTATGACAAAGCATTAAAATCTTTTCCGTAAACTGATTTTGTATCAACTGGCTGGAGACATTCCATCCATGCTACTCCCATGGCTTCAGAGATATTCCATCTCTGTAAACGTTCCATATCACTGATAGTTCTCCGCTGCGAAGATGTGGCCATTGCAACAGCACTTAGACCTCTCCCAGAACCAATCTTTGCATTCCGTTCAAGATCACGTGCAGCTGCCAGAGCAGCCGCTTTTGCGGCAGCCTTATCTCTTGGTCGACCTGGTGTATCGTCGTTTGGAGCCTCCAACGGTTTCTGGAAGCTGGAAAAGGTCTGAAGTTTGGTACTCTTACGCTCAAGCAATGAAGAGTCTCGCCTAAGAGGTGGAGGTGCCGGAGGTGCTGGAGGTGCCGGCGCTTCCCAACCAGCTGCCCCTGCAGCTATCATCGCCAGTGCCATCGCAGAAGGAGGCGATGCAAATGCAGCTGCCCACTCCGGAGAAATCATAGAGAGAGCCGCCTAGAATAAAAAGTAACAATAGCACAATTTAATAACCAACAATAAAAGTAATAACTCACAAATATTTATGATAGCAACTACATGGAATGTGAACAGAATTATGGAACCTCAATGGGGAGTGCATCAGCAGCCAAAGCACGATCATCAACGACAAGCGGATTCAAACCATCACCAGTGGCGAGTTCGTGAATGCCAGCTAAAAGAGGTCGCCATCTTCGCAGAATTGCAACAAATGGAGGTAAAATAGCCTCTAGATACTGCTTACGTAGTGGTCTTTTGTCTCTGCTGACAGCATGCCATACCTCAGAGTATAGAACGCATGTCGTAACCAAGACCCTCTGCCTCTTTGAATCAGATATTGGCATGTTTAGAACAGGAGAGAGCACACTGGAGATAAAAAAAAAACAGAGCAAACAATCATTTAGAAGTCATGCAGCAACCAAAAATCAAGAGTCCAAAAGATGCCAAATGTGCCCTGACAAAATCTTACTCTAAAGTTTTTTATGGCATATGGTCATTATCTTGAGTGAACCACAAGAAGACTGTAGACACAATTGTATAAAGATGTTATTACTTTACCTCCACAATAAAGCTGATGGTGACTGTCGCATAGACATCTGAGAACTGACATCTAATGAGCCAGTATTCCCTACGGGGCACGGCATTCCACCACCAGTTAAACCATCTTCCGAACTTAAATTTTTCATCAACAAGCTATCTTCACCATGGTCTTCTTCCCTCAAAGACAAGAGCACCATTCGAAGCATGCATAAGAACGGTTGATCACTATCCAGTAACTGGTAAAGTGCTGCCATCCCTCCCATCCCGGTACCGGATCCTCCACCGATTCCTAAGCCGCCTCCGAGTCCAGACTCATCTAGCAGTAAGGCTTGAAGCATGGATACTGACTTTTTAACCAGAGGAAGTTCGATCCAGTTTCCCTGTGCATCTTTTTGTAAAGCAGATTTCCAAGAGTCCCAACCACTTCCACCACCACCAAAACAATTGGTTTTAGGATGAAGTCCAACACCATACCACAATCGACTCCTGTACTTCCAACCCTCAGCCAAATCCATGGCACAACTTCCGTATGAAACAAAAGCGCACGAAACAGATTCATAGGGCTCCGCTGCTGCTGCTGCAGCAAGACGCTCCATTACAGCTGTAGAAATCTGACCACTTGGATCAGCCATTGAAGCAAGTATCTGAAGAAAAAAGTAAAATAACTTGAGTGTCCTCAACAGAGAAAAACATGATTGTTGCACAATAAAAACAAGAAAATAGTAAAAGGTTAGAAAGATGAGCAAAATTACTTTCCACTTACATCTAAATGGACCCCTCCTGAATCACTAGACACGGAAGCACGACTACTAGAAACCTCTGATGATTCTCCGACCGTTGGCAATGTGCGTGCATGGTTGTGAAGGGGGTAAACAAGAGAAAGAGGAGATGGAGAGACATCAATTTTGCTTGCAGCACAATTTTGCTTGCTTTGTAGTCGCAAATGATCTTCGACCAGCATCAAAATCACAATTGTATTTTCCACAAGAAACACTGAAAGCTGAGCAGCATTCTCTACTCCAGCCTTTGCATCTTTTGGATCTAGACTCTCTGCCGCGAGACAAGCAGATGCTGCAGCGATAACTTGAGTCTGTTGTGGGGAAAGAACAATGTGTAGATCAAACTGTAGCAGTCGCGACTAGTATAACAAGACAGATGAAACACACAAGGCTTCAAAAGCTGACTGGCAATATAAAACAGGAGTTACCTGAGCTTGTAGTTCACTAGCTGCAAAGTCTAGCAATCCACCCAAAAGCCTTCTTTTGAAAACCGGGAGTGATTCCTCACGCCTTTGAAAGTCGGAAAACAAAAAGTGTAAAAACAATTGAAAAGAAACATTTATCTTTCAAAGTACAAAGGAAGAAACAATGCGGTGCAACAAGAGGATCCAATGAAGAGACCTTCACAAACTAACAACAAATGAAAAGAGATTGTCATCCCAAACGGAAAGCAAAATAAAATGTGGTGCAATGGTGCATGAAAATACCTGATACGTTTCTCCCCGGTGCTAGACCCACCAACAATAGAAAGCCACTCTGCACAATGAATTGTAGCCTCAATATCCTGTAAAAGGAATGAAATGTGGCAAGAAATATAAATAAAAACCAACTGAGTTTGAGAAAATTGAACATTAAATTATCTTGTAGACCACTGAAACAAACAAATTTACCTTCCAGCCATCCTTCCGGCGCATTGAATGTTCCAACATTATGATCAAAAAGTTATGAATCAGATCTTCTACCTCAGCAGAACCAGGTGAAGCAGACTGTTTCCCTGCATCCTTCTGTATGTAAGCACAATAGTTAGCATATTTAAAGAGCTTGCTGGTACATGCTTCAGTAGCTTGCCAGATAAAAAATGTAATTAACCCTATTAAACTAGCATACATACATCCCCCTTGGCTCATTAATGATATGAAAATCATGGAGGAAAACTTTAAAAGTTTTACGGTTGGAGTTATACCTCGTAGTTTGAGATCAAAATCTCCAAGATCCACTCAGGCCACTCTTCCATTTTTGTCAGACTGCTTCTATTTTCCGGATGGCTACAAGCCAAAAATAGAAGATCCTGACATAGATAGAGTGACTTTAGAAACCAGTCAACGAAATAAAGTTTCAGACTACTAATGCAAGACTTTACTCCGCTTAAACAATAGCTATTTAGAGAACCAAATTGCTAAAAAAATGATACTAAATCTGGTTTTTGATGATTCAAAACACTTTCACAAGTGCATTTTGGTGCATACTCTTTCTCTTTTAACTAACATTTATACCTGAAGTGCTCGATTTTGTAGAGCCTTTGATGCAAATGGTAGAGAACGCAGGAGGATTAATAGAAGTTGAGGGTGTTCGAAGCGATGACCTGAATCGTAAAAGTTCAAGCCATCCTCAGTTGATGAAGCATTAATCTGCAAGAAAGAGCTCAGTTATGCAATAAATTTTATCCTCATGCCAAAATCTGAAATAGAAATGCTTAAAGATAGATCAAACTTATGAAAGAACGAAAACATGTCATACCGAGGCCCCAAGCAAAGTTGTATAGACATTGTCGGTCATCAGCCTGTTTGGAGCTGCTTGAAATGCTTTCAACAGAGCAAATAGAAGCAATGCGACTTTATCGTCAAACATCGTTCCACCACTTTCATGAATCCCATTACCCATGAGGTTACTCATGACATCAGTTTCGGCACCAATGGAAAATTTTAAATGCCCTTTTGAAATCAAGGAACCGATCAATCTGATGATCCCAACCACAACGCGATCACTATCGTCAACATTGTTTCTTGCATTATTCCTGAATGAGTCAGAAACAGAGGATACTCTGTTAGCATTCGTGGAATTGGAGATGGTAACTGAGTCATTATCATAAATGACAGTAGCAGATCCATGAGCTTTTTCTTGTTGAATTGACTCTGTTTCCTTCAAAGATACTACTTTATTATCATGAGCATGAGGGTCTTGTGGAACTGTTTCCAACTGCTTTAACAAATCAGACCCATTTTGATGACTCTGCTGACTATGATCAGTCGGCACGCTTGTTCCACCGGTACCCACAGATTCTGCGACGTTGTCCTCTCCCGTTTTAGCTTCTCTTTGGAGCAGAACAAGAAGTGTTTCTATCCCACCAGATGTGATAAATGACTCTGCAAATGTCTGAGCCCTTGCAGCATTTGGCTGTACAACCAACCTAAACATGAGATGCAATACCCTTGCAACCTAAAAAGCGGTAACAATTGAAAAATGTCAGATCAAAAATATTATAAGATCAGAGAAATGACACAGTTAAAGTGGTAGTATAGGTAATGTTCTTCCTACAAACATGTTACCTGATTTGGCTGTGGACTATCAACTATGAAGCCAAGTAATCGACGGACATCAGCAGCAGAAAACGAAGGAGATGCTGCTCCCATTAGAAGTTCAATAATCACTAAAAGTTCATCAACCAAGGCATTAACCTCCCCTACTTGACGTACATCTCCATCTCGAGGAAAACTGTTCACGGAGTCTTTCTCTTGAATCGTCCAGTAACATCTCCGACAACCATCCAGAAGTATCTGAATAGCATCAGCATTCCTCATAGCTACGGCTTCAGTGAAAACCATATCTTGAAGAGATGATAACAGCTTCTTTTGAAGTCTGTAATTGCACACACTCCATATCTTCAGATCTAGTAACAGCGTACGGAAGAGCTGCACTTTAAGATCATGATTGATCTTTTGAGATTGACAAACCGAAACAATGGCAGAAACTAGTTCCTCATCTTCTACTCTATTTTGCTTGAGATCAAGAAATGCAAGTGAGTGAATAAGATAACCAAGAATTGTGGCTAGAACTTCAGGCCCTCGAGTACGAGACAACTCTTCATTGTTCCCAGGATGTTGAATAGCAACTGAAATAATTCTAAATATAGGTGCAGCAAGAGAGTATGTTGTCAAAGACAATGGAAGATTTCTAGAAGACGGCTCCAGGCTATCGTTATGCACATTGCTTACGGTTAGAGGAAGCAAAGACATGGGTCCTCCATAAGCTAAGGCCCAGAAAGACTCCACTGACTTCATTCTCGTTGCAACATGAACTTGTCCAATTACCTCAGCTGGTCGTCTTAGAGTGCCTTAACCAAGAAAAAAATTACAGAGTTACAAAGTAAGCAAATAGCAGATAACAAAATTTGAGAGGATAATCATAGGCACCTGCTGCTCCAGAAACAGAAGCATCTGGACAAAACCGTCCACTTAGTAGACATGGGTGGTAAAGTAGATGAATGTATCCTCCAAGCTCTGCATCAAAAAGACTACTTTCCTCTGCCCGATTACGAACATGGTTATTTGTAGCTAACCATGGAAGACCTGCCCCATTACCAAAACAAGGCAAAACATCCCCACCTCTAGATGCCAATCGTGTCATTCTTTCAGGACCAATTGGTTCTTTAAATATATAAACTGGTCCCATCTCAGCAAACAAAGCACACTGACGACGACGACGATTTTGTACACCAGCAGTTGTAGGAGGAGGATTTGACCCAATGGAACAGAAAGAAAGCGGCTTGGATATACGAGGGAATTCAAACGGACGAGTCTCATATAAGGATCCATCTATATATAACCGCAATTCACTCTCTGAATTCCCTAAAAGTCCCTGGTTGCATGTATGTTCAAGGCCAATAAAGTACCAACACTGAGGCTTAAATGCATGAGTGAAATGCAGTGAAGCTTTACTTCCTTTACCACTACCACTCTCAACCACCAAAAACTGTGCATAGAAATATGCTTCAATCCCCTGATTATCAGGTGTCAAGAAACTGAACAGACGAGGCATATGAGAAGTCCCTTCACCATGTACATTTGCAGCCATTGCGGATGTTTTTCCTGATTTGGCCGCTGAAGCAGCAGCAATTGCGGCTGCCGCGGTTGAAGCATTTAATGTGTCAGCAAATGATTCAATATAAATCCAAGTAGCAAATGCATAGCCATTAGTAAAAGGCCAACGACTTTCTCCCGGACCGAGTAACCCTGAGCTCTCACTGACAAATTCAAAGCTACACGCAGGTCCTCTTGATTCATTTCCATTCATTGCCTTCTCTAAAGCATCCATCAGCGGACTTGACCACACTGTTTGAAGTGATGTTTTAATAACATGTAGCCATCTATGCAAATCTTCGGCGCTAAGGGAGTGTCCAGCTAAATGTTGAATACAGTGAAACAAAGCTGTTGCATTCCATACCATATCGGCGTCCTTGGAAAGTATCACCTCGACTGATCGCAAGAGAACACCTAATAACCCTGCCATCGAACACATAGCTCTGTTCCTTGTGCAAGAACGTAAAATCGCAAGCAATCCTCGCACCATTCGGGTCCTAGGGGACATAAAATTGAAACAGTCACCCGAACAAGGAAGACAAGGAATAAGCTCGCCAGAAACAATGGCAGCACGAGAGTTCAACATGACGCTAGGAGGGTTGCTATCTTCATCCTCTTCAAAACTCTCGACTCCACCCATAGTCGCGAGAAGCGAATCAATAACAAGGACAGCAGTAGTCTCTGAATCTTCTTCACCAGCGCCAAAACTCTCAACACCGCTAACAATATTCTTAAGTTTTTCTAAGCTTTCAGGCTTACCCATAATAGCTGAATCAACTAGATGCAATAACTCTGGAGAAACGTTAGGCATTGTAGACTTTGGCTTAGGCTTCTTTGGGGTCTGAACCAGAGGATATCCAGATTCTGAATGGTCGAAAGAATCCAAACTCGTCGCTGAAACGGACTGATAAGTTTCCTCTAACTGGTCGGTTTGCAAATCATCCATCGGTCCAATACTATGCGCCTCGGCATCACCAAACGAGGACCTGCCTAGTACACTATGATCAACCTGTGATTCAGTCACAGGCTTATCATGATCTCCTAAAGAAACCTGCTCAAAATTGTCGTCTTTAAGGACTGCATCAACCGAACTAATCCCTTGTAAATCCGCATCATCAAATGCATCTATGGTATTCTCTGTGGCATTAGGTACATCAGAAGCTTTGGAGAACTTTTTTTCTTCATTTTCTTCCATTATTAAGAACTTTTAGAGAAACCTATACAACAGCCATTCACTCTGTTTTCTCTTCCACAATCTGTTTAAACAATTCATAAAATGTATTACAGATTTTAGCAACAAACGATGGAAACGTAATGTATACCAAATTGAATAATCTAATAGTGATAAACGATTACAACATGCAAATATATATATCATTGTAAACACGAGATCTGGACCAGACATGAAGATCCTAAAGAGGATCGGTGATAAACTGTCAGGATAAAATGTCGGAAACAACAAAAAAAAAGAAACGAATCGGAAGCGAATGAGATTATACAGCTCACCTGTTTAGACGGAATATTCCATTGTGGAATCGGAGAAAGAGAAGGATCTAATCGGCGATTGGGAGCAATACTGACGCGGGAAGAGCAGCGACGATCGGAGAAAGAAGCGCGCGAGAAAGAGGGATTGATATTTGATTTAGCAATTTCGATTAACAAAAAAAAAAAAAAAAAAACGCAATTAGGGAAAAATTACGATGGTAATTAATAAAAAAAAGTTTCCTTCTTTCTTCCTGCCTCTGCTCTTGACCAGACAAATGAATAAACTCTCACGAGTAAGTGAAAATAATAACGACACCGTTTTGAAGCATGCAGTTTAATTTACTGTATAAAACAATGATAAACGACACCGTTTTGTCAGAAAGTTAATTTCGATTAAACATCACTTAGACCATCCACATTCGAGACATTTTGTGGATGTCTTTAAATAAACAAATATTAAAAACACACTCTATCATACTTTTACTCAATTTTATACTTTTTTTTTCATCTTTTTACTCAATTTTTATTAATTTTATATTTAAACACACTCATATTCTCTCTCCAAATGTTACTATTTATGTCTTCCTAAAAACACAATCTCTCCAACAATATCCACTATCTCCTCTCTTTACTCAAATTTTATTAATTTTATATTTCAATACACCCATTATTTCAACCAAAAACACTCTCTTTCTTCCTTTTACTCAACTTTTAATAATTTTATATTTAATGCAATGCTCTTATTCTTACGAAAAACGAAAAAGTACATATTTATTACAAGAGTTTTATTTTTCCAGCAGAACAAGAGTTACTGTATTATTTAATTTGTACATTCATAACAGAAAGAGATTAGAGCCAAACAAAAACTATTACAAAAAGACTAACCATTGGCACGTTTCTTGACGGGTACAGCATAAAGTGGGTTGGTCTTATGCAAGGTAAGACCAAAGGTCTCGTCCATGTCCAAATCCTCAGGAACGACGCCGTTTTCAAGCTTCCATTGAAACGAATGAAGAAGAGAAGCAAGCACGAGTGACACAGTCCTCATAGCCAAAGACATTCCAGGACATATCCTTCGTCCAGCTCCAAACGGTATCAACTCAAAATCTCTACCTTTCAAATCAATTTCACGTCCTGACAAAAACCTCTCTGGCTCGAACCAGTCCGGGTTTTCCCAAATGCTCGGGTCTCGTCCTATAGCCCAAACGTTTACCAAAACCTGAGCATTCTTAGGAACGGGAAACCCTAAAACTTCTGTATCTGATTCGGCTTTGTGTGGGGCTAGGAGTGGACCCGGTGGGTGCAAACGCAGAGTCTCTTTCACTACTGCTTGTAGATAAGGAAGATTCGAGATATCTGACTCCTGAACGACACCGTTTGGACCTACCACATTGTCTATCTCCCCTTGAGCTTTAGCCATTGTTATAGGGTTGCGAAGTAGCTCAGCCATTGCCCATTCCACCGTGGTCGAGTTCGTATCTGTTCCTCCAAGAAACAAGTCCTGACACAATCAAACACATATAAATAGTATTAGATCTACATGGCTCAATTTATTATTTCAAATGCAAAATGATTAATAAGATTAGGATTTCCTTATCTATATATATCATATATGTAACTACGGGCCTTTCATATCAATTCTTGAATCACATACGTAGAGAAAGTGTTTGATATCGTTCACGTTGAGCTCAGAACCGTTTTCTTTAGTTAATTCCATTAGCGAATCCAAGAGATCGATTTCAGTCCTCGATAATTTCTCATTGTTCCGAGCATCGACGAACCCTTGAAAGACCTGAAACAGCCTATCCGAGCATATCTTCATCTCTTTACGGATACCTTGCAGATCAAGAAACCCGAGAAAAGGAAAAAAGTTGGCGAGGTTTGGTTTCCCGATGAATTCCATGATGCGAACCACCGAGTCCTGGAGGTCCAGGGAGGCTTTTGGGTCGTAACTACCCAAGTCAGTCGAAAACATAGCGTTTGAGATTATATTGAGAGATGTGACGAAGGAGGCACGAGCAATGTCGACGGATTCTCCTTTTTCGCATATTTCGCTCATAAAGGTTACAAGTTCCTTCACTTTCGTCGACCGTACGAACTTCGTGGCGTCGAGACGCTGCGGGGAGAACAACAGAGTCGCCGATATCTTCCTCCATAACCTAAGTGGAACAGAGTAGAGCCGTAAACTGTAAATTATCTAAAACTCAATAATTTTGTGCTAATTATATACTAGTTAAGAGCTTTATATATAATGAAATGTGTTCATATGGGGTGTCGGAACGAATAATAGCGGATAAAGATTAGGAACATATAATTCATGATAATATAATGAAATGTGTTCATATGATGAGGATTTAGAACTGAAAATAGCATATAAGGATTAGGAACTAGTAATTGCTTGAGTACTTCAAAAAAAAAAAAATAACTACCCGATCGAATGGATAACTCATATAATCGGTTCTATATCTGCCACTATTACAATGGTGGATTTGGGATATAGAAAATTCAAATGGGATAAAAGTCATGTCCCGAAATGGATAGCCCCGGAAAATCAAACCAACACTAGATTGAAAACCAAAGTGAAACGAGCCAAACTTTTATTAAGACCGTATCAACACAATAACGAATTATAACAATTATCCATTGTGTATTTATGTATTTAGATTAGTATACTATAAGAATATTTTTATCATGATACCGTATGTACTCTACTATATATATTTAATCACACTTACAAATATTTATACATTTCATTATTGAAAAACATATATTATTTTCCGTTTGTTATGTCCAACAAATTCATATAAATCTAAAATTTCTCTGATTTATCATATATTCTATCATTTACATAAATAATGAAGATCAATTTTATATTTAAAAGATATTAAAGTAAATAATATTTACATATGTTTTATCAATTTACAAATAAAAATATTAAAATTGATAACATTAACTTATACATATGTTTGATAAAAAATATTCAACTTTATTATATTTATGCTAAATATTATCATTTTTATGGGTCAAAATCTAGTTGCATTCTAAACAAAACTGAAACATCGGATTTTGATCATAACCAAATTAATTAACCATGTGAGATTTTTAAGAAGAAAAAACTTTTGTAGAATTTACCTCCACCGAGATGACGTCGAAGGTTGCCATGCCATGGAGACATCGTGGTGGTCGATGGCTCGAATCGGATCAGCGATGGTTCGTCCAGAAAAGACTTGGTCGTGTGTTTTAAGCACCTCTCTTGCTGCCTCAGGAGAGGAACAAACGACCGTGGTTAAATTTCCAAGCCTAAGACTCATGACTGGTCCATGAATTCCTGAGAAGTCGGCAAATGAACGGTGTGGAGATTTTCCGATTTGGAGAAGGTTTCCGATGATAGTCCATCCCGGAGGTCCCGGAGGAAGTACGGTGGATCTCCGTCGGGAACTCACGGCGGCGAGGAGAAGGAATGATAATAGGAAGCAAAAGATGAGGAACAGAGCTGCCTCCATTAGATATTTTCTATGTCCGTCACGTCTCTTCTAAGTTCTTTTACCTAATGTTTTTTGAAATGATAAAGTTTTTTGACTTTTTTTTTTCCATCACTGTACTGATTTAGTAAAGACATGATTATAGGTGGTAAATAAAAGTAAATATAAGAGATTTTTAATATTATAAAATTCTTATATTTATCCAAACCATTTTTGGATTTCTAAATATAGAATCTATATTACCCATATTTAGTGGGTAAATATAACATCTTTCTCTATCTCTTTCCTCTTTCTCTTTATCAATCTCAATACAATTAATATTATAAAATTCATATATTACCTCAATCATGTTTACTACCTATAATCATGATCTAATCCTAATAAAATATCTAAATTGTTATATACCATGTAGAGTAAGAGTAAAGTCCATGCAGATGTGGAGAAAGTCAAGCCGTAGTATGTATAGACGGAATATTCCATTGTGGAATCGGAGAAAGAGAAAGATCTAATCGGCGATTGGAAGCAAGACCGACGCGGGAAGAGCAGCGACGGTGAGAGAAAGAAGCGCGCGAGAAAGAGGGATTGATATTTGATTTAGCAATTTTTCAATTAAAAAAAAAAACAATTAAGAAAAAATTACGATGGTAATAACTAACCTAATTTTCATGGGCTAGGCATTTTAGTGATTCTGATCAAGAGCACACCGGACCTTACCTACCAATATTATATTCAAGTTTGCCTAGAACGATAAGTATAGTAGTTAAATATTATTCATATATATCATTCAAAGTTATGAATCTTCTCAGAGTTAATTTATTCTAGTATCCGATTAGGTTTTATATGGAAATTACATCTATCTCATCAAAACTTAAACGCATATACAATAGAAACTCTATAAATTAATAATGTTGGGACTATGATATTTTATTAATTTAGAGAATTATTAATTTACCGAAAAAAGAAAGCTTTTAATTTTTTTTTATTTGAATATTTTTATTTTAAACTAAACTATATTTTTCTTAAATTAAATATTATTATATTATTTGTGTTTATTACATCTAAAAATGAGTGAGTTATAAAGAGAGTACAGTCTTAAAAAAAAAGAACAAACAACACTAAAATCATATATAAATATACCTTAGATGTGTATGTATAAAATTTTATATATCGAATATTAATTTATGGTATTATTGGGACCATATATTTACATAAGAGTTTTATAATAATTATTATCTTATTATCTTATCGAATTGTGCTATATTTTACATTGCTCCGACTCGGGACCGGCAAAACTTATTAATTAATAGAGTTTATTAATTAATCGAATATTAATTTATAGAGTTGCTACTGTATATGTATATATATATATATATATATAAATTTTAATTTTTATACTACTATATATGTATATTTAGAAACATCCAAAATTCAAAATCTTCAAATTTTGGATATGAAGGATTGTAATATTGGATTCGTTTTCTTTCTTTATTCTTATAAGATTAAATTGAAGATTGTAATTTTCGAAAATTAGTCTTTGATATCCACATTTCCTTATTTAGGTCGATTCTTATATAATTCTTTCCATTTTTATTTAAAACGTGGTACAGAAGAGATCGTTATTTCCAAAACCATTATTTCTATATAACGAAAAATATTCATAATTAATTCCTGCATTTAATGTCGATATATCTCCCTTCTCCTATATAATGAAATGGCATCTCCATCTTTCTCCATACACTTACAACGACAAAAGAAAAAAAAATTAATAGTTTATAAATTTCTCGAACTCTTTTTGATTATTTGAGATGGCTTCAACGAATATGACAGTGAATCCTAAAAGGGCTTATGTTACATTTCTGGCTGGAAACAAAGATTACTGGAAAGGTGTTGTTGGTTTAGCCAAAGGACTTCGTAAGGTGAAATCGGCTTATCCTCTTGTGGTGGCCCTTCTCCCTGACGTGCCTGAGGAACACCGTCAGATCTTGGTGGCTCAGGGATGCATCCTCCGTGAGATTGAACAGGTCATTCCCCCGGAAAAAAAAGTTGGTTATTCCATGGCTTATTTCGTCCTCAACTACTCCAAGCTTCGTATTTGGGAGGTCAAAATCAATCTCACACCCTTAATATATATGTATATTTTATAATATGATTTTAATTTGTCAATATTAATTAACGTTATACATACATGCATGCAGTTTGTGGAGTTTGAGAAGGTGATATATCTAGATGGAGACATACAAGTGTTTAGTAACATCGATCATCTTTTCGATTATCCTTCCGGCTACTTGTACGCCGTTAAGGATTGCTTCTGCGAGATATCTTGGTGCAATACTCGTCAATACCAGATTGGCTACTGCCAACAGTCACCGGAAAAAGTGACGTGGCCTGTGGAAACCCTTGGTTCTCCACCTCCAGTGTATTTCAACGCTGGTATGTTAATGTTTGAACCAAATCTCGACACTTACGAGGATCTCCTTCGAGTTGTTCAAATCACTACTCCAACTTGTTTTGCCGAACAGGTCCGGTTTTCTCTTCTTTTTATTTGAGTTTACTTTATTTGTTGATACTAGTTAATATATTTTATTGTTTTTAGGATTTTCTGAATGTCTACTTTAGAGACATTTACAAGCCCATCCCTTCGACATACAATCTGGTATTGGCTATGATTTGGCGTCATCCTGAGCATGTTGACCTTGACCAAATTAGCGTTGTTCATTACTGTGCAAATGTACGTTTTATTTTATTTAATTCCTTTCTTGACATATATCTAGATTCATGTTACTCAAGTTTTTTATATTTTTAATCAATTTGCCAGGGTTCCAAGCCTTGGAAATATGACGAAAGTGAACAACACATGGACCGTGAAGACATCAAAATGTTGGTTAAAAAATGGTGGGAGATTTATGAAGATTCGAGTTTGGACTACAAAAACTTTGTCGAGATTGAGTCTAAGCTGAATCCGAATCCCACCATAGCGGCCTTAGTTTCCAATGAATCTGGTGGAGATGCCTTTACGAACCTTGCCCCCTCTGCTGCATAAGGAAGTCGTTATTAAGTGTCTTTTTTTTGGTTTTTTGTTTTGTTTTTGTTTCAATGAAATGTTTAGCTATATATATATATATATAGCAACCTCGTTTGAGTTTGATGTTTTTGAGATTAAAGTCAGTGGTTGGTCTTGTGTTGTTGTATGACTATTGTGTCAATGCCGACCTTGGTCACCCTTGCTTTTGTATCTCTTTCAGTACTCTTCTTTTTATGAGTAATCAATAATAAAAGAATTTGATTTGGCTTTACTTTTTCTTTTATTCGTTCATTTTTGTTGAGTCAATTTTGCTTCTATATGGTTATACCATTATAGTTGCAAAAGCGTGCACTTTGGTCTTTATTATTTACATTCTTTTTGGCCGTTTTTTAACTTTAGGAAGCATTGAGAGTGGATAACTGATCAGCCTATTTCACCAATTTCCTTGCTCTTGTATATCAGTAATCATAGAAAATGCTCTGTTTAGTTTTACTTTATTGATTTTCTGCTTGAATTTGACAACGTAGGTTTAAGCTTGGCAGTCGAGAAATTAGTCCCTTTCACATTTGGTATGCTGGAAAATCTTCGAATTAGCTTAAACCGTTCTTGTAAAGCCATGTTAGCAACTACAAGTCTACAACTGCAAGCTAAATAGAAACACCTATTAATTAGCTGACAAAATTCGTAGTTTTGATATTTTATTCTCATTTAGCTAATTTGCAAAGTAATTGCATAAAACTAGCATGGTTGATTGTACTATTGAAAGTTGCAATGATTTAGAACGAAACGCGAACATAAGCCTTTAACAGGTCACCTCTTTTGTCAAGAAAGTTCAATGCATCAACTACGAAAGAAATGAAAAATTAATACCAAAACTCAAATTCACATAGAAAAGTTATCTAGTTGTATATAATATAAACACATGAGTTTTGGTTAAAGAATTTTTTAAATATATAGAAGATTGATTGAAGTAAAATCGACAAAATGGAACCAAGATTTACCCGCTCATATTATCTTGAAAATTACAGACATGAGGCGGATCAACATTTTCTACTACTACCTAGACGTATATAGGAGATAATCTTCATATTCTTAGATTCAGTGTCACTTGGTGATCTCATTGGTGACTGGAGGAACATTGACCGAGCCGTTGCAGTTGCCATCGTCCAGTAGAGCCTCTCTTTATCATCAGAGACATCTTTGGCTTTCGTTCAAGACAGCAGCCTCTCCGTGATCACCACATGGTTCTGTTTTTCTCTGCAACATCACAACCACTCCACATGATGGCGATGACATGAAAATGATGGTACCGGATGATGATTATAACGGGGATGATGACACGATGATAATTATTGCTGTTTTAATTAATTTAGCCGTCCGATCAATCAAAAAAATTTAATCCGTTTGTAACTTACATACAAGGGAATTTAGGTTTGTCTTCCGTTCACTAGACCACTGACGTAGCCAGTGTATCCAGCCATTGCACCATGCACTGCGCTCTGAGCCAGAAGTGTACAATAAACATTGGGCTTGAGTGGGTATTACTTCTTTCGCAAGATAACAAATCCCTAAACCTAATGGGAAGAAAGGTGGAGCAACAGAATGATTTCGTCGGTTTACAGCTGATGTGTATAAACAAAATGATTTGGTTGGTGCTTCAGATAGAAATTTTGCAATGAGGTGTCGTTTCTTGAGAGTTTCAAAATGCTGAGGTGTCATTATTGTATTGACATGTGTTATTAATGATTTTGAAGTAGGATTATCATAAAAAATGCCATTGGTTAGAAATGACATTTCCAAAAATACCTTTCTAAACATACCACAAAAACCATGTTCACGTATGAGGAAAAGACGATTTTGCCCTTGTCAATAACATATGTTATAACCAGCGTTTTTTGTCTATCATTGTCTTCAACTTGTCTATCACCATAGACCGATGTATTTGTTTTGTCCATCACCAACCCGTCGTATTTGTTTTTGTCCACCATGGATTGCCATCAATCCTCTTTTTTGTCTTGTCCACCACCATAGACCACCGTATTTATTTGGTCCACCACCATTCGTCGTCGTATTTATTTTTTGTCCACCAACGGCCGCCGCTAGTCCCTTCCGCAACAACCGTCATTTTCCCTGTCTCCGTTTTTCGTCCACCAACCACTGTTATATTTGTTTTGGTCCACCGTCTGCCATCCTGTCCGTCACCTTGTTCATCTTCGTCATCACCATTCACCACCGTCGTCCACCACCTTCTTCTTCATCTCCGTCACCATCAATTTGTGGAGAGAGAAAGGAGAAGAGAGAGAGGGTAGAGAAGAAAAAGAGAAGATAAAGAAATGAATTGAGAGTGAAATTTAGATCTGTTCACCATTGTTGAGGGCTTGAATTTCTTTATCTTTTTCTAGGTTTTGGTTTAATTAGAGGGAGAAACGTGGGTGAGGAAGAGAGGGAGAAAGAGATGCAGATCTCAACGTGGGTGAAGAAGATGAGGGAAATGGAGATTTCTTGTGAGTGGGAATTACATACATATATTATTTGTTATCCGCATTTTTAATTATTAGCTTTAGAATGGTCGTTTACGTGTAATGTACAAGAGCAATCTTCAATACATATATATAATGTTTTTTGTCCACATATGTTTCGTTATGTGAGTGTTTTGTTTGATTAATCCTTAAGGACATTAATTCTTGTAAGAAATGGGATCTAATGAATAGTTCAATGTGTAAAATATATATATTGATTGAGTTAAAGAGATGTTCCCGAGACTCGTTGGGTTCACCGCATAGGATCCTAAAAGAATAAAGGAGAGACTGAAAACTTTGTAGATGATTTGGTCCTGGATTTTTGAGTTTTCTCTTGTTCATGATTTAAAGACAAACAGAGAAAAGAGAGACTTCTCTAGATGGTTTTTGTGAGAACAACACTTGTATTGAACTTTATCTTATTGACAGAGTCCAAGAATAGAGAGGATCTGTCACTAGTCTGCTTAACTTTATCTTATTGAAAGACTCAAATGCTCTCATTAGATTCGATAAGCGATGCAATCTCTACAAGTTAATTGTCTAAACGATCGAAATCTCTGTGCGGTGATGATGTCGAAGCTTGAGTCTGTTGAAAACTCTTGGCTCAACATTGGCTCCCTTGGATTTGAAATTACAAGGAGCCCCTGTTCTTAAATCCTTGAATCTCAAACTTAGTAAACACTCCTTATTCCATTGATTCTCTGTTATTTCCAAGAACATGCGTTTCGCTCTCCTCGAGATCACAATCATAGAAGTTCCTTAAATCCGACCAATTCTACCCAATCAAGCTAAATGTTTATGTACAAAGGTGATCATCAAGGTAATAACCAAGGCAGATAATGATTTAACACCAAACCATTCAAAATTAAAGCCCATACAAAAACTAAACTAGATCATAAGAAAAACCTAAGTAATAAAAAAGTTGCATTGTATCACAAGTTAAATACATCAAATAGCTTCATCTTCCTCTATCAGTCCTCCGAGAGATAAAATCTTCCTACCGCATAATCTGCCCATCGAAGGTACCTTCTGTTTGGTCTCCAATTCATCTTCTTCTATTAGTCGTCGTAAGAGAAGATAATCTTCTTACCGCAGAATTTGTCCATCCAAGGTCCCTCCTGATTCTCCAGATCAGGTTCGGTCTCCAAATCCTCTTCGTCTTCTTCTCCTTCTCCTTCTTCTACATCCTCTTCTTTTATCAGAAGGCTTTCTACCTTCGACGTGGAATATCAAAAACTCTAGTGATCTCATCAATCACCATGTATACCAAAAAAGTCACCCAATGCGTTCTTCATAACAAAAAAACTCAAAAAGGCAAATATATTTAAATCCCTTACCAAAGCTTACCAAAGTCACATGCTTGCCAATGTGGTCTACAATAAGTCGAAGACGAACAACTTGTCCAACATCTTTGAAGAAATTCATGCTGTAAGAATAGAGGATAAAATATCAGTCATGAAAAACTTGCCCCAAGAGCGAATGAGGAAATTAAAGGTGCTACTTACATCTTTTGTATTTTAGTTTTGTAAGGGATATTGGCAACAAAGATCGTCTTTTTTCTTGCGGCAACTTCCTGAATTTAAAATTACATAACAACAAAAAGTAGATTATAATCCCAAGAATAAGTCATGTTTTGACTCTGGCAACAATTCTTTTTTCAAAAGCTAATCGTTTCTTCTGAGCCTGACATATTTTGAAGATAATAAGAACATGTACCTCAACAAAATCTCGGGAGTTTCATCAAGTCCTTCCACTGTCTCATCTTCTTCTATCACAGGGTTTTGTCGTCGAAGGTAGTCCTCGTAACTATAATATCAAAAACCTTAGTGATCTCTCCATGTATACCAAAAACTTCACCCAATGTACTCTTGATAACAAAACTCAAAAGGCAAATAGTTAAATCACTTACCAAAGCTTCTCTGCAAGGCTGTACCTAATAAACATAGTAATAGCGTTAGTTTTCTGTAATGGCATTAAAACACTAGCAAATAAGTCACAAACGGTGTTACAGAAACAAATATCCAGAACATGGAAAATCAATTTACTCGGGTCGTGGAGGGTATGGAGCTTTCTTCGCCACACAAAGAAAAATCTCATGATCGAGCAAATATTCACCATTCTTCTTATCCAGCGCCTATAGTATAAAAGATTTAATCAGCTTATCGTACTTTCAAATATCTACTTGTACATTTTTCATCATAAGTATAAAACTACTCTCACCTTCTTTGGTTCGTTAGCAGAAGCAAACTCAACAAAGCCATAGCCCACATGCTTACACTCGTGGTTTACAATAAGTCGAACACTAACAACTTCTTCAACATAATCGAAGAATGTTTCTGTAAAAGTGGAGGATAAAATTATCAGTCATGAAAAAATTGCTCCGAGAACGAAAGTGGAAATTAAAGGTGCTACTTACATATGTAATATTTTAGTTTGGGGAAGAGTTTGGCAACAAACAGTACCCCCTGAATAAAACAGCCAAAGTGTGTTAGCACAACTCTAAAGAGAAAAGGACTTAAGTTGCATAACAACTTTGTGTTTCGACTTAGTGGCAACAATTCTTTTATTAAACACTAAGCGTTTCCTCTGGAATAAAATCAAGTAAGTACCTCATCAAGTCCTTCCACTGCCTCATCTTCTTCCATGAGAAGAGGAAAGCTTTCTACCTTCGACCTGGAATACCAAAAACCCTAATGATCTCTCTCTCTCTCTCCATGTATACCAAAAACTTTCACCCAATTCAATATGCAAATAATTAAATCACTTACCAAAAAACTGTGTGATCTATGCAAAACCTAATCAACAAAAACAGTTGCGGTTAATATTATGTAATGGCATCAAAAACGCTAGCAATAAGTTACAGAAACAAATCTCCATAGCATAAATCAATTTACTGTTTTGGTGGAGGGTATCGAATTTTCGTAGCCACACGAAGACACATTTTTTGACCGAGCAAATATTCACCATTCTTCTTTTCAAGGGCCAACAGTATATATAATCAGCAAATTAACTATTTGTTCTATACACTAATTCTCAAAAAATGACTAGTTTATATACATTTTTCATGCATCAGAAGTATACAAACAAGTCTTACCTTCTTTGCTTCGTTAGCAGAAGCAAACATAACAAAGGCATAGGACCTATGAAGATACTTGCGGGTTACAACAAGTCGAACTTGAACAACATCTTGGAAGAAATCGATGCTGTAAAAGTGGAGGGTAAAATTATCAGTCTTGCTCCTGAGAACGAAAGTGGAAAACTTAAAGTCAATGCTACTTACATTTCTGAAATTAGAGCTGGAACTGTAATTTGGTAAGAGAGATTGTAAATAAAGAGTGTCTTTTTAGCTACGACAGCTTTCTGGATTTAACAGAAGAGAAAAGAAAGAAGTTAGATTGCATAACAACAACAAAAAGTTAAAAAAGAGTTAAGAACAAACAGTAGAATATTGAACGAGTAGCAATTAGAACACAGTAATTTCGACAAACTTAGGTTACCTTCTCCTCGGATATTTCCTTAGGTTTCTTCTGAGCCGGTTTGGTCTCAAAATCATCTTTCAGGTTTCGCTTACTCAATAAATTACCTGATTTCTTGATAGAACTGATCATGGAGAAGATGAAAACAGCGTCAGCGACTGCTTATTTTTCAGGGCAGGAGTTTGAGAGCAGCAAATAATAAAGGAAGAAGGTAAAACCAATAATCTGGTTTGGACTGGGCTTTTATTGTAGTGAAGTTGGATCGGTTCGATTTAGATATTTGTACCGAATTAAAACCACACAAAATTTGGTTGGTTTGGTTCGTATGGCTAAATATTGCGGGTTGGCTCTACTAAAAGACCGAATTAAATCCGAAAAACAAAAAGTTTCGGTTACAGTAATTCGAAGAAATTTTTTTTAGCTCGGTTTTTATAAACTTTTGTTGTTCGGTTTAAGGTCATGAGAATGAGATGGTAGTTAGCTTTATTTGGTTCGGTTTTACGTAATTCAGTCAAGTAACTCGGGGGGTTTTTTTTTTTATATATAAGGATAAACAATGGCTAATGAATGTATTATAATTGTATCAAATTAGTATATATATATATATCAACTAAAAATTGAATACAAAGCCCCCTTATCATTTTTTTTGTTTTTTTTTGTGGAAATGAATGTTAAATTTATTCAACCCAAAAAAATTTTGTACAATAAATGTGACTTGAATCTGAATTTTTTGTTTTTAATGTGCTTTAAAGGAAAAAACAGAATTCTCTAGCAACCGAGCATAGCTTCTTCTAGGGCGAAAGTCGAGTCGCGAACCATTCTAGGAGGCCCTCGCTATATAATGATCTCCCGTCGTTCTAAGTAAGCTCAATCTATTACGGATCTCTTTGTCGATAGCTTTTGCGAGTCGATTCGATGTGAGCGGTGGTTCTCCATGTCGTCGACCATTACGTTCCCGCCACAAGAAGTAAAGAGTTAGTTGAAAGGTATATCGGATTATGAACATTCGAATCCGGCTGAAGTTTCCGCTGTGGATCAAGTATATGATGTTATCCCAATTTGTTGTGTAGAGAGTGCCAAGTAGCCTCCACGTAAGAGACTTCCAGACCTGTGATAAAAAAATCACACATGAAAAAAAGGTGATCGCGAGATTCTTCCATGGTATTGCAAAAGACACAATTACTATGTCCCATCCAAAACTTTGGTTTGATCTCCTGTTGACAATCGATTAAGTGCCGCAAGCCAAGCAAAAAAACGAGTACTTTGGTGTTGCGTGGGTAAACCACACACCGATGTACCAAAACTAAAACTCTCATATAACCTCTGTTCTTCTTATTCTTGGATAATAACAACAATTGTATAAAGATGAAAAATCAGCATAATTCTTGGATTACGGAAACAAAACTACTTTCTTCAAACAAGTAGCATTGGCTACAATGTATGTCGCCATCTCCCTATCTCCTCCTCTCCATGTGTAACCTTTCCACTCGAAAGATACAAGACTGTGCAACAAACACTTGGGAACACAACTCGGTCGCTTCCAGCAATCCGGAGTTTCTTTACTAGAAAAACCAGGCTCATGATCTCCATCCATGAGTAAGAGAAGTTCTTCTAGTTTGGGAGAAGCTTGGAGCATATGTGTGAGGAGATCCCACCAGCCTTGAGCACATGTATAATCAACTATATATAACCCTAAAACAGAGACAGAAACAGAGGAGTTCATTTTTCTCGTTAACAAGAAGAAATTAGAGGAGTTTCTTCCGATCATAAGAGAATATTGATTTTTTTTTCAATGAAGGAGAGAGTGAAAACTTTGTAGATGATTCGGTTCTGGATTTTTGAGTTTTCTCTTGTTCATGGTTGAAAGATTCAAACAGAGAAAGAGAGACTTTTCTAGATAGTTTTTGTCAGAACGACACTTGTATTGAACTTTATCTTATTGATGATACTCTCATTAAATGTCCACAAGTTTATTTTCTAAACGATGGAAATCTCTGTGGAAGATGATGTCGAAGCTTGAGTGTGTTGAAAACTCTTTTCTGTTTTGTGTCAGGTCATTGCAATTACAAGAAATCCTCTGTTCTTAAATCCATGAATCTCAAACTTTGTAAACACTCCTATTCCATTGATGTTCTGTTATTTCCAAGTACATGCGTTCACTTTCCTCGAGATCACAATCATAGAAGTTTCTTCAATCCTACGAATTCTACCCAATCAAGCTAATGCCTATGTACAAAAAGCTATCATCAAGCTAATGTCTCGGTCTTGAGTTACCACTACTCCTTTTCCAAATCATCTTCCAGCTTTCGCTTACCCAGTAAATTACGTAAGGCTGGCAGGCATGCATATTGAAAAAAGTAATGGAATCAGTTTAAACAGCAGACATTGCTAGTTCCAAAAAAGCAGAAAATATGTGTTTTGAGCTGAAGATTTCAAACACCATTAGAAGAATGGATCTTCGACATCCGCTTCTTCGACATCCTCTTCTTGGCCACCATCCGCTTCTTCGACATCCTCTTCTTGGCCACCATCTGCTTCTCCGCCATCCTCTTGGTCACCATCTTCATCATCGCGTATCCACTCCCTTTCTGTTCTTCTCTTGGTTTGGGAAACACCTTTTCTTATGTTTAGTGAGGTCATACTGCCTCTTAAATGGCCGAGTGCAATTATAGTGCATTCAAATGTCTTTGCGGGAGTTTGCTGATAAGAAACAGAAAAAGACATTGTAAGTTTAAAGTCAAAAGCCTTGATACTAAGGGATTTGCAAAAAAGATAAAACCTATGCAAAAGAATGTCTACCAATTTGTATGTGAGTGATTTTTGTTTTTTAAAAATAATAACTGGAAAAGTGTGTAGAAAAAATTCAAATGGAAAAATGTAATTTACAACAACATACGTATAAAAAAGAGAGAGTAAAAAGAAACAAAATATGTAATACATTTAACAAAAACAAAATATTTAATATTTACGCGGCGCTGATTGGACAGTAAATAGAAGAGAACAACATATGATGAGAATGGTTGCAAGTTGAATATTTGACAAAGCCATTTCGTTTGAATTAATATAAATTTATAAAATCAAGCTTTTAGAAAAAAGGATGAGCATGCCTACATATATATATATACCATACATAGTCAAATTTCTCATAACGTAACGTATTGAGATTTTGCTTGGTCAAGTCTTTAGATATGGTCAAGTCTTCACCATAACAATGAACTTGAATTTGATTTCGTTTAAGGAAAGATATCTAAAGCAAAAACAAATATTTCTCATGCGTCAATATGTTTGCTCCCGCATATCAAGCCGTTAGGATTATTTCTAAGTTTATAACTTCATTCCATTTTACACATGTTGAATAAAATCAATACTATAATAACACAAAAGTCTTTCCATATGTTGACACTTCAGCCATTTGGTGCTATAAAAATTTGACACATAGGACCAATAAAAACATTTGATTAATACACATCACTTAATTATTATTAAAATGATCACAAGCCCAAGCCCAATTGTTTTAATTTTTTTTAAAAACCAACTTAATTGCTAATTAAAAAAACTTTGCTTATGTCTGCGATTAAAAAACTTCCATTTAAAAAACCGATTTACGGTAAGGTGCTTATATTTAAATAAATATTTTTATATAGGCTGATATGCACACAATTAAAAAAAACATGTAAACTAACATAAATGGTTTCTTTTATTTAAAAAGACCAAAAATGTTTAATCGAAAAAGAAGAAAATCAGTTTCAAAAAAAAAAAATTGTTAACTTAAGCTAGATACCAAGTAAAGTTACAAAGAAAAAAGAATTAAACTTGAAAGTAAGCAGAAGAAAACAAGGATTATTTAATTAATAAACAAAAGAAACAAAACTTAATTACTAACTAAAATTATTTTATGTGGCAAAATTACATAATTTGACAGATACGACAACAAATACAAATAAAAGAAAAAATATTTTATTCAAAGAAATCAAATATACTTTAAGTCATTAATCTTCTGTTGAAGAATTGGAAAATAGTTTTAGTTCATAATATTTATTTACAATTAGGTAATTTTATTGATGCTCAAAAAAGAGAATCCAAATACTAATTTTCGGATTTGGCAAAAGTTTAAAGCTTTATAAAAAGACAAATGTTTATATTTACATCATAAAATAAATATGATATTTTAGAGATTTTTATAACAAAATGATCAAAATTCAAAGTGTAAAATCTCATAATAGCTATTTTTATAATGATAACATAAATAGTCGATTAATCTAAAATATATTCATATATACAAATTTAACACTAAGTTAATATAAAAATAGTTCCCGCTACGTAGTGCGGGCACATACCTAGTCATCTTCAATGAAATTCTTTTTCTAACTCTAAAACAGAGTAAAAAAAATATGTTTACTACTAATGCCACTGATTTATGGATTTCGTCATGATATATGGTATTAGCACTTTGATATATATGATTGTAATCTGTAAGAGACACTTATGTATCTACACTCTGTAATTGAGCTATTTACTTCTGATCCACAAAATTTGTAAATTAGTAAACTCTTAAAATGATACTAGTATGTTAACATATTCAAGTCGACACTCCCACACGTAATTTTTGTCCGCAATATTTTAAACCCGAATCATATTCCGTAACATTCAAAAAGGTTAAACTACCAAATAATTGACAGCAAAATCTATTGTTTATGGGACGATTAAACAAAATGAAATTTGTACAAGGTTTAAACTGTAAGCTCACAACGCAAACAAATTACTCCAATGAATCCAGAAACCAGATTTGAGAGTGGTAAGAAGCGTAAAAAAAAAACACGAAAAAGTAAAAAGAAGTCGCATCAGATGACCATAGAGTAGAGGGAACGATGTTATGACCACAAATCTTACTGTTGTTTCGGACCATCGTTCTCTTGAATGGTATTCACAGGTGTGGAGGAGCCACTACGTTTACTGGACTGACCTGTAATTGTCCTACCCATGAATCTCCCTGCTTTGCTCAATCCGCTACCGACAGCTCCAAAGCCGCTACCAACCATCCCAACACCCGAGCTCACTCCGGTCCCAACCAACCCGACTCCTGCACCAATCCCGGTCCCAACCATTCCTACACCAGTACCGAGCCCGCTACCAACAATCCCAACTGCATCCATTGTGCTACCTATCACTCCTGCTTCCTTCAGTCTCTTTCTTTCTTCCATGATCTTCTTCTCCTCTTCTAATGCAGCCATTTGCTCCTCTTTGTTGAACTCATGATAATGTACCTTCCAACAAATAAAAATTTAGAAAAATGAAGTCAATCCAGGAACTGGCGGAAATTGAAATTTTTTGTGGTTTATGCATGGGATTATCTACCTTAAGGGTTATACTTCCTCTGTCTTTCTTATCTTTTACTTTCAAAGTATCAAGTGAAGACAACAGATTTAGCTCCATTTCCTTTGTAACCCCGGCTTCCAAACTGCTCAAAGGAAGTTTCACAAGTCCTAGACGCTCGTCTTGGCCTACGTCTTTATCAAATACCTGTCAAAAGATTAGAACGAAGAGAATGGTTAATTTTTGCAACAAAAAAGTTGAACAAGTATGAGGGATAGTTGTTTGAGATTGCAAACCTCTACAGTGAGCGATTGGGTTTCTTTGTCCTCTGCAATCAATTCAAATGTTTGGTCCCAAACAGGATTCAGGTTGTTCTCGATTGCCTTTGTTTTATACTTGAATACAGGACGAATGTGAATGGTGGCATAAGGGTCAGATTTCCCAATCAATTCCTTGTTCTTCAAGTTTGTTGCTTTCATTACTGTTACTATAAGCTTCCCCTGTGGCTTAAGCTCTAAATCACTGTGAAAGGGAAAAGATATAGAGAATCGTCAAACTATGAAATGCATTCTCAATTTGGCAATATCAGAAGAGAAGAAAGGACAAAAGATTGGCAATGGCAGGCAGAATGTTTATAAGTGAAAAAAATGCAAAACACAGGATAGTACCTGAGATCAACAGGAATACCACCAATGGGAACAACAATTCTATGAGGCCACTGAAGCATGTCTTTGACAATAGTATCAACGGTGTCCTGACAGAAACAAAAGCATAAAGCTGTGCATCAGAACAAATGAGAAAACAAATACAACCTCTGGAATCTGCTTAGACCTACCAAGAGAAGAACTTACATCAATCATATCAGATAGTCCAGGAACTGCAGTCAAGCTTCCACCAACAGCCTTCAGAGTGTAATCAATTCTCGGTTTTGGCTGGTTGAGAAAAAGTTTGTCATTGTCAGATAGGAGAGATGATAGAGAAAAATGCATTTGATTCTGGATCTTTAAAGGAATAAAATGTACCTCAGCAAGTAGAGCAACAACAACAGCAGATATGCAAGGAATCTCATCCGCAAGTTGAAAGATAACACGCGCAACTGTGAAAACTTGAAGATCCTTCAACTGTTTCAGCCAGAAACAAGTGTTAGTCGAGATTCAATCTCTACTGGGAAATAATACTCAAGGTACAATCAGATGTATTAATCTTTATAATAGACAACCCAAACAAGAAGTACTAAAATATAGCTCTATTAACCTGAATGGGTATGGAAGCAACAAGTGCTGCTGTAACACCTAAAACAATATTTGGATCCCCACCCCATCGAAGATCAACGTCCATAGTGATTTGACCTTCCTTGAAACTTTGAACACGAATACCTGCAGCAATGATTAATAATGCATGTGTAAAGGCTTACAGCAAAAATGCCATATAAGATAAAATGCATAATATTCTTCCAAGCACAAGGACTTATTATCACTTGGCAGGCTACTCATCCAAAATAGATAGTAGGTCAATGCAAGGCTGAAAATTGTAGAAGAGAAAAAAATAGCCATCACAAAAGACAATGTTGTCCACCATAATTTACCTTCAATCTTTGGTGCTACGTTACCCAGGGTCAATTTGTTGAACTTCAGGGAAGTAATTCCTGGTGGTCTGTAATCTTCAAGCAGAGGTTCAACAGAATCTCTTATAACCATAGTTGCTGCCTGGAAATTAGTCAACAGAACAATGAAAAGTTACACTCTTTGATGGCTAAGCTGCATTATGGCGAAGGGTTTTCTTGCATTCCAACAAACTGGACCTATCTTAGGTGTCGATTACACTAGGTTTGTGTACCAGCCAAACAGTTAGCTGTCTACGACTCTTTTCAGGATAAAATAAATCTCAACAGATTCTTCAAAAAATTAAGCTTTTCGAGAAGAACTTGACACTTGACAGTATAATGACTCTCCTCTTCCTATGATATCTTCAGTTACCATTATTCAGGGTACAAATGTTACTAATCTCATAGGCAACTTCCAACCATCTACACGGAAAAGAATGCACCTAATTAATATGATATCAAAAGAAAATTAGAATCTTACCTCTGCAATAAATGGCCACATCTTGCTCAGTAGTTTATTCATCCATTTGACCTGAAAAAATAAACTATAAGAAGTTGCAGTTTGAAAATTTTGGTTCAATTGCTGAGAAACCGAGTGTTTAAACTGTACTAGACTAGTTCAAAACCCAGACAGATAATATGTACGCAAAACCAAGTATTGTTGAATTCAAGCCAGGACTAGATTTCTCCAGTCCGAGTACTAATGCAAAAAAAATCCACATTTAAGTAGAAAACTCAACAACTTACAGAAATCATGTCGAACAGCAAAGTTGGCAAGATGAGCATGAACTAGAAAAGATAACTATGCAAGATGACGATAAGTACCTGTTCAAAGGCTGGAAACGAAATCCATTGTGGAAAGTTATCACCGCAAATTTTCTTCAAATCTTCTCTGCTAAGAGAGCCTAGAAGTTTCATATCAACTGCCTGCCAAAAGAAAAGCCTGTAAAGAGTCAGTTACACAGTAGTGGAGGCTAAGAAACACCTCTACTCGTGTCCGAACTTGAACACTATCAAGAGATACTAGTTAGAACGATATGTGTCCTCAAACTAAACAAGTAAAGCAAGCCATTTCACCTCTCAAATAGTAACATACAACACAGAAGCCAAGTAGAATCAACTTGGTACATTAATGATGTAAACAATTAGAAGTAGCAGAGGGATTGATTTTGGTAACGCACTTGAGCTAAATCCATGACTGAAACAACCAATCTAGCACAATCGCGAAGGACTTACAATCCCAGAATTGAAAATCTTAAACTATCACCGATGAATCAAAACCAAATCATTGAATTTCAATCAATATGTGAATAAGCAGATTTGATTTCAGAAACCCAAGGTCAAATCGAACCTTGGCGACTCGCTTAGACGTGCGGTGCGTCATCATACGACTCCAACCAGCCATTATAGCTACGCCGAAGATAACCCCGAATAGAATTCCAGAAATCAAACCCATTTTCCTGCAATCAAAACATTCACGAATCAACTCCAACGATCGATCAGGAACTCGAAGAAACCCTAGAAATCGAGCCCAGAAAAACGCAATCGGGACCCTTACCGAGACGCCAAGATCGAAGGTTATCGGCGAGAAGCGTCGGTAGTAGTTTATTATCTTCACGGGATTGGTCAAGTGGGGAGAATCAGAACAAATTTTATGAGCGTATTCAAGTAATTTTGGTAGGCCAGAGAGAGAGAAGAAGAGTGATAATGAGGAAGAGAGAAACGGTTCATTTTCGAATCTAGATTGTATTTAATTCATTTTCCAAACAACGCATTGTCAAGTTAGTCCCTCATTTTTTAACATTTTCTCAAATTTGCCCCTTAGTTTTCGGATACATGATTTAGTTGAGTGGAATGGCATATTGCTGGATAATAATTAAATTTGTTATATTTTGTGTATTTTTATATGCATAATCTAATCATATGTAGACTTGAATTTCGTTTGATATAAGTAATTAAATGTATTTTAGTGTGTTTAGTTATATGTGCAATCTATTTTATGTTTTTGACATTTTTCCAAGTATGTACAGTGTTTTCATAACACATCTACTGAATTCCTTCATTATTTTGCCTCTAAAATTGATAATAGGGTATGATTATAGCATCACAATAATACGTGGACAAAATTGGAATGTGAGCAGAAGTACATGGACCAATCCGAGCAATTAAAGATTCTGCCTCGTAAACGAGGCAACGAACGTTTTGATATAATTCGATGATCCACGTGACTTGCTATAAAAAAAATGCTCACTCCGTTTCAATTTACGAAGATTTTCCCATAAATTAAAAAAATAATTAAATTTTCTGTTTTATTTTTAATTAATATATTATTTTATTTAATATATGTAATATATAAATTTAAAACTAGAAATAAAAATAAAAAATATTAATTATAAATATACATTAAATTTATAGAATGATAAATAATATAAAATAAAAATTAAGTGTAAAATAACAATTAATACGAAATAGCGAGTATTTTAAAAGAGTTTAAGACGTGCTTTACCACAAAATCACATCTCCTACTCAGACGACGTTGGCCGTTGACCAATCACAAACTGGCTAATAAAATTTTGTATTTGGAATTAAATTGTGTATAGATACGCCAAGTTATGTGGTTAAAAAGTAGCTGTTTCAATAAAAATTGAACTTGAAATGCAAAATTTAATAAATTTTACGTTTTACAGAATCGTTACACTTTTTTTTTAAATCGTTACACTTCTAACCAATAAATAAATATATTACAAAATTTAAACACCTTAAATTTTGACCAATTTGATATCACTCAAAAGGTTGGACAGTCGAAATAAGAATTTCCCTAATGCATGGTCTATTCTTTTTGTTTTTTTTTATATATTGAGAGATATAGTTGATCTAAACAATTTTGAAAACAGAAAGAATTTCAAGAATATCTTGTTTACTAGACTTCCACGCGTTAGACTACCATATAACTACTACATAACATATTACAAGAATCCATGAATGGACAATGACACATGTCACATCTCCCACCTCTTTCAACGTCGTTGCATCTTCACCTAAAATTGTTTTTTTCTTAACAAAAATCCTTATAATTCCTTTAGTTTAAGTAATTTATCTTAACGAAACGTGATAATTTTTGTACGTGAGATCGATGAACATGTTAACAATAGCCTTGTCTCTGCTTTTAATCTGTTTCGTCTTCTTCTTTTTCACCACCGGAAAATCATGTTCCGGTGATAAAGGAGCCAAAATCCCTCCGAGTCCTCCAAGGTTACCTATACTTGGTAACATCCTTCAAATCGGTGAAAAGCCTCACCGCTCACTTACTGATCTCTCGAGGATTTACGGAAGCGTAATGAGTCTTAAGCTTGGTTGTTTGACTATGGTGGTGGTATCTTCCCCGGAAGCAGCAAAAGAAGTGCTGAAAACACATGACCATGCCTTGTGTTATCGAATCTCCAATGATCCGGTTCGAGCCGCTGGTCATCACGAGCGTTCCTTTGTCTGGCTACCTCCGTTTGCTCGTTGGAGGTAAAGTAAACACTATATTATCTTGCTTTTTTTTTGTTTCGATTTTAATTGCTCAAAGCCCACATGATTTATGGACCGATATGTAATTAGTGATTACTTTTATACCAAACTGGCTTTCTTGATACAAGAATAGATCTCGATTAGGTTGAACACTCTAAAGTACCTTTTAAAATGACAAAGGATATTAATTTCTTTTCATAGTTCATGGAACTTAGTTCAATTTTGGCTCCATATTAAAAATTAATTGTTATAGTGAAATATTATAAACTCCTTTGTATAATAAGATTGATGGATAATTTCACTTAATACTAGTTATATATGGTTCATTGATCTACTTTTTAATACAAATTTTAGTTTTAAATGAAATTGGAAAATAATTTTGTTCAGTTTGGTTTGGGTTTGGTCTGACAGGTTTCTAAGAAAGATAACGACGAACCAATTGCTATCAACGCAGCGTTTAGAAGCAACCAAGGACTTAAGAATGAGCAAGGTGCAAGAACTTATGAGCTTCGTTAACAAATGCAGCGAGAGAAGCGAACCTGTGAACATGGCTCGTGCATCATTCATCACATCACTCAATATAATCTCGAACGCTCTGTTTTCCACAGACCTCGCAAGCTTTGATGACTCCGACACAACTCGCGAGCTACACGACGTGGTGCTTCGGATGATGGAGATCGCCGGAAAACCCAACGTAGCTGATTTTTTCCCATTTCTTGGGTTTCTTGATCTGCAAGGTACTAGAAAAGAAGCGAGGTTAAGGATGCACAGATTGTTTAAGGTTTTTCAAGGATTCATCGATACAAAGAGATCATCAAATGCTTCGAGAAACAGCAACGATATGCTAGATTCTCTTTTGAATATTGCTCAAGAAAACGAATCAGAACTCGATGATAATGATATCAAGCATTTGCTTCTCGTAAGTTTTAATTTGCAAATTAGATCTTTAAATCAAGACTACGTACAGAGAAAATTGCGCTCTATATATGTTCTTAATTTATAATGTGTGATAGGACTTATTTCTGGCGGGAATAGACACGACTTCGAGTGCAGTAGAATGGGCAATGGCAGAGTTACTTCGAAACCCTAAGATGAAACTTAAAGCTCAAGAAGAGATAAGACAAGTGATAGGGCAAAAGAAAGCCGTTGAAGAATCGGATACCTTCAAGTTACCTTATTTGCAAGCAGTAGTGAAAGAAACTCTTCGTTTGCATCCATCTGCTCCTTTTCTCATCCCTCGAAAATCTGAATCTGATGTCCCAATTTTCGACTTCCTCATTCCTAAGAATACTCAGGTATATATGTACTCGTCACATATTATGTTTTCGGATTCATACCAATAAAGGATCGGCATACAAATCAAAACTAATCAAACCAAAACGAATAAAATATCCAAACCTAATGGAAAACCCGAATGTCTATATTCTTAAAAGACTGTTGTGTGATTACTCGTTGGGTTTTGAAACAAGGTTCTTGTGAACATATGGGCGATAGGACGAGATCCGAGCGTGTGGGAGAATCCGACGCAGTTCGAGCCAGAGAGGTTTCTTAGACGAGATATCGATGTAAAAGGCAATGATTTTGAACTGATTCCGTTTGGAGCTGGACGAAGGATTTGCCCAGGAATGCCATTTGCGTTTAGGACAATGCATCTAGTTCTTGCGTCTCTTCTCCATGGCTTTGACTGGAAGTATCCAAACGCCATCGTTTCAGAAAATGTGGATGTGACCGAGGGCTTCGGTGCTACCTTGCACAGAGCCGAACCACTATGTGTCGTGCCTATCAAGAAACGTATTTGACAGATCATCTTCGTTTGTGTGTTTCTCAACTTAATATTTTATAATATTGAGAAATAAATCACTGTTTTTTTACTACATTGTAAGGCTTCAACTATATAGCTAACTATAATTAAAATCATGTTTTTATTGTATTCCAATACAATCCAATCCAATGATAAATTTTCAACTATTACACAATCCTGAATTGGTTCAAATTAAAAGTGAAAAAAAAAAACACCCGAGTGTATGACTTTATATATCATCGCAAAATAAACAAAACCCTGTACTATATACCAAATTATTCATTTATTATCCATAATACCCATCACTTAACATAGCACATAGTGTTGTTGAAAAACAATAGAAGAGAAAACATATCACATATTGTTTCACATCTAGTGATGGACAAATTTACCTTTCTGACTTTTTGGGTCCTAGGCATAAATGGTCTCCTTCCTTATGTGAACAAATGTATTTATTTCTATTGAAGCTGCCGCTCATACTAACCTCACTGTATATTATATTATCATCTCTAAATAAGAGAATTTGGTTAGAAGAAACAAAACTAACGATGAAGGACATAGCTCCTGCTCTGTTCTTGATACTAAGCTTCCTTTCAACATTTCTTCTCCTTGTCGCCGTCAAATCGCGACGGAGATCGACCCCACTACCTTCTCCATCTCCGGGACCACCGGGACCAATCAAATTGCCTCCAGGACCTTCGGGATGGCCGCTTATCGGAAACCTTTTCCATATCATTGGAAAAGCTCCTCACCGTTCACTTGCTGATCTCTCAAGAGTTTATGGACCAATCATGAATCTTACACTTGGAAGTTTAACCACAGTGGTCATTTCTTCACCAGAGGCAGCAAGAGAGGTTCTGAGAACGCTTGACCATGAGTTCTCTGCACGAACCTTCAGCGAGACGGTTCGAGCCATTGGTCACCAGGATGTTTCCATCCCATGGCTACCTTCCACGTCGTCTCATTGGAGGTAAATTATAAATTAGTTAATTAGTTACTATTTGGTATCAATAGGGTTGTAAACAATTTCGGTTTAATTGTTTAGCAAAAAAAAAAAAAATCGGTTTAGTTTGGTTTGATTTAGTTTCCCAGTGTACTTAATAGTTTGTTAATGAATCATATAACAATTAGTTCATGGCGGAAGCTATTGGCGACACAGCTTTTCTCAAGGAAATGTATCAAATTCACGAACTCCTTGCGGTATGATAAAGTGAAAGAACTTATAATATTCATTGACAAAAGCAGCGAAAGAGGAGAAGCCGTAGAGATTGCTCGTGCTTGTTTCATCACATCGCTTAATGTACTCTCAAACCTTGTGTTTTCGACCGACTTAGGTCGTTACGACCCGAGATCGAGTGCCTCCCTGCAGTTTCAGGACTCGTTGTTTAGTATAATGGAAATCATGGGAAAACCAAACATTGCAAACTATTTTCCATCTCTTGAGTTTCTTGATCTGCAAGGTAACAAGCAAAAGATGAAGGTGTGTTCGGAGAGGTTGTTTTGGGCTTTACAAGGGCTCATCAATGATAGGATCGTGGAAAGATCATTGCCTGGACCTAGAGATGAGTTTAGCATCGATCTGTTGGATTCATTAATCGATCTTGTTCGAGAAGAAAGATCGGAAGTCAACATGAACGATATCAAACACTTTTTATATGTAAGTGATTTCAGGTATTAAAATTATGGTGCGATACATTATTTATTTACGTAAATGTTAATGTATAAAAAGATTTGTTTGGCATTATGATTTTTGAAAGATTTTAGTTATAAAAAGAAATAGCATTTTTTTTTTTCTAAACTTTTTAAAGTATAATTTTTTCAAACCAAAGATTTATATATAATGTTTTTTTATCAAATATATAATGAAATTTTGTTCGTTTATTTGAAGGACTTGTTTATTGCGGGGACGGAAACGAACTCTACCACTATGGAATGGGCACTAACCGAGCTACTTCGCAATCCAGAGGCTATGGCTAACGCTAAATTCGAGATAAACTTTATTGTTGGCCCAAACCGTTACGTTCGTGACAACGATCTTGCAGATTTACCCTATTTACGAGCTGTTGTAACAGAGACTCTCCGTTTGCACCCACCGAGTCCATTTCTGATCCCACGCAAAGCTGAGTCCGACACAGATTTTCTAGGGTTCCTCGTACCTGAAAATGCTCAGATTCTAGTGAACGCTTGGGCTATAGGACGAGACCCGACCGTTTGGGAAAACGCGGAACGGTTCGAGCCAGAGAGATTCTTGGGACGAGAGCTTGAAACGATAGGTGGAGATTTTGAGATGATTCCGTTTGGAGCTGGACGAAGGATGTGCCCTGGAATATCATTGGCTTTGAGGATTGTGCCTCACATGCTTGCTTCACTTATCTATTCGTTTGAATGGAATCTTGAAGACGAAAAACACTACGTCGCTCCTCAAGATTTGGACATGGACGAGACTTTTGGTATTACCTTGCACAAGACCAACCCACTTTATTCCGACTTCGTGAAGAAAGTACACGATTATTATTTTTAGTCTTTTCGTATAATTTTTTTTCTATAGTAATTAATGTTCCGGTGGTTTGAGAATTACGAGACCGGACATGAATTAATAAATAAATTTGGAGTTTATTTTGGACCGGTTTATATAGTAGTACTAATTACAATTGTAACAAATTCTTACAACATACAAAAGTAAAACCATAGCCTATGCCGTGCTTAATTACCGTAATTAGCCTTATCCTTTGGTATGAACGTGTTATCCTTATACAATAACATCGTCACAATGTTAGGATACAATAAAATCCGTGACCTAAAATAATTACGGATACGTATACGGTATAACTAATAAAGACCCAAATTCCATGTTTTTGCAACTATGATGTAATATGTATAACCATATTGAAGCAAAATTGACTCAACAAAATTGAACGAATAGAAGAAAAGTAAAGCCAAATCAAATTATTTTATTATTGATTACTCATAAAAAGAAGAGTAATGAAAGAGATACGCAAGGGTTGTCAAGGTCGGCATTGACACAATAGTCATACAACAACACAAGACCAACCACTCAAATCTCAAAAACATAAAACTCAAACGAGGTTGCTATCTATAATTATAGCTAAACCTTTCATTAAAACAAAAACAAAACACAAAAAATTGCTTCCTTAATTATGCAGCAGAGGGGGCAAGATTCGTAAGGGCATCTCCACCAGATTCATTGGAAGCTAAGGCCGCTATGGTGGGATTCGGATTCAGCTTAGACTCAATCTCGACAAAGTTTTTGTAGTCCAAACTCGAATCTTCATAAATCTCCCACCATTTTTTAACCAACATTTTGATGTCTTCACGGTCCATGTGTTGTTCACTTTCGTCATACTTCCAAGGCTTGGAACCCTGTCAAATTGATTAAAAAAAACTTGAGTAACATGAATCTAGATATATGTCAAGAAAGAAATTAAATAAAATAAAACGTACATTTGCACAGTAATGAACAACGCTAATTTGGTCAAGGTCAACATGTTGAGGATGACGCCAAATCATAGCCAATACCAGATTGTAGGTCGAAGGAATGGGCTTGTAAATGTCTCTAAAGTAGACATTCAGAAAATCCTACGAACAATAATATATATTAATTAGTATCATAAAAGGGTAAAGAAAACTCAAATCAAAATAATAGAATTAAAACCGGACCTGTTCGGCAAAACAAGTTGGAGTAGTGATCTGAACAACACGAAGGAGATCCTCGTAAGTGTCGAGATTTGGTTCAAACATTAACATACCAGCGTTAAAATACATTGGCGGTGGAGAACCAAGGGTTTCCACAGGCCACGTCACTTTTTCAGGTGATTGTTGGCAGTAACCAATCTGGTATTGACGAGTATTGCACCACGATATCTCGCAGAAGCAATCTCTAACGGCGTACAAGTAGCCGGAAGGATTATCGAAAAGATGATCGATGTTACTAAACACTTGTATGTCTCCATCTAGATATATCACCTTCTCATACTCCACAAACTACATGCATGCATATGTATATATTAATATTGATTAACAAAAAATCATATTATAAATAAACACAAATATATTAATAAGTGAGTGAGTTATGTACCTCCCAAAGACGAAGCTTGGAGTAGTTGAGGACGAAATAAGCCATGGAATAACCGACTTTGTTTTCGGGGGGAATGACCGGTTCAATCTCACGGAGGATGCATCCCTGAGCCACCAAGACTTGACGGTGCTCCTCAGGGACGTCAGGGAGAATGGCCACCACAAGAGGATAAGCCGATTTCACCTTACGAAGTCCTTTGGCTAAACCAACCACACCCATCCAGTAGTCTTTGTTTCCAGCCAGAAAAGTAACATAAGCCCTTTTAGGATTTATCTTCGTTGAAGCCATCTCAAATAAACAAAAAGAATTCGAGAAATTTAGAAACTAGTAATTTTTTTCTTTTGCCGTTGTAAGTGTATGGAGGAAGATGGAGATGCCATTTCATTATATAGGAGAAGGGAGGTAGGGCAACATTAATTGCGGGAATTAATTATGGATTTTATCATATTTTCCGGTATTTATTATTTTGGTGTTTTTGGAAATAAAGATCTCTTGTATACAAGTTTTAAAGAAAATATGGAAAGAAAATTATATCTGGGTCCACCTAAAGAAGGAAATGTGTAAATCGGCCATATATGATAACGAATCAAAATTTAATTTTAGAAGAATAATAAAAGAACGAATCGAATATTTACCATCCTTCATATCCAAATATATGATTTTTGGATGTTTCTAAATATACATGTATATACTGTATGTGTTTGAGTCTTGATTAGATTATGTAATTTCCATATAAAATCAATCGGATAGTAAATTAACTCTGAGAAGATTCATATCTTTGAATGATATATGAATAATATTCAACTACTATACTTGTACAAATCGTTCTAGGCAACTTGAATATTATACAGGTGAGAAGGTCCAGTGTGCTCTTGATCACAATCACTAAAGTGCTAGCCCATGAAAATTTGCTTATGGGACAAGCCCAATACGTAATTTACTTGTATCCAAACAGCAAACTAAACAAGATTGATTAAATTTACTTAAAATAGTCATACTTTTGGTATCAATATGCTGTATGAATTAGATGATAATCTTATTATGTTTAGTATGTATAAATAAGTTATGAATTGACTTAATTTGTATTTTTCATAGGTGAACTATCTTCTGGAGGAATCATACTCTTCAGAATATAGCAAGAGTGCAAGTTTTGACTCCTATCATCCCCTAAGAGTGCAAAAAAATTCCAAATCCTAAATTAAGTGCTTTTACATGAAAATATAATAACATTTCTTTAACAAATTAAAAAACAATATATATTTTTTTTGACTAAATAAAAGAGAAATAAATTACATTCTTCCTTTTTATCAATACAACATGGTATTTTAAAAAAGGTTATTTCAAAATACATGAGGGAATTGTAATTTGTAGATTGGCAAATCTTCAACGTTTGTATTAGTAATATATAGATATAACTTGGTTACATTTATTGGAGTTTCTTTGTCGACAAAGAGAAGAAAGCAATCGTGGTTTTTGAAAAAGAATAAGAGGCTTAGTTGTACAAATATTAGTTTGTTTCTCATCTCTTGTATGAATTTACTTTAGATTTTACAAGAACAGAAGCTCAAAAGGGTTCAACATGGTTAAAACTTAAAAGTGGGCCTCTCCCTTCCTCAAGGTTAAAAAAACAAAATGGGGATAAAATCTGTGAAACTGTAAGGTTGGTGTTTACTAGATTGTGTGGAAAATGACCATCCATGAAGAAATAAAAAAATCGGAAAAAGGACCTATGTAATGTTTGTCGGACCCGTGAGATAATAATTACATATCGGTTTATTGTTATTTGTACTGACCAAAAACAAATTATGTCATTCTAGAAAGTAGGAGAAGTTGAATTTATTCTTCCAATAAATTTAGCAAACAAATGTAAAAAGTAAATATTTTCAAAATTTTGGTGATATTTATTATTATAGATTCAAGAATCAAGAAAAGAAAAGTGGGATAAGTTGAATTTATTCTTCCAATAATTTTAGCAAACAAGAGTAAAAAATAAATATTTTCAAAATTTTGGTGATATTTATGATTGTAGATTCAACAATCAAGAAAAGAAAAGTGGGAGAAACTGAACAAAAGGGAGTTGATGAATTCTATAAAATGCAACACATTCCCCGGTCTTATGATTTTGTATGCCATTTTATCTATTAATTTATAGATAAATAGATTTCATACTGATTTGTAAAACATTTTATAAAGCCTAGTAAATTTTAGTTAAATAATATAATTATTAAAATTTAATAGGTAAAAAATAAGAGAAAAATAGAAAAATGGACAAGATGGAAATGAGTGTATGGGAATGTAGTGAGTTTTTTAACAATGTTGTGGATGACAGTGATCCTGATTTAGACAAGCCACAAATTCAACATCTTTTTCAGTCTACGGAAACAATCCGTAAGGATTATCCAGACAAAAATAAGTTTCATCTTACTACAATTATTCATGGCATTTATAAATTGTTTAAAATATAATAAATATTTTACACGTATTGATGAATCATTAATATATTGTTTAAAATATATTAAATGCTATCATCCACAACATCGTTCGAAAGCTCGCGACATTCTCATTCACGCATCTCCATTTGTCCATTTTTATATACTCCTCCCTCATTCTCTTTACCTATTCAATTTAAATAATTAGATTACTTAAGTGAAATTTACGAGGCTTTGGAAAAATTATATAAATCAGTATTAAAGTCATTTATCTATAAAAGTAATGGATAAAATTGCATACAAAATCATAAGTATGGTGAATGTGTTGTATTTTATAAAATTCGTCAACTCCCTTTTGTTTTCGACTTGCAATATTCTCATAGTTCCCAGCTAACAAAAAATAATGTGAGGTTTTAAAAGAGTAATCAATTTAGACCTTGTGAGAAATATGATTTTTTCTAATTTTTATTTGAGAACTACATACATGAAATCATGTCCCATAAAATTGATATAAGAGACATCAAATCCATCACTTACTTTAGAATTTGGAACCACAAATCCTTCGTCCAATACCAATTCAATTCCACTTTCTTTTCTTCGATTCTTTTTTAACAATCATAATTATTTATCACCAAGTTTTTGTAAATATATATTTTTAATTTGTTTGCTAAGTTTTATTAGGAGAATAAATTCTTACCAAACATCAGCTTCTCACTTGAGGTTGACATCTTCGACGAAGTAAAACAGATTCTGAGAGAAAAAAGAAATGCAATTTTTATGAACGAAAGAAAGTATAAGTCTGGAGCAGTGAGAAGAGAGAGAAAACGTATAGATCACAAGAATTGGAAATGATGATGTTGCCTCCCACTCTTTAAATTATATAGACAGGTAAAAGATGCTATTTAAAATAAATTGTAAAATAAAAAAAGATATTGCAAGTACGATACATCATTTTGGCAAAATGGACTTATTAAGTTAAGTTATTATCAATAATGCATATGTCATTAAATAAGTAAGAAGATATGAATTAAAATTAGAAATGTATGATAAATATATATAGAAGATCGGATTTGATTAAGACTTTTTAATTAGATTTTTTAGAAAACTTACTTCAAATTGACAGGTATACGGTAAGTTTATATCCGATCAAAAGCCTTCCTTGATAAAGAGTAAATGTTACTCTATATTATTTATAAGATTTATATATTTTATAAAATATGAACGGTCTATTTCTTATTAAAAGATTTATATTTCAATAAAAATAAAATTTTACATTCAATTAACTTCATTTTGTTTAACCACATATTTAACTTAAAACATTATCTTAATTCTTTTATTTTTCAACCTACTAAAAAGACCAACGTTTAACATATAATATCATAAAATCTCAAATATTTCTCTACGATGAACAAAAATCAAAATATATATATAAACTCACGAGATGAAGATAAATAACAAAAAAATGATAAGTAATCATACTATAAAAATAGATTAGAAAATGATTGATAAATTTTATTATGACATATATATAATGTAAGAAAAACATTAGTTGATCATGATAAATTATATAAACAAATCATGGTTTATTTTTATTTAGTGACAAAGCATATATATCATGTATTTTTTCTAATTAAAGTTTAACAGTTTTTTCTAATTGAAATAAAATTGGAATAATTTTTTTTCCATGCAAAACATAAGTAAAATATAAGCAAAACACAAAATAAATTTAAGCAAACAAAAATGCAAAGGCTTAATGTTTTGATCATTTTTATAAAACTTAACAAAAAACATAAAGCTTAATTAAGATATAATGAGATATTTACACTTAAAGATATTGAAGTAAATAATATTTGTATATGTTTTGATCATTTTTATACATAAAAAATATCAAAACGAATGGCATTAACATATGTTCGATAATAAATATTTAATTTTATTATATTTATGCATAATACATATCCTTTTTGTATGTTTGTACCTATTAAAAATCATATAATTTGTCATGAACGTTTAAATATTATATAAATATATATGTTAAAATCGATTAGTCGACCTAATTATTTATCCCGCGTTTGGACGCGGATCAAAATCTAGTGTTATTCTATTTGCTAACACGATGAAAATTTAATAGTTAAGAAATTTATAAATCTATTTTAAATTCGATTTATGGTGTCTAATACACATTTAATCCCAAAAAAAAAAAACATATGCTCAACAATTTATGAGAATATCAGATGTCTCGAAAGTATGAAAACATATTAACTTAGTTTGCTCAGATTTGCATAATTTTTGACAATAAATATTATATCACTAACACTTAAAATCAGTTGTATATAAAATTGAATCCCTATATATCATAAGAAAATTAAATGATGATGGTGCCTTCCACTCTTTAACTTATATAAGCAGACCTATAAACCTTTTTTCTATATAGTAGTCAATTTTAATGTTTATTCATGTAATGACAATTGGTAAAAGACAAGAGCTAAAAATAAAGTTAAAAAAAGAAAAATTACAAATGAAATCACCATTTTTACAATACGGTCCATTTTTGAAAGAAATCGAGTTTATTATCAAGAAGTCACATGCATATATCTGACGCAAGAAGTAAGTGTGAATTAAACTTAAAAATGTACGATATATAGCTTTCTTATTAGATTTAAAAAAAATATTTATATATATCGAGGAGATTTGATTAAAGATTTTTTTTTATTAAATTTGAGGTTAACTGGACATAGATCTGTACATTTTGGAAATTGGGATGGAAAATCAAGAAAAAGGAACAAAACGGATATTCATATACTGAAAAACATTTGTCCAAAGTATTTTGATAAAGAGACGAGACATAACTTTTTTGGTAACATGACGGATTAAGTAAATTTCTGTAGCTAATTCACTTCATAAACTCTCAATAATTTAGATAAAGATTAATTTTGTAACGAACATTTTGAGTAGTTTCAAAAATTTTAGATAATTTTAGATATTTTATTAATTTTTAAAATTTTAATTTTAAAACGGAAAATTTAGATAGGTTGCCTTATATTTGTTATTTTTATATTTTTCTTTATTTTGTTCTTATACTATTTTAAATAAAATAAATAATTTCAGAAGAATAATTATATGAACGTGATCAGAAATTGGACTGAAAATCTGGGTGGGATTTGAATCAGGAAACCTGAAATAATATAGTTTCAATTATATATCCGTTACGCTAAAAAAATTGATAATAATTTTGGTTTTCCTGATATTTAGATGTTTATTTCTACCTATTTGTTTTTGCACAAATGCAGGGCGAATTATCTACTCTTGACCTTCATGCAATTAACAATAGTTACGATATCGCCGGTATTTTACTATTTTTTTCTTTAAAAAAAAAAAAGTTACGATATCACATGTGTCATATTCCTTTGTAATCTGTAGTTTCACGTGAATCCAGAATTTCATATTCATCACATGATATAAGTAGGGGTGGAATTATTATCCGGGATCCGAGATCTAATCCGTTATCCGTTTGGAATCACTTCGAAAATTAGGATATCCGAGGAGTCCGGATCCGGATAAAGATAGTAAAATTTAGGATCCGTGAAAAGAGGATCCGGATCCGGATAGCAAAATTTTAAGATCCGGATATCCGGATCCGGACGCATTAAATATATTAAAACCATATATATTATATATTTATTAAACTAAATTTATATAAATAAATATTTATATAAATTGATTTTAGTTCTTTTTATAATAAATTATATTTATAATGAAAAATACCATTTAAAATATTAACTAATAATTTTTAAAAATCTATTTTTATTTATTTATTAATTATTTTAATTATTTTTAATATTAATTTTGGATTCGGATATCCGCGGATATCCTGATTTTTGAAAAGATTCTTAGAGCCCGGATATCCGGAGGTCACGATTCTGGATTCGGATAGTTTTTTCACGGATCCGACGATTTTGAATCCGAATCCAGATACTCTGAAATTCTAGGATATCCGGAATCATTCCACTCATAAACGTAAGGACTAAAATAGAATAACATTGATACACTTACTGATGTCATTTTTCAATAATTATTATCTCCTTTTTAAGTATTACTATTCAACGTTGACGTGAATCTGACATCACATATATATATTTTTTTCCATCCAGAATTTAATTAAAAAATGAAAACATACTTCAAAGAAAAAATTAACTAAAATCCCATTTATTCAAAAAAAAAAACCTTTTTAAAAATACCATTATAAAAAATGTATTTACAAAACTAACACAATCCAACCTAAAACTACTAAATTAACCCTCTTAGTTATCATTCTCTCTTTCTCTCTTCCCACTCGCAAGAAATCTCTATCTCTCTCTCATCTTCTTCGCCCATGTTGAGATATGCATCTCTTTCTCCCTCTCTCTTCCTCATTTTTTTCTTTTTCAAAAACAAAAAAGTTACGATATCACATGTGTCATGTTCCTCTGTAGTCTGTAGTTTCACTTGAATCCAGAATTCCATATTCATCACATGATGTAAGGACTAAAATAGAATAACATTGATACACTTACTAATGTCATTCTTGAATAATTATTATCCTTTTTTAGGTATTGCTATTTAACGTTGACGTGAATTTGACACCACATATATATTTTTTGTTTTTCATCCATAACTTTAATTAAAAAAATTAAAAAATTAAAACATACTTCAAAGAAAAAATTAACTAAAATGCTATTTATTCAAAAAAACTTTTTCAAAAATACCATTATAGAAAATGTCTTTCCAAACTACCACAATCAAACATAAAATTACTAAATTAACCTATGTATAACGTCGACTGGGTTCTAGCTATAAAATATAAAATGCTGTCAATACGTGTCATACAATGAACATATAAAAAGCCCCCAATCTTAAGTACCTACATCTAAATTAACAATGAGGCAAACCCATATAGGGGACATCATAGATTCATAGTCTGTTTAATTATATAAAGTAGCGGGTCTAGAATTAACCGATCAACATTTAGTTATTGGTATATAAACTATATAACCCTCTTTGGACCGTAAATATATGATTTAAAATTAATAATTATAATGGGCCAAAGATCATCGACGGTCAAATAGTTTTGTTCGGATTGATCAAGTGATGATGGCATCATGATCGAATCTGATTCATGCACATAATTGCCGTAAATAAGCTGATGATGATCAATATTGTTGGCACATGTTGATACGACGTTGTTGGAGAATACATATCAAGGGTGTCTTGAGTATCACTCAAGAGATGGCTCGTGCTTGTCCCATGTTCGTTTATGAATCATGGTCTCGGAGCTTTGTAATCGAAACTTTGGCGTTCCTCTTTCTTGATGATGTATTTCTGTATCTTGGTCCTCCAAAAATTATTTAACTCGTTATCGGTTCAATGCTTTGCAATTTTGGACCAGCCAAGCATAAAAAGAACAGTTCAGCGTGCATGCACGATCACGAGTTAATAATTATATGCTTGAGTTACGTAACGTTGAATAAATAAATTATATATTTTAAGTTTTTTTTTTTTTTTGAGAAACTATATTTGAAATTAGATCCAATATGTTTTGCTTCCTCGCCTTGACATCTTTCTAAAAAGATCCTTTCGGTCTTTTAGCCTAGAGAATGCATGAATACAATGTTCGAAACTTAGCTTTGCTTCTGTCGATACACATACAAGCTTATTCGTGACCAAAAAACAAATAAAAAAATACAAGCTTATTATTAATGTTATAGGATTTCATGTCTATTAAATTTAAGTGTACATAAACAAATTACGAACCTACGTTGGATCACCTTTTCCGTTTTAGTAGGCCAACCTATATAAATGTGGCCACCTTTTCTTGTTTTATAAGTGGCCCACGAGCTTCTCACATCTTCACCCAACCGATGTGGGACAAACTACCATCAAAAACTCCAAAACGATTCCGGATCCTATTTTCTTTTGGGCTGAGCCTTTCGAATTGTTGGATTTTTAATATTAAAGAAAGTCCACAAAAAAAATTTATCAATCCCACATCGGATTGAGACACGAAGATTTCGACGTCTTTTGTAGTAGATGCTCTTCCGAAGAACAGGATCTCCAATATTGAGGACATTAAGGTTCTTTGCCTTTTTTCGATTTTTCAAGTCCTACCGGATCAATACACTGCTTCTGATCCTTTTCTCTTTGGTATGTAAAGATTCGTTTGCAAGACTTGTCTTAAAATAGACTAAGAACACTGAAATAACTACTCATTCCATAGAGTAAAATCTCACTTGTTGAATCAAAGCACCCCGAATCAGCAACGATTGTGATATGGGTCGGGCTTGGATACAAAAAACTGATACTTGGATCGGTAATGGGCCTAGGAGAAAGTTTTGAGTGACAAAAGAGAAGTTATTTTGTCCCGAAAGAGACGCTTTGGCTCTCTTCTTCCTTTTTATATATAAAGAATGATAGTTTCCCTTTGGAAATATTGTGCAATGATACTTGTAGTTGAACATCATATGTAAGGTGTAGTACTGTTTCCTATAGAATTCTTCAAGAGCGAAGTAATTTCCAAAAAGAAATTTCTCATTATGAATTTCTTATTGTACCATTTCTGTGCAGAGAACATAATACAATTGGGAGAAGTAGTCATCAAAATTACACACGAGATGTAATAACATAATTTTATTTTTCACCATGATCAATTTAATATTTTTGTAATTTCATAGTTCAAAGAAACCTATTGATGTTATGATTGATTTTACTTCCTCCACCGTGAAGACCTCTTAACTTCGGAAATCTAAGCAGAGAATAATTAAGCAGAGAAGCATGCCTTCTTCTCAAATGCTTAATAAGATTACATTCCCCATTTCAGCTAGATTGACGGTTTTGATATAAATATATGAAGCATATGCCTATGTATGTTCTTTAGTTACCTCAACTCACATTCCAGATTGTTCAATAAAACTTCATGTAACCGTTTAGATGATTGTTTGTATATAAATTTTACCGTGTTGTTAATAAAAACAAGTAAATGTCAATATTCATATTCATAACTTTAAAACACGTAAAACCTCTTCAATATCGAAAATTCAATCGAAGAAAAAGCAAATGAACAATTGATAAATCATTGTAACATAGTTTATTAATATAAAACAATGATTGATTGAATGTATATTACTCAGTTAAGGGTATAAGTAATAACATATAGTGTCTTTCACTATCACACTTCCAGATAATATGTCGTTCTCGTAAATTTCTTTGTCATATATAATACCATACAAAAAAAAATTAGCCTCTACAAACAAATCCCTAACAAATACAAGAGGGAAAATCTTTCTTATCTGTTTTTGACCAATTTTCAAAGTAACATCATTGGTATTAAATATATGTGGCTTCCAATCCATTAGTGTCTCCTCAGCCTTTAGTAGGTATAAAACAAATACTCCTTCCGTTTCACAAAAAATGTCATTTTGACATAATTGTTTTATTACAAAAAGAGTGTCATTTTAGAATTTTCATATATTTTTGCCAAGATATTCCATTTTTAACCTCAATCAAAATTATGTTAAACAAATAATTCCAAAACTCATTTTCTACACAAAACAAATTATAATTCGTTTGTTTCTTTATAGTCCCCATTAAGTTGAATCCTATCACACATTAAATATTATATATTTATAAATAAAATTAAATCCATAAGAAAGGCTCGAGTGTTTTTATTGTTATGAGCACATATATAACTCAAATACCATAGATCGAGTGAGTATTTAAAAAATCATGGATGATCTAATTTATAAACTCATAAATAATTTAAATTTTTGTTTGCTTACATCCAGTCCAAATATTTAGCTCTACTTTTTCTGTTGTGATCTTGTTTTAAATGTGAACCAAAAAAAAAATCCTAGTTAAACTAACAATTGAGAAAAAATTTACCTCCAAAATTATTTATCTAGATTATATAGGAATATCTTGCTATTAGAATTGCATTTATTATCCAATGCTGACTCATCTAAGAAGAATACCAAGAGATGCACGAGTACAAAATTATATTTTACAAATAAATGAGTATAAATCCAAATTGATTAAAATAAATAATTGTAATTATATAGTTAATTTAAAGGTACAAAAGATTTTTAATTTTTTTTTTTAATTTGTGTGAAGGTTGTTAAAATGATACTCTTTTAGAAACAGAGGGAGTATTTTCTTTCAAGATAACCTCACCCAAAAAAAAATACCTAAAAAACGTCACGGACAATTGTTTATGTTTTGCGATTAAAATTTATAAATTGCTAATAGTTATTGTAGCTAAATATTTGTTGTCTTATTAAAATCATAACAATATCTGGAAATTGGGATGATAAAATTGGATGATGATGAGTTAACACGAGCCTGTGACTTGGATCCACGTAACCTGAAACTGTGGGAAGTTTAATATGGTATTGATTGGTTGATACGTAGGCCAAGTGGATAAAGTGTCCCGATCATAAGACCGACATGATCTATTTATTTTATTCGTAAATAATTGCATTAAGAAAGTGGCGACATCATCAAAATAGTATCAAAATACGTGAACGAATTATTTAAGACAATTTAACTTTTGTTGATTGGCCGACTTAGGTCATCGTAAAGACTAAAGAGTAGGGACAAAAATAGATCTAATGCATCTCTAGTTACTTTTTTCAATCTACCGAATCTTTATAACATGAATGCATCGGTTTCGATCAAAAGTACGTATCGATCCCAATATCTTTTCTCTGTGACCTAACAGACTAATTCAGTTTACAATATTTGATAGGGACTACATTCATTTTTACTATACATCGATTTAAAATATCTTTTATATATAAAAAAAAACATTTTTGGATTAATTTGTTTAAATGTCAAACTCTCAATTTTTTTAAGTTTTTAATTAAGAATTAAATCCTATTATTAATTCTCTACTATAGTATTATCTAAACACTCCACAATCTTATTAGTTATCTACTATCATATTATCCAAACACTATACAAAATCCTTCCAACCGAAATCATTAGAAAATAATTTTTTTTATTTGTTTTTTAAAAAGGAAAATAAAAAAAGTTTACTATAAATATTCACTTACTCTTATAATTATCTTAAACCTATGAAATTCAATTCATATTTGCAATCTTTTATTTTGTATATTTGAGTCATAAACCGTATTTTTGAAGATTATAATATTTAATAAATACATTTTATGAATAAGTGATATATATTAACCAAGAACTAAAAATTTGTTGTTTTCAATTATTTAAATGGGGAAATACATTTCTATACAAAAATAATTGTAAAATTCATATATATAAACGAGTTTTAGATTCCAGATAATAATTTTTCCAATAACTCGTGTATCACATTATCCCGCGTATAACACGGATAACTATCTAGTATAAGTTATATAACATGATGGATTTTTAGTAATTCAAATAGAGGTATCGTTTTTGTTTGTCAAACATATAGGTCTCGTTTTATTACTCGAGGTCTATCCGTCTATGAATATCTATTATTCACGGTGCGTAAAAGTTTATTTGTGTTTTGTTTTGTATACTTTTTTTTTTTTATAGTATTGGACCGTCTTGCTTATCCATATTTTCGGCTAGTTAATGCAATTACAAAATGTTCATACAATTGTTGCATCGCATGCATGCATGTGATATGTTATAATTTTATTTTTTGTTTTGATTACCAAAAAGCAGCACATTTCCTCTAGATTATACTAATAATTCACTTTGTAATCCACTAATTATATTTAATAAATTATTCCGAGTTCCACCGTTGTAAGATGCTCGATCATGGCAACCAAAAACGCACCATATCCATAACTTTCTCTTCTTTTTATAAAAATAAACAACAATAAAAATGGATAAAGTGGGCTCGACATCTGTATACGAATGAGATTCACCAAACTAAAATATTGCTCCAATGATAATTCAAATTCAAAACAAAACAAAAACTAAAAATTGTTATAACCATTTTTGTCAGGTGTTTTCCGCTAAAAATCCCCCAACCACAACTCGTGTATTAGGCCAAGTGGCCAACCTTTTTATCACCTTTACCCGAACCCGAACCCGACCCGACTTGACTCGGACCCAACGAAATATATACACACATCTCCAGATGTAAAAGATACGTATAGTACACTGCAGGATTATAAAATTTGTTAGGCTCAGGAGAATTGACCTTTTGAATATACCCAGAAAACCATACGGTTTAAAATAAAAATATTTTCTATATAAAGTTAGCTTTTTGCGTATTTGTATTCTCTGTATGTTCATAACCGTAGAAGCAACAACAATTTTCCAAAATTAATAAAAAAGCTTCCTTTTTTGTTTTTTGTTCGATTCTCCGCAGATATGCAATCGAGATTCGGATTTAAGGTTTTGGTTTGATTAGGGTCTTTATCAATTTCTTGGTGTGATTATGGGAGCGAATATCTCAGGTGGGTTGCCGGAATTTGATCGGAACGGTGAAGGTTACTCGAGGAAATCCAGATTGGTTGATTTACCGGAGAATTGTGTTGCGTTGATTATGATGCGGCTTGATCCACCGGAGATTTGCCGGCTTGCTCGTCTCAACAGGGTATTCCGACGAGCTTCCTCTGCAGATTTCATTTGGGAATCGAAGTTGCCTTCGAATCATCGGGTGATTGCAGAGAAGGTGTTCGATGAAATTACTCTGAGGAAAATGATTAAGAAAGATCTTTATGCGAAGCTTACAAGGCCCAATCTATTCGATGGTGGTATAAAGGTTGGAAATTTTGTTCTCGTTGCATCTCTATCTCTCAAAATCTTTTGAGAAAAATCTCAGTTTCTTATTTCAAATTCTTGAGCAGGAATTGTGGATAGATAAGAACACGGGTCGTCTTTGTGTATCCATTTCTTCGAAGGCACTAAGGATTACTGGTATTGATGATCGGAGATACTGGAGTCATATACCAACCGATGAATCCAGGTAATTCCACCTTAACCATCAAAGGTTGTGCTTTGTTTGGTATTGATGTTATATAACTATTCAGTTTGGTATTGGATACTTTGTATGTTAATTTAAATGAGCTAGTGTGTATATATGTACAGGTTCCATTCAGTTGCATATGTTCAACAAATATGGTGGTTTGAAGTAGGAGGAGAGTTTGAGATCCAATTTCCATCTGGAGCATACAGTCTATTCTTCCGTATCCAGCTCGGTAAAACATCGAAGAGGCTCGGACGGAGAATCTGCAACTCGGAACACATTCACGGATGGGACATTAAACCGGTGAGGTTTCAGCTTGCAACTTCAGACAACCAACAAGCTGTTTCACTGTGTTATCTAGACAACAACAACCCTGGAAACTGGAGTCACTATCACGTCGGAGATTTCAAAGTGGTAAATCCAGATATATCAACAGGAATCAAATTCTCGATGACTCAGATCGATTGCACTCATACGAAAGGTGGGTTATGCATAGACTCTGTTCTTATATTACCCAAAGAAAGTGCAAAAGAAACCGTTGGATCAGACTAGTTTTGTAGATATAGAGTGAGATTGTATATGGTGAGAGAATCTTTTTCTGTGAAACATTCACTGTACTGTTTTTTCTTGATCTGGGATGTTGCATTGTACACATGGTTGTATTGTCTGTAGTCACAGTGATTGTAAATACAATTTTTTCTTCTCAATTAAGAGACTATAACACTTCCTGTTTTTGCCGAAGATTATAACATTGAACATACAGAACAGAGTTTCAAATGAAAAACTAACACAAATACCTAATCAAGAATCTTGAGGTAGTATGAAACTGAATCTTATTAAAAGGTTATCAATATCCCTGCATAGAAGCATTAGAGCAGTAAATTTATTCAAAGGAGCAACAGAGACTCCTGAGACTACCTGAACACAGCAGGTTTACAAATGAATAGGAAACAATTATTTTGAAGGCCTAGGGGAATTAAGCTTCTTCCTGCTTCAAGGTGTTTTGAACTTGGGGCGCAATGGAAGCAACTGTATGGTTAAAGAAGAAAAAATGGAGAATTTTTATACAAAAAATGTGAACTTGGATGTGGTTTTGTGAAAAGGAAGAGAGTTTACCTGATAACAAGAGATAAGCGAGGTGGTAAACCCGAAAGCGCCAGTGACACGAGGAGTAACCGTCTTTGGAACTAATTGAAGAAGACCAATGGCCACAACAATGTCCATACTTGATTTAATCAAAGCTAGCGTTCTCTCGTTTGATTTCTGAAGCTTAGCACGATACAGCCCATCCTACGGTTTTTGAAATGGAATGAGTTTTTATAAAGATAGAAGAATAAAGATGAGAGCGTATCAGAGGAGAGTTATTTACTTTATGTTTTTCATCATCTTTGAGTTCCTTTTCCATCTTCTTTATAGATGCAGAGAGCCTTCCAAGCTCACCAATCTGATACGCACGGGAAAGATCAAGATCGGTATGTATGTTTCTACGCGGGCTAAACAAAATATAGAGAAAGAGGAGATTAGTAAAACCTCGACTGCTGACGTACAAACAGATGATCCCAGCCAGCAGAAAAGCGATATACGTCCAAGCAATTCAGTTCGTTCTTTGTTCTGCGATGACGATGAGATTCAACAAGAATGTTAAGTCACTTAGCAGAGGAAATGAAACATGAAAACTTCAATAGACCAATATGGATGATTTCCTTAAACTTGTCTCACCTTATATATGCCGGATCTACCAAGCCAGACGATTTGATCAAGAAACAAGAAGGTAGACAAGAGTGCATTCTTCGACTGAAACGATCAACAAACAATAAAAACAAAAATCAAAGATTGATACAAAACAAGAACTGAACAAAATGTTGTAAGCAGTCAAACATTTTCTTTCGCACCTTCCCAAGTAAGACGAGAGGAAGCGGAGTCCCTTTAGGCACGGGGCTGATAAGACCGTGAAAATCATTGACAAACTGCACATTGAAGCCATTTTCTATAATCAGATAATCAAAACAGTAACAATGAAGCCAATTCCAATTCCAATTCCAATTCCAACGGTAGTAATCGAAAACCTTGAAAAGACGGAAAACTTTCCTCGCCAAGCTGGTGTTTTTGTCGACAGTTTGAGCAGTACCAGGTTGTCCACCACTCAAGAATTTGGAACCATATTGTATAGCTCTGCATATCTTATCTCTAGCTTCAGCTTTGTTCAAGTAGAGGACAATAAGAGCAAGCTCGGCTCTAGATAAATCTAATGTAGTCATGTTCTCTCTGCCAAAAAAAACCAAATTCCACACTTAAAGTTGTTCAGATGAAATGTGTTTTGAGATTCAGATTCTCGTGATGGATCTAACAAAATTTTGCAAGGCTACGTTTGATTGGTGAGAAGCATAGGACAAAAAAATGTAGGCTTTATCAAATTCAAGCAAGAAACTTCCATCACCAACCACAAAAGAAGACTAAACACAACAACGCAATTTAAGCAAAGCTAAGAAATGAGAACATGTGAAACTTTAAAACATTCGAACATATTCCATTACAAAATTTCAGAAATTTGGGATTTTTGTTTACCTTGATGATGATCTCAATTAAGAGCTGAGATATCAAATTTTCCAGAAAAGGGATCCGAGATTCAGTTTATACAATTAGCTGTTCTTACTTATATATAATAATGTCATTTTGTTCGTCGTTTTGTATCATTCTGATTATATACAAAAAAGATTACGATAAAGGCGTGTTTGGTCTTCTTCCTTTATAAAAACAAAACAAATAAAACGCAACGTTTTAATTTCTGACAACACCACAGTCCACTCCTTGTGCACTTTGATTCTATCACACATTATCTACACGCGCGTGCGACACACGTGGAACACTTATCGAGGCAAGAGAGCCTTACTGTAATTTTTTTTTAAGTTGGTTCTAATTTCGTAGACATGACAAGGATTGGAGAATAGCCTTGTGTCCAAACACTTCTAAAATAAGTTTGGTTTTTCTTTGCTTCGCTGCTTCTCTCCACCAAGAAAATTTGCTTGTACGTTATCTTAATGTGTTGGTATTGGATACGGTTTCTGGATTTCTCTCATGTCAAAAAGATAAAAAAGAAAAATTGATTCAGTCAAGTTAAAAGCTCATTCAAGTTTTTTTTTTTTAGTTTTGTAGAAGAATATTTGATAGACGATCGATTTAGTCTTGTTACTAATAAATCCCAGTTAATTAATAAACATGCATGCTGTATCTGCCATTTGATCTATTTGCATAATAATTGATCGCAAAACAAAACTAAAAATGGATCATGCTTGATTGGGTCATTTTAGAAAATACGAAAACCATGTACAAAGAAAAATTGATTCTTTCTTTGCATGGAAATTAAGAACGTACAAAGAAAAATTGATTCTTTATTTGCATGGAAAGAACGTACAAAGAAAAGAACAAGTTCCACGTTGTTTTCACGTTAAGGATCTAATAATTAAAAGTATTGGATTCATAATTTTCTATATTTAGTGTAATTTGTTAGAAGCTTGATTTTTGTATAGCAAATCAATTTAAAAAGACCTTAGTAGAAAAGTAACAAAGAAAGACTTGAGAGCAACCATGGATTCTGTTGTTGGATTTCGTCTTACAGAAAAAGATGGTAAACTATTTTTCGTAATTCACCACCCAAATTTTCATCCCATTTCACAAACAGAAAGCCCAACCTCCTCCGATGAAGCAGTCCGCCACGACCACCGTCTTCAAACTCTGTTCTTATGTCCTTCTGTACGATATCCCGACTACCTTCAAAATTCCATTTTGCCGCTTACTTCTTCCTACGAGTACGTCCGCTCTACATCAAGAACTCAGCAGGACGAGTCTTCGGTTGAATACCGAAGGGATACTGTGCATCATGTAAGTCCTTTGTTTTGGTGCAACAATAAAGAATTCGATTTCGATGGTGGGTGCAGTGCATGCAGCGGTGCTTACTTTAGCACAAACTATTATTTATGTGAATTGAATAATGTTATATATCATAAAGAATGCGTCGAGTCTCCACTTAAAATCAAACATCCTTACCATCCTGAGCATTATCTCCAACTTTGCTTTAGTTATTATGATAACAAGCTTGACTGCTTATTTTGTGGAAAAGTCGGTGTCTATTTGATATACCATTGCTTCATCTGTGAGGTCTTCATGCATCCAGTATGTGCTATGCAGCCGATACCCTTTCTTATAGACCAACCAAAAAGGCATTATAACCATCCTCTTAGCTTTTTCACCAGACAAACTTCCTTAGTTTGCAACATTTGTGGTTTGTTGAGAAAATATCCTACCTACATTTGTGCGAGATGCAATTTTGTCGCTCACAAAGATTGCGTGTATTCTCCACGCATCATCAAGATATCACGTCACCACCATCGTATCTCCTACAATTCTTCTCTTCGATCCGAAAAATGGTTTTGTGGAGTTTGTCGTGAAATTATTGATCCTGATTTTGGTGCATATACTTGTGACAAGTGTAGTGATTATGTTGTTCATTCAAGATGTGCTCTAGGCAAAGATGTGTGGGATGGAGAAGAACTTGAAGGTGTACCAGAAAAAGAAGATACAATACAAGATGCTAAGCCGTTTGATATGAAATCTGAAGGTGTGATACTTCATTTTCTTCATGACCATCAGCTTTTGCTCGAGGTCAATATACGTTATGACGAAAAGAACCTTTGTCAAGCATGTGAACTGCCTATCTATGAAGATAATTTCTATTCTTGTATGAAGTGTAGCTTCATCCTACATGAGTCATGTGCAAATGTTCCCCGCATGATACAACATGCTTTACATCCTCACCCACTTACATTGAAGGCTACTAGTGGATATATACCATCTGAATTCGAATGCAATGCTTGTGGTTGTGATTGTGATGGTTTTGGTTATCAATGTCGGATAAAAGATTGCACATTCGATCTAGATGTACGGTGTGCTTCAATTTCTGAACCGTTCGTTTACAAAGGTCATGAACATGCATTGTTTCTAGCTTTAAATCCAACCAAAAAGCCCATATGTCAGGTTTGCAAAACCAAATGCATTAGGCAACCATTAAATTGCATCAAATGTGATTTTATTGTTTGTTTTAAATGTGCCACCTTACCATACAAAGTAAGATATAAGCATGACAAGCATTTCCTCACTGTTTTATGGGGGGAAAGGGTGTGTGAAGACGATTGGTGTGAAATATGCGAATGTAAATTCAAAGATACAAGCACAAATGTGTTATATTGGTGCAACGAGTGTTGCACTATTCTTCATATAAGATGCTTATTTGGTAGAAATCCATATTTGAAGTCTCGTCATCGATACAAATTCTTCTTGGAAGGAGGTTCAAGTTCTTCGCAAAAGTAATCTTTCTCGACAGTTATGTGACGTTCTTTAAGAGAGACTACCAAATACATGTTCTACGAAATGTGGCTATAAGATATTTTAAGTTTTCACTAAAGATGTATGAGAGCATTCGATGGGTTGTATATCCTTCTAAATAAATTGTAATTTTTTTCGAGATTAGTTAGAATAACCTTTTTTTCTTTTTAAAATAGCTAGAATAATTTTACTATTTTTTTATTGCTGAAATAACTTATTTTAGATTTTTTTTCTTTCATAATACCAAAATTGTCCTTCGCAGACTCTGCCGAGGTATTGGCAGACTCTGCCGAAACATTGGCAGACTCTACCGATGTATTAGCAGACTCTGTCAATATCTAAAAATACGCAGACTCTGCCGAACATTGGCAAACTCCGCCGAAGTATTGGCAGACTCTGCCGAGGTATTGGCAGACTCTGTCGAATCATTGGCAGACTCTGCGGAAACATTGGTAGACTTTACCGATGTATTGGCAGACTTTGCTGAACATTAGCAGAGTCTACCAATGTTCGGCAGAGTCTGCCAATGTTTCGGCAGAGTCTGCCAAGAATAATTTTGGTATTATGAAAAAAAAATCTAGAATAGGTTATTTCAGCAATAAAAAAAAATGATAAGGTATTCTAGCTATTTTTTAAAAAAAAAGGTTATTTTAGATAAATTTTTCTTTTTTTCATTACTTTTGGTTTGATTTCTCGATATGTTAACTCTTTGCAACTGTCATTTTTTAGAGTTGGCTCAAAGGTTATCTATATAAAAAGTTATTAGTATCTTTAATACTTAAAGAAAAACAAATCACGAGAAAGAATCTACTAAAACACTAGTACAATTTTAAATGCAATAAAAATATGAATATACAACTTATTTACTAACATTTTAGTGTTTTAAATGTTATATATTCTTAAGGTAAAATATATTAAACAACCATGAATCGCTATAAAAACTATTATTCATTGATTTTCTTAAATTTTATATATGATATATATTATATAGCTATATATATATATATAAAGTTGAATGACATCACCCTGTATGAAGAAAATGATGCGGAATGAACATATATTATAAATATTTGGAGGAAAATAAACAAATACACAGAGGAAACAAGGTTTGTACTAATAGAATCATTGAATTTTTAATAAATAGAGGCCCTAATAAATTGATGATAATGAGGGACCAAGGCAAGTGCCTTTTTTTTAACCTTAAGCACAACCATGAGTATATGGTTTTATCAATCATTTTTAAAAAAAAAATATTTAACGTAATATTTAAAGTCATTATGAAAGTTTTGTTAACATATTAAATTAAATACTAACTAAAATAGCATCTATAAGATTTTAAAAATAAAATATCATACTACTAACTTAGTTCTGAAATCATTTTTGAAGTTTATATCGACAAACAATGTTATTATGAAATCTTAAATTAGTTATATTTGTTATGAGTTATTTCTCGCCTACTAATTTGACAGCAATACATAGATAAAATATGTCAGGATCAAGCAAGACAACAAAATTTTTGATTATCCAAAAATACCAGTGTACAGGGTTAACCCTCTTGGTTTGGACCCGCAAAATTCACCCTTTAAATTCGTGTAAACAAAAAAAAATTCAAAACCACATGATTGATAAGAGAGGCCTCGAGAAATGTTAGCTTCATTAGCAACAAAAAAAATACTAAAAACAGTGCAATTAAACAAGCCAAGAAATGAAACGAACATAAAATCTTAGTCATGTGCAACTCAAAAACATTCGAATCCATAAATTGGGACTGCATTCACCTAATCTGTAGTAACACACGACTCAGGGATATTACACTAGTAAAAAAAATAGTCAAAATGCACCGTTTTAAAAGTTAATGGGCCAGGCCTTAAGTCAATTCTGAAGTTATACGAGACAGGGATTGAGATAGCCTTGTGTCCAAACAGTCTTCTAATAAGCTCTTGTCGGTTAAATTCAATAACGGCCACATGAAGAACACACTCGAGCCGGAGAAGAAAATGGCATTGGCTTCTCTTAGTATTTGCTTCTCTGCTCGACCAAATCTTCTTCTTTGCAGTTTCTCTCGACCCAGAAATTTTGTCAGTAAGTTATCTTTAGCTTATGTGTGTGTTTATGTTGCTTGTTTTTGATGAACAATGTTTGATTTCTCTCATGTCAAAAAGAGAAATTTTTACTTACTCTTTTGATTCAATCAAGTTGTATTCGCTCTAATCACTTGATGGGTTTTGCATATTTTTTTATAATCGATCAATAACACTGGTCTTGCTTGCTATTTGAATTTCACTAATGAAAATTTCATTGATTGTGGATTACTTTGGTAGTAGCTGCAATGAGTGAGGATCCAATTCGTGAATGGATTCTTACAGAAGGAAAAGCGACTCAAATCACAAAGATTAGTTCTGTTGGTGGCGGATGCATCAATCTTGCAAGCCATTACCAGACCGATGCAGCTTCTTTTTTCGTTAAGACAAACAGGTAAAAGAAATGTCACGGTTTTGAGATATATACAAACAATCAGAATTTTAATTTGTAACACTTGTTTAGGAGTATTGGACCTGAGATGTTTGAAGGAGAAGCTCTTGGTCTTGAAGCTATGTATGAAACCAGAACAATCCGTGTACCTAAGCCACACAAAGCAAGTGAAGAACTTTCTTTTGATTAGTGCAGAGATATGTTTTTACTTCTCTCTGATCAAAGGTGTTCTTGTCTGAAAATTTTAATAGGTTGGAGCGTTGCCAACAGGTGGATCTTATATTATCATGGAGTTTATAGAGTTTGGAGGATCAAGAGGCAACCAGGTGATAAATGATGAATATAAGTGTGAGCCAATGTTAAGAGCTTTACTTTCATGGGTTCATGGTTCTTTAGTCATCAGGCTGAATTAGGAATGAAGCTAGCTGAGATGCATAAAGCCGGGAAGTCTTCGAAAGGCTTTGGCTTTGAGGTTGACAACACTATTGGCAGGTGGAATGTATCCCATTCTGAAATCTTAATCCCTTTGATTTGAGTTTCTGTCTTCACAAAGACTTAGCGACCGCAATGTGCCTATTCTAGTACCCCGCAGATCAATACTTGGTCATCGGATTGGATTGAGTTTTATGGCGAGAAGAGATTGGGTTACCAGTTAAAGTTAGCTAGGGATCGATACGGTGACTCTGCAATTTACGAGAAAGGTTTTCTTTCTCTCTTCTCTGTCGGTTTTTTTATTTTCGTGAGAAGAGATCGGCTTAACATTTGGAGAAACATTTTTGAACAGGTCATACACTGATACAGAACATGGCATCTCTCTTTGAGAATGTTGTCATAGAACCGTGCTTGTTACATGGAGATCTCTGGAGCGGGAATATCGCATACGACAAGAACAGCGAACCCGTCATTCTTGATCCCGCTTGTTACTGTATAAGCTTTCATTCATAAATTCTTGATATATATTGTACCATTTTCAAGCACGTTTTGATCTTATTCCTCCGTAGATGGGCATAACGAGGCGGATTTTGGAATGTCGTGGTGCGCGGGATTTGGAGAATCTTTCTACAATGCCTATTTCAAGGTTCCCACACACACACACACACACACACACACACACTCTTCCTCTTCTCTCAGTTTCCGTATCAACTAAATATCAGTGAAATGGTTCTTTGTTTATATTTACACTGTTGTTTGTTTTGTTTGTTAAACTTGCTCAAGGTAATGCCAAAACAACCAGGATTTGAGAAGAGAAGGGATCTGTATTTGCTCTATCATTACTTGAATCATTATAACCTCTTCGGCTCGGGCTATCGTTCATCTGCAATGTCGATCATTGATGATTATCTACGGATGCTCAACGCTTAAAATGGAAGCTGCTTGATGGAATCTCCTTTTATGTGTCTATATATTTGTTTTATGTTTTGGTGTTATAAAGAAACTGCATTGATGCGATTATACGGTTTATGAAATGAAATAAGAAGATGGTTGTTACTTAGTGGTTTTTTGCATAGCATTAGCATAACACGCACTAATAATGTACCTACCAAACTACTTTGAGTGACAATGTATTAGAGAGGAATAACTAGAACTAGATCGTTGAATTAGAAAACTAATCAACAACAATACGGAAAGCATCTTAGCCATGGCTACTCCTCAGTATCCTTACCCTCAACAGTACAAAGCTCTGGTCTTTTGATGGGTTCTCCTCCAGTTGCTAGGCTTGTCCAAAACCATTCTTCATTTCCGAAAACCGGCTTGTCGGAGATAGGAGGCTTGTCCAAGGCAATCCCGCACTTGGAACATCTTTCTGGTGGTTCTTCAGACTCTGCTAAGAGGATATTGTGATTTTCCGCTACACAACCTTCGAGATGAGTGAAGAACTCGGTCTTGTCTCTTGAGATTATCAACAAATTTGTATTTGCACCACGATTCCTCAGTACCCAGCCAAAAAAAGCGTTAAACATACTCATGGATCTACCATGTTTATCTCCTGAAAACACACAAAAAAAACAACAGAGAGATCTCTAAAGATACGTACAGACACAAACAAACTAAAAAGAAGAGTGTTTTTTTTTAAGCAAACCCAACCTGCGATTACCAAGTTGATTCCTGCGAGTTCAAAGTCATTTCGAATCGTCTTCTTCTCTTTGTAAGCATTGATTGAAACCTCACCACGATAACCTTGATTCGCGAGCGCTGATTTGATGTTTTGAGAAACCGAAACGGGATCGAGACCATTAGGGATTGGACAATCCTCAATGTCCCAGAAGACACCAGTCTTAGCCTCTGGTGAGGGTTTTGTAATACATAAAAGAATCAGATAGTGAACACGAATCCATGAAAATCGATTCAGATGAAATCAAAATCCAGAGATAGATACACCATTTCGAGATAGAGATAGAGAAATTACCAGCGTAGGAAGACATGGTTACCGGAGACGGAGAAGAACAACACAAGAAAATGTTGCTTACTGAAAAAGAGGAAACAAATCGATTTCTATTTTCTGGAGAAAATGTTGTCCTTTTAGATTCTGAAACCCTCTGTTTCATTCGGGTCGGATCTTAATTTAAAATCGGGTCATGGACAATCGCAAGTAAACTAAACGCGATTTTATTTGCTCTATTATTACAACTTCTTTGGCTCGGACACATTAATTGTAATGTAACGAGAGTTATTGCAATGTCACGAGTTAACAAAATTAGAACCATTAACAAAGAGGAGGAGTAACTAGATTGTTAAATTAGAGCATAATCAACAACAATACTAAAAGCCTATTGTCATCAGAATCATTGGTATCCTAATCCTCGTTGCAAAGCTCCTGTGTTTTGCATTTGGTTATGGTGGTGATAGGTTCTCCTCCAGTTGCTAGGCTTGTCCAAAATCATTCTTCATTTCCGAAAATCCGTTTTCTGATCGGCTTCTTGTCCAAAGCAATTCCGCACTTGCAGCATTTTTCAGGTGGGTCTTCAGACTCTGCTAAGAGAATATTGTAATGCATAATAGACTAACAGTGAAGACAAATCCATAAAACTCTCTAAGTATAAGTTCATAATTCAGATGAAATCTAATCTCGAGCTAGATATTGAAAGAGAGAAATTTTACTAGCGTATTTGTTGTTCAAGGAAGACATGGTTACCGGAGATAGAAATACGAAGAAGAAGAAGAACACTACATTTGGGTTGATTGTATATGTTCTATCAGCTCGGATCTTTGTTTAAAATCGGGTCATGGACAATCGCAATTAACTAAATGCGATTTTATTTGCTCTATCACTATAAGTATAACTTCTTTGGCTCGGGCTATCGAATCATCTGCAGTGTCGACCATTGATGATTTATATTTATCTTTATGGCTCTTTTGTGTGTCTATATGTTTGTTTGTGTTTTGGTGTTATGTGCACATTATTGCAATGTACCACACATACACACACACAAAAGAATGGAGTTAACAAAATTAGAACCATTAATTAGACAAACAATCAGATCAATTACACCGGTAAGCTCTCTCTCTCCCTCTCTCTCTCTGTGTAAAACCATTAATGGTCTCCGTCGAGACACACACACACTCTTCCTTTTCTCTCAGGTTATATTTACGGAGTTGTTGTTTTGTTTCTTGAACTTGCTAAGGTAATGCCAAAACAACCGAGACTTGAGAAGAGGAGGGATATGTATTTGTTGTATCATTAGTTGAATCAAAATCAGCTCTTTGGGTCGGGCTATATCGATCATTTGCAATGTTGATAATTGATGATTATCTACGGATGCTCAAAGCTTAAAATGGACACGATGATGAAAAGCTGATAAGAGAAGATTATATAAGAACTAAGAGATGTAACAAGAAGAAGATAATGCATAACACACTAATAATGTACCAACTAGTTCAGTGACAATGGACTAAATTAGAGCCTAATCAACAACCATAATTCCAACTGAAGGTAAATTTCATTACTTGTTCCAAGAATCAGAATCAGCTCTGCTCTCTTGGCTTTTCGGTTTTGGTGATAGGGTCTCCTCCAAAGGCTAGGCTTGTCCAAACCCATTCATCACTAATAATGACGCCCTTTTTGACCGGTTTTATGATCGGCTTCTTGTCCAAAACAATACCGCACTTGCAACAATTCTCCGGTGGGTCTGCAGGCTCTGCAAATAGAAGATTCGCTTTCGAACCATCGAGGTAACAGGTGTAATCCGTCTTGTCTCGTGAAATTATCAACAAATTTGTTCCAGTTTCAAACATCAAATCAAGCATGTCGTGAAACATGGCAAAAAATCTACCATGTTTATCTCCTGAAGAAAGTTTTAAAAAAAAAACAAAAACACATCTTACTATACGAACATAAAGTAAAACAAACAAACAAAAAAGAGAGAGAGACCAAGATTTGTGTTATTTTTCACCTTCGATTTTCAAGTTGATTCCTGCGAGTTCAAAGTCGTTTCGGATCGGTTTCTTCTCTCTGTAAGCCGTTATTGAAACCTCACCATGATAACCTTGATTCTCGAGAGCTGATTTGATGTTCTCATAAATCGATTTAGGATCGAGACCATTAAGGATTGGACAATCCTCTACGTCCCAGAGTACACCTGTCTTAATAGGCTCTGCGAGTGGATTTCAGACAAACAATCAGATCAAGAAAAAACAATTTCGAGCAACAGAGAGAGTGAGAGAGAGCTTACCGGCGTTTTCGCTGGTCATGGTGGTTCGCCGGAGATACACTTCTCTGAACAAACAACAAAGGTCAAAAAAAGCCTTTTAAAGTAAACTAGGGTTTAATAAATGGATTGTTGATTATTAAAAAGCTGTTATGATCGAACAACAAAGTTGATATGGCCGAGTTGGTCTAAGGCGCCAGATTAAGGTTCTGGTCCGAAAGGGCGTGGGTTCAAATCCCACTGTCAACATATTTCATTTTTAATATTTTTCCACATCATTTTCTCAAGGTGTATCATTGTGTAATCACATGTACATGATACATGCTATTCAACACTTTGTTTTTAATCAAATCAACGATCACTTTACTTGATCAAAAACCCTTAAAAATACTTTCAAATTTGAGGAAAGTAATTTGTAAATGTACTTAATCGAATTGTGCGTATTTGGCCAATGGGCTTGAGCTTCTGTTTCCTTACTGATCATAATTCATAACAAATCTAGATTACAAAAATTCTACATTCGAGGATTTTAAGTAGGATAGTTTGGTTGTTGGTACAATTTATTTAAAAGCATTTACCATTGGTACATGGAGGGTTCAATCTACAGTTCTTTTCTTCTTAAGAAGAAACATGTTATGAATATGGTCTAAAGACTGAAACAAACATCGAAAAAATATCAACATGTTAGTGCTTCTGCATAAACTCTTAAAGCAGAGGGAACTAACTTTAACTTAAAAAAACTTCAAAATCCATAACATTTATAAACTCCAGACATCAACATAGTAATAATAACCTTAAAATCATAACATAAGCAGAGGTTCCTTCTAAACTCTCAAGGAGTTGTTTTCAAAAGAGAGAAACAAAAATTCATAACAGCCAAAAGAAAAGAGCCCTGATTTGATTTCATGATTGCTTCAAATCAATCTCACTTTTTCCTGAAAGAGCATCCTTCGGTAAGCCTCGCCTTTCCTCCTGTAGGCTGGCACAGAACCGTCTGGCAGTTTCCGCATACCACAACGGTCTGAGAGTGACTGAAAACGGTAGTACTGCAATAATAGCAAAACAGACCAGGTAAGTTTGTGCTTCTACATCAATGTAATGTCTAAAGGGGAAAAAAGATTGAAAAATTGTATTGAAATCTTACATGTTGAAGCATCCTTGGCATTTCACATCCTACAGTAAGTTTAACAACAACAAGAAACAATAATCAGAGTCCAAAACGTCAGAGTAAGGGGTTCTAGTGTTCTAAATCATTACCACATTCCAAAATGGTTAAACAACAACAACAAAAATAATCAAACAGTAGATCAAATTCAATAAATCAAAATTTACAAATTCCAAAATGGTTAAACATCAACAAGTAATCCAACAGTAGACATAATTCAAAGGTTTAAGGGCAAATCAACTTCAAACATTCAAAGGTTTATGAGCCAAATCAAATTCAAAAACTCATTATTTAAAAATTTTAAACAGAGATTTGTTTTCAAGGGGGTCTAAACGTAAGAAGGGTCGAATTCATTACCACATAACAAAAAGAAAACAACAATCAGACTCCAAAAATGAGTATATAGATCCAAAAAACACTAAATCAGGATTCATTCATAACAAAATCAATTTCACAAACTCGTTATATACAATTCTAAACACAGAGATTCGATTTCAAAATAAATGAAGAAAAAGGGATTTCAAATCAATACCATGAAGAAGGAATTTGGTGACTGAACAAGACGCTTGAGCTTGTGCTTCCTCTTCTCAAGCTCAGCTGGTGGGTTAAGCAGATCGATATCGTTTTGAAGAACCTGTTTCCAACACCAATAAACAAACAAGATTCCAGATCAATAAAAAACACGAAACAAACACTTTCTAATCAACTAATTCCGATTTCGAAACCTAAGATTCATGCTTCTACATAAGCCTAAAATGATTTGAACAAGAGATACAAACAGTAATCTCCAGAGAATTTCACTAACGGATTCATCGTATTTGTATAACGAAATCAAATCAGTACAAAGATTGAAGAATCAAGACGAGAAATGAAGTGTTTGAGAACTAACCATCTTCGCAAGAATCTGAAGGAGACTGTAAAGATAGCAAGGAGACGGCAGCAACAAATAGGCGAGAGAGAGACTTAGGGTTACCACATGCCTTATATATTGGACACCACGAGTTAACCTAGCTAACTTTTTGGACCTTCTAAGCGAATTAGAGTCTTACTTTTTTATTTTTCTTAAAGAGCCAACATTTCTTTCAATAAAAAATAGCGTGAAAATAGAGAAAGTATTTTTTTCTATAGTATTAACTTATTTTAGTTAAGGGATTTTTTGAAAAATATCCTATTTATGTTTCTAAAATTGAAAAATACTCTACTTTTCTTTTCTTTTTGTAAACTAACTCTTTTTGTATTTGAAAAAACTCTTTTATCCTAATTTATATTAGAAACATGTATTATAATAAATTATAATGAAAATTCGTAATATTAATTACTATTAGTAATATTGTTTTAATTTAATTTGATATAAAGTTGTTTACTGTTTCAGAATAATCTCATTTCAGATTTTGATAAAATAATATTTATTTTGATTGTTTACTGTTCTTGATCAATAGACGTATTGTTATTCCAAGCGTAGAGTTTTTTGTTGGAATTTCTATATTTCTCAAACATGAAACACAGCAAAAATATTGGTCAAACACTTTATACGAATTAGCTATAAAAAACTACAACCTTTGTACTAAAGGATTCAGCTCCTTCCTCCCCCACCCAACAAAGGACATCAGACTTCAAAGAGTGCAAATTGTTGTTGATTTAAAGGAATAAAAATTGATAGAATTATATATTCTTCTAGATTTTTGCCATTTGAATGGAACAAAAGATTGTGAAATTGAGCATTCCTCTAAGTGTTTATATTTGGGTTGAAATTTTTTAAAAAGTGATTCAACTTATTCCACCAATAAAAATTGAAAATATAAACAAAGTTGGAGGAAAACATTCCTTTACAAAATAGGAAAAGAATTAGTAGAACAAAAAAATCATTTTTCCACTTCTTCATTTTTTTCCACTTACGTTATTCCATCAATTCCACTTGTGCAAACCAAAAGTAAAGTTTTGATGTAAAGATTATGATTCAGCTATATAGTTTAATTGATTTAAATGAATGGATAAATTGATTTAATGAACACAATTTCCATTGTTTTAACAAAATAAGTCGGTTTGGTATTCCATTTTCGTGGGGGTCGACGAAACATAATAATGGACAGATACATAATCTTGCATAACATTAAAACTTAAAATAAATAAATATTGTTTTCAAATAAAATTTAGATAACCATTTAGGTCTATCACCACAAAAAATTAATTTAATTTTTCAAAAATTATATAAGATATATCAATTATTATTCAGTTTTATTAAGGTTATTTTACTAAATCTAATATTCAAAAAGTGTATTTAAAATAAAATAAAAATACAAAGTGTATTTTTCAAAATTTAAAACACAAAAGAAGTATTATTCAAATTTTCTCTTTAGTTAACGCATAATAAATTATCTATAAAAAAAAGTGGACTTGTATTTTTTTCTTCTTTAATTTTAAATAAACTTGTATTTATTTGTTCTTATATAAACATTTCATTTTACATGTAGGAATTTTCAATGGTATCGATACATTACATCCAAAAGGCACATTACATAACTAAGATCGATGAGGTTAAGCAGGACGGTGGAGTGTAGGATTTGCTTTGAATATCGGTCGGTGTTCGCCCTTTTAGCAGAATTATGGAGTGTCTATTATGGGTTATTTATCGCTTGGGAGAAGCAAGTGTCGCGGGTGAAATTAGAAGTCGATTCGGAGATGGTGGTGGGTTTTCTAACAAAGGGGATAAGTGCGACGCATCCCTTGTCGTTCCTTGTACGATTGTGCCATGACTTTCTTTCAAAAGACTGGGTAGTCCGAATTCAGTACGTGTATAGAAAAGCTAACTGTCTTGCATATGGCTTAGCTAACTATGCTTTTTCGTTACCTTTGGGTTTTCATTTTTTGGAGCATGTTCTTGTTGGTTTGGACTCGATTTTGAGAGCGGACAGTCTTGGGTCAGAGCACTCAATAAATGTTCGTGTGTAATAGTTTTATAAGTTATGTTTAATAATATCGGGAGAGTTTTCCCGGTTCATTACGGAAAAAAAAATTTGTTTTTAACTAAAATGGAATCTTAGTGTTGCAATCAAAATAACAATGAATAATGTTTATGGAAAGCGCTTGATCAAAGATCATATGTCGCCACAATTGTGTTATATCTTGTATTTTTTTTTTTTGGTTACAGTGTTATATCTTGTATATGTTAATTGTTTGTTATAGGGAAATTGACAAAAATAACATAAAAAATTATAATCTAAAAATTAATCAAAACCTCCACATCTAATAGTCATGATTTTGCCATATATTCCACTTTTACTTACTTTTTAATTTTAATTTTTTTTTATTATACACCAAAATGACTCTTTGTTATAACCTTATATTTTCTGACCAAATCCGGAAGGATATCTTGCTGATTTCTTTGCACTTTCATCACAAATAGCCATAAACCATTAAATAACTTTTGTAAACGAAAATTATAAATTTCAAAATTCTGCTAGCTTCTGAAAGAAATAATATTTTTTTTGTTTTATAAAATAGATTTTTTAGATTTCCTATACATTTTTATAAATTAATCATATTGATTGTTACTTAAAAAAAAAATTGATTGTAAATTTCAATAAACATTTATTGAAATAATTGAATTTACTATTGTTTATAGTTATGTGATTTTTCGTATAAAAACAATGCATTCATAATCATATACATAACTTGTTTCTTAATATGTGTGATTTTTTTTAAATAGTATTGAGGAGTATACAATCTAAGATTTGTTTTACAATGCAGTTGAATAAGTTCAAAATTTGATTTCTGATATCCATTTTCATTCTTTTTTTTTTATAAAAGGTAAATATCATTAAAATAAAAAGTAGATTTTACAAGAAAGCAAAATCTAAAAACTATACATCCTTGCAAAAAAAGATAAAAAACAAGGAAGCACAAAGATTGGTTTTGGGGAACCATTGGATATGTTATAACTCATCTAAGCCAAAGAAGCATTAGATTACGGAAGTATTTCCTATGTCTTCTCCCCGAGATGGTGTTTCATTCTTAACTAATTAACATTCTATGTTATTACGAAGGACCATATCAAAATACGTTGTTGATGAATTACAATAACAAGACACACGCAACCTTCCATTGACCTATATATTTTAAGAAGATGATAAATTGTGGCGACATTATGATCGTCTAAAGAGGTTATATATATGTCAATAACTCAATTGCTATTAACAAAAAAAAGAGCATAATTGCAAAATCAAGAATTTAACTATAAATAGAGCACAAACGTCAATCCAGTTTGCAGAAGTAAAAAAACATTCAAACTTTAAGGCGAAAATAAAAAGACAGCAAAAGGAAAAAAAATGGCAAAGAACCTAGCATGCTTGACCGAGTTATATAATCATGCATATATAATATAGTTTTCCTAAATAACTAGCTTTTGAATATTAGAACGTATAGCATATTTCGACCCAAAAAAAGAAGAAGAACGTATAGCATATATATGTCGTATCATTTAGGTTAACAATCTATTAATCATTGGTCCAAATTGTTGTTACTAGTGGAATGGGTAGAATAAATATGAGTGAAATGTGACTAAATGGTTTCGACAGGAATCCCGAAGAACGATGCGGTATGTGATACACTCTTTGGTGAATGCGACCAATCACCATGTACTCCAGTCGATTGCTTAGCCTGTTGCTTGAAAAAGTTCCCCACTACAGCTTGTGCCAGAAGATGTGAACCTGAAGAAGACGAACTTCACTGCCACTGCTACGGATTGCCATGAAAGATGATTAATCCAAACTGTCTACCAAATTCACAAAACCTTTCGTTTTTATATAATCCTTTTTCTTGTAAATCACGTATCTGTAAAATAAATAATGGATGGCAAAGTTGTGACTGTTTAATTATGCCTATAAATACGTGTAATTGATATCATGTTGTGTGCTCTTTTCCAATAAAATGCATCCATATTGTAATTTTGTATGCCTTATTTTGATTCTTATAGGTTTTAGTACGTGTGATCATATTTGCTGCCTACACCATTTCCGGTGAGCTCACATCGTAACAAGTTTTTTCCCGAGGCAACAAGGATCATTGAGTGATACTTCCCACTGTCACTCTACCATATTTTTTTTTTTAAAATTTCTGGTTGTATTACTAAGAAACTGTTACATAAGTACATAGAAGAAAGAAGGAGACCTTGGGTCACAGACCATGAAGGTAAGGCAGAAAAGAAAACGTTACATTAGAGGTTGAGTACCTCCGAACCATAAAACAAGAGAGTCCGAGAAATGTGGCCTGTCTAACCGAGCAAGGCATGCATTCCGAACTCCTCTATCCACCTTTTTGAATAAAACCTCCGCATGTAGAGATTTGTTGTTGAAGATACGCTCGTTGCGTTCCTTCCAAATGTACCATATTTACTGCAAAGATGAGAAAAGTAAATTTGTGTCCCTATGGACTCTCGTAGATTATGGCTTTGTCAACCAAATAAATTCAAATATCACCTAGGTAATAATGACTAATGAAGGCAAATCATTATTTAACACCAAACCATTAAAAATTAAGCATATATTTTAAGATACATCCATACAAAACTTATCTAGAACATAAAAAAAAAAAACCAAGTTGCATTGTATCACAAGTTAAAAACACCAAAAGATCGCTTCGTCTTCTTTTATCAATCGTCGTAAGAGAAGATAATCTTCTTACCGCAGAATCTGTACATCCAAGGTACCTCCTGTTTCTCCAGACTCGGTTCAGTCTCTAAATCATCATCTTCTTCTTCGATTAGACGAAGACTTTCTACCTTCGACCAAAGCTTCTCTGCAAGATTGTACCTATATTAACAAAAACAATAGCGTTAATCTTCTGTAATGACATCAAAACTATATAGCAAATAAGTCAGAGAAACAAATCTCCATATGGAAAAATCAATTTACTTGGGTCGGAGAGGGTATGGAGCTCTCTCAACCACGTCAACACGACCAATATTCCGTTCCAGCGCCTACAGTATAAAATATTTAATCAGCAATAAGACTTTCAAATAACTACTTTAATTACCTTTTTCATCATAAGTATAAAACAACTCTCACCTTCTTTGCTTCGTTAGCAGAAGCAAACTCAACAAAGCCACATCCCACACGCTCACCCCTGTGGTCTACAATAAGCCGAATACGAACAACTTGTCCAGCGCCTTTGAAGGACTCAACGCTGTAAAAAATACCAGTCATGAGAAACTTGCTCCAAGAGCGAAAGAGGAAATTTAAAGGTACTACTTACATCTTTAGTATTTTAGTTTCGGAAGGGATATAGTCAACAAATATCGTCTTTTCTCTTGCGGCAACTTCCTGAATTTCAATTACATAACAACAAAAAGTAGATATTCATCCAAATAGTTAAATCACTTACCAAACAAATATCCAGAACATGGAAAATCAATTTACTTTGGCTGAGGAGGGTATGAAGCTTTCTTAGGCACATAAAGAAAAATCTTATGATCATGCAAATATTCACCATTCTTCTTTTTCAGCGCCTATAGTATAAAAGATTATCGTACTTTCAAATATCTACTTGTACATTTTTCATCTCACCTTCTTTGTTTCGTTAGCAGAGGCAAACTCAACAAAGCCATAGCCCACATGCTTACACCCGTGGTTTACAATAAGTCGAACACTAACAACTTCTCCAACATTCCTGAAGAATTTTATGCTGTAAAAGTGGAGGGTAAAATTATCAGTCATGAAAAAACTTGCTCCCGAGAACGATTAGTGGAAAGTAAAGGTGCTACTTACATATGCAATATTCTAGTTTGGGGAGAGAGATTGGCAACAAACAGTACTCCCTGAATAAAACAGCCGAGCGTGTTAACACAACTCCAAAGGGAAAAGGACTTAAATTTCATAACAACAAAAAGTAGCCGCATCTAAAGATTCAAGTACCTCAAGAAAATGGGGAGTTTCGTCAAGTCCCCATTACAATAAGTCGAACACGAACAACTTGAACAACATCTTGGAAGAAATCGATGCTGTCAAAGTTGGGGGGTAAAATTATCAGTCTTGCTTCTGAGAACGAAAGTGGAAAACTTAAGAGAGATTTGGTAATAAACTACTTACATTTCTGAAATTGGAGATCGGTAAGAGAGATTGGCAATAAAAAGCGTCTTTTTTATTACGACAGCTTCCTGAATTCAATAGAGGAGAAAAAGGACTTAAATTGCATAACAACAAAAAGTTGAAGATTTAAGAACTTAATTGATGTAGAATATATGCAAAATACGTAACAAACAGAACAATGTTTCAAAAGTTATACCATAATTCTGAGATTAAAATTTAGCCTGAACAGAGTAAAAAACAAAATTGTTTTCTTAGAGAACAAGAGGAGTCCGACCCATCTTACGTTACCTTCTCCTCGGATGTTTCCTTATGTTTCTTCTGAGTCGGTTTGGTCTCGAAATCATCTTTCAAATTTCGCTTACCCAATAAATTATCTGATTTCTTGATACAACTGATCATGGAGAAGACAGCGACTGCTTATTTCATTTTCCGACTGGTAAGGGAAGAAGGCATTTATAAACAGATAATCTGGTTTGGGCTGGGCTTTTATAGGTTGGGCTTTTGTGTTTTGCTTGAAAGTCAGACTTATCCACGTGTCCTCATAATAACCGTAGATTTATTCCCTATACCTTACTAAATAAATATGGACTGTGGTTATATTTCACATTTTTTCTCTCGGATTAAGCCTACGTCGTTAAAACGATCCACTCCTCTTCACCTCCACCGTCCATTTTCCTCCGTGATTACATCAATGGCTACGATTCAAAAGCAAGAAGACATGATCCGAACCATTAGGCTCAAGCCAAGAGGTCCAAAGAGACCATCGACTAAGGACCGTCACGTAAAAGTAGAAGGACGAGGACGAAGGGTACGGATGCCTGCCACGTGTGCGGCTAGGATTTTTCAGTTAACTCGAGAGCTTAATCTCAAATCGGACGGAGAGAGACAATCAGGTGGTTGCTGGAGCACGTTGAGTCTTCAATCATAACCGGAACTGTTCCTGCAATCGCTATGTCGGTTGACGGATCGCTTAAAATCCCAACCGCAAACGCGAATTTTGAAACGGTTGAGAATTTAACGAAGAAGAAACGGAAACAACCTTGTAACAGTGAGTATGTAGACACAGTGATGAAGAACCGGCGGGGCTTTATTATACACAGTCATCGCCGGTGGAGACTTTCCGTTAACGATGCACGTGAAGCTGCCGCGTGTAATGTACTTAACGTGCCAGGTCACAGTGGTCCCCACAGTTTTGCTTTCCTTTCATATGGTCTACTGAATAGCAGAGCGAGACATAATTCGACACGTGTCATGTTGGATCCATATTAGTCGAGTTTTGGGCTTTGCTTTAAAAAGCTCTAAATTAATAAAGTGTTATGGTAAGTTGTCATTATTTCATTTTTTATTTCAAGAATTTTTATTTTCGAAGGTTTGAAAAAAGTTGCACATTTTTATTGGCAGTAAAGTGTGGCTTGTATGGCATTTACTAATCAAATTCATTTACAATCTCACGTGGGAACGTAAAGAATACATTTTCTTACGAACCAGACAATTGATTTCATTAGAAAAGTAACCAAGCATGAGAAAGTTTTGCATTACAGTTTTAATATGTGACTCATTCGACGTATAGAGAAGTTTGATATATCTCATTTAAAGATTTTATAATTAGCCAGTAAGTTGCAGAATGTTTTAATTCATTTAACCTCAAAATCGAAGACAAAACAAATTAAGAAAAACGAATCGTGAAACATAAGATGTAATGTAAGGAGTACGTTCTAAGTCGTTTCAAATGTAATTAATTTTGAAAAAAAAAAAGAGTGTAATTTTTTGCCTGGCCAATCAAGTCAATACCATGTCGACGTAGTTAATCTTGGACAAAGTTAGTCTCGGAGTCACATTCCACAATATTACTCCTTGGCCCTGAAGATCCATCACCTTGCTCGTATCGTTTTTGAAACCTATATATGTGTAGATTCCAAATACCAATTTGAGTATAAAACAATACTTTATACAAATATATATATTTTTGATCGTTATAGAATGAAAATATTGATTACCCGATCTGTAAAAACTGTCCAACGTCGCAATCCAATAGAAAATTATGATGAGATGGCTGCAATGAAAAATCAGTGGCACTAGCCGTGGCTGCCGGATTTAGCCATGGGTATACATTGAAGCCCTGACCTTCTGTCTCAGTCTGATCATCATGAAGATTATCCATTTTTGATAAGATTTCATTTGTCTCCAATAGTAGTCAAAACATTAAATAACACGAAATCAATAGTGGTTAATTAAGAGAGAGTTTCCTTTAAGCCTTATTTACCTTCAACTTCTTGTTTATATCTCCAAGCTGCCTCTCCTGCAATTCCAAAGACAACCGATATAGTACTAATGCACATATAAAACTATATATAATAAATATGAATATAGCTAGAACTATGTCTATATATATGTTGTTATTTAATTATACGGTGACTAGGTCTTAAATGTGAAATTCATATATGTGAACGTAACTTGCCTTTCTCCGAAGCTCTTCCATTTCTTCCATAGTAGCCTGCGTCTTAATATACGTTATGCTTTTCAGTTTTTATTTTATAAACAAGATTGGTCGATCAATGTATACAAAATTTCGTAGTACCTTGCGTTGTCGGATCGTAGAAAGAGATCCTTCAAGCTGTCTCTCGAGCGTTTGCAAATCCTTTACACTCATCTCCTCAAGATCTTCTCCAATTAAATGCCTTTTTATTCAACGATTTAAAATCAATTCATCATTAGTTGTAGTAATTTGGATATATAACTATAATTAACCATAGGAAATGTTGATTAATGAAGAAGAAGACTAGGGATTGATTAAACCTATGAGTGCGAATAAGAGATTCATATTTGGATTTAAGTTTTGCCAGCTCTTGACACCAGTTCTGCGCCAAAAAGAAGATTAATTATAATTTACCTTAGCTCCTTATAAAGTTTTATTGTTACTTATACAGTATGTATATATTTCTATAGCATGTAACTTGATATTAATTTGACCTATATGTAGTCTCTGAGGATAAAAATTACCTGTGTAGACTCTTCACGCCTGCCATTGTCCAAAATATTGTCTTTGCAGCGATAGTACCTTTCAATGGTTCTGCCAATTCTAAGATAATAAAACAGAAGAAACCACAAAAGAGATCATTAATTAACTACTTAATTATATATATGCAATTAATAAACTTAATTAATTTGCTTAAACTAAAAACAGAAGACAGAAAACCTTGAATCTAAAGGAAACCCTAGTTACACAAAACTTGGTGGATCTATCATTTCTTAAGCAAAACTCGGTGGATCCATAAATATGAAAGATCGGAAAGATCAAAGAGAGGCGTACGTATAATCATATTTTCGTAATGGATCTATGATGAACCCTAATTACTTTCTCAAACACAACCTTTTAAAGATGCCAAATTTTGTAAATCTTAAGAACATACACATATCAAATGAAGCTTATAATAACCATTAAAACCCATAATCAAACAATGGAATTATAATTTGCTCGTACGTAATCGGATCTAAAAGATAAAGCTGACCCATGTGTGTGATGGATCAACAAGATCAATTCATGGTGAAACTTAATTAGCTATGATTAAATAAATAAATAATTATATAAATCTTTTAAAATACCCACAAGACAGATCAACTTTGGTTTCTTGAATCTCATGCAAGATCAAACCTAGCTGATAAATTTTTTTATATAAAAACCCTAAATAAGTATTTTAATTAAATGGGTATATACTTACGCGGGGTTGCTATACTCGTAGAGCTTGCCACTTGTGGAGAAGATGATAAGAGCAACCTCTACATCACATAGAACAGAGAGTTCGTAAGCTTTCTTGAGCAAACCACTTTTTCTTTTGGAGAAGGTTACTTGTCTACTTGTCTTGTTCTCTATTCTCTTCATTTCCACTCTCCCTCTTCCCATCTCTCTCTTCTCTCTCTCTTCTTTCTACGTTTCTTGACTTTATAATCCCTCTCAAGATTTGGAAGTTTACTTGTATAAATCAAAAAAATCCATTACTTTAGTTATAGTGGAGGGATATATTATACATATAGCGTATTTATTAACCCTTTTAATATATGTTTTGTTTTCTTCAAACTATTTAATTAACACAAGCATACATAGCAGAACCGCGTACATAGCGACATTGCGTGTTTGTTTTCAAATTCTATTTTTATTTAAGCATAAAAATTAATGTTTTTCAAAGATAATGATGTAATTTCTTCTATTACCATGCGGTCCATGCAAGATGTATCATTTCTTTCTTTACTTGTTTTAGTATGTTATATATGTTAAATGGTAAGGATCACATGATCATAACATTTGAGGTTTTAACTAGTTATTTGACCCAAATGAATTATTTGTTTTTTTTTGGTTGAAATTGAATGAATTATTTGTTTATATTGCTATTAAATTTAAATTTAAATCAATAGGAACAAAGAGTTAACTTTCTGTTCATAGTCGTGGTTAGAAATAACTAGGAATAGAAATATGCAGGTAACAGTAGGACCACTGGAAAAACCATCATTGTTTCTTTTAATACTATTGACCTTAGTTGATATATTAACTCAAACCAACACTTTCAAAAATTTATTTGAATTTATTTGTTTACTGACTGACTATATATGACTTCATCAAGGTGTATGGTAAAAACAAAATCGTCTTTCCATTTATATATTAGGTTGCTGAAGCGATGTGGAATCAATAACAAACATGTAAGAAATAAACACTAATGATAACGTGTCTCATAATTAAATATCCCGGGTTTATCATTTTGTTGCGGGTAATTGTTTACATTACAAAAAATTTATGTATTATATATGTTGCGTGTGAATCGTGAAGTGTGGTAATTTTAGGGAAGTTTAATTAATTGGTCAAAAAGATGCACTCGTTAGAAAAGAGTAAGATATTAAGAAAAAGTCTCTAATTAAAAGAAAACAAATATTGATTATCTAACTCTTTTCCAATGTTTTTAAAACCGGACCGGCGATTTAACCGGAGAAACTTTTAGATCATGGGTTAATGTGGTCCGACCGAATCGAACCAATCAAATCGGATTTAATAGTTTAACAAAAATAATCATGAAGAAAATCATTTTAATAACAAAAAAACTATTCAAAAACAAAGTTTAATGAGAAATAGTTAAGTTTATATCTAAAAAAAAATTAAAAACATTAAACCATAATAAAAATTAAATAAATTCAAAACTAGTATTTGTTTGTATAAATTTTAATCATAAAAAAATTAATATGAAAAATGGAAATTTAGAAAAAAAAAAAAAAAAAAAACTCTAACCCGGATCAACCAAATCCGGCTAGCCAGCCGGTTCGCGGTCAAACCCGGTTCAACCTCCGGTCCGGTCCGGTTTTCAAAACATTGCTCTATTCTAAATTTGTTCTTTGTAATTTAAATTGTGATATACACATAGGTGGGCCTTCAAGTCAATTCAAGAAAACATATGCCAAGGTTGTATTTGATCATCTGTTACAAAACTAAGCATAGCTTAATGAAGCACACTCACTTTTTTTTGTTTCCAAAATCTTCATAATTCACATAAAGAACTTCCAAAAATACCATATAAACCCAACAAGATCACTTTATAAATTCTCCAAATTACAATATTTAAAGTATCACACAAACCTCTACATGTAAATTAACTTATAAAATCATTTCATATAAAAAAATGTTTTTTTCTTCTTCTTAATGTAAATTACATACAAAGCCCATTTTAGTTCCTTAATGGGTTGGTTGAAAACATGGAAAAGTGTATTCTTTTCGCTCTCGGTAACATTAAAAACCAAATTGATTTCGGTACGGTATGATTCGGTTTAGATTGAAATCGATTAAACCGGATAGGAGATTCTCAAAATTGAAATTGATAAAGAAGATCTGTGTATCGAGTACGCGTGAGGTTGTTTGCAAACAAAAAAAGCCTCGAATCCTGGCGTTGATAGCGATTGGTTAATTGTCGGTGGATCATCATCGTTAGCAATCATCTTCTTCATATTCACACTCTCTTCTTCGCAACGATTATCCACACTCTCCAAGCTTTTCAATTCTGAGTTTTCTCTGTTCGAGTTGTTCAGATCTCGGCCTATGAATGGTTGATTTGGTAATGGCGTTTTAGTTTAATAGCCCTTCGTGACGTTGGATTCTGCTCAAATCTCATTTGATATCTTATAGATTCCCGAGTATGATGATTTTGTCTCTTTCTCCATCTCCTCCATTATTCGTCTGCTTCGACGATTCGTTGCTTGATTTAGGGTTTTTTTTTTTGAATTTTGATAGAGATGGCGTTGAAGCGAGGGTTATCTGGAGTTCAACGGATTAGAGGAGGTGGTGGTAGTGGTGGATCTCGATCTGTTCTTGTGCTCCTCATATTTTTCTGTGTTTTCGCACCTCTCGTCTTCTTTGTTGGTCGAGGAGTGTACATCGATTCCTCATATGGTATTGAATATTTGCTTATCTTGTGTACTTGTAGGATTGAGAACATAGAATGATTGAACAATTGTTTTGTTCCGCATTTACTATCTGCATTCAAGTTACATTGCCGTTGAATTATTATCTGTCTTGAAGAGTGACACTGATGATTATTGCTTTTCTAGACTGATAAAATGGCCATTATTTGTACAGTTAGAGGAATCATTGTCGACCTTGAATCTCAACTACTAGAGCGTTTTTGATTTTTCTGATATGTATCACTATCTGCATTTTGTTCATCTGATGAAGTTGCCTTCATTACTGCAGATTATTCGAATGCTACTGCGAAGCAGGTGGGCTGGAAACTCATTTTAAATTCTCTGCTTGTATGTTTTTAACAGAAAGTTAGGATGATATTTAATTGGATTGGTTGTTGCAGAATCTTGATTGGAGAGAACGCTTAGCAATGCAATCTGTTAGATCTCTTTTCTCAAAAGAGGTAAGTCTAAATCAGTGGAAACTTTAGTTTAGATTACTCTTTCTTCGTTCGTCCTTGTTAGATTGGCTTGTTTCTTACTATGTTTTCATTTCTATAGGTACTAGATGTTATCACAACTAGTACAGCTGATTTGGGTCCTTTTAGCCTTGATTCTTTCAAGAAAAACAATTTGTCAGCATCATGGCGGGGAGTCGGAGTAGACACTTCGTTAACTAATTCTGAGGTGTGGTTTAGTTTGTAACCTGATTTGCTTGTTTCGTTTTATTTTCCAAGTTCCTATCTTCGATTATATTGCTCATGGTTTTCATCTTCTTGAAGCAGAATCAAACAACTCTAGATGTCAAATCTAGTATCATGCATGCAAAACGGGACAGTACTTCAAAAGGTAGTGCCTTTTTTCTTTAAGTTGTTTTATGATCTATTTCGATGTTTTCCATCTCTGATTCTTCTATATATTGCTGATGCAGATGGTAGCCATCAGAAAGTTGAGACACCTGCAAAGTTTTACAGAAGGGTAATTATTATGCCGTCCAGATGTTGGAGAATTCTCGTGGCTGAGTAATTGTTACTAAATTTATCTTTATCCTTCTTGAACTTTTCAGCAATTAAGAGAGAAAAGGCGTGAAATGAGAGCAAATGAGTTGGTCCAGCACAATGATGACACGATTTTGAAACTCGAAAATGCGGCCATCGAACGCTCTAAGTCCGTTGATTCTGCAGTCCTCGGAAAGTACAGTATTTGGAGAAGAGAAAATGAGAACGACAATTCTGATTCAAATATACGCTTGATGCGGGATCAAGTAATAATGGCTAGAGTCTATAGTGGTATTGCAAAGTTGAAAAACAAGACTGACTTGTTACAAGAACTCCAGGCCCGACTTAAGGACAGCCAACGTGTTTTGGGTGAAGCAACATCTGATGCTGATCTTCCTCGGAGGTAAGGGATCTTTTTGTTTCTGTTATTCTCCCAGTGACGTTTTCTAGCCTTCTTTTTATTATTCACGTACTTCACAAAGTAACTATCTCTATTTAATTATGTTTCATCTAGTGCGCATGATAAACTCAGAGCCATGGGTCAAGTCCTGGGTAAAGCTAAGGTGCAGTTATATGACTGCAAGTTGGTTACTGGAAAGCTGAGAGCAATGCTTCAAACCGCTGATGAACAAGTCAGGAGCTTAAAGAAGCAGAGTACCTTTCTGGCTCAGTTAGCAGCAAAAACAATTCCAAATCCTATCCATTGCCTATCGATGCGCTTGACCATCGACTACTATCTTCTTTCTCCGGAGAAAAGAAAATTCCCTCGAAGTGAAAACCTAGAAAACCCAAATCTTTATCATTATGCCCTCTTTTCTGACAATGTATTAGCTGCATCAGTGGTTGTTAACTCAACCATCATGAACGCCAAGGTAAAACAATGATCTCTTATCACTTAATTTCTGCATCTGTCTATGTTTAATTACTAATTTCATACATGAATTGGAGAGTTGAAATTGAAAATGATTTTTTCCCCCTGTTTGTGCAGGATCCTTCGAAGCATGTTTTTCACCTTGTGACGGATAAACTCAATTTCGGAGCAATGAACATGTGGTTCCTCTTAAACCCACCTGGAAAGGCAACAATACATGTGGAAAACGTCGATGAGTTTAAGTGGCTCAATTCATCTTACTGCCCTGTTCTTCGCCAGCTTGAATCTGCAGCAATGAGAGAATACTATTTCAAAGCAGATCATCCAACTTCAGGCTCTTCGAATCTGAAATACAGAAACCCAAAGTATCTATCCATGTTGAATCACTTGAGATTCTACCTCCCTGAGGTTTATCCCAAGCTGAACAAAATTCTGTTCTTGGACGACGACATCATTGTTCAGAAAGACTTGACCCCACTCTGGGAAGTCAACCTGAACGGAAAAGTCAACGGTGCAGTCGAAACCTGCGGGGAGAGTTTCCACAGATTCGACAAGTATCTCAACTTCTCGAACCCTCACATTGCGAGGAACTTCAATCCAAACGCTTGTGGATGGGCTTATGGAATGAACATGTTCGACCTAAAGGAATGGAAGAAGAGAGACATCACCGGTATATACCATAAGTGGCAAAACATGGTAAAATAACTCTCAACTCTTTTCATCAATCGTCTCGTGATGTTTATTATTAATCAATGGTTTTGCTCATTATGGTTATTGGTGTTTAGAATGAGAACAGGACACTATGGAAGCTAGGTACATTACCACCAGGATTGATAACATTCTACGGATTAACACATCCGTTAAACAAGGCGTGGCACGTTCTTGGACTCGGATATAACCCGAGTATCGACAAGAAAGACATTGAGAATGCAGCAGTGGTTCACTATAATGGGAACATGAAACCATGGTTGGAGTTGGCTATGTCCAAGTATCGACCGTACTGGACCAAGTACATCAAGTTTGATCACCCATATCTTCGTCGATGCAACCTTCACGAATAAAAAAATTCAAATCTTTTGTTTAGATGATTTGAGGTAATTACTCCCTAATGTACTGTTGTTCCTGTCTCATTCCTCTTTATTATTCCACACATTGTTAATTGTTTATTCATATCTTTGTTTAGTCATTCTTTTTTTGTTTTTGGTTAAAAAACACTATTGTTGGTTCTGAGTTTATTTTTCGATGATAATGTTAATGGAGATTCTGTTGAAGGACCTGTGGGAAAAGTAAGCATTGTGTACCTATTTCTTGTACAAATATTGCAAAGTTAAAACATTGATCGAAAACAAAAACATAGAAAAAAAATATGTTAACAAAATGGAGTTGCAATTTAAGCTTTTTAACATGCAATTAAGTAGTTGTATAAGATACGTTTTTCACTATTTTTTTTTTAGCAAATATGATATGTATAATAAGGTTATAAATTAGAGAGTAGTGGAAAGTGGAAACAAATTTTACAGTATTAAATAATTAATTAAGAAAATCCCATTTTATGATAGAAAATTAGAAAGATAATCACAACCCAATCCAGTGAAAAAAGAAAGATATTTAAAAAAAGCCCAACAATTATGTGAGGTGGGCTTAATTGGACCGACGCTTTTTACCAAAATTACAAATCGCCCCTCCTTAAGAGCACAAGAGAGAAACTCAAAAGAGGAAGATCAAACACTGAAGAAAGAAAACAAAATTTGAGCCGAGAGCAAAAAAAGAATCCGATAATTAACAAAACCCTAATTTCCTACGAATCGATGGAGCGAGACGACGAAGCGAGTGGACCGATGATGGAGGAGATGTACACTAACGGCGGCGAAGAGACGTCTAATCGGAGACCTATTATAAGCGGCGAACCTCTAGACATCGAGGCTTACGCGGCGCTTTACAAAGGTCGTACGAAGATTATGCGTCTTCTCTTCATCGCTAGCCACTGTGGAGGTAACCAGACGATTCAGCTTGAAGCTTTGAGGATGGCTTACGATGAGATCAAAAAGGGAGAGAATACTCAGTTGCTTAAAGATGTGGTCCATAAGATTAACGGCAGGCTTGGGGATAAGTATGGGATGGATTCGGCTTGGTGCGAAACCGTCGAGCGTCGTGCTGAACAGAAGAAAGGAAAACTGGAGAACGAGCTCAGTTCGTATCGGGTAATTTGGGGGTTTTTCTAAGCGATTCATGACCTACTTTCCTTTTAATCGTTCACGGTTATCTGTGTATAATGATGATTCTCTAGTGCTGTTTCTCAATTAGTTGGTTAGAGAATGAAGTTTGTGGTGTTGTTTGCGTGTTGCTTAGTGTGTGTGTGTGTGTGTGCATAGCTCTTTACTGGTAAATCTCTTGATTGATTCTGTAATTGCATAGATGTTAATTCGTGTTCTTATTATGAGTATGCAGACGAATCTGATCAAGGAGAGTATCAGAATGGGTTATAATGATTTTGGGGACTTCTACTATGCTTGTGGTTTACTCGGAGATGCTTTCAAGAATTATGTCCGAACACGAGACTACTGCACAACGGCAAAGCACATCATTCACATGTGTATGAATGCGATTCTTGTCAGCATTGAGATGGGTCAGTTTACTCATGTTACAAGCTACGTGAACAAAGCAGAGCAGAATCCAGAAACCCTCGACCCTGTTGTAGCTGCAAAACTGCGATGTGCTTCTGGATTGGCTCATTTGGAGCTTAAGAAGTATAAGCTCGCTGCTCGTAAGGTCCGTCATATTCTAATGCCTACGTGTTTATAGATCCTCATATCCTATCCGGCATTGTATCTGAAATCTAATTGTTGCACTTGAATATCATCTTGTGCAGTTTTTGGAAGTTAATCCAGAGCTTGGAAATTCCTACAATGAAGTCATTGCTCCTCAAGACGTCGCTACTTATGGGGGACTCTGTGCACTTGCGAGTTTTGATCGATCCGAATTGAAGGCATTTATCCTTTCTTTAGCTTTTTATCTTTCTTTGCCAGTTTATTTTCTTCCTTGGTCTATAACTTGGTAGTTAAATGTCGGCAGCAAAAAGTCATTGACAATATAAACTTCCGGAATTTCTTGGAGCTAGTACCTGAAGTGAGGGAACTTATCAACGATTTCTATTCAAGGTAACCTGTTTCTTAGAAGAATCTTTACTATCTCCTGAATAGTTCCATAATATAAATTCGAACCAAGGGATTATTAGAGAGAATCTGCACTAAGCAGACTTCTACCCAATTAAATTTGGTTAATCAATAAATCTATCGAATCCACTATTTATTCTAATCATTCACTCTGACCAGCTCACTGACTTAGCTGTTAGTTACGTTGAACTCTATTCTATATTGCTTGAAGGCTTACCATGCTTTCCTCCAGATTATTATATATGTCGATAGGCTATCCAAAATCAACCTTTTTCGTCTGTATTGGCGCAGAATCTAATGTTTAAACTTTGCTTCTTGCAGCCGCTATGCTTCCTGTCTCGAATATCTAGGAAGCCTCAAAGCAAATTTGCTCCTGGACATTCATCTTCATGATCATGTCGACTCACTGTATGATCAGATAAGGAAGAAGGCATTGATTCAGTACACACTGCCATTTGTGTCTGTTGATTTGAGCAGGATGGCTGATGCATTCAAGACAAGTGTCTCTGGTCTAGAGAGAGAACTCGAAGCCTTGATCACAGACAACCAGATACAGGTCCGTTCTTTTTGCAGGTTTTGTTTTTGTTTTATTACTTATGTCATTTCAAAACCTTTAGATAAACCCCCTTTTTTCATCTCAAACAGGCACGTATTGATTCACACAACAAAATCCTCTACGCAAGACACGCGGATCAGAGGAATGCAACTTTTCAAAAGGTACTTCACATGGGAAACGAATTCGATAGAGACGTCAGGGGAATGATGTTAAGAGCCAACCTCCTTAAACACGAGTATCATGCACGAGCTTCCAGAAAGCTTTGAGATTGATGACATCTGCTTCGCTAATCTTGAGAGGTAACGGCCTATTACAAGATCATAGAGATGCCAATGAAATATTGATTTTGGTTTTAGTTATTGTTTAGATCTCTGTCGAATCAATTCTGTTCTCTTGTTCTTGCTTTGTTTTCTTAACTTTTTTAGTTTAAGCTTTCTTTGAAGTATCTTTTGGATTTTGAATCGAATCCTGAGTGTGAATCACATTAAAAGTGAAAATGGTCAAAGAGTTGTTCTCTTAACTTTGCAGTTTAAGGTTCTTTTGAAGTAAATCATCTTTGGACTTTGAATCAAAATCTTAAGTGTGAAACTATAAACGCAAGAAACCACATTGAAAGTGAAAATGGTCAAAAAGTAGATAAGTACACACTTGGTTTCATGGGGGGGGGGGGGGGGGGGGGGATCAAATCTTATCTCCCAGCTAATACCTATTTCATTTTGTCAACTAAAACTTTGTGTATATTATACGATAGTTTGTGCACAGATGTCACTCTGTAATTCAAAGAGTCTTTTAATTTAACAGAAAAAAAAGTGGTAAGGTCCAATTTTTTTATATGTACAATCTCGAAAATTGTAAAACCAAGATTTGATGTCGGCAAAACGCATCATGTTGGCTAAGTGTGAACTTTTGATTTTCTCATGTCGAAAGAACTTTTGATATTAAATACTCGATAGCAACGTTTCATTACTGTTAGCTGATTTTATAAAATTTTATCATTGAATGAGATAAATCATTAATAATTTGGTCATGGCTTGTGGGTACCAAATTTATTTATCTGTAATAATCTTATTGGTAGAATTTCTCTCATCTAATAGTATCATTATCAAAAGTAACTGTTCTCTAGACATTTCTCTAAAAGAGAGAGATTAGTATCATTATCAAAAGTAACTGTTCTCTAGACATTTCTCTAAGAGAGAGATTTATTCTCTTTGTGCTTATTTATTTTGTGTTTTTTTATTTTGTGGCAGAATAATCAAGGGTGTTTCTTAAGATTCGAACAAAACAAGAAATTGGGTAAATTACTTTATGTAAAAGCCGATTGATTTTCTATGAGTCGATGACATTTTGAGTAAGTAAAGGTATTATTCTAAGATGAGATGATCCATTATTATTCAACTATTTCAATGGTTTTTTTTTTTTTTTTTTTTTTACTAAAAAGTAAATATTATCAATGAATAAGTTTAGGTTTACAATTGCCAATTACAAACTTAGATTATGAGTCCATGGCAAAAAAAAATAAAACATGGAGATCATAAAGCTTTACGATTTTCAGTTCGCCGCTCAACATTGACCCGTAGGTAACGGAGCAAGGCGAAGTGATGACGATGTCGAGATGCTCCTCCAAGATCAGTTGGCGAAGAGAAGAGAGGAGGCATAGCCCGAGAACCGCAATCAACATAACCCGAGGCTTTAGAAACTATTCAAAGAGGCCCAACGACATGAAGTTGTCAACGGAGAAGGTTTCACAATGCTCGATCCCCAAACTCCTCTCGCGTATAGAGAGAGCGACTAGAATCCCGCAACCATGAGCTGGCTCCAAGGAGAAACCTCACATCAAGAAATGATCGGAGTGAGCTTCCCCTTCCAACAACATTGGCAAGTACAAAGCTAGCTAAATAAATGAAATACCACTCCGAAAACCTTGATCTTACTAGCTCTTCTAGAGCCCGAGCTAAGCCATACGATCCTCAACACTTAACCAACGCCCAACCTAACAACACAACCACAAAAAGAGGACACAAACAACAGCTGGTCCAGCCCTACCCACACCACTCGAATACGGTAAAGCAGTTCAAAGAGAGGCCTATAGCCACCACCGGAAGCCTAGTTCAAACTAAGACAACAACACCGCAGGACAAAGGGGAGAAACAGAGCTAAAAACAAACCGATTATCTCACACTTGGGATGCAACCATGGCCAACTAACCTGAGGAGACTACCGCTGCCCACGGTCGAGCCAAAAGTCAAGTGAGCCAAATCCCAAGCTTAATCGACGGAAGATGAGCCCATTACTCCCACCCGGAACCTTGTAAAGCATCAAACTCAGACCGCACGAGACTAAGAGAATGAGGACCCAATCGCAGATAGGAGCGAGCCTCATCCGAGAGCCCAATCCAAAAGAGCGAGTGGGAGACTCGTAGACCCAGCCGAAGGAGCTAACAAAGGGGAACTTGGTGAAGACAGAGAGCAGCCTTCCGCAAGCCTCCGCCATCCTCAATCGGAATAGACTGAAACAGGAATAGTCGCACCACCAGAGGATCCCCGAGTACGGCGGCGAATCCAAACTGAAGAATGGATCTAAGCGAGACCGCCAAGGATGGTAGAAGCTTCCATACAGTCTATAGAAGTCGCTCCAAGCCGAAAGCAGAATCAACCATCCGCGGGCTCGCAAGGCCAGGGAAAGATCTACCATGTAGATCAGACGGTCGAAAGTCGTGAGGCGGGAGTTGGGAATTTGCGCCTCCCCGAGAATGACAACCCTTCGCCATCGACAAGCAGAAAGGTGACAGTAGAGATTCTCTCGCTCCCAGACGCTGCCGCCATGACCTGTCACTCCGGCCGCTCATCGTGCGATGCCGGACAAAACGCGTAGGTGAAGGGCGAGCAGAATCCTACGGACCCGTAACATAAGGGGAAGAGAAGGAAGATGATTGCCCTCTCACGGCAACGGCCAAAGCCGTACGCCGGAGAGGTTAAGTTGAACAGCGGCGGTGGACGATTTTCGATTTGCTTTGGCGAAATCGCCGCGAATGAAATCCACTCGCCCGATTTCCGTGTTAAAATATATAACAAGGATAGTATCATTTCAATGGGTTTTGCCCTTTTCAATGGGTCTTAGGTAATATCGCAATAACTCCATATTTACTCAAAAGTCAAAACTCACAAACCATAAGAGTTATGATTCCGCCAAATTTGGAAGATGGACCCTTTCAATTTACTCACTCTAGTGTACTCCATCAACAAACAACATGCGTCTTCTTGGTTGTTTTTAATTCAAGTGCTTTTGAATTTTAAAAGGTTACTAAAGACAATAAAATGAAATTATGATTTTAGTATTGATTAATACTCCTTCTTGTTCACTATGAAAAATAAATAAATATACACAATTATAATACGATTTACGATGCAACAATATTTCACATCGTGAAGAAACATGTCACAAAGCCATATAAACAAGTAGCCAAGGAGAAAGGGGTAAAATCGTCTTTTTAGAAATTCAGCCTTGATTCACCACTTGAAGTAGACTTTTTATAGCAAAAGGTTTTATCATTGTAAAGGAGTCAAACCCAACTTTTTTTCAAAGCTTTTTCCATGACTTCACACATCTCTTATTTTCCCTTTTTATCCTTTTCTTTTTAATATTTTTTTTTAAAATAAATCTGTTTTTATTATCTTCTTTTCCTTTTCGTCGTTTCTGTCGTCTCTCTTCTTTTTCATTTATTGTCTTCTCTCTCCTCTCTCTCTCTATCTTCCTTTCATGGACATGCATCGAAGCGACAATAAAGCTTTCTCAAACAGTTAGGGCTCCTTTCTCTCCATTTCCATGGCGGATTTCTTCTGATTTATCAATTTCCCAAATCAATGAATTTCAACGGTTTTCTCGACGACGGTTCCTCCGACGGAACCGGAAAACTACTCTCCGATGTTCCGTTTAGTAATAACCACTTCTCTTTCTCCGCCGGAGCCACCATGCTCGAAACATCCATTACTTCTCACTCTCGTCCTTTCTCCTCTCACGGTCTCTCACTCAGACTCGTAAGTCTACAATCTCTCTACACTTCTTCTTCTTCTTCTTCGTAGCTCTTTACTTATAATAATTTCTGGGTTTTGTTTTTTTCTTCACTGAGCAGCAAACAAATGTTGAAAACAACGGAGAAATCGTAAGAAACGGAGAGATTTTCGAGTCGACGAATGTAACTCGTAAGAGTAGAGGAGAAGAAGTAGAAAGCAGATCTGAAAGTGAAGGTGTCTCCGGTGACGATTTAGAAACCGATGATAAACCTCCGAAGAAGAAGAAGAAACGTTACCATCGTCACACTCCTAAACAAATACAAGACCTCGAATCGTAAATAACTCTTAAATCCCCCAAATCAAATTTCGTAAACTTCTTCGATGATTTGATTGATTTTTGATTAAATCGATTTTTTTCAATGTTTAGGGTTTTTAAAGAGTGTGCACATCCAGATGAGAAGCAGCGTCTTGATCTTAGCCGGAGATTAAACTTAGATCCACGACAAGTCAAATTCTGGTTCCAAAATCGCCGTACTCAGATGAAGGTATATATCTTCGTCTTCTTCTTCCCTTTTTTTTTTTTTTTTTTTTTTTTGATTTGAGATTTTTGTTGGTTTTTGTAGACGCAAATCGAGAGACATGAGAATGCTTTGTTAAGACAAGAGAACGAAAAGCTTAGAGCTGAGAATATGTCAGTAAGAGAAGCTATGAGAAACCCTATGTGCGGTAACTGCGGCGGACCAGCCGTACCCGGTGAGATCTCCATGGAGGAACAACATCTTCGAATCGAAAACTCACGTCTCAAAGATGAACTAGACCGAGTTTGTGCCTTAACCGGTAAATTCCTTGGCCGGTCTTCCGGTTCACATCCTATACCGGATTCAGCACTCGTACTCGGTGTTGGCTCTAACGGTGGTGGGTTCAGTCCCTCACCTAGATTTGAGATTTCTAATCGTACCGGTTCTTGTTTGGCACCACCGGTTAGTGTTAGTGATTTTGATCAGAGATCTAGGTATTTGGATTTAGCTCTTGCAGCTATGGATGAGCTTGTGAAGATGGCTCAGACACGTGAACCGCTCTGGGTTCGAAGTTTGGATAATGGGTTTGATATGCTTAATAAGGAAGAGTATGACACAAGTTTCAGTCGTTGTGTTGGACCTAAACAAGATGGGTTTGTCTCTGAAGCTTCTAAAGATTCTGGAACTGTTATTATCAATAGCTTAGCTCTTGTTGAAACCTTGATGGACTCGGTTAGTAACTAAATGGTTGATTGATTACTAATGCTTAATAAAAAAAAAATTAATCTTTTTGATAAAATGATTTGGTGTTTTTGATAGGAGCGATGGGCGGAAATGTTTCCATTTATGATATCAAGAACTTCAACTACTGAGATTATCTCTAGTGGCATGGGAGGGACAAGAAATGGTGCACTTCATTTGGTATTTACACATACTCAAGTGATGTTTCAAGGAATAAAGCATTAATGATCAAATGGGTTTTTATTAGTCTTTTTTTTTTGGTTGATTTAGATGCATGCAGAGCTTCAATTGTTGTCTCCACTTGTACCGGTTCGACAAGTTTCGTTCTTGCGCTTCTGTAAACAGCACGCGGAAGGGGTTTGGGCGGTTGTTGATGTCTCGATTGATTCGATAAGAGAAGGATCTTCTTCTAGCTGTAGAAGGTTACCGTCCGGTTGTCTCGTGCAAGATATGGCCAATGGCTACTCTAAGGTAAACACACACAAGAATGATACTAGTTTCCTTGGTAAAGTCTTTTTTACCTTTAGGATTTTCACACTACACTAGTGTTTGCTCACAATTCTCTAGGAACCAGGCAAGGCTCTGATGCATTGGGTTTGTAACATTAAATTAACCCATATATTATGCAGGTTAAAAATTTCATTATTTTATTAATCAGAAGCATCTAAATATCTACGAGTTCTGTGCCCTTGGATCGTGCATCAAACGCAACGCTTTCAAAATTTTATATATATATTTCTTTTTACATTTTCATGTTTAGTTTAATAATACACTATCATAAAGTTTCTTTCCTTTTTCTTATTATTTTTGTTTGTTAAAGCTCACATTCAACCTAATGACTAACGCAAAATGGTTTACGTAAATTGCAGGTAACGTGGATCGAGCACACAGAGTACGACGAAAACCGCATCCACCGCTTATACCGCCCTTTACTCAGCTGCGGTTTAGCGTTTGGCGCGCAGCGATGGATGGCTGCGTTACAACGTCAATGCGAATGCCTCACCATTCTCATGTCCTCCACTGTTTCCCCTTCACGTAGCCCAACCCGTAATCTCCCTTAGAACGCTACATTTCACTTCTGATAATAAAATTTTCAAAACGTTTGAATCTTTTGTTTATAACGTGCTTAGCCATAAGCTGCAATGGGAGGAAGAGCATGCTCAAGCTAGCTAAGAGAATGACTGATAATTTCTGCGGCGGAGTTTGTGCGTCGTCGTTACAGAAATGGAGCAAACTTAACGTCGGTAACGTCGACGAAGACGTTAGGATCATGACTAGGAAGAGCATAAACGATCCCGGCGAACCTCCCGGGATCGTTTTAAACGCTTCGACCTCCGTGTGGATGCCGGTTTCTCCACGAAGGTTGTTTGATTTCCTTGGGAATGAACGGCTCAGATCTGAATGGGATATTTTATCCAACGGTGGTCCAATGCAAGAGATGGCTCATATATCTAAAGGCCATGACCACTCTAACTCCGTCTCTCTTCTCCGTGCAAGCGTAAGCATTATCTATACACTCTTTATATGCATAGTACCATAAAGCTATTTTTTAAAATTTGGTTTAAGTTTGTTACGGTTTTGGGTTTGGTGAATGTAGAAAAATATATTTTGAAAATATGAAGTTCAATTTAGGATTTTTGGTTTGATTAAGATGAATTAAACCGGATTTTTTTGGGACATTTAATGTGATTTTATGTATAGGCGTATAGCTGTGTGTGAAAGGACCTGTTGTGTGGGGTCCAATTATGGTGTGGTCATATGAATCCTGTCGCGTGTGATTGAAAAGGGACAAATCTTTAATTTGGAAGTATGGGGGATAAAAAGTCAAAATTAAATAAGACATTTTTGACCTTTTTTCTTTCCTTTTGGCTCTGACATAGTTCTATTTTTCTTTTTATTTGTTTTGAATTAGTAGCCTCTTTTTGTCCTTTTTACCCCTGAACTTTCTCTCTCTGGCTTGTGACGGTGACACTGTCTAATAGAGACACATCGGTCACATCAGAATTTATGTATTTTCGCTTATTGTTTTGTCTATTCCCAATTTACCCTTTTAAAATTTAATTTATTTTGTTCTGCAGGCGATAAATGCGAATCAGACTAGTATGCTAATACTACAAGAAACAAACATAGACGCGGCAGGAGCGGTTGTAGTGTACGCGCCTGTTGATATCCCAGCAATGCAAGCTGTGATGAACGGTGGTGATTCTGCTTACGTGGCACTCCTTCCTTCAGGATTCGCTATTCTACCGAACGCTCAGCAACGCTGCGCCGCAGAGGATCGTAACGGTAACGGTGGGTGTATGGAGGAAGGAGGGTCGTTACTAACGGTGGCGTTTCAGATACTGGTGAATAGTTTGCCTACGGCTAAGCTTACGGTGGAATCCGTAGAAACGGTTAATAATCTGATATCGTGCACCGTACAGAAGATTAAAGCTGCTCTTCATTGTGATAGCAGTTGATTGGAAAAAAAAAAGATCGGACGGTGGAGATTGAGTCAAGAACGAACCTCATTTTGTGAGGAAAATCCGTGGTTTAATGACGGTTCGGGTATTGACTCGATAAAGAATTTATTAAAAAACCAAACAAAACAAAAATGTTGTGATTTGGATTGTTTTTATTTTGGATTATGTTTGATGAAAATGTAATTGTTTATCTTTCCTCTTCTTGTATTGACTTTAACTATCTGAAAAGTTTTTTGTTAGGGAAATTCCATTCTTAAACATAATTTTATATCTGAAAAGCGTTAAAATCATTCTTTATGATGAAAAAATCGAGCTCAAGGTTGATTAGTTTCAATACGTGATTAGTGTTTGTGGTAAAGTCGCTTCGTAATGTGAAAGAGAAGGTTGGACCATTTCTTTTAGGGGCCCTTTATTTGAATGAAATAAGATAGAAAGGAACAAACGAAGAATGAAACACGTGAGTGCATGGATATAGTTGCCACTTACATGCTGTCACATAATAAATATCCAAGATTTATATTTTGAGCTCATTATTAATGAGCATTCTTCAGGCCATGACTAATAATGTTAGAGCATGATTATATGATTATATATAGTAAATATCGTTGGGATAATATATGAATTTTATAATATTAATTGTATTGGAATTGATGAATAGATAAAGAAAGAAGAGAGAGATGTTATATTTATCCACAAAATATAGGTAATATAGATTTTATATTTAGAAACCCAAAAATAGTTTAGATAAATATAATAATTTTATAATATTAAAAATCTTTTATATTTACCCTTGTTTACTACCCATAATCATACTCTTATGGACTATTATTGGGCTTTTATCAACAATTTCTATAAACCTTTTAAAACAATCAGTTTTTTTTTTAATTTAATGTAAAATTACAATCAAACCTTAAACTTTTTTTACAATAAAATGCATCTTTATTTTGAAAATTTATGAAAAATAAGATTACATGACTTCAAGAGATTAGGAGATTCGTGTGGCAAACCACACCATTAACCCTTCGTCATAAGCTCGGTTTTCCGTTCTCCGTCGAGTTTAGGGCATATCCAATCCTACTCCAAATCCCACTCCAAACACCATTTTGGAGTAAAATCTTCTTAAATCCCACTCTATTTTCAATTCCAAAATAGAATAAATCTATTTTTTCTTCCAAATATGGAGTAATCTCTTTTTTCACTACATTTTGGAGTTAAATTTTTTTATTTATAAAATAGTTTTTTAAATTTATATCATTAAATTTTATAAGATGATTTTCAGTTTATTTGATATTTTTTTTTTAATTAAAGAATTACAAATTTATCAAATCACAAGAATTCGCAATAAAATAACAGGTACATTTTTAACGTCTTTAAACAGTCGACAAAAGTAAAGGATGTCTAAAAACCACAAAAGGAACATCAAACATAAATATTTTTAACAAACTTTTCGAAAACATTTCATAAAAACATTCATTTGTTTTTGGACTAGCCGTAGTAGTAGATTCATTAGAAGATTATTTTTAAAATTACAAAGAAAAAGGTCAAAGGACCACCAGTCAAACACCCGAATATCCCGCGAAGGCTATTTTCGTCATTTAAAAACAAATCAATCACCACCGTTAGATTTAACGAACGGTGACGATCGTTACTTTTACAGTTTTTTTTTAGTATCTTTTGGTGATCTCTGTCTCTGTGTACAGAAATGAAGGGTTTTGAGAAATGATTGGTTGGTTTGACCATGGCGAGAAATGCCACCTGGTTTTTCTATTTAGCTATATCCGTTCCACCATAGATACATATTTACACACACTTTCTATAAATAATCTTTATATATATATACTCAGATTCACCAACAAAACTTATCTGTTTTTTTTGGTTTTCTGTTTCTCTGTTCGTGTTTTCTGATAGAGAAGGGAAGAAGAAGAAGGAGAGAGAAAGTGACATCATCTTTGTCGTCGTCTCTCTCTTTCTCTTTTTCTCTTCTCGTGAAAACAATCTTCGGTTTTCTTGAAAAAATAAAAAACCATTTTGTAATTCCTCTGTTTTTTTTTTCTCGGGAAAATTCTGTTTTTTTTTTTTTGTATAACGTGGAAACGATGAATGTGATGCGTAGATTGACGAGTATTGCATCTGGACGTAATTTCGTTTCTTCTGATAACGTAAGAGACAACATTTCGAAACTTTTTTTTTTTGTTTTTTTTAAAGCTTGAAGCTTTTTCCGTAGGTAGGAGATTCCGACACGCCTAGATCAAAGCCTAATCAGATTCGTGAAGAAACTGAAATCACGGAAACAAACGAGAGAGATTTTATTTTAGAAGAATCTGTCTCTACGACAGAGAATTCTGTTCATCAATTACCAAAAGAAATCCGCGACATGGGAATCGGAGACGAAAAGGTTTAAACTTTTGATTATTGGTTGTTTGTTTGGTCTTGGAGCTGATGATGATAGTGGATTTGATAGGATTTGGACGGTGGGATTATCAAGGGAAATGGAACAGAATCTGGTCGCATTATTACCACGAAGAAGAAGGGTTTAAATGATCAAAGAGACAAGGTTGATTTCAAAATTCTAAACATCTTAGTTTTCTCTGTAATTGTTCATGAAAGAAATCTGATTTTTCTTGTTCTTTATTCAGACAATCTCGTACAGAGCTGAACATGTAATCGGCACTGGCTCGTTCGGTGTTGTCTTTCAGGTAAAGAAAACAAAAACATTCTCAATTGTTTTAAAAATGTGATTTTGATTGCGGTTTTTCGATTGTAGGCGAAGTGCTTAGAGACGGAAGAAAAAGTAGCGATCAAGAAAGTGTTGCAAGACAAAAGATACAAAAACAGAGAACTTCAGATTATGCGAATGCTTGATCATCCTAATGTTGTTGAGCTCAAGCACTCTTTCTTCTCGACGACTGAGAAAGACGAGCTTTATCTTAACCTTGTTCTTGAGTATGTACCCGAGACTATATATCGTGCTTCGAGATCTTACACTAAGATGAATCATCATATGCCTTTGATTTATGTTCAGCTCTATACCTATCAGGTAATTTTTTTTAAAAACTTGGGATCTTGTTGAACTATTTGTGAATTCTATTCTCATTTTTGAGAAATGTTTCTTGTAAAAACCAGATTTGCCGCGCAATGAATTATCTGCATCGAGCTGTTGGAGTGTGTCATCGTGATATTAAACCGCAAAATCTATTGGTAAGAAGCATTTTGAAAAGTAGTTCTTGTGAGGGTTAGTAGTATTTTTGTGACTAATTAACTCGGGAAATGTCGATTCATTTTCGCAGGTCAATAATGTTACGCATGAGGTTAAGATATGCGATTTTGGGAGCGCGAAAATGCTGGTGGGTTCTATATCTTTAAATGAGTTTTGAGGCCTGTTATCTATAGAAAATATGAATAGTGATGTCTTCTTTGGTTTCAGATTCCAGGAGAACCAAATATATCTTACATATGCTCAAGGTATTACAGAGCTCCAGAACTCATATTTGGAGCAACTGAGTACACAAACGCGATCGATATGTGGTCAGTAGGTTGTGTAATGGCTGAGCTTTTTCTTGGACATGTAAGAAAACTTTTGCTCTTTGAGGTTTATAACTTTTGATTTGAGACATTTTGTTTGAACATCTTTCTTGCTTTTGTTTTCTAATAGCCTCTATTCCCTGGAGAAACAAGTGTTGATCAATTGGTAGAGATCATTAAGGTAAAAAACAGAGTTGGTTCTTTTCTTTTTTGCTGTTAGAGATTCTCAGAGTTTGTGTTCTGAAAAATTTCTGTGTAAATTAGATTTTGGGGACACCAGCAAGAGAAGAGATAAAGAACATGAATCCTCGTTACAACGATTTTAAGTTCCCTCAGATCAAAGCTCAGCCATGGCACAAGGTAACATACACAGAGAATGAAAATGTTTTGCTTATAAACGAAATCTGCTACTCAAAATCTTTTTTCTTCAGATTTTCCGGAGACAGGTATCTCCAGAAGCAATGGATCTTGCCTCTAGGCTCCTTCAGTATTCACCAAACCTGAGATGCTCAGCGGTAAGAGAGAACAACCTTGAGTTGATCTCTGACCTATGTTGGAGCATGACATCATTAAAATGGCTGTTTTAACGTCTTTACTTAACTTTGGTTCCAGCTTGAAGCATGTGCACACCCGTTCTTCGATGATTTGAGAGACCCGAGTGCATCCTTGCCTAATGGAAGAGCACTTCCTCCGTTGTTTGATTTCACAGCTCAAGGTTTGGCAACAACACTCTGCTTTCTTTATAATTACCACTGGAATGTCCTTATCTTTTTCTCTTGGACTTCTTGCAGAATTGGCTGGTGCATCTGTTGAATTGCGTCATCGCTTAATCCCAGAGCATGCAAGGAAATGAGTACTTTGGTTAACGGCCGCTTCTCTACACAGATGTTGATATATATATATATATATATATATATCTTTTTGATTACGAGAGATTTCTTGTTCACACGTATAGCATTGTTCTGGTTATGAACCCCTCACTGCAACCACACGGACTAGCAGTTTGAAAGTGTATAATTGTAAGTTTGTAACTTTGTAGCTTCCATTGTTGCAGACAGAAATGCAGAATTTTCCGAGTTTATTTTTCTTACGCAAAAATGTTACCAATAGTCTCCACAAGAACAGTTTCCATCTCTGAAGTGATGAAAGCAGTTTGAATCTCTCAAGATGATATGCCGAAAATACACTCTCGATATGTACTTCATCGCATTGTGGCAATCCCCACAAACACGAAGGTTCTTGATAATCCGGATTGGAGCTCCAGATGGTATAGCAAGTAAACCAAATGCTACAGCTAGTTTCTCACTATGGTAAGCCAAACCAAGCTCTTTGCCTTCCTTATCCAAGTCTTGGAGGGCAAAACTCATATCCGGTAAATAACCAGCTTCCTTGATCAAAAGCATCATTTCATCAACCTTGGAATATATCTCAATCATTCTCGGATGTCTTCTATCTTCAGACATAAAGCTATGAACTTTACCTTTCCCTTCAACCCAACTGCAACCAGGCTCTTTGCTTATATTACGAGATTTCATCAATCTACGAACATTTGCAGCTTCCTCTTGTCTTCCTGCTGCAGAATACATGTTCGATAACAGAACATAAGGAACAGCATTGTTTGGTTCCAATTCCATGAGAGTTTTCGCTGCTTTTTCCCCATTTTCTATGGTCCCATGCTTCCTACTTGCAGCCAGTATCGCTTTCCATACAGTTGCATCTGGTTCAACCTCCATTTGATTCAGCAATTCCTCTACTTTGACAAAATCACCAGATCTACCAAAGAGATCAATCATACAGGCATAGTGTTCAGGTCCTGGTGTGATTCCATAAACTGTTCTCATCGAATCAAAGTAGTGTTGAGCTTCTTCTATGAGGCCAGCATGACTGCAAGCAAATAGTAACCCGATAAAGGTAATGTAATCTGGTTTTACGCCACTGCCTATCATCAGACTGTATGATCGTAGCGAGTCCTTGGCTTTGCCATTTTTTGCATAACCCACAATGAGAGCAGTCCATGTTATCAAATCCCTGTTTTCCATAGAGTTGAATACTACATTCGCATCTTCTAAGCTTCCGCACTTTGTGTACATTGTCACAAGAGAGTTATCTACTGACAACGATGATGGGAAGCCAGTTTTAATGTAATTCCCATGTACCTGTTGCCCAAAATCCAGAAGAGTTAACTCCGCTGAGGCGCTTAATACACTCGCTGTAACAACCTGATCAGGAGAAATGCCTCCAGCTCTCATGTCACAGAACAACTTCAATGCTTCTTCATAAGATCCGTTATGTGTATTTCCCGTGACAAGAGCTGTCCAAGATATCACATCTTTGTCAATCATCCCTTCAAACACTTTCATCGCCGAGTCCATGATACCTCTTTTAGCATACATATCCACAAGAGCGTTATTCACAAGTTTATAAGTTCCGTATCCAGTTTTCACAATCAGACAATGCACAGAAGAAGCTATCTTCATTTCCGTTCTAGACAAAGCAAAACAATTTAAAATGGAAGGAATTGTGAACTCATCTATTTCCAAACCTCGCTCATGCATTCTTCCGAATATAGACAGAGCTTCACCTTCAAGACCTTGTCTAACACACTCAACAATCATCGAGTTTAAAGAAACCTCATCATCCATACCTTTTAACAAACCTCTTGCGGTTTCCATGTCTCTGCATTTAGCATACATAGCAATCAATGAGCTTTGAACAAAGATATTGTCCTTGAAACCACTCTTAACTATGCAGCCATGTACCTGAACTCCTACCCTGCGAGCAGAAACCGCACCACAAGCAGTTAAAACGCTAGGAAAGGTAAAATGATTCGATTGATTTCCTTCTCTTCTCATATCCCTAAAACACTTTATTGCCTTGTAAGCAAATCCATTTTTAGAGTATCCAGTGAGCATCGAAGTCCAAGTAACGTTATTTTTCTCACCTGGCATTGTCCTAAAAAGGTATTCAGCCTCAGAGATGCGTTTGCACTTAGCATACATTTCGAGAAGACCATTAACAACATAAACATCCAAATCAAACCAAGTCTTTATTGTATATCCATGAATCTGTTCACCTCTTAGAAGTAAAGCAAGCGAAGCACACATCATAAGAAGACTCCCGAAACTGTACTCGTTAGGTTTACTTCCATGAAACTGCATTTCCCAAAACAAACTAAAAGCTTCATCTTTACTTCCATACTTACAATACCCAGAGATAAGAGCATTCCAGGAGATTGTTTTCTTCACTGGGTTTCTAAAAAAAAGCTCTTTTGCATCAGCAAATCTTCCTGAATTTGAGTAAGCAGCGATCATAGTGTTCCATGTAAACTCATCCCTCTCAGGCATTTTATCGAACAACTGGCGTGCTTCATCGACCTGACCGGATTTAGACAAATCTCGCATAACCAGATTCGAATCAAACTTCGTTCGAGAAGCATAGCTGTGAATGTAATAATTACCAAACGGTTTCAAAGGAAGAAGGCTGTTTCTGTTATTCAATCTGTGCATCATTTCAGGTGGTATGTTTCGACCAAAAAATAAAAATCGATGTAATACTGATTTGTCTAGTACGTATAATTTTTTATTTATTTTTGGCTAATTCATTTAAAATGTCAGTTCGAATGCGATTTTCACATTCCATGTAAACATTAGAAATTATTGTAAGAAACGTTTTATTATTGTTGATAATAATATTTTAAAATTAGATACTATAAGAAGAAAATAGAAAATCAAGATTTGCAAATATAATTGCAGAGGCAGATAAAGCGTTTGTCATATGTCTTGACACATTGGCCAGTTCCTCCCAACATTTTGTCACACATATCCGTACACATAGGTCCTTCACATTTATCATTTGTAAGAATTTGATGACATATATGTTGTCCTTGTGTCTCTTTCCCAACCATCCCTAGAAAAAAAGAAAAAAAAATGTATTAAAAAACATGAAATCCAAACTATAACATAAGGATTTAGTTTATTATTGGGATAATAGTTCTATATAATTTACTTAGAGAATAGTTAATGTAAAACAAACCTAGAAATAAGACCATGAAGATCGCAAGAACGGTGAGTTTAGTCATATTTTTTTGACAGATGATACAATATAGGATTTGAAGTTCTGAAAAAACAGTGAATGTATTGGTAGTCTACATGTAAATGTTATATATATATATATAAATTATCTAATTTGCCAATAAAAGAAGCAATCCGTGTTATCCAAACTTTAACAAAAATAGAATTAAATTCAAATACCATTTATTGTTATTCAACCATAGGATTTAATAGTCTTAAACTTAGTCATGGAACATGAACTAAGGGAGGTGTATTCGATCTAGAATTTTAATGGATTTGATGGAATTTCTGATTAGGTGGAATTTATGTAGATTTTGAAAATATAAAATTTAATTAATTAAAAATATAAAATCATGTTTGTGTGATTTGGGGTGTAATTAGTGTGATTTGCTTGGATTTGTGGTGATTTGATCAATGTTAATATTTCAATAAAATTTTGATTCCCACGTGTAACATTGTTTTCAATCATCCTCATCATCATCTTTTTCAATAACATTGTTTTCGAAAATATTACGAACATATTACGAAGATATTGTTTTCAATAACATTGTTTTCGAAAATATTACGAACATATTTGAGAAAAAGAAGAAGAAGGATTGTTTTCAATAACATTGTTTTCGAAAATATTACGAACAAAAAAATTATTCCGAAAGATAGTTTTTCTAAAGGTTCTGTTCAAAGAGGTGTGATTTCATGAGTCAAATTTATAACTAAAAATGAATTTCAAATCTTTGCAAATTTTTCACTTATATCAAATCCCTTATTATTCCAAAATTAACAATGTGTTTAAAAAAAGGATTTATAAGATTTGAGATTCATTTTTAGTTATATTATTGTAACATAGATTGTAGAAATGATATAATACTCTAAGATATATTGTTATATATAACATAGACTATAGGAAATATATTATATTGTAACATAGACCATTATATAGAAATAGAAGTGATAGAACTGTGAATCTATCTTGTTAGCAAGGATAAAACTGTCAAGAGATACATATTATACACATTGTATTTGTGTGAACAGTATTTTTTTGTTATTGGATCAATTCTAATATTTTTTTGTGTTAGTTATGCTAATTTCTCTATAAACAAATATATGAATAGTTGATAAAAAAAAAATATGAATATATATATATGCGACTCTTCTATCGATTGAGATCAAGCCAATATGTACTGAAAATTATACCAACCGTTTATAAATACAATTTGGTCATATGACGGTTTGAATCATAGATGGCAAAAATGCTAAAGTATTGTGGCATTCAGAACTCACATTCATATGAAATTAGAAAAGCTTCCAATAATTTGATTTCAACCCATTATTATTATTACTTATCATATTACGATAATCGACGATAGTTTATAAATAAATAAATAAATTGGTTCAAATCTTGAAAAGAAAAGAGCAAAGTTTCAAGAAGAACTTGGTTCTTGTGAATCAAGATTTGAACACAAGAACAATTTCTTTTAAAAAAACTTTTCATACACAAGAACAAGTTACACAATTGTTTTTTCAAAAGATCACAACACGGTTTTTAATTTATCTTTGCGTTTGTCATCATTGGTTCTCTTACAACATCTTTGGATCAGCAATGTACATGCTATCAAAAAAGCTGAAGCTTCTGAAAAAAGGTTATAAAAGAGTTTAGCAGAGACAACTATTCTAATTTGGAGAAGAGAGTGGTAGAAGCGCATGAGCACCTATTGTTGCTTCAGCACCAAACTCTGGCTGATCCTACCCCTTTTCATGCTGCTTTGGAATTAGAGGCTCAGAGGAAATGGCAGATTCTGGTTAAAGCCGAAGAGACCTTCTTCTGCCAAAGATCAAGAGTAACGTGGTTTAAGAATGGAGACTTGAGCACGAGTTACTTCCACAGAATGATGTCAACAAGGAAAGCTATAAATCATATCCACTACCTTGTTTCTTCTGATGGATCGAGGCTGGAGACACACAAGGAAGTCGCAGATCATTGTGTTATGTATTTCTCTAACCTCTTGAGTAAAGAACAGGGGCCTCGGTTGCTAATCCAAGAGGATATGAATCTGCTTCTACCTTACAGATGCTCAGAGGCTCAGAAAGATTTCCTAAAGAAGGATTTCACTAAAGATGAGATTAGAAAAGCTTTCTTCTCTCTCCCCATAAACAAAACATCTGGCCCCGATGGATATTCTTCAGAGTTCTTCACTGCATGTTGGACAATTATTGGAGCGGAAGTAACTGAGGCAATTGAAGAATTTTTTTCATCAGGAAAACTGCTGAAGCAATGGAATGCAACTTCACTGGTTCTAATTCCAAAAATCACCAATGCTTCTTCACCATCAGACTTTAGACCTATATCTTGCCTCAACACGGTCTATAAAGTCATCTCCAAGCTTCTAGCTTCAAGGCTTCAACAGATTCTATCTCAGGTCATTTCTCACTCTCAATCTGCATTTATGCCGGGTAGGTTGCTGGCTGAGAACGTTCTACTAGCTACTGATATTGTTCATGGCTACAATAAGAGAAATGTTGAGCCTAGTGCAATGCTCAAGGTTGACCTAAGGAAAGCGTTTGATTCGGTCCGTTGGGACTTTATTCTTCCTGCCCTTAGAGCTTTGGAATTGCCTGATATATTTGTGGAGTGGATTTATGAATGCATCTCAACGCTTTCCTTCTCAGTGATGATTAATGGAGCATCTAGTGGATTCTTTACTAGCAAACAAGGGCTGCGGCAAGGTGACCCTATGTCTCCATATCTATTTGTCTTAGCAATGGAAGTCTTTTCCAGGCTACTACAATCTAGATTCGATGCTGGATATATTCACTACCACCCTAAGACGGCTGAACTTAATATTTCCCATTTGATGTTTGCGGATGACGTGATGATATTTTTTTATGGAGGGTCTTCATCTCTGCACGGCATTACTGAGACTTTGGATGACTTTGTCTCATGGTCGGGTCTCCACATGAACAGAGACAAGACTCAACTATACCATGCGGGTTTGAACCAAGATGAAGCTACTGTTATCTCTAGCTATGGCCTCTCTCCCAATCAGGTACCTAGGACTGCCCCTTATGTCAAGAAAGTTAAGAATCTTAGAGTATGACCCTTTGCTTGAGAAAATTACAAATAGGTTCAGAGCTTGGGCTGCCAAAACACTCTCATTTGCAGGAAGAACTCAGCTTATTGCTTCTGTGATTGCTGGAACGGTTAACTTCTGGATCTCTAGTTTCATCCTGCCTCTTGGTTGTATAAAGAAAATTGAGTCTCTATGTTCAAGGTTTTTCTGGTCTGGTAACATAGACTCTGGTAGTGGAGCAAAGGTGGCTTGGAAAACTTGTTGTCTCCCTAAAAAAGAAGGTGGTCTGGGGCTTAGGAACTTCTCGTCTTGGAACAAAACCCTTTGTTTGCGGTTTACTTGGCTTCTCTTCTCGGATAACTGTTCTCTATGGTCTCAATGGCACAAGCATCACCACCTCAGAAATTCTAGTTTCTGGAGCTTAGAGGAAACATCTAATGACTCGTGGACATGGAAATCAATTCTTCAGCTAAGGCCATTGGCAGAGAGATTCATCATAAGCTGTATGGGAAATGGGTTGAAAACAAGCTTCTGGTTTGATCATTGGACACCCTTTGGCCCTTTAATTAAGCTGTTAGGCTCAGCTGGTCCAAGAAACGTGAGGATTCCTGTAAATGCAATGGTGGCTGAGGCATGTTCACCTCACTTGTGGAGCCTCCCTTCTCCTAGATCAGAAGCTCAACTTGGGCTTCAGGTACATCTTACAACCTTGCAACTTCCAACTCATTCCCTTGATGAAGACTACTCTTGTTGGGTGGTGAATGAAGTTGTCCACAAGACATTTCCCGCTTCAAAGACTTGGGAAGCAATAAGGCCTAGTGACACAACAAAAGACTGGTTTGATTTGATATGGTTCAAAGGTTGTGTGCCTAAGCATGCTTGCCACATGTGGATTGCAAACCTCAACAGGCTCCCAACAAGAGTTAGAATTGCTTCGTGGGGCTTGAATGTTCCATCTACTTGTTGTCTCTGTGCTCAGTGGAATGAATCTAGGGATCATCTTCTTGTGACCTGTGAATATACTTCGGAGATTTGGGGCTTGGTTCTAGCGAGGTTAACACCATCACACCATGAACTCTGCTCTTGAGCTGAGTTGATCTCCTGGATCAGAGCATCATCCTCTACCGCTCCTTCGCTGCTCCGGAAGATTGCTGCCCACACAATGGTATTCCACACTTGGATGCAGAGAAACAATGTCCTACACAACCTACAGTCAATCCCTGCCGCAACCATCTTCAGGTGCATCGACAGAGACATCCGCAACATCATCAATGCGCGAAGACAAAGAAGACGTTTTGGTAACTTAATGTCTTTTTGGTTAAGGTAACTCCATCATTCTACTTGTAATTCTCCCAATGTAAGTTTGCTTTCCTTGTTTTTTATCTCTTTTTTGCCAAGGAAACAAGTTCTAGGTTTATACTGTTGTAACACCTAACTTTTCATATATATGAATATTTACATGTTTAGCAAAAAAAAAAATTATCTTTGCTTTACTTGTTCGGTTACACAGTAAGATTAAAATGGGGCAGCTGTCACCTGACCACTATTATCCGAGGGCCCACACTTTCTTGGCATGTGGGTTCCACCTTCGTTCAATACACGGTGTATTAGTTTGGGAGATTCGAAAAATTTGTTAACTGATTTTGTAAATCATTACGTGTTATTTTCTCCATATTTTGTCCAAACTCACGATATTAAAAATGACTTTCTAGTAGATTATCTATCTTAAAATCGCTCCAACTCAAAGCATGTTTAACTCAAGAATCTCGTCACGATGAGTTACATTTTGGTGATATAGATATCCAAATAAAAATTTTAAACTTTTCTGCAAACACCAAATATTTTTAAAAATTGGATTGTTACAATCACCTGCAGATTGTTACAAAAGCGCAAAATCTCCGTTTTGTACCAAGATAAGGTTGTTATAAAAGCGCGAAGTCTTCTTTTCGTACCAAGATCGACATCTCTGACGGTGTGAATCCACATAGCTCTACACTTGTGTGAGTTCGGCTATAATACCATTTGTAACGTTTTGACCGTCACTGTTTGTGGAACCCTACGTCTTCTCTGAATCCGAGCATAATTAAATAAATTTCTCCGCAAACATCACATATTTCCAAAAATTAGGATGTTACAAAAACCAATTAAAACTTGAAAAAGTAAAATCTCACAAAATTGTTAACTTTATTTTATTTAATTATATATGGAATGGTCTAAAATGCATATTTGAATAAATTTCACGTGACAGTTCTGAAGTTCGTACATCATAACTTATTATATAGATTAAAGTCTTTACAAAATTAGTTGTATATAAAAAACACAATTTTTGTAAGAATCAATGGATAACAACAACCATCATAAGAATATCATTACACAATTTCTATCTCATCTCCCATAATTTGAAAATCGTTGATTATTTTTTCCGCTACCCCCCACATCGCTTCTCTCGTTTCTATTGCTAATTTTTTTTTTTAGCCAAATTTAAACATGTAAAATTCTTTTCCGAAAACATGTTTAGTTAATTATATAGATTCAATTTTTAAAGTTGTTTAAGATTGATGTTCTATTCATCGCTATATTGCAAGATATTGTTATTACTAACAATATTGATAATGATCGGCACATATGAATTAGGGCACAAATGCTAAAGTTGCAATATATAGTTTCATGTCAAGTACCTGAACTCAGAATTCATCTTCAATTTTTTTTTTTGAAATCACAGTTAAAAATTAGAAATGATTGCAATTTTCTTGTCAATCTTTACTTTATTACTTATGATCGATGATAGTTTATAAATAGATTATAAAGAAAAAAAATCAATTTGTGCAATTAAAACTGCACATACATGTTTTGCTTGAAGGCAAACAGGCTCCATTTCCCTTCCATTTCTTAGTACACTGAGCCCTGCACTTTTTGATTTTACAAGGCGATCGTCCTGTAAAATATTCATGACACAATTCTTGACCTTGTGTCTCTTTCGTCACCGTTCCTAATATAAATATTTATAATACAATTATAATTTCCATTTTTTTTTTATGAACTAAAAAATGATGAATGAGAAGAAAAAATAAGTTATGAATGAAAGAGAAAATATGTGGAAATATTAGATATGAATTCATATTCTACAATAATAATTGTATAACGGGGTTTTACATAGAAAACAAACCTAGAATGAGAACGATCATGAAGATAGCAAAAAGGATAGCCTTACTCATCTTTAGTAAATACAATCAAAATAAAATGTGATGAATGTAATGGCAATGTACAAGTAAATATATATATATATATGTATTAGTTTGATGTATTTATATGTAATTTACTATCAAGAACTATATAAGATTAAAAGTAGAAACAAATCTACTACTAATTAAGTAGATGCCATAAACTCGAAAAAGGTCAAAGAAACAAACACAAATCGATATCTAAATTAATTAAATTTGAAAACAAATAAAAAGTTGTGAGGAGATTATCGAAAATTATCATTGGAACATTAATGTACGAATTAAGCATAAATGCATAATTATACTTTACCAACAGTAACGCATGTTCTTATTTGTGAGGAGATTTATAATAATTAATTAAAGCATAATTATCATTAATTAAAAAAAAAAAGAGGAATATTTATCCGATCAAAAACACGTTAATGGAGACATTCTCTCGTCGTTTTCATTAGCTTCAGAAACTGGTCCTCAAAAACCTAGAATCATCCACACACAAAGTCGGCAGATTTCCTGCGAATTCAAACCCGACCCATCACGAATCAGACGATTCCGGATCAACCCGATTACCCAAGGTCCAATCTTCTTCGTTAGATTCTGAGGTTTTTCTGTTCGATGAATCCACCGATCTCTGTACCAGCTTCTTCTTCTCCGACGATGGACGTTTCGCCGCTTCTAAGCCGGAGCAGGCGTAACCTTCCTCGTTCATCTCAGCCGCTTCGAGGAGCAGCGGCGAGGCTTCTCCGTCGCGCTAGCAACCGTCGGATGATGCTCCGTGAACCTTCCGTTCGAGTCCGTGAGGTGGCGGCTGAGCAGCTTGAGGAGAGACAGAGTGAATGGGCTTACTCGAAACCGATTATAGTTCTCGATATACTATGGAATTTCGTCTTTGTGATTGTGTCGATTGCGATTCTAGGGTTTAGTTCTGAAGAAAAACCTGATGTTCCTCTTAGGTTGTGGATAATTGGGTATAATTTCCAGTGTTTGTTTCACGTTGGATGTGTAATCGCTGAGTATAGACGACGCAGAGAAGCTAATTCTCCTCTTAGTGAAGAAGATTCATCGAATCATGGATCTCTTAGTGGAAGTGAAGACGAATCTGATGGTGGTTATGGCATCGACGAAGCTGATGATGATCATCGAACTAGGTCAAATTCTCTATTTGATTGATCTCTGAAATCTCAATTTCGCAGAATTGTCTTGCTTTTTTGGTTTTTGCAACAGAATCTTTAGTTTCATTGATGCTTCAGTTTTAGTGATAGACTCTTACTCAGTTAGATTTAGAAGCATTTTAGGTTGAAGGAATCTTTAGGATTTGGTATACAAATGTAGAAGTGAATTTACTGTTTTTTCATTGATTTATGCTCTTGTTTTTCGCTATTCCAGTTTCGCCAAGCACCTCGAATCCGCGAATACGATGTTCTCTTTTGTCTGGTGGATCATCGGGTTTTACTGGGTCACAGGTGATACCGAGGCTCTTGCTCAATCTTCGCCTCAACTCTACTGGTTTGTTTACAGTACTTGATTGTTCTTCCACTTGTGCTTTATCTTCTCAAAAGATTGTTTCTTTGATCAAATCTTTGTTTATTGTATATTTGCAGGCTTTGTGTTGCATTCCTTGCCTTTGATGTTATATTCGTTGTCATTTGCGTTGCGGTTGCTAGTCTAATCGGTATTGCTGTTTGTTGCTGCTTACCTTGCATCATCGCGATCTTGTACGCGCTAGCAGATCAGGTAAAGAAACACTAGAGAATGAAAGACAAAATTGAACCCCATGTTTCTTGATGCCTCCTCGTAACCAATTTTAAAACTCTGTTTCTGGTTTCAAATGTTTTAATTGTTATTCAGGAAGGTGCGCCGGATGAGGAAATAGAAAGGCTTTCAAAATTCAAGTTTCTCACGGCAAAGAATTCTGAGAAAGTGAATGGCGAAATCCGGGAAACTCAAGGAGGGATAATGACTGAAGTAGGCGTTGATTCTCAAACAGAACGCGTGATATCTAGCGAAGATGCTGTAAGTAACCAAAACCAAACACTGTTTTTCCATCGAGTTTTGGATAAAGTCACTGAAATGATCTGTCAAAATCGAATAAAACCGTTGCAGGAATGCAGCATATGTCTATGTGCATATGAAGACGGAGTAGAACTAAGGGAACTTCCTTGTGGACACCTTTTCCACAGTTTATGCGTAGACAAATGGCTAAGGATCAATGCGACTTGCCCTCTCTGCAAATTCAATATCCTCAAGAATGGTGAAAATAGCGGCAGTGAACAAGTGTGAGAGGAGGAAGAAGATTCCTTGCTCAATGTATGTGAATGTGATGGTGATGAGCTCATCATCATCATCATCATCATCATCATCATCATCATCATCATCATCATCATCATCATCATCATCATCATCATCATCATCATCAACGCCAATCATTACCTTTAACCTCGTTTTATTCTTTGACCACTATAGAGGAAAGAAGAAGAAAGAAGACCTTGATATTTTTGTTTTGAGACGAAGCTGCAATTCTTGTTTTCTTTATATATAAGATTTTGTAAATGCAATAAGTATATATATATTAAGGTGTGATGTGAACCGTTTCGAGTATTAAAATCAACGGATAAATTAGAGAGAAATTTGGAAAATTGCCCCATATTGAACATGTCTTTGTCTTAATACACTTAAAAGTGTTTAGTTTTGTCCCATTAAACTTTAATTATGTTGAAACTCGTTTTTATCCTTTAATTATGTTAAAAAAAATTTGATGTTTAATTTTTCAATTTATTTAAAAATAACAATAGAACAAAATTATTAAAGATCAGAAAATAAATATTGTAAGGGTTTTTACAATTTTGTAGACTGAAAAAACTGAACTTTGTCGTCTCCGCCTCCATCTTCATCTTTCCCTCTGTCTCCTCCGCCGTTTCCGATCACAGTCGCGACTCCTCTTCACCGGCTGCCGGACCATGCCGTAGACGAGTCGGGTAACGACTCGCCTCTATCTTCTTCTTTTCCTCTGTCTCCTCCGCCGAATCCGAACACCACCGTCATCTACTCCTCACCTGCTACCGGACCGAGCCGTCGACGATTCCGGTAAGATACTTCCTCTTCGTATTTGCTCTCCTCAAATATTCGCTTAGATTGTGTGTTGCGTATGGTTTTATTTGATTCAATTTTATATCTCTCTGTCTACTTCTTTGAGAAAATCTAGAAGAAGATAAAGCTACAAAAAATCGAGAAGAAGAGAACGCTACAAAAAAATCTCAGAATCGAGGTAAGTAATTGGTGCTTGCTTGCTTGTGATTGTACCAATGAGATCATTTTAGTTCTTTAAATTAATCTTCGTGTTTCACTTTCTGGGTTGTTTCAAAACATATGTCTTTTGTTGTTTATTTTTGTTTTTTGTGCGTTTTCTCTACTCTTGTTAGTGTACTGAGAAAGAGACAGATAAAGAAAGTGAAAGAGCTTATTAGTGGGTAGTAGTCAAAATCTTCACTTTTTCTATTATTTTGCATATTACAATTCATAGATTTTACACTTGAAACCGTCTCTTATGCATTTAGAACAAGCAAATTTGTTGTGATGATTTTATCACTTTCACCTAATAATCTTTAGAGAAGATTTGACGTAACTTGTGTACAATTTGGAGAAAAGTAATGGCACAAGGTGAGTTCGAACTCATGTCCACAAGGTTAATAGAATTGCATATAACCAATTACGATGGGGATCATTCAATGTTCTTTATGCAAAGTATATTAGTTAACGAGTACCATTTATTTGTTGTTCTCTCGGGAAAAAAAAAAATACATACTTATGTCATAACGTTCATTCGAACTCATGTACAAGGGGATAATACCATTGCGTATAACCAATTAAGCTGGAGATATTCAGTGTTCATTTTGCGATTAGTGGTATATTATTAGGAGAAATTTTAAGGCCGAAGATCGTGTTGTCCTTTTTCTTTATCTACACGATCGTCATTTGTGTTGGACAAACCCTAAGTATCTTAAATTCCCCCAAATTAAACGATTCTTGGGTCTATTCATCTCAATTTTTTGCCATCCATCCAATTCTGCCACTTATTAACTCGATTTGCAAAGGTATGTAACTCAATTTCTGAAGGTTCATGATTGGTAGTACGCAATTTTCGGATTGCTCTGTTGTTGTGAAATATGTTGATTGTTGCGCAGATATGAGTAACATATCATCAGGATCAACTCGTAGCAGTTACGTTAGGGGCATTCCAAGTCGATGTACTTGTGGCAAGCCCACTACAATTCTCAAATCAACAACGGAGAAGAATCCGAGACGTAAGTTTTACCGCTGCAGAGCCTTGACTGATAGAGCTTTTGGTCGTGTTTTCAAGTGGGCAAAGGAGTCTCAGTTGGAAGAGTTTGATGTTCTATTGGAAAAACAAGAATCAATTGTTGACGACATTGAAAAAAATCGTAAGGTGTGAGAAGCATATGATGGATACATTAGAGAAGCTTCTCGAGAAGACAAAGAAGCTAGATTGTGAAGTAAAGATGTTGAAGGCAACACTTAAGAAAATTGTGATTTGTGTTGCGATAATAACATGTTTGTATATTTCATGTCGTCTATTGCAGGAGTCTGTGTTTTGTTAAAGGTTTCTTGGCTACAATCTAATTACTATCTTTTCTATTAGTACATTGGGTTTCCTATCATTTCCATCGATGCACTCGAACTAAGCACAAAAGTGCATACTTATCAAACTTAATCTCAAATATCAGAATCACATACTTATCAAACTTAAAACAGAAAACACAAGAAGAAATCATAGTGATGTAAAAACCAAAGCTTGCAGAAAACTTAAACATAAATAAGAAGTTTGTAAAACATAAATTAAACAGTCTCTATATTGCCATATCACATGTTGCTCTGTTGTGACCGGTAATATGACAACGGCTGCACTTGTGCTTCTTAGACCCTTTCGATCCTTTGGACGATTGTATCTTATCTTCGGCAGATTCGTATCTTCGTTTCTTACGCCTTCCCGCAGCTCTTCGTGTTTCCGGTGGTAATACTTGGACGAGTTCAACTACCGGTGGGACACGCCATGCATCCTCAGGAACAGATACAAGATTGATGCATTCCTCATAAGCGGCTCTCCATGCGACAGTCGTATATTTATGGTCGGTGAGTGAATGTGGCTCTCTTCCAACAGATAATCCTGCTTTTATGGCATGTCTGCACAAATTTTTTATCAAGCCATACTTTCCACATGAACACGTTCTCGCCTGCAAATCAACAATACAGTCGTAGGAGTCGCCTTTAACAATAAATCGGTAGTCATTAATCTGGTAAACCATGAATGTTTTACCCTTTTCAATCCTTCTGTCAATCTTTTTCTCAACTGCAATGGTTAAAGGGTGCTTATGATTTGAGCTTAAGTTTCTACGCTTATGAAACCATCGGGTTAACATTTCTCTAATGCTATCCAACAAAGGAATTACTGGATACTCTCTAGATGATCGTAATGCAACATTGATCGACTCAGCAGGGTTTGTGGTTCCAATGTCATACCTGAATCCTGGAAATAGACAACGAGCCCATTTTCTCACGTCAGCATCGATTAGATATTTGCCAATGCATGGACTAATATTGCAAATCTCAGTGAACTTCTTCTCAAAATTAGGTGGTCTATATACTTTAGAAGCCTCTGCAACCAAAGCCACCACACGTTTTCCATGAAAAGATGTCACCACATTATTCAACAAATGGTGAATGCAAATTCTATGTCTAGCTTGCGGATAAACTTTCTCTACTGCTTTCACAATTGAAGAATGTATATCTGACACAAAAGCCAAACCATGCTCGTCCGCAATAACAACGTTTACCTGCCTCAAAAACCACTCCCATGATCGATCGTTCTCTGAATCAACAACCCCGAATGCAATTGGATACAAGTTAGAGTTACCATCCAAAGCAGTAGCAACTAGTAAAACTCTCTTGAATTTATTCTTCAAAAACGTACCATCAACAATAACAACAACTCTCCGAATGGATTTGTAGAACCCTCTTACAGATTGACCGAAAGATATAAACAAATACTTAAATCTTCCATGGAAATCTGTTTTCTAATGGTAATGCGTACCCGGGTTTGCTGCTTTGAGCATGTACAAGTATTTTGGAATTTTACCATAACTTTTCTCCGGTATACCTCTAATGGCGTTAAATGCATACTCACGTGCATCCCATGCTAAAGAGTATTTCAACTCGATTCCATGTTCAGTACGCATAATCTGGATCACATCATGCGGTTTGGTCCTTCTTTCACACCCTCGTACTTATGCATAATCAACATGCCGATTGTTTTTGCTGAAGTTGTCCTTCCACCTTTTGTTTTGCTTGAAGGAGCACATGTATGTTTCGAAACATACTTGTTGGTAATGAAATACGAAGACCCTGTCAAACACGTTGCACGAAGACTCCAATTGCATCCGTCATTTGTGCAGCGTATAGTCCATTTTGTAGTATCCGAGTTAAGAACCTTGTAGTCGAAGTTGTACTTCATTGCACAGATTTCAATTGTTGACTTCAAAGCCTTTTTGCTTTCAAAACGTTCTCCCTTCTTGACAACATTCTCTAGTGAAGGTCGAACCATCTTCTCACTCTATTGTATTGTATTTTCAGACATTAAGCCATCCTCGCTATCATCACCAACAACACCATCAATCTGAGCATCAATGAGTAAGCGTTTGCCAACATTTCGCTTAACATGAGTCGCTTCCTCGACTTTTTCGCCCAAAAAAACTTCTACTTCTTCCGATTTTGTGGGCTCTTTATTCAAATCAAAGTCAAATAAAGTTTTAAAAGTCACACACAACTGTATCGACGATTTCTTCTTTACGTACCCAACAAAATTTTTCACTTGACGATCATTGGATAAGAAAAGAGGAGGAGATCCTAAGTTGTTGATCAAATCCCCAGGTAAATAACTGCACTTGATCGCATCAGTTTGCTCGGTTCTGTAATCCTCTAAAACTATAGCTTTTAGCTCCTAAAGAGTAGTTGTAGATTCCAAGGCAAGTAACCTACCTCCTTTGCCTTCGTCAACAAGAAAGATCCATCCCTTACTAGAGCATGATATCCATTCGCCGACATAGACATGCAGCATAATCAAAAAAAAGAAAAAGAAGAAGAAGAATTCGTGAAGAAAGAAGAAGATGTCGTGAAGAAGAAGAAGAAAGGAGAAGAAGAAGAGAAGAAGTCATGATAAGAAGAAGTCGTGATATGCAATATCTTTCAAAAACCGATTAAGGAAAATAGAATATACACATCATTTAAGATCCTAGATTTAAAAAATTTGAAAACTAACTTGGCAGAAAATATATTCTACTTTCGGTAGATATAGACAAAATGGTAGAATCTACGTTCTGGATATGGTAGATAATCGATAGAGCGGTAGAATGTGTATTCTAGATACGGTAGATGATATTGCAAACGGTGGAAGAAATATTTTGCGTAGATGTAGATGACAGACCATTCAGTAGAACATATTTCTACAGCCCGGTAGACACTAATTATATTGACAGAACCGATAATCTACGGGTTCGTAGAGCTACTAGCCGTAGAACATACATTCTGGAAGGCGTAGAAGGAAATTATAAAATTATTTTTTAGCTTTTTTGTGAACTTTAAAAATATTTGAATACATAAAAATGCATACCTTTTACGTTTTTGTAATTATAGTATTTTTAGAAATTTTAAAAACCATTTATTTCAATGTATTTTTGTTTTTTTAAGGGTAATGTAGGTAAAAAATGGCAAAATATGAGAAAGTTATATTGGGACAAAGTCATGTTCATTGTGGGACGATTTTCCAACCGGATCTAATTAATAAATGGTAGTCAAATTCAATAGGAACAATTACAGTCATACACACTTTAGTGTCAACAGTTTACAAGTTGAGACACTTGTTGCTACAAAGGCACTTATTCAACATACAATTACTTTTATACCCTAGATTAGATATTCAGTTCTGATTTTTCATTAAAAAAAAAGAAAAAAATATATTCTTCGTTCTCTCTCTTCGGCGTCGCGCCATCTCTCTCTCTCTCTCTCTTCCTTTTAAAATTCTTCTTTCCGTTGTTGTGAAGAATTGAAAACAATAACAAACGAAGTAACGTTCTAAATAGAGGAAAGAATCCATTAGTTTCTAGAAACATTCATCCTCAGCTCTCTTGACTAATTGGATTCTAAATTTTTGAATTCTGGGTTTTTGTGTTTGATTGCTCTCTCTCTCTCTCTCTCTCTCTCTCTCTCTCTCTCTCTCTCTCTCTCTCATAATTGGATTCTAAGTTTTGAAATTTTGGGTTTTTGTGTTTGATTGCTCTCTCCTCTCTCTCTCTCTCGAATAATCGGATTTTAAGTTTTGAAATTTTGGGTTTTGTGTTTGATTTCTCTTTGAATACGAGTGTATGGTTTCCTAATTGGTTTTGTTGTTTATGTGTTTGGTTTCTGTGACTTGCTTCAACGAGATTAGGTTTGGGTATAGCTCGTAATTCTTTGATTGTGTGGACTACATTTTGTGGACAGTTTGTAGTGGATACCATCTCCTGGATTGCAAGGATCAGTTTTGGGTTTGTTTGAGTTTGTAATTACACCCAAAAGCCACTTACTAAGTTCTTGAGCATTTTTTTTTTACACTCAGAATCGTTATTTTGCATTTTTGTAGGAACAAAGGAGTTTGAAAGGAGGTGTTTGATAAAGTCCATGATATGCTCAAATTTCCCTGAGCTACTCTTTCAAATTAAGAGATCGTCGTAGTACTTAGGGGTCGAATCCACAGAATCGGTTCACACAAAAGACTAATGAGTTCAAATTATGCTAAGTAGATATTATGAATGAAGTAAAATAACAAGGTAAAGCAAGCAGATTATGATTCAAGTTCTAGCAATCAATAAGACAAAGGAGTTAGGCTATGGGTAATTCTCAGGAATGAATCGAAATCAAGGATAAAAGATTGTCAGGATTTGATTAAGCACAGTTCTAGAACTCAAACACAAGTGTAAAACCAATGAACTTTCGTTGCAGAGATTATCTATGACTAAATCCCTAAAAGTCTGTGAAGGCTAGAAATCTTTCCCAAAAGCTCTCCAAATCCAATCTCTCCAAGTCTCAATAAAAAAACAAGATCTCCCCATGAAAACCTAAAAGAAAACTATATATAATGTATCAAAAACGGACTGGGCTTTTCGGGCAAAAGAGGAAATTCTTCAAAAACTCCTCCTTCGCAGATACATGAGCGTCGATCGACACACATGAGCTGTGTCGATCGACACAACTTCATAGCTCGACTTCTCTTCGCGTCAGACATCTGTGTGTCGATCGACACACATAGCTTGTGTCGATCGACGCAAACTCCAAGTTTCAACTCCAACTTGATCACTTCGGGTCCTCTTTCCTTCATGCTCCAAAATACTCCAAAAGCTCCCATTAAGCTCTAATCGTTCATCAACCTACAAAGACTCTAAAACAATAGGAAAATACCAAAAATACTCTATAGAAAGGACTTATATTATGGTCAAAAACGGGTAAAAATCATGATATATCAGTCTAGCTAGAGCTAAATCAGTTTGGTATTGTGATTTACAATGCTAATGTTAAGCAGCTCGTTGATGTGCCTCGACATGAGTAGTTCTCTTACTTGGGTTAAAAAACTCAATGGAAGCAACAAACAAAGCCAAGGCAGCAGAGATTGGTGTCGAGTCTAAGATCATATCTACTAAGAGACTAGGAGAAGGAACCAAAGAAGAGATCAAGGTGAAGACTATTCAAGTGTTTAAGAATCAAAAAGAGGCAAAAAGAAACATAAGCTATTTTTTACGAGAAACAGAAGCAAGCGGAGGCGATGAGAGCTGCAGCTGATGTCGCATTCTATTCGAAACAGAACGATGCGGAGGAACTTATGGCTAATACAGAGGGATTTGTAACCTAAGATCAGTGGTTCGGATCAAGGGATGAACGGTGGTGGTAATGGTAATGTTATGAAAAATGTTTCACATGAATCTCATATGTTCTAGTTGATTCCAAATTGTGTATCCACATGAACAATGAAAAATGGTATAAATGTTTCAATGTAATGTCTATTGCTCTATTCACATATACATATCACTCTTAGTTATTCTCTTGATCGTATCCACGATAATATGACACTCTAACGTGTCCCACTAGGCAATCGCACTCAATGTCAGTTTGTATATAACTTTTTGCTCAATGCTTAGTGGTCACAAAATGATTCATGATCAGAAGCTGAAATGTAAGAACTCATATATCAAAGAACACCAAACCACATGTTCATCTATCGTCAGTTAATTTGATTACAACTTCCAAGTCTTCTTTGACAAACCCTACAATTTTGAAGTTCATCCATTGTTTTCGTATGGATAAAATAACTACACAAAACGTGTCCAAAATTTTATATCCACAAAAACTAGTCCACGCATAACCCACCATTGCAATTCCTTCTTCTTCTTCTTTACCGATAACCCGACAACCGACTCTCAAAGCCTTCTTCTTTGTCTTCTCTGTATTCTCCTCCTTATCTCCACTCATCTGAAACTCTACAAAATTGTTAATCAGTTCTACAAATCGAACAACTCAACAATTCGATTCAGAGAATTAAGAAATCAAATCAATTAAGAAATCAAATCCGATGAGAGCGTTTCCGGTGAGGAATCCCGGAGACGAAGGAACGGCGTGAGGACACGGAGAAGCGAATTGGCTCCAGTCCACAGTAGAAGAGTCGTGGCACTGCTTCTTCCATGGAGAGAGAGATTTGAGTTGATTGTGGTTGATGAAGAAGTATCGGCTCTATCTAAAAAAAAATGCACAAGATGAGAAGGAGAGAGAGAGGGATAAAATCTCAACCACAAAATTGAAAATCAACCAATGGTCCAAATTAGTTTTGTCTTTTTTGTTATTAAACCAACACGAGAATCAAATTGAAAGTATTTTTGTCTATTTATGTGTCCAAAACAGTATAAAGTGTCCCTATAAAATAAAGTGTCTCTGTAAAACTAAAAATTTAAGAAAGTGTCCCTGAATGTAATCAACCCAATTCAATAACCAAATCGACCAAATTATATTTTGCCGTGTGTGTGAGGTCACTGTGGTGAGGTGGAGAAGAGGAAGAGATCATTCTGATTACGTTATTGATAAAATTATTTAAATTTTTATAATGCGGTTTATATTGTGATCGTAATTAAGGAGAGAGAGCGTGTGGATTTGGTTTAGAGGCCGCAATTTTTGAAAGTGGACCAAACTAGTGACTCGGCCCAAGCGGCGCACACAAACGTTTACCAAAAATGGTTGAAAAAGAAAAAACGTTATTTGATTTCGTCAAAAAGTGAGGAAAGTTTAGTTAATAAATCATAGCTACTCCACGTGCCGAGAATCGAACTTGACACTTCGCAATTGCGGAAATCTTCTCTCTTTCCTTTTTTGAGTTTTTTTTTTTCTTTTGGAAAATTGACTAAAATAATTATTTTTGTTATTTTTATTTTCTCTGCATAATGTTATTTTTGTTAAATTACTAAAAAAAAAAAATTGGTCATTGTTTCAATTTTTTTTTCTAATCTAACCGAAATCTATTTTTTTTTTCAAAAAAAAAACACAAATATCTTAAGAATCATTTACAAAAATAACCAAAAAATAAATAAAACATAATATCTAACCAAAACACCTAAATCTAATGGCTATAGTTTTGATAAGGGTGTTTTGGTTAGATAATAGGTTATGTTTTTTTTTTTTTTACTATAATTGCCAATTTCTCATATCTTAATAATAGGGTTTATTGCAATTGCATGAATAACTAAAAAGAAAAAGTTAATTAAAAAGTAAGTAAAATGAGGGTATGTGGCAAAATCATAGCCATTGGATATTGTGTTTTTGGTTAGATTTTAGATTATAATTTTTTTTTTTGTTATTTTTGCCAATTTCCTTTAATAATATTAGCCACCTCCTTCCAAAAAAAATGTTCATCGATTTCCAGATCACTACATATTTATCTTTATCCGTTAAAATGTTTAAGAAAATAGATCTCCTAAACAAGGATAGTATATAGATTTCTACCAAAAAAGAGGATTCATGTTATTAACACTAAAATCGACTGTTCCATTGCTTATTTTCTTCGTCAAAATGTAAAAATTTGATGACAAAGTCCTCAAACGAAAGATGTTTAAAACGAAAGGTGTCCACGCACTGAGGAATATCATGTAGAAACATGATGTAAATGTTTTAGATAGCATTTTGCAATGCCTCAAATTCGAAGTTCATGTGTGAAGTAAAAACATGATTAACGCAAAATACAACGTTTATCCAACGAATTAATTCGATTAGTCTTTCCATTTCATCAATCATATGAAGAAGATGAACATGATATATACTCGAAAAATTAATTTGGAAAACGGAGTTTCAAAGTTCTAATCTTCTCTATTAAACCATCTAATTCACCCAACTTGCATTCGGTATGATCAATACGCCGACATATATTACCATATACGTAACAAATTTTCTCTCATTCTACAAAATAACACACATTTTGGCAAAGTGTAGCGAGATGAAACACCGCATAATATACATTTTAATTCGTATGGATTAATGGGCAGAACTCTTTCTCCTCATTTTCGATTGTTTTATCTTCGATCCAAAAAGGAAAGATCTCTCTTCTTCTTTTTAAATCTTGAGGAACTTTTAGCTTACAATAGTTTCCAAAAATGATTTCAATGTTTTGTCTTTATTATTTGAAATAGAAAAGGTATATCTAATTTTATTTAAAATTGTCATTTATCTATACACTAGATTAATAATCTATAACACTTGCATGGAAATGGTGAAACATTCTAAAAAGCTTAAAAAAATTATAAAATATTTTACCACTAGTTATACTCGATCAAGAGTTTTTTCTTTTTTTAATTATTATTCAAATTTTAAATTATATATCCGCCGCAAAACCACTGAACAAGTAGCAAGTGACATTGCAGTAAGTTGCAATGATGAAATACAAAACAAATACTATTTTATTGCAAGAGTTATTATTTTATTTCTATCTTCAAACATCACGCACGACGAACATTATTAACATATAGAACAAGTAGATAATCATCCAACAAATTTGACTTCCAATTTTGAAAACCAATTTTTGAGTATTACAAAACAAAAATCAATTACACATCTTTGTTCCTCAATTCCAAATTCGGAAAATCCTTGGACCGACCAGTCACAAAGAATCATATGTGCAACCAAAACACTAACCCAAAAAAAGACCAAAATTTCAAGATTGTCGTTGAATCACACAATAAACCGGAACTCCTGTAACAATCCGACCACCATACCCATCAATCGACGGCGACTCTGTTCTCACTTGCGAAGAACACGCACCGTAATCTTTAATCGCCTCCGTTGAACCGGGTTTAACCATAATCGAAACGTTAACGATTCCACACTTGTCTCCATACTCATCTCTTAATCTATAGCTCAAGATATTCAAATGACCTTCCGGTGAATATCTACCCATGAAATCCGTCGCCGGGATTTTAGCTTCTCCGATTTTCTTATTACGCCCAGAACCTGTTCGATAAAATACCTCAATGAAGATAAACTGTTTACCACTATTACTACAACTATCGATCGTTATCTCCGATTTGTGGTTCCATGTTGGGTTGCTTTCTCCAGATTCGTCGAGATTAGAAATTCGAGATTTATCACCGATCTTTACGACGGCGAAAGTCTTTCTCTTTATAAGTCTCCGGTTTACCTTGAGACCTTCTGCAGATCTTATGTCAATCTCCAGTGTCTTTGTCATTGTTGTAAACAGAGGATGATGATGATAATCGAAATATATCATGGGTTTTTTTTATATGTTAGTGTATGTGTTGGTCTAATCATTATTGCGAAGAGGGAACAATGGTATTATATAGAGAGAGAAAGATAAAGGAGAGAGAGAAAGAGCAAAGATCATTAAATTTAAACGAAGGTGACTGGGAAGATGTGGAAGAAGACACGGCGATTCTTCTTCCTTTTTTCCCGCCAGCGCATTATAGGGATAAAAAAAGATGTCGACAAAAAAAAAAAAGGAAAAAAAAAGCAAAGAAAACTTATAAATTTGTATATATTTTTTTCAAAATAATTATATTAAATGACATGTGACAAAATTGTAACTTACAAGATTTTTTTATACGTGCTAAAAATAATTTAAATTTTGAAATGTGAAAAAAATATATCTAGAGATTTCCGTTTTCAAACAACATTTCTTTAATTTTGGTTTTTTTCCCCCAAATTTCGTAGATATATATATTTTCTATATGTAAATATACAAAAATTATCAGAAAGGCACAACAAAAATAATTATTAAAGATAATTATTCTCAGTGTTTTAGTTTAGTTTAAATTCGATTTTATATAAAAACAAATTATTTTTGTGTCTAATGACTTGATGATAGTCTTTTGGTAAATCAATTTCATGTTGAGTTCTTTAGCCTCAATAAATAACATAGATAATTCATTTATATATATACTTCTTTAATTTTAAAATAGTTGTCATTTTAGGTTATTTCACATATATTAAGAAAATATATTAAAAATATATTTTATTTCTATTTAATACAATATTTTATTTGATATAAGCAGTTAATAAATTTAAAAATAAAAATAAAAATGGAAAAATTAATTATAAATATTCATTAAATGACAAATAATATGAAATAAAATCTAGAATGATAACAAATATGAAATGGAAGAAATATATTTTTTTTTGTCGGTATATATATCATAGATAACTTTATATATACAAGAAAATATTGAAAACTAATGTTTTTTTAAAAGTAACACGACGTGGCGATTCAAGCGGCGTGAAAACCGCGGCGGGATCGTTCTCTGTCAATTACCACGCGTTCAAACAGCTATGAAACAAACAAGGGCAAGTCTTGTATACGACCTCACTCGAGTGAGTAACAAAGGAAAGTTACTCGTATATTTCTTCCTTAATTTCATAATATAAATTAATATTTCTTTTATAACTAATGTGCTCGCAATTTCAATGAAAATGACTCTTTTTTCTCACACTCTAGCTCTAGATTTCCTGGCAACACATGTATTTTTTCGTATCAAACAAACTAAACTGTTGTGGTAACAACAAACTAACAATTGTTAGAAATTTCGCATTCTATTAAGTCCTTTCCTTATTTGATTAGATAGTCATTTTTTTGTTTTAATCGAGACCCAATCAAATTCTTCATGCAAAAGAATCTGAAAATTGTTACATTGTTACGAAATTGATCAAAGTTTGCAGAAAAACCGTGTTATATTTTCACAAATGTGTTTTAGAAAAAAATATTATGAAAATTCCATATTGATCTCAAATCTTATAAGATTTTGAAAATTTTATCTTGGTCCATAGCCTTGATATTTAATTGTTATTAACGACTTACGGGATTAAGATAATTATCATCAAAATACTCTTCTTGATATTCAAGGAAACAACTTGTGAGAAACTTTTGCGGAAATATCCTTGGCAAAACGTTAGTTGAACGGAAACTAAAATTAGCTTTTCACCAATTTGATCAAGAATTATTCAACTCATTTGAATATTTATCGTGACTTAATTTGAGTAAATGGAACTAACCTTTTAATGTTAAAATTACATAAATACGTATAGAATACTTTTGTTTTCTTGTTTTTGTGAGTAAGTACGAAAAGTTTATGGAAAGGTCGTATTGGGGGGGGGGGGGGGGGGGGGGCGGAGTCGTTGACTCGGCGTGTGGTACTGACGTACTGTACACTTGTACCGTTCCTTAATTCATGAACTTTTCAATAATTTGTAAAACTTTAATAATCAAAATAGACTGAAGTTATGTTTAGCAAAAAAAAAAAAAAAAGACTGAAGTTAGAAACCAAAAAATAGTGAAGAAATTTCAGGTTTTTTATGATTATTATTTGATCATGTTTGCACGTACGTAAGGTACAACTAATATGTCTTCACCACGTTATATATATACAAATAAATTCGTAGACGATGAATTAGTAGTGGAGAACAAATAGATAGTTGGTATTATATGGTCGATGACTCGATATGTACGTACAGCTAGTGCCAAAGCAGTTTAATATTGGTGATAAATAAATACAAGCAGCTTAATTATATTTGTAGTAAAATGATGCTTGAAGTAGCATCTTTATAACATAGAATTCGTCCATTTATGTAATATCTAAAGTTCTTAACCAATTTCATGGTGATTGGTCCATTTGTTGACAGTTCACCAAATAGGTATAGTTTCAGATTTAAGGTTTTTTTTTTTGGGAGTTCAATCATAGTTAAGGATTATATATATTATATACAATTTAAAAAGCAATACTGCTATAGGATTAAAAGGTTTTAGGCGCTACTTTAAATGATAAAAGAAGATTGTTTCAAAATGTTTATGATGCTATTTTCCGAATAAGATTATTCGGAATTGGTTATCTTGAAAAATGACTTGTTTTTTCTTAGAATTTGGATGAATTTGAATTGACTAGAGATCTTTCTATGTGCTTAATCGTCCAACGATGTAATTGTGTTTGTGCGAAATGTCTTACTAAAGAGGCACGGTCACAATTTTTTTTCTTCTTCCGATTGTTTACTCTTAAGCCTTTATTGAATGAAGTTTTTGATGTTATATAAGAAAGAAAAAAGGTTACTATGAATTTTATCTTGTGATCATTGGGTTAACAGAAAAAAACTAAAGTTGTTTTAATATCAATTTATCACTGTAAAATAAATTGTGAAAAAATATAGTGACAGTGGACATATCAGAATATATACCATTTATGACAAAAACAAAACAAATATATAAAAAAAAACATAACTTGAGTCTCTTGTGTAGTTGTTTATTATTGGAAATTTCATCTTCTTTTGGTTCATATATTGGACATATTACTCTCTTTTTTTTATGTCGAAAGGACATATTACTTAGATATATATAGAATAACCTGTAACTAATTTCCATGGAAATTATTTGTTTTTGTTTTCTGGTCGCATTGTATATATTTTCCAAATATAGTATAAATATATGAAAATACGTTGCAAATAGTCTTCTCATTACATGAAAAGCTAAATTTTTTAATGGCCATTCGATTTGGATCAGGCAGAACAACTTAACTTCCCACAACATTCGAGAGCCACACACTGATCATGAATCATATATATGTGTGTATATAAATATGCTAAAATATATTATAATATATATGTAAGATCGATCGTTACTAAAATTTGTATATGAAACCAATTTGTGTTTCTAAATAAACTCGTAGGTGCATGTGTATAAATTCGCAAATAAATAATAATAAAATAGTTTGTATATCAACTTTGAGATAGATCTGCCATATTATTCCAAGACAACATATCTTGTTGTTATTTTATAAGTTTGATCTGTATAGTGGTGAATGATCATATTGTTATAATCAAAGTTACGTTGCTTTGCATGCAACATACTATAAGACGTCACAATACAAAATTTGTGGAGAAAAACCCCATCCGTTAAATCAATTTTATTATAGTGGTGATCTATCAACTTTAATACTTGCGTGTAAAAAATCTTTTTGACACTGAAACCATTTTAATTACTTCTTTGGAAAACCATGACGTAATCATTACGATCACATGCAGTTAGCTTTGCAAATCTGTATATATACTTAGGCCAATTACAAAAAGAAAAATTTCAAAAAATTGTCATTTTTCAAGTGTCAATTTATAAAAATGCCATATTTTTGAAATTTTTATAAAAATACCATTTTTTCAAAATTATTCTTTTTTTATATCATTTATGTTTGGGTTAATTATGTTCTATTAGGGTTTAGTTATGAGGGTTTAGGGGGTTTTAAGGGTCAACACATTTTTTAGGGTTTAGAATTTTAAGATATAGGCTTTATAAATCTATAATTAGTGGCATTTTTACAAATAGATATCCCTAAGTGGCATATTTGCAACTGTGCACACAAAAAGTGGTATTTTTGTAATTGTCCCTTACAAAAATATCATTTTTTGTGTACACATTTGCAAGAATATCACTTAGGAGTATTCATTTGCAAAAATACCACTAATTATAGATTTATAAAATCTATATCTTAAACTCTAAAAAATATTTTGACTCCTAAAACCCCCTAAAACCTCATAACTAAATCCTAATAGAACATAATTAACCAAAACATAAATAATATAAAGAAAAAATAATTTTGAAAGATATTTTTGTGAAAATTACAAAAATGTGGTATTTTTAAAAATTTCTATATATATTTTGTCTTTTGCAATGTGTTTATTAATCTTTGCTATACAATTTGCTAGAGTAGTGAGTTCGTTGACTCCATATATATGAACTGAAGTCACCCTATCGAAGCCCAAAGCCACTATCAAGTGTGTCTGACAACGAATTTGTTTTTACATATACGACAGATGAAAATGATAAGATATGGTTTGCGGATTTTGGAACCAAGTCCAAATCTTATAAATAAAAAAATCATTTGTTGTGGAACTAAAGATGGGTTTAATACTGTTTTTACATATATAAGTTATTCGATTGGGTTAAATCCTAACAAAAGCCTCGCTAGATTTCTTTATTGTGCTATAGATGTTTGCCACTTGCGTCTAATTAAGTTGGTTTGTAGCATCTCGTGAGCTGAAATTGGATAGTATTCAGTTTTCTATTATTACACACTATTAAATTGTCCTTTTGACATGATTTATATAAGCTGAAAACTATTTTAAATATATAGTTAATAGGACATGAATGTTATTTCATTATAGTTATCATTCTTTCGCCAACATATTTTTCACGAAAAATAGTGGTCCAATTTGTCACGTAAATACAAAAGATTTATAATAGCTACAATAAGCAATACAACAATAGTTCAAAAAATATAGTATAACGGTAAAAAGATAGCAATAGAGAGATGAAAGTGTAGCTAGTTATTAATATTTTTGTAATTAGTAACTATTAAATCGGTAGATCAAAATCGTTACGGGTAAAAAAATTATATTTTAAATATATCAGGTTCTGGAAACTCTCTTGTCTTAATGGTTTAATCAAGAGTTCATTAATATTTATACATCACGAGATCTAGGGTTTAAATCCCAAGATAATTTCAGCGTGGAGCAAAATATAATCGTTTGGCATTGATCAAGGCGGAAAACTTGTTTGTTGTAAAATCGTCGATGTAACAGTTCTCAAATTTTGTAATAGAATATTAATAAATTCAGGTGGTTAAAAATATATTTATCAAGCTAGTAGTTATACATTATTTAAGTTTTCCTTTTACACAACTGGATTCAAGTAAAATGTCACAATAATATTTCAAGGAAATAATATGGCATATTCCACCAGCTGATTTTCACCGGTTATAACCTACAAATCAGTTGATTTTTTTGGTTGCCATGTCACTTCACGATCTTATCATTTTTTTTAAGAAATAAAGTTAGGTAATGAATGAAGCAATTGTGAGAAGAACACTAGTGACTGACGTTGCATAGATATCCGAATTGCTATCATTTAAAGAGGTTGACCTTGTAAGTCTTTGTAAGCATATAGCAAGTCTTTGTGAGCTAAAATTTCCATGAACAATAATATATCTTGTAATTTTCTTTCGCATATCTATCGTCTAAATGCAGAGTCATGTGCGTTACACGTTACTCCTTACTTCTTGACGTCATAAATCAGACGTAATTATTAAATAAAATATGATTAAGATATTACCGACATTTACTTGTCTAGAGCTAGTAGTGTGTGTAAATCGATTGAGATTGCAATGATCCATAATTTGGAAAAAAACAATAGTTTCATTATTACTTAGTAATGAGAGTAAATTTGGACTATTCTCGAAAACATAGCTATAACAATCAATGGATCCACTCTGAAAATATAAACACCATATAACCCCAACGGAGTTGTTTTGTTGTGAAACCCACAAACTAGTGGTACTAGATAATATCTTTAACATATATATATTAACATTCAGCATTTTTTAATTAATCCAGCAATAGAAAAAAACTATTATTGATTGGTGAGAAAAGTTTTGTCCAAAAAAAAAAACAAAAAGAAGATTGGTGAGAAAAGAAAAGACTTTTTAATTAATCTAGAAATAGAAAGTTAAGCCTAAACTGCATACTCATAAGTCATAATCCACGATTTCATCAGAAATACGTAAGCAAACAGCTTAACCACATATCTACTTAGCTTAATTAATCACAAACGAATGACAATAAGCGCATATGCAACAACAAGCAGATCTAATCACATCAATGACGAGTTTGTGAAACACAAAAACACTTAACTAAGCCAATTAATGACAAGTTCAAAGAATTTATCATACGAAAAGATTCAAAAGAATGCTACTTACCCTTTGGGCTTTGATAAACTCTTTGGGCTTTGATTAACTCGAAGTCTTGGTGATTGACATATCCAAGCTTCCACAATTTTGTAATTAAGATGAAAGATTATTAGATTACTGGGCCACTAATGGGCTTACAAACAAAGTCGAGTGTTCTATTATTGGGTCAAATAATATGAATTATTATTAACACATATATAATTAATATATATATATATATGTATACAAAGTTAGATATTATTAATAATTATTATGAGTATAAATCTTTATAAAAAATTTCGAACACTTAATATTATTAATATGCCAAAGAATAGAATTTTGGTAGACTTATTTTGTATGTAGTAGACTTATTGTGTATGTAGTAAACTTATTTTGTATGTGGTATGTAGTAGACTTATTTTGTATATAGTAGACTTATTGTGTATGTATTAAACTTATTTTGTATGTGGTATGTAGTAGACTTATTTTGTATGTGGTAGACTTATTTTGTATGTAGTATACTTATTTTGTATGTAGTAGACTTATTGTGTATGTAGTAGACTTATTTTGTATGTGGTATGTAGTAAAATTATTTTGTATGTGGTATGTAGTATACTTATTTTGTATGTAGTAGATTTATTTTGTATGTGATAGACTTTATTTTGTATGTAGTAGACTTATTGTGTATGTAGTAAACTTATTTTGTATGTGGTATGTAGTAAACTTATATTTTAATATGTTGTTTTTCAATTTTTTTTTTTTTTTTATCATTCATATTTGTTTCTTCATTTAAATTTATGTTTCCTCTCTATTTTTGTTTTATTGTTTATCCTCTTTCTATTTTTTTTCTTTTAATTTTTTTTTTTATAATTTGCTTATACTCTTTTAGTTATTTTTCCTAACTAATTGAGATTATTTGAATTTTTTTTTTACTATTTGGTTAGTTGTTTTGACAATTATTTTGTTCGTTTTCTATTTTTAGTTTTATTTTTTCTTAATTAATTTTAAGTTTTAACACATATCTTCATCTAATCAATATTGGACTCATGTTATGATCTGGTGAATTATAATTTTAAGTGTCAAACTCTCGTCGATAATATTTTCTTACTTGATTTTTTTTTCTCTATCTTTTTCTAGGGTTTACACTCTCTCTATTTTCTTTCTTAATTGAATTTGATAATTAGTTTAAACTATTAGGTTTTTTATCTAGACAGTGTGGACTATTAGAAAATTTTCTTTCCTCATAATTAGTTTAAACAATAAGAAATTTTTCTTATTTACTATTTAGTTAGATACTTTACAATTATTTTGTTCGTTTTCATTTATATTTTATATATCTTTATTTAATTTTAAGTGTTAACACATGTCATCATCTGATCAACCGTAAACACATGTCACGATCATGTGAGTTACAATTCTGCTTACGTATCGCGTTCTCATAATGCGCACATCTGGTTAGATTGGTTTAGTCTTTTTTTTTTTTTTTTTGTCGAAACATCTGGTTTAGTCAACCCTGCATCTCCACATGAATTTGCTCTGTATGATCATGCTCGATGTTAACAATCGAAAGAGAGAAAGTTTCTTTTTTTTCAAGCACACTCATGCAAGCCTCCGTTTTCAAGAGATCCTACTCATGTCCTTGATGGTCTGAATATACTTCCACAAGCTAGAGAATCCAATTATCAAAACAACATTGTCACGAGGCGTAAAACCGGTCACTGAATGCTCTTCCATAGATCTTATATCTACCGCATTCACTCGTGGATCGAAGGCACTGTGCTTACAGTACTAAGAGGACTAACAAGACTACATTCCTCCAACAAAAACCGCATTCATTCCAGGATCGAAAGCTTACTACTACGAGGACTAACAAGACTACAATCCTTCAAATAATTCATAGATAAAGTTGTATAATGTGACAAGACAATGAAAAGTAGTGAGATGCTTATTACATATATCTCAAGAGTCAAGACTAATCTGTTATACAGAATCTTGTGTTATTGAATAGAAGATAAAGAATCAACAAAAGATTCTCAGATCTTTTGAATGTCAAAAGCTTTTAAAGCTTGGAGACAAGAGAATGGTAAATAGTAGCATGAGCTAAGTAAGTGACTTTCATGGTTTCCTTCATCTTAAACTCAACATTCACCACCGTCAGATTTCTCCCACTCCTCACCACTGTTCCCTCAACCACCACTTCACTCTGCAAAATCAAATCTCACACCCAATTCATAACCTTTCTCTGGTTTCAAAGATCCAAAATCATCAAATTTCAAAAGAGAAATGTTATGTTTTGCTTACCAAATTAGGAGCAGCAGAGAGATAAGACATACACAATTCACCGAGAAACAAAGGTTTGTCTTCAGACACAACGGTTTTAGCACAAGCCAATGATAATCTCTCTGCAATTGATGCCACTGATCCTCCATGTAACCCATTAAAGAAATTCTACTCACACACACACACACAAAAAAACAGTAATCGAATTAAAGATCGAAACTTTACGAAACCCATTTCGATGTTGAATGAAAAACAGTAACTTTCATGGAATTAAAGATCGAAACTTTACGAAACCCATTTTGATTTTTTTGAATGAAAAACAGAGAGATGAAAGATAATGTTACGCATAAAGCTGGAGTGACGATGACGGAGCAAGAGATCCGGCCACGTTCGACGGAGAGAGCTTTGATATTGCTTTGAAGCAAGACGGAGAAAGAGTCGTGAGATGTGTAATCGTCGAGAGATGAATCTGGGTAAGTGATGGCTTTGATGAAATCTGCAACCAGTAATACGTGATTTGGATCGATTTCTTTCGATACAGTCGTCGTCTCTGAAGAAATCGGAGAAGAGGAAGAAGAAGAAGAAGAAGAAGAAGAAGAAGACATTGTTGGTTTCTGTGATTTGTGTGTTTCCAAGTTTCAAGGAGTTTTCCCCCAATTCGATTTTAACCTAAATATGAATGATTTCAAAAAATTTGATTTGTTGTATAAAAAAATCAAATTCCGAACGTGTTGAGAGCCAATTCATTATGAAATTAGAGTCGAATTAAATAAAATATGAATCGAGTTTACTTGAGAGAAGATCATATAAAATGATGTATGGGCGGGTCTAGATACATCATAACTTCTTAGTATTCAAAGAAAAAACTGAGTTGGTAGTAGATTCAAATCCGATTGACACGCATACTATTCATACGATAGATAGTTTTTGAATACAAGTGGATTATTGGACGATTACATAAGGATTAAACCTCTTAGTTATTATATAAAAAAAAACATACGATACATAGTTTTGATGTGATAATATCAAACGTTACGTACCTAAAGTTTTCCGGCAAGCATATATGCCTTGTAAGAAACATCCTTGACTTGATTTTGATCACCCCAAGCTTCTTTAAACTCATTAATAATAGAAGGAGTTAAAAGCTCTACTCCTTGTTCCTTAGCCTTCACTAGAGGCTGCCAAGATTTAAAAAAACCTAAATACCCATCAAGAGAAAGCTTGTGTGGAATATGAAGAGCTTTAGGTCTTCCTTGAGTCCCCAATCTTATGTCTTTAAATGGAAACTCTAATTTTTTATAACCATCAAACGCTAAATTCATTGTCTCCGTTCGATACGGTATTGTTGAATCCACAAGACGTTTCATGATGGAATCAACCTTTGGTGTGACCATGAGATCGTTGTAGACCCAAGCCGCGATTACACCGCCTTGTTTTCGAAGAACGCGTTTGGCTATGTGATAGAATCTTTTAAGGTCGAAGTAATGGAGAGATTGAGCAACTACAATGAGATCTATGGAGTTTTCTCCACCAAGTTTAGCCACTAGATCGTCGTCGGACATTGATGATGGAGTGTGAATGTATGTGACTTTTGGGTGTGGCTTTGCAAGGTCGATCTGTTTTTCATTTATGTCAGTTGCCACCACTTTTTGGTAGTATTTAGCCATCTATTTACACATATGCAATTTAGACCATTAGTTTATTTCGGCACATAAGATATATAAGATACATCGATATTTATAAAACATACACCGATTGCAGCCTGGCCGTTGCCGGTTCCTACATCCCAAGCCACCTTATGGTCGGTGGTTCGACCAGCCAACACTCTGTACCATTCTGTTGGATATTTCGGCCTTGCGTTCAAGTACTCTTTAGCTTGCATTTCGGTCAAAGCAGCCATTTGAGCCATTTTTCTTGTTTATATATATATATATATATATTTTTTTTTTTGGTTGCTTTTGGTTAATAGATTGCAATTTTGCTTCATAAATTTATATAGAGTCTCGGAAATTTGGGGGAAAATAATCGAATCTCATTCTCCACTCAACTTGTCCCTCTTTTGACCATATATATCCATTTGGTCTTAATTTTATTTATTCTTTAAAGATAAGGATTCTAGATAATGAAAATTGATTCTGATTTGATATTTTATATCAAAATCAAAGTAAAGAAGAATATTTTTCAAATGCATTCATAACAATGTTAATTAGAATAAGGTACTAGTTGTGGATTTAACACAAGTATCTGATTTAAAATTCAACATGTTTAATTTGTTAATCCGATTTTTCACCACGAGAAATAACAAATAAATTGACCATAAAATCGGATACGGTCATATTGTGATAGTCAAATGTCGTTATTGTGTCACCATCCGAATTTGTATGTTGTCGACAAAAAAAAAATGATTTGGTGATTGTTAAATTTTCTTTTGACGATAACTTATATATTTGATAGAATATTAACATTGCATTTTTTTTTTGGTAAACATATGTAAAGATTAAAATTCCACGATGTCTATTCTAAAATTTTCTTTTTATATAGTGGATTGAGGCATAAATGTGATGTCTATTCTTTTCTTTTCCACGATTTATATTCTAAAGTTATAGACTTATAGTAAAAAGAAAATACATATAAATTATTTCATTTTGAGATGACCTTGGAAGCCCACTTAAAAAGCAAAGCCCAAAAGCTATTTATTAACAATTCTTCTTAAGCCACTTATATTTTCAAAAACACCAAAATCATACCCAAAACTACATAACGTGAAATAATTGCCCAACGAGAAGCTCAGATTCGCCGGCGATCATCGGCACTGAAGTTTTTGATTTCACTTTTTTTGAGACGAATGCTAAATCCCAAAATACCCGAAATTAATGATCATTTGGAAGGTTACGAATTTTGTTTTAGGCCACTCATTTTATATCTTCCTTCTAGAATAGTCAAGAACATCAATTTCTGAGCTACGTGGCCTTCATTGGCTCTCACATCTCGTTGTTTGATTGGTGTATGCATTTACTTTATCGTATACGTCGAGGAAATGTTCAGTTTTTGTTTTTGTGTCTGAAACCCAAAAGAAACATAGGTTCGAAAAATGGCAGAGGAAACACCAAAGTATGTCTCAATCTTCTCTTATAGTTCTTGATTTCACATGTAAATCTTAGTAATATTTTGGTTCTTGGTTTTGTAGATTTGCCTTAGTTACTGGAGCAAACAGAGGGATTGGGTTTGAGATATGCAGACAGTTAGTGAGCAATGGTATTAGTGTTGTTTTGACCTCTAGAGATGAGAAAAGAGGACTTGAAGCTGTTGAGACACTGAAGAAAGAGACTGGAGTTTCTGATCAAAGCCTCGTCTTTCATCAGCTTGATGTGTGTGATCTTGATAGTATCACATCTCTTGCTGAGTTTGTGAAAACCCAATTTGGGAAACTCGATATCTTGGTAAGATTCTTTGATCCTTGTTTGAGAAGAACTTGTGACTAGAAAGCTAGTGCCTTTAGTGATTAACAGTTTTAGTAATGTTTAATAGAGCCGGTTAGGGTGGTCTAGTTCCTGAACTGTACCGTTTTCGAGTGATTCTCAATTCGAGTAATGTCTTGTGATTGCTTTGCAGATCAATAATGCAGGGGTTGGTGGTATAATCACTGATGCTGATGCTTTAAGAGCTGGGCCAGGGAAAGTAAGTATCTTTGTGCTTAGTTTAAAATCGACTGATAAATCTTTGTCGCTGACGGTTTCTTGTTATTTGCGACATGGCAGGAAGGTTACAAGTGGGACGAAATCATCACAGAGACTTATGAGCTAGCTGAAGAATGCATCAAGATTAACTATTATGGACCAAAGAGGATGTGTGAGGCATTTATTCCCCTTTTGCAATTATCTGATTCTCCGAGAATCGTCAATGTATCATCCTCCATGGGTCAACTAGAGGTAATAAGACATCGATTAACGACAATGCTTGAGATGTTTGGCAGAGAAATTCTAGCTTTTACAATACAAATTGTTTAAATGTTTTGCCAGAATTTACTAAACGAATGGGGTAAAGGAATCCTGAGCGACGCAGAGAAGCTCACAGAGGAAAGAATCGAAGAAGTGATCAACCAACTTCTTAAAGATTTCAAAGAAGGTACGACTAAAAAATGGGCTAAGTTTATGTCCGCTTACGTGGTTTCGAAGGCTTGTTTGAATGGTTACACGAGGATTCTGGCGAAGAAACATCCCGAGTTTCGCGTAAACTCGGTTTGTCCTGGATTTGTGAAGACGGATATGAATTTCAATACTGGAGTTTTGCCTGTGGAAGAAGGAGCATCAAGTCCTGTGAGGTTGGCTTTACTTCCACATCAAGAAACTCCTTCTGGTTGTTTCTTTAATCGCAAGCAAGTTTCAGAGTTTTGAAATCTTTGTATCAATGAATGTAATGTAATGAGAACTTCGTTAATGTAATGAGAATTATATTTTCAATGCTGAATAAAAACTCCTAAAATAACTAAAAACTTTGTAAATGATAATTTGTTGGGTTTTGATTTGAGCCACTCACTCTTAATCTTTAAGCAGAGCAATTTCTGAGCTACGTGGCTTCATTAGCTTCCACATTTTGTTGTTTTGGTTGCTGTGTGTTTACTGTATATACCAAGAAGAAAGAGGAATTCGAATAGTTGAAACTGTTTGTCTGAAACCCATAGGTTCGAAAATGACAGAGGAAACAACACCAAGGTATGTCTCAATCATCCCTAACTTCTTGATTTCACTCTTTTTTGGGTTATAATTTATCAGATTTTTTTTTTTTTTTTTTTTTTGTTTCTTGTGGTGGCTTTGTAGATATGCTTTAGTTACTGGAGCAAACAGAGGAATTGGATTTGAAATATGCAGACAATTAGTGAGCAATGGGATTAGTGTTGTTTTGACCTCTAGAGATGAGAAAAGAGGACGTGAAGCTGTTGAGACACTGAAGCAAGAGCTTGGAGTTTCTGATCAAAGCCTTGTCTTTTATCAGCTTGATGTGTCTGATCTTGATAGTATCACTTCTCTTGCTGAGTTTGTGAAAACCCAATTCGGAAAACTCGATATGTTGGTAAGATCAGTTTACTCTGAATTTGCAGTTCCAAATCTTGTACACTTCTGACTAGAAAGCTAGTTGATATGTTGCGTTTTTGACGCATTCTAACCTATGATTTCTATGTTTTATCGAGTCTTTTTCTTGTTTTTAAAGTCTTTTCAGGTTAAAACACGTTTGGATGAAGCTTAAGGCAAAGGAGCTCGGAATGGAGGCAAAGATGCAGAAAATGGTCAGAAGTTTGGCAATAGTTGAAGCACTTTCCACCGATGGATCGAGCTGAAACTTAGAGACAAGCTAGAGCGTTGAGTTAGCTTTCATCTGGAAGAAATTTGAAGTCATTCCAACGGTGCGATCGAAAGTTATGAAAGATTTAGTAAGGACATGTCCGTCTGGCGAGCAAATGAAGCACGCGCAGAACAAAGAACTGGATCGACCGATCCACATATGGATCGATCGATCCAATTAAATGACCAAAACATCGAACGTTCCACGGATCGACCAGAAGAAAGCGGATCGATCGATCTTAGTAAATGGATCGACCGATCCTATGTGGATCGATCGATCGGCTTACTAAAGATGTGGATCGATCGATCCAGGGGTGGATCGGTCGATCCAGTCCTTATGACTGCACCTCTTGTGACGAGAAAAAGCAACTCACCTGCTCCAATCCACTACCCAAAAAACGTGTTTTATGCCATAAAAACTGAGTTTTCACTCAATAATTAGAGAGGACTTCCATTATTATCATGTTTTTCTTCTTGTTCAAGAGAGAAGACTTGTCATTTTTCTCTTGGTTTTGAGATCAAAATCTTTCTTCTTTTCTTGTTTTTGAGTTTACAACTTGTTCTTGGATCTTTGTATGATTTGGGAGATTTTTCTTCAACCTTGTATCATAGAGAAGATTTCTCAACTCCTTTATCTTTTTCTTTGATTTAGTTATGGTTGTGATATCATCTCTTTGTGAATTTTTTTTGAATATGTGTGAGTAGATCATTAGTTAGGCTTGTGGGTGTTCAAAGGAATTCATGGATCATTGAATTAGACATAAATAGGGATTTGTACTTGTCTTCATCTATTGTTGTTCTTATTGCTTGAATTATGATTGATCACCTAGTTCTTGATGTTAGGATGTTTAATTCACCAAAAGTGTAATTAAATACCCGAAAGAACATAGATGAGCAAATTGTCCTTAACCAACGAAAGCTGATGTTAAGGCGATTTGTGAACTTATCAAACCGGTTCGTTAATGCTTGTTTAGAATTCTAGGTTCAAACGACAGTTTAGAATCCTAGGTTGATAAATAAAGTCTCTGATGCCACGACAGTGGATTGGTTATAAAATTATGTTTGAGTTCAAGATTGTCCTAAATTGTACCCTGAATAAATGTCTGATTCATAATCTATGATCTCCCGAGAATATCCCTTAAGCCTAACGCTTTTAATTCCATAAGTTTACACGTTTATAATTGCTATTTTCGTTTCAATATTGCAACCAATCACATTTTACCATCTTAGCTTAATTTCAATCTCATACTTTCGTAGTGTAACACTTGGTCTCTGTGGATTCGATCCCTAAAATACTACTTCGTTGCTGTGCACTTGCAGTAGTTTGATAGGGTTAAAACCTGAGCATATCACTAGTGCCTTTACTGATTAATATGTTCCGATTAGGCGAGTGAAATGTTTAGTCTAATAGCTCTGAAAAAAAAGAGGAAAGAATCAGGGACATAATGGACACTGATGTTGTGTAAAGTTGAGTGGTCTTTTGATTGTTATTAGGTTTGTGTAATGTTTGAGTTGTCTTTCGATTGTTGTTATAGGTCAATAATGCAGGGGTTGGTGGTGTAATCACTGATGTTGATGCTCTAAGAGCTGGAACAGGGAAAGTAAGTGTATCTTTTTTGTGTGTTAGTTTGCAATAAACCGATGAATCTTTGTCGAGTTGAATGCTTTCTTGTTATGTTCGACATTGCAGGAAGGTTTCAATTGGGAAGAAACTATCAGAGAGACTTACGAGCTAGCCAAAGAATGCATCAAGATTAACTATTATGGACCAAAGAGAATGTGCAAGGCGTTTACTCCCCTTTTAAAGTTATCCGATTCGCCGAGAATCATCAATGTATCATCCTTCATGGGTCAACTAGAGGTAAAAAAAAAAAAATATAGATATCAAGAATGTTTGAGAGATGTTGTCCAAGAAACCCTAAAAATTTCCATTAATGTTCACCAGAATATACTAAACGAATGGGCAAAAGGAATCCTCAGCGACGCGGAGAAGCTCACGGAGGAAAGAATCGATGAAGTGATCAACCAACTTCTTAAAGATTTGAAAGAGGATCCGGTTAAGACGAAAAATTGGGCTAAAGTTATGTCCGCATACGTGGTTTCGAAGGCCGGTTTGAACGGTTACACGAGGATCTTGGCGAAGAAACATCCCGAATTTCGCGTAAACTCGGTTTGTCCTGGATTTGTTAAAACGGATATGAATTACAAGACTGGAGTTTTGTCTGTGGAAGAAGGAGCGTCAAGTCCTGTGAGATTGGCTTTGCTTCCACATCAAGAAACTCCTTCTGGTTGTTTCTTTGATCGCAAGCAAATTTCAGAGTTTTGATATAATAAGCCAAAAACTTCGTTAATGTAACGAGAACAATCGTTTGATTAACATAATATTGCTGAACATAAACTTTCTTAAATAAATAAATTCAATATATTAATGAAAATATCAAAACATATAAACTGTTTTGGAGAGATTGAACAACGTAATATAGAAAAACAAAACTAGAAGTAAAAAAAAAAATCTTAGTTTCAACCCAAAATCTCTAACAAGACAAAAAAAAACGTAAATAACTTTCTAATTAACCATTCGAGTTTGCTTCTTGACCATGCGTTACACAAAAGTATATCACAACAGCAATGAAGAGGAGTAAAAGGACACCGACTAGTGTTAATAGCGAAATATTCATTTTTTTTTCTATCCTAAGATCCTAATTAGCTTCTTGCCTGTGATTTTTGAAAGAGAAGTGAATAATTGTATACGACAGAGAAAGAACAAGAGTATATATACAAAATACAATACAAGTAAATATAGACCAGATCGAGAATTAGATCGCATTACTGAGATTAAGGAAATTTTACATTATAGAGAAATGGAATATAAACAATTGTGTTTATAAACATTTATATTTTATTAAGTGTGGTTAAATAATGTAGTGTTATGAATGCCATATTTGTTAGTCTTTGTTACAATGACGAATTCTTAAATAATTAATATGCCATTTTTATGATGACAATTCTTAATTTGTTTTTTCTTTCCTTTTCTATGTTATTTCAATATTGTAAAGCTCCCAATTTTACAAGATCCACATAAACATAAGTTGCATCTAAAAATTACTCATACACTTGCGGGGTATTATTGGTTTGTATATTTTAATAGATTTGTAAATCTTATAGGATTTGGAAATATTTAGAAATCTGAAAGTTTACCTTCGGATTTAGTTCTTTGTATTTTTAGCTTGTAAATCCTTCCAAATCCATTCAAATCCACTTTAAAATCAAATCCATAAATAAATGCGTAGATTGAATAACACGTGATTTGAATTAGTATTTATAAATCATATAACCAATAACACTAGATTTGAACATAGATTTTAAAATAGAGAAATTAACATGTATATTAGTCTATGTACATATAATTAGGCATCTAACATTCAACAAATGATAATTTAGTAACTAACATAAAATTCTAACTTTGTCCTTATGCAATTACCCTAGTCTCCTAAGAATTCTATATTTTTACCCTAATCTCATAAACAAAACTCACTTCCGACTTCAACATCCTTTCTTCTCCGTTTTCAACTCTCACCACTGTCTTGAACCCTAAACATGATATTCTCTCACCGCCGCCGCCGCAATCCTTCTTTCACATCTCCTTCCCTAATCGTCATATCCGTTCACCGCCGCCTCCTACACCACTCTTTCTTCTTCTCAATTCAAGTAAACCACTTTTATTCTCGGATTTCAACTAATCTTCTTCTTCGATTTCGTATTTTTCGATTTAATTCTTCTCTAATCACTTCCCGGTTACTCAGTTCTTCTAATTTTGATAAATTTCTTTGTTTCTCACACATCTCCCAAGATGGAAGATCCCAATCTACCTAAGCGGTTGTTTCGATAGGGTCAAACCCGTTAAAAGCAAGGTGAATGTCTACTTCTTCATCAAATACTATATCGACCTATTACGCAATTTTTGGACAAAAATCCAGAGCAGAAGGAAAAACTCTTCAAATCTTAATTTGGGAAACTACTCAAAGATGGGTTCAAGGTTGCTTCACCGGCTCAATTTTTGCAAGTATAGTGAACTATTATAGTAAATTAGCATGTATATTTGTATAGTAGACTATAACTAGGTATAGTCAAATTTTATATATTATAATGAACTATTCATTACATGTATGTTTGATATAGTGAACTATGTAAATTTGTATAGTTGACTACAACTACTAACTCTGCCTTTGTCTCTTTATCATGAACGGCTGGCTAAGGACTTATTGTTTGTATAAGTATAGTGAACTATTATAGTAAATTAGTATGAATAAATGTATAGTAGACTATCACTGGTTATTGTTAAATTTTATATATTATAGTTAACTATCATTCCTTTGTCTCTCTATCCGGAATGGCCAATCCTGGTTCGGTAATTGAGATCGAGATGTAAGAGTTCAGGATTTTACGATTCACCGGATTCTCGCTTTGATTAATGACAACAAATTTTTAAGGATTTTCCGAGAGTTGCTAACTTTTTTTACCCATTTTACCTTATACCGTAATTAAGGGCATTTTTGTCCAATTGGATCAACAATTTGTTACTCACTTAATTTAAATTTTTCGCATGTTATTCACCTAATTATATGTCTAAAACATAATATTCACCTAATTAACCTTTTAAAATAACAGAATCAATAACACTAGATTTGGTGTGGATTTCTAAATCCATTAAAATGCAAAAACCAATAACCCGCACTTGAATAAATATTGTACAAATATCAAATAATATTCAGTTCTAGAAAGAAGAAAAACAAAACATGGGTCTAATTCATTGCTGTAATAAAATGTCTAAAAAAGTAAATGTTTTTGATGGGTAATAACAACTTATGATTATATATTTCATTTTTTTTTCCATATAGGACTCAGATGATCTTAAGACTCGTGTTCTTCACCTGCTTCATGGCCTGCATGAGAAGCTTCTTCTTCTGTAGCCTTTGCTTCATTTTCGTTGCTTTCGATTTTCTCTTCCTCGGGCGTACGTCGATTATTAGCAGCGGCTTGTAGGACATGATTGTAGTTACCTTTCTCGAGGAAAAGCTGATTGAAATGGACCTTACAATAAAGAATGCCATTGAAAGCAGCATATGAAGAATGTGTTAATGGACAACCACTATGTGCACATCTAAAGCAAGTCTTGTGGTAAGATTCTCCTTCCATTGTCATCTTCTCTAGTGGATAAACAGTTTTCTTACAAGCTGCACATTTGTCTTGTGTTCCGCTAAAGAACGAAGATAACTTGCTTGGAGCCCTCGTCTAGATTTGTCACATAGAAGAATCAAATTAAATAAAAAGGATGATAACAACACAAAACAGAGGAATGTTTGATAGGTTATGTACATACCATTTCATTCGATTTCTCGGTCTTTCCTGCTGTAAATTGCTAAAGATTGTTAGCATTTCAAACAGAGCAAAAATATAAGTACGTGAAAAACTAACCTGTCTGAAAATTCTTGCTGAAATTTCCAGATTCTTTAAAGAGCTGTTCAAAGTGAGTCTTGCAATACAAAACTCCATCCATGGATGAGTAGTTGCTTATCTGCAAAAGAGAAGAAAGATAAGATTCTCTTTTTGTTTTCTTTCACAGAAACAAAGGAACAATGGAGGAAGAAGAAGAAGAAGATAGATAGATAGATACCACGAGAGTGTGATTGCAATGGCTGCACCTGAAGCATGACTTATGATAAGGCATTCCTTCCAATGTCATCAAATCCATAACGTAAACCGTCTTGTCACACGCTTTGCATTTGTCTAATGTCCCTGTAAACGCCATTGTTATCTCTCTTCTTTCTTTGATTTCAAGATCACAAAAGAGTCACAAAAAGGATCAAAGTTCGTTTTTTTTATCCTCCATCTATGGAGCTCTATGCCTTTATTCAAAATCTAGGATTGAGTTTTTGAGGTAATTTTTGGTTCTAATGGTTGAGATTCGAATGAGGAGAGCCCTTTACTTATTAAATCATCTATATTCTATAATCTAATTCTGGTTAATTCATTTTCTTTCTAACCTTTTGTTTTGTTTTGCATTCGAGTAAATCAAGGAACACACGAAATTAAAAGCTATTTGTCTAGCCGATTAAAAAAAAAAAAACATACAAAAGCTTATATATGGTTAACTTTCCGATTTTGAGATCTTATTAATTCATATACACAAATATGATCGTCTTTATGCACTGAGGTAATATATAACCTAGCCATTACAAGATTTGTCTTTTAACCATATATAGCTTTTATGGCATGTATGTACATATCAGTCGTGACCATGATTTGTTATGTAACTAGAAACAAAAAAAAAGGTAATTGAAAAATGGGAAAGAAACAGGGGAATAATATGACAAAATCAAAATACAGGGTAAATACTGTAAATAATGTAAAGACCATCGTTGTCATTTCGAGAGAAGGTAAAAGAAGGGGGGGGTGGAATCCGAATTATTATTATTACTAGGGTTGGATTGACGCGCTGCGCGAATTTGGTTTCTTTTTGATATTTTTGTGGTATTTTTCTATATTTTGTTTCTATATCATATATAGCGTATATTGGTAAGTATTTATGGTAATATATAAGTATCTTTTATATTGATTAACACATTCTAATATCATATGTTCAATTATCAATTTGTGTGTGAAAATTTGTTTTAAATAAAAAATTCTTTCAGTTTGGCATTGATTTTAAATAAATATTTTTTTAGATTTTAAAAACTTATTATTATATTTTTATTGCAATATAGCTCCATTCAATCTTAAACATATTCTAACTATAATCGTGCAACGCATAGATCAATATATTTACTTTTGTCATTTTTTCGTAAAACACTAATATAATTATAAAAAATTAAGGTATACATATTCTTTTTTTTTTTATGTTTTCTTAAACATTTAAAAAATATTTTTTGTTTCTAGATTTTTTGGATTAAAAGCATTGGTTCAAATATTAAATTATTAAATATGTATTTTTCTTGGATCATGGTGTAGAACTACGTACATTTTTACATAAATATTATATATCATTTCCCATGTATTTTGTTGTACAATGTATGAATAATGTCACCATTAACTTTATATGTATCAAAACTTAAGATTTTTTATAGGGACAATTGCAAAAATGTCACTTTTGGTGTGCCACTAATACAACATAGTTAACTCAAACATAAATGATATACTAAGTAAATAATTTTGAAAAATGGACATTTGCAAAAATACCACTTTTCAATGATCAGTTTGCAAGGGTGTCACACGCTGGTACATCTTTGCAAATTTGCCATCATTTATTAGCAAGACGACAAAAATGTCCATTTTTTTTTTTTTCTCCTTCCTTTTTCCTTTTTTCTTTTTCTTTTTCTCTTTCTTATTTTCTGACGAGATCTGATTTTTTCTTTTATCTTTTTTTCTCTCTCTCTCTTCGTAACAAAAAAATAGAATCTTTTCTCTCTATCTCAAGCTCTTGTTAATGGAAAAATGGTGGTGACGGTGTTGAAGAAGAAAACAAACATATCTAGATATGAATTTCTCTCTCTTTCTCTCTCATACAGATCTAGATCCGGATTTCATAATTTTTTTTTGTAAATCTGGGTTTGTTTGATTTGTGTTAAAGTACCTCTCCTGCTGAACCAAGAAATCTCCAGGGCGAAAGGTGAAAAGAACCCTATGACGGGAGTGCAATAGAGAACCTGAGATCCGATGCGAACAATCAGTCGAAGGAGTAGTCAAGCGCACTCGTATTGGAAGATACATCCTTCTATGAACAATATGAAGAATATTTAATGTATTTCAAAAAACCTGGATACAGTAATGAAAACAGTTCCAGAAGTTCGACCCCCCCTCTAATTTTTTTGTTTTCTTTATTTGCATTTTATGGACTTATATTGATATTGAATTTGAATGTGTAATTGATAAAATGTCTTTCCGGCACTTGCAATGGCTTCTTTATTTCTTCATATTCAATTGTTTCCATTCTACCAACGAATTTTCTATAATAATTCGCAAATCTAAATCGGCTAATTGTTCTCGAATAGCACCCGCCCCAGTCGAAATTTCTCGATTTCGAAATATATCGAAACCTTGAGTAGTTAGCTACAGCACTGCACGGGTCGATACGCACAGCGCCTAGTATCCATCGTTTACGGCTAGGACTACTGGGGTATCTAATCCCATTCGCTCCCCTAGCTTTCGTCTCTCAGTGTCAGTGTCGGCCGATTTTGGTTACAAATATAAGGTTTTTTGTTCGATTCGGCTTATAGATCTGTTTTTGATTATTTCTTGGCTAGTTTTGTTTTTAATGTTCTGGTTAGTTTTGTTTTTGATGTTCTTCTTATTCATCTAGGGTTTTGGTTTATAAAGTTTTTTAACAGTTTTTAAAAGGCTTATAAAAATTATAAAGTTTATAAAATTTTTAAAAGGTTTTTAAAAACACTTAAACAAAAAGTTAAACAATCTGATTAATTTTGTTTTGATATTTTTTAACTGATCTAAAGTTTTGATGTTTTTTATGAAATTTTTAAATAATTTATAAGAGTTATGTATATGGTTTTAAAACTGAACAGTTGAAATAATTATTTATAAAGTTTATAAAGTTTTTAAAGGTTTTTAAAGGTTTATAACATTTTTTAAAGATTTATAAAGTTTTATATAGGTTTATAAGAGTTTTTTACAAAGTTTATAAGAGTTTTTAAAAAGTTTATAAAAATTTTGAAAATTTTTTTTAAAAGTTTATAAATTTTTTAAAGGTTTACGAGAATTTTTTAAAAAGTTTATAAGAATTTCTAAAAGATTTATAAATTTTTTATAAGGATTATAAGAATTTTTTACAATGTTTATAAGATTTTTTAAAAGATTTCGTAAGATTGTTTAAAAATCTTATAAACGGTATAAAAATCTTATAAACTGTTTTTAAATCTTAATTTTTTTTTCTTTTTTCCTCTTCCTCTTTTTTTTTTTTCAATCCAGGAAATTCAATCTCAGATATTAAGTTTTTTTTTTGTGAAATTCAAATTCATGGTTTTAATCTAATTTTGAGAGATAAAGATGAGATTTAGTTAAAAAAAAAGAGTAACGAAATCTGAGAAAAAAGTTTTGTGATTTGGAAAAAAAAAATTTGAGATCTAAAAAAGTAATGGACAAAAACAAAACGGAAATCTGGAAAAAAAACGGTCAAAAAAAAAAAAACTGAAAAAGTCAAATTAAATGATTCAAAGGACAATATGAGAATACTGAAAAATAAAGGTGGCATACTTGCAAATATTTTCAAGTATTTTCAAACGTTTTCAATACTTGCAAATGTTTTCAAATTTTCTCTTTTTATATTTATTTTAAATTATCGTATTACAACGTTTTCAATCTTTTTATTTTATACTTCCCCAAAAACTCAAATATAAAATTTTGAATGAAATCTTATATTTAATTTTTTAAAAAAATTTCAAAAGATGCCATTTTTCAAGTGCCACTTTTACAAAAATACCACATTTTTGAAATCTTTACAAAAATACCACTTTTCCAAAATTATTTTTTCCTTATATTATTTATGTTTGGGTTAATTATGTTCTATTAGGGATTAATTTTGAGTTTTTATGGGATTTTAGATGTCAAAACATTTTTTATTGTTTAAAATTTTAAGATATAGGCTTTATAAATCTATAATTAGTGACATTTTTGTAAATGGACACCCCTAAATGGCATTCTTGCAAATGTGCACACAAAAATGGCATTTTTATAATTGCCCCATTTTTTATTCATCGCTCTTATATATAAACTCATAAAATTTTTATTATTTTCTAATGAACTACAATATAAATGAAATATCTTCATTATTGTAATTTTTATTTAGAAAAATTTTATTTAAAAAATAAAATACTCAAATAATTCTAAAATATGGTTCGCGTGATACATGAATTTTACAATTTTATTAAAATTAAAGACAAAAAAATGATTTAACCATTTACAATTTTATGCTAATTTTAATCATTCATTTACTTATTTTTAGTAGAATATAATCTGCGCGATGGGCGATTTTTAACCATGAGTTTTAAAATTTCTCTTTAAATAATGGTATCTTTTAAATGTTTCTTTCATACTTCCATAAAATTTAAATATATTATTATGAACAAAATTGTGTGTTCCAAATTTCATCTTCAATGAGATATTTCAATATCCTTTTAGTGAAATAATATATATTATTTCTCTTTAGATCAACAGTCTCTTAACAATCGTTTGGCACTCATATTCACTTTAAATATTTTCAATTTTTGCAATTGAATATATAAAATTTTATCGTTATCATAAGCTCATTATAAAATATATTTATTGTTATTTGACAACAATAAAATACTCAAATAATTTTATATGTTTACGAAAAAAAAATTATATGTATTACTTTAGTTATTTATTGGCTTATTTTCGTTTTTTATTTAATTAAAAATTTTGGGACAATTACAAAAATGCTATTTTTTGTGTGTACATTTGCAAGAATGCCATTTAGGGGTGTCCATTTACAAAACTGCTACTAATTATAGATTTATAAAGCATATATCTTAAAATTCTAAATCCTAAAAAATGTTTTGACACCTAAAACCCCCTAAACATTCAAAACTAAACCCTAATAGAATATAATTAACCCAAACATAAATAATATAAAGAAAAAATAATTTTGAAAAAGTAGTATTTTTGTAAAAATTTTAAAAGTATGGCATTTTTGTAAAGTGGCATTTAAAAAATGGTATTTTTTGAAAATTTTCTAGTAGCTATAATAATAAATATAATTAAATATGAATTAAATAAAAGTTAAAATTAAAATTAATCGTAAAATTTTTTTTTGTCTACGTAGATACATTAGATAAAAAAAAAACTTTGCTATTATATACAGACCGTCAAGAATCAAGATTACAGTTATAGAGGTAAATAATCGACAAATAAGGGTGTTTTTCTAAATTATGGAGAAAAGACGGAGGTTAAAAACGAAAAAGGAAAGTTTGGTCTGTTTTTGTATATAATGTAAAGTATTGGGTCGTTTATGTACACTATCGAGTAAAGAGAGCGAGTCTGAAATAACGGAAAAACAAGGTAATTAATGTAAAGTAGTAGAAAAGAAAAGGGTCACTTTCATAAATAATTGATAAAATAGTGTAGAGTCTGAAAGAAGAGGAAAATCCATTGACGCCCTAAACACAAAGACGCCGGAGAGAGTGTGTATGTTCATCACTTTCTATTTTCCTCTAAAACCAAAATTTTCCCGAGAAAATATGTTCGTTTCTCTCTCTCTCGTTTCTTGAGGTTTTGAGATATACAAATCGGAATTCTTCGATTCGTTTTTCCTTCTCCGTTTTCTTGCGGTATCGGTTTTGTGGTTTTATTTGAAACATTCCGATCTCGCTCAGAGTTCCACGATCAGTTTCGTAAAACCCTAACGAAGCATTCTCTTTCTCTCTTTCACTCCGGATTATTTTGTAGACTCTTCGTTTCTCTAAAGGAATCTAGATTACGGCGGTTTTCTTTTGTAGTGGTTTTGAGTTTTGTTGAGAGGTATTTGGTAGATTTAGGGTTTGGTTGTGTGTAGTTTTCGAGATCGAGAGAGATTGTGATGAATAACAGAGGAAGATATCCACCGGGGATTGGAACGGGACGTGGTGCGGCTCCGAATCCCGATTTTCAGCCGTACCGGCAACAATCTCAAGATCAGCAACACGTTCAGCGAGGTCAACCACAGAACCATCAGCAGATTCAGCTTCAGCAACAACAACAGCAACAGTGGTCAAGACGCGCTCAGGTTCCTGGAAACGCGAATAACGCGAATGAAGTCCAGAAGACGACGTCTCAGCCCGAAGCTAGCAACGATCCTAAGTAAGTTCTTGTTTCTTCTCTATGTGCTGTGTATACGTTCTTGAAAACTACTGTTGAATACGTTGAGTTAGAATCATATGATGCTGTAGTGGAGGATAAGGAAGGTTGTTTTGGTTTGGATGATTTGTGCTGTTTAAAGATCTGTGTGTAATGTGATTTGATTTTGAGGTGAAGTTGTAGCTCTGTGTGTGCTTATGGATACTGTGTTCTTTGTTAATCTTAGTGGCCAGGATTGGAAGGCAACGTTAAGGCTCCCACCTCCTGATACTCGTTATCAGACAGCGGTACGGCTTCCTTTATTACTTTCTTCTGCATTCTATTCGATAGGAATTCTGAATCTTGAGGACAGTCGTTCGTTTATAGAATCATGTAACAAAGGCTTGATAAATGGACATTCTCCTTATGTGTATGTTAACCATTTGTTGAGCTGTTCCTGTTGAACATTGTCTCTCCATATTGTCTGCAGGATGTGACAGCTACAAAAGGAAATGAATTCGAAGATTACTTTCTGAAAAGAGATCTGCTGAAGGGAATATATGAAAAGGGTTTTGAGAAGCCGTCTCCTATTCAGGAAGAGAGCATTCCAATTGCTTTAACTGGTAGTGACATTCTTGCTAGAGCCAAAAACGGCACAGGAAAGACTGGTGCCTTCTGTATTCCAGTCCTCGAGAAAATTGATCCAAATAACAATGTTATTCAAGGTATGCTGCTTTCCCTTTGGGAATCTTCTCTGTTTGAGGCTTTCTCTCTACCTCTTTTTCCATGTTGAGTTTATGAATGATCGGTTGTCTGTGCAACTCTTGGTTTAGTGAAATTAATGACTCTGTTCTTTTTTTATTTGTGAAAGATACTTACTGACTGGCTGTTTATGTCTTTGCACAACTTGTTGTTCTATCTTCTTATGCAGCGATGATTCTAGTTCCAACCCGAGAGCTGGCGCTTCAGACATCACAGGTTTGCAAGGAGCTTTCCAAATATTTGAATATCCAGGTTATGGTCACCACTGGCGGTACCAGTCTGAGAGATGATATCATGCGATTACATCAACCTGTACATCTACTGGTTGGAACTCCTGGAAGAATATTGGATCTTACCAAAAAGGGTGTGTGTGTTTTGAAAGACTGTACGATGCTTGTAATGGATGAGGTGAGCTCATGATATCTTTTCCTGATATCTAAATCCTAACTATATCTTGGTTTTGTGATATGGCTCCTCAAGTATATTTCATGTCTATATTGCTAAACTCGATGAAGAAAAAGCTGTAGGATTAGAATTTTCGTAATTTTTTCCTTGGGTTTCTTTGTTCAGGATACAACAAAATTGATTGTATCCTATTTGATATATATACATAGTTTTATTTATGACTGTTAACAGTCATTACCCCTGACTCTGGTGAATTTAAAGTTCCTTCGTCTTATATTATATCTTCTACCTGTCGTTGATTTTGTTGCTGACTCCTTTCAAATGATTTTACCAGGCCGACAAGCTTTTGTCTGCAGAATTCCAACCTTCTCTAGAGGAACTGATACAGTTTCTGCCACAAAATCGTCAGTTTTTGATGTTTTCCGCTACATTTCCTGTAACTGTGAAAGCTTTTAAGGATCGGCATCTCCGGAAGCCCTACGTTATCAATCTCATGGATCAACTCACGCTTATGGGTGTCACGCAATACTATGCTTTTGTTGAAGAAAGACAAAAGGTTCACTGCCTCAACACACTTTTCTCCAAGGTCAGATAGCTAAACAATCCATATAACTACATAAATTATAACTGCTACTCGATTCGGATGATCGAAACTAATCATGGTTTTTAATCGCAGCTGCAAATAAACCAATCGATTATCTTTTGCAACTCTGTCAATCGCGTGGAATTGTTGGCTAAGAAAATTACAGAACTTGGTTATTCATGCTTCTACATTCATGCGAAGATGGTTCAAGACCACAGGAACAGAGTGTTCCATGAGTTTCGCAATGGTGCTTGTAGGAATCTCGTTTGCACTGGTATGCTTTATGTTCATTGAGCATGTACTTCGAATAAATGACCAAGTGTAGATGATCATATGACCTATTGAAAAATGACTGGTGCAGATCTTTTTACTCGTGGAATTGACATTCAAGCTGTGAATGTAGTGATTAACTTCGATTTTCCTAGGACTTCTGAGTCGTATCTACACAGGGTATGTCAAAACAAAACCCGATTATGATCTAGCTTCTTCTCTTGTACATCTTCATTTTTTTTTAATTCCTGTGGTGAAATGTTTCAGGTGGGCCGATCAGGACGGTTTGGACACCTCGGGTTGGCTGTGAATTTGGTAACATACGAGGACCGTTTCAAAATGTACGTCTTTCATTTTTTCTTTCCATTGCTCTTACCGAGTTCTTGTTATAGCTTTCTCAGTCATTATCGCATTTTGAAAACAGGTATCAGACTGAGCAAGAACTTGGCACTGAAATCAAACCAATTCCCTCTCTTATCGATAAAGCAATCTACTGTCAGTAAACTTGTAACTGCGCAGAAACGTTTCCCCGACTAGAAACACAGGGTGATTAAAAATGGTGAGACGAATCGCTCTTTTAGCTTTGTCAAGACAACATTGAAATGAAAAGCTACATTTGCATCGTAAGACCAATGTGCCTCAAATGTTCAGGTGTATCACAAAGCTCGATGAGGAAGAGGAGATGAAGCAACTGATATTTGGCGGTTCATGTAAAGACTCATTACAGAGACGAACCAGAGTGGTTTGGTTCGGTTTGGTTTCTAATCTCTCTCTCTAGACTTTATTTCGTGGTTCTATCAAACCTTTTACGTTGCACTTATCTTTGACTTGCTAGTTTAGTAATAAAGATAGAACATATGACTCTCTCCTTTTATTCTTTCTTCGTCTTGGGCTTTGTTTGAATGACTCTGGGCTTTAGCCCATTTTGGAATCTCCGTATCATGAAAGTTGTTACACTTATTGGTTTTTGCTTTTTCACACTATTTTTGATTTTTCTCCCAATAAAATTCTTCCAGACCTAATAGTTTAGCTTCGCTGGTAAATGGTAATCTCTGTGGAATCTCATGTTTTAGTTAGTCAAACCTTCTAGCGAATTGAACAAATAACTTTTCTGTGAAATTGCCCATTTTTTATTATAATGATTTGCTTTTTTTATTCATTTGAGTGTTATCCATTTTCTGTTTGAAATGTAACACATTTGATTCAGATTCCTGTGGACTCTCGCAATTTGATGAATAGCTATGTCGCATTTAATACTTTCATGAAAATAAACATATATGAAACATATGTAGCAGAAAAAGAAGCATATATATGAAACAATAAATATAAATAAGAAAAATTCATAAATTATAAAAATGAGGGGCTTTGACTTGTAGCTGACCACATTTATTAGATATTTAGTGGACCCCATATATTGTCTGCGAGGTCATATAACCCAACAGTGTCTTCTCTTTCTTTCACTCTTTGTGATCCCTAAGCCTACGTGTCGAACTTCTATTGGATCATTTCATGACTCTGTAATAATTTTGTATGAGAAAACTGGTAATAGTAAAATTCGAGTAAAAAACTCAGCACAGAAACTTCGACAAAAATAACTCACAGAATACAAAAGAAAAAATATATATGCATTTATTATTATTATTATTATTATGAACAGTTCTTTCGTTTTAATAACTTAATAATTTTAATTTATTAAAACGTGTTTGCCGCATCAAACTTCTTTTCCTTCGGCTACTACAAGTCACTATCGTCACCATTACTTCTACTTCTGCTCCTTTATTTATTAACTTTCTTCAATCTTTTTTTAGATAATAAACAATAAATGTTTCTCTCTGATTTTTATTTTCCGGCTAAAGAAGGATGTCACGTATTATCCGCCATAAATGCTCTTTTTATTTCCTGTTTCTTGCAATTTGAAAACCTGAGAACCCTAGCCCCCACTTCTTTACTTTTGCCTTAGCTGTTTTCTACAACCAAAAATTATTGTAAAAATTTGTTTTTTTTTCTCTCATTTCATAAACATACATTTTTTTTTCTTTCACAAACCTCTAACACATCAATAAGGATTTGCAAAATAATCTAGGAAACCCTTAATACATTATGCATATCTCAAAATTCAAAAAAAAAAATATATATTGCAATCATGAATTTTTGTTTGAACGACCTATTGTTACTGTCACAGACATTAAATACAAAATCTAATAAATGTAGTACGAATTTTGCGTGTAATAAATGCCCAGGGCCGGCTCGAAGCTCGCTGATCGTCCTTTTTCGTTTCTCTATTCCACACACAATCGTATTTATTTCATTTTTTTCGTCTTGTTCCTTTTTTTTTTTTAATATCTTATTATAGATCGTCAATTCATTGCTTCATTTCCTTTTGGCTTTATATTTCATCTTTACGACATTAAAACCAGACCAGAACAAAAAACATTAATAATATTTTTACTCTTTTCTCAAAAATTCTCTTTTTTTGATCCTATCTTCACTTTGAGGTTTGTCTGTCTCTTCTATAATGACCCTCTAAAGTTTACTAGCTCTTCAATAGTTTTGCATTCTTCTTCTTTAACCTGAAAAAATTAAAAAGGTTCTTTTTTTTTGGTTTTTTGTTAGTAACTTGAGGGAAAATGGGAAGAACGCCTTGTTGTGACAAGAAGGGTTTGAAGAAAGGTCCATGGATTCCTGAAGAAGATCAGATTCTTGTTGAGTATATCAACAAAAACGGCCATGGAAGCTGGAGAACACTTCCTAAGCTTGCAGGTATTAAAAAAAAACTCAGATTCTTCCTTCCTCTTTCAACTTTCTTTGATTCATGAGAGAGATTATGGAGAAAAGTTTCAATCTTTACCTCAAAACTCCATAAGTATGGTTATTGAGAGTTTCAATGGAGAAAAGTTTCAATCTTTACCTCAAAACTCCATAACTATGGTTCTTGAGAGTTTCAATGGAGAAAAGTTTTCATCTTTACAAGTTTTCGTTTACAGGTTTACTTCGTTGTGGAAAGAGTTGTAGACTGAGATGGACAAATTATCTAAGACCAGACATAAAGAGAGGTCCTTTCACTCCAGAGGAAGAGAAACTTGTTGTCCAGCTTCACGCCATTCTCGGCAACAGGTCTTTTGCTTTCTTCTCCATTTGCTTCTTCTCCACTTGCTTCTTTTACAATGTCTGAATTGTGTTCTGTTTTTGGTCAGGTGGGCTGCTATAGCAGCACAGCTTCCAGGAAGAACAGACAACGAGATCAAGAACTTATGGAACACACATTTGAAGAAGCGTCTTTTATGTATGGGTCTTGATCCAAAAACACATGAGCCATTACCATCATTTGGGTTAGCTAAACAAGCTCCAGCTTCACCAACAACTCGTCACATGGCTCAATGGGAAAGTGCTAGACTTGAAGCTGAAGCTAGGCTTTCTAAAGAGTCAATGCTTTTTACTACTCCTTGTTCCTCTGGTCTTGTTAAAACTGATTGTGATCACTTTTTACGCATTTGGAACTCTGAGATTGGTGACTCTTTTAGAAACCTTGCTCCTTTTGATGATTCAACTACTAGTCAAAGCCCTTGCTCTCGGACAACAACTTCTTCATCATCTGCACTTCAAAAGAGCTCAACAAAGTCTTGTGGTGGGAAAGAGATTGTTCGCTCTGGTTCTTCTATGTGTTCGAATGATCTCGAGGGAGATTCGACGGATTCTGCTCTTCAGCTTCTCCTTGACTTTCCGATAAGTGATGATGATATGAGTTTCTTGGAAGAGAACATTGGTAGCTACACTGAGTCTCATGATTTCTAAATTCTGATCTTATGAAAAAGTTGAAAACTTTGGGTTTGATTTTGGTCTTTACTGATCAGAAGTAGTGATAATAGTATCTATGTAAAAATCAGCATTAGGTAGCTTATGAACTTATAATATATATCTCTCTTTATTGTTCTTTAATAGTTATGAATCCTCTCTTTATGATTTGATGATGATGCTCAAGATAAATTACTGATAAAGAACAAATCTTTCACTCTCTGATGTTTTGACACACAAAAATCAATATAAACACAAAAGCCAAATAAAGATGATAGAGAGATTGTTTAACACTTTACAGTTGAATGAAAGCTTCTTGAAGTTTTGATTAGTAAAATTAAACATTTTAGAAACATCCACAAGTTGCCTTTGGGACAATTCCAGTAGCTCTGTATTTTGCAGCTGTTTCTTCTGCTTTAAGAATGTCTTCTCCGCGTTTAGCTTCGATCATTGCTCTTCTCTCTTCTGCTTCCTTGTGAATCGCCGCAACTTTGTTCTTCATTTTCTCTGCGTATTCCGCTTTCTTCTTCTCTAGTTGCTCCTGCATTCAAAAACAAATTCACTTCTCAGTCACATTATCTAAACACTTGTTTCATCTCTCTCTCTCTCTCTCTCTCTCTCTCTCTCTCTCTCTCTCTCTCTCTCTCTCTCTCTCTTCGTTTAAGTTTATCGTACCTCAATTTTCCTGAGTTGAGCTTCGACATTTGCTTTCTTGCTGTTTTCCCAAGCAAAAACATCAGAGATCTTCTTCTCAGCTCTGTTCAATGTGTCAGGTAAAATCAGACAAAGAACCTTAAAAAAAGAACCAAAATCAATGATCAAAAACAAAATCGCTTTACTTGTTCTCTGCTTTGCTCTTTTCGCTATCTTCCCATGCTTTGACAAAAGACAATGTCTTCTCCTTTGACAAATCAGCTAGCTTAACATCTAATACACAAACATATGAAGCTCAGTAACTTCCATAAACAGAAAGTTCTCACATAGTTTTTGTTTTAAAAGCTAACCTCTATCGAGCGAAGCAGACGGAGATTTCTTCGGTACTTGAGGCTCTGCAAGAAAACTCATTCTATTAAGAATAACAACATAAACAGCAAAACTCCCAATAACATGACACATAGAGAAAGAGAGAGTCACACACAAAGCATATGTATCATGTATGTATGCACTATAATCTCATGATTGTGTAATAAAGCTATGATCTTTGGGTCGTGAAAAAAGCCAATTCCAACAATAACCTCTAAATTCTTAATCCAAACCCAATTACAAAATTCAAGAACAGAATCAAACCCCAAAACTCATAATTCCTCATCAAAGCAAAAGATCATCGGAGAAAGCAATCCATAATTATTCGTTAAAGAGAGAGAAAATTTACTCTCGATAATAGCAAGGGCTTTAGAGTCATCGGAAGTTTTCTCCACAGGTGGATATTCAGTTTTCTCCTCCGTAACGTCTTTCGCCACCACCGCAGGAGCTGCAGACGGAGCCGGAGCCGGAGCCGTAACCGGAGCAGGAGTTGGAACCGGAGCCGGAGACTTTGTGTCTAACGTTATATTCTGCTCCTCCGCCATCGTCTCTGAGCCGAAGAAAACAGCAAAACGATGAAACAGAGAGAATATTAAAAATAATAATTGAGAACTTTATTAAGTTTCCAAACAACAGAAAGATTTTATGTTGATTGTGTACTATTAATTCTGTTAAAATTTTACTTATTTTATTATCCGTTGATCTTCAAAGTCAATTGATCCTACGGCAATATATTAACTTATCTGTAATCGAACACGTAAACCGCGACGCAGGTGAACACTAAACTTAGCTTGCCGACAGACAGGTAAGGCGGTTATAAAATGCCATGTCATTACAGACTGTTTTCTTGGGAATATTTTTTTTTTAATTTAAATAATACTTTTGTCGGACAAAAGCGTGACGTGGAAACGGACACGGTGGAGACAGATATACTAAGACCATCTCCAATAGGAAGGCAAATTTCCCCTCCTATATTCCTTCCACATCACTCTATTCTCCTTCCACATCATTTCATTTCTTTATTTCACACCCAACTCTACAATAGAAAGGCAAATCATTTTCTCTTTCCTCCAACTCATTTTCTCTTTCTTCCACATTACTCCATCATAAAAAATTCATTTTATATTTATTTATTTTATCTTATGAAAAAAGAGTGTTAAAACTTGAGATTTTTTTGGGTGTCCAAATGATATAAACGTAGGCTCTATTTATAGATGTTAAAAAAAAAAAATTGTGTAAAAAAAAAATTTAATTTTGATCAATAATTATATAGAAATAGTAGCATTTAAGAAAGATGGGGAAAAGAAAAAAAACAAAATAAATAATAATGTCAATTTGGTGGGCCCCATATAATTTCCCACGAAGGGAAATTTTCCCTGCCATTGTGTGTTGGTATTTTCCCTTTTTAATTTGCCTACCTATTGGAGAGAAAAACACTCTCTTTCCCTACCTATTGCATTTGGTCTAAGCGGACCGCCAAGTACTCTTTTCGCGCGTGGAGGTTATCCTTTTTCTTTGGCTCGACTAAAGTAGCGAGTGCATGGTACGCGCATAGGAAGATGGGCCCGAATTATTGGGCCCGATTTTATATTCTTTTCAGGGGATTATCGTTTTAGTAAAAGAACAAAGAGCTACGAGGAAAAACGATCTATTTCTCCACCATAAGTATGATATTTACGTATATATTGTCCAAACTATTATCTCTATCTATATGTCTCTGAAATGAAATTTTAATGTCTATAAGCCCATCAATTGAAACTTTAATATTTGTATACCTATAAATCTGATTTAGATCGGTTTCTGTGTAAACCCGAGACCAAACCGACATAACCGATTTTTTTTACCAGCAAAAGAACCCGATCCGTTTAATCTCCAAACTCTGTGTCTTTATAACCCGACCCGACTCATGTAACGGTAATATATTAAAATCCCCAAATTGAGAAAATTTAGAACCTTAAATCCTAAATTTCCTGAAAGCGCTTCACAATTTTTGAAAGGATCGTACGAGATGAGAACTCTGAATCTTCGTATTCAACATCAGGTGGCCATCTCAGAGGAATAGTTGTGGGAGTACCTAAGAGATGTTGGTGTAGAAGCGCAATTGTTGCATTAATCTCAAAATCTGAGCAGAATCTGTATCGACGATATTATCGATGTGGTTATGCTGCAGCTCAGAAGGTTTATATGTCTTTCGTACACAAAAATTACATTGATTCCAATCTCAATTTCGACCAGTTTCGATGTCCATAGCATTGATTTGTGTGTCTTTTGATTCGGATTTGTATTGTCGTGCTTCACTGATTTTGTATGTCTTTTGATTCGGTTTTGTATTATTGTGGTTTGGTAACTGATTTTGTAGCTTATCAATGATGACGATGCATTCAAGTGGGTAGATGCGACTTTGTTAAACGAGATTGAATCTTTGCAAGTGAAAGTTGCGAGATTCAAGAAGGAGCTCAAAGAGATTTCAACAGAGAGAGAGGAGTTCGAGCAGATGGTGTTTGAGAAGGTGCTTGTGAAGCTTGAGAAAGAGATATTGGAGAAGGTGGAAGAAGTTTTTAATGAGTCATCAAGTAATACGAGGAAGATGATGATTCTTGTACTCATTGGGTGCATGATTATGATTGGGTTGAGTAAACTATTATGAAGAAGAAGAAGATTTATGTTGTTATGTTATTGTGTGTGTTATGTTGTCATGGTTAGTTTTGTTCACCTGTTTTGTTTTAGAACCAAACTTATCATAAAGAAACAAAACAAAGACATTGTCAAACCAATCCATACCATAATAATATGAAATTGATCCACAAAAGAGAAGTTCACTAATCATAAAGTAAGTTGATCCTAACACAAAATAAGCAAAAATTGATCTACACATGTCTGACCAAAGTGAACCTAACAAGCTAAGGAGCTAAGGAACTTGAGTGACAGTTTCTTGAGAAGCTTGAGTGACTATGCCTTGAGAAGATTCACCAATGTCTTGAGAACCCTACAAGGTAAACAAAATCAGAAAATAAGACACATACAACAAGAAAAGAAAAAACATACCCACAAAGATACAACATGTGTGTTTTTCTTATGGAACCTCACGTTGTGTTCAGTTGAGTTACACATGCCACAATGCATGATCCTTTTCTTATGTTTTGGTTGCTTTTTGGTTGGAGATTCATGCAAACCTTTCTTCCTTTACTTATCTTCTTTAGTATCTTATCTTTACCTAGTGGTGGAGGAGGAACATGAACATTGGGATTTCCTATTTTGGGCCAGAATTGTTCACCTCTAGTTGGAGCAAGTCCATCTGTGTAATTTCTCCTCCACATAGCAGTCCAAAACCACTGACACACATAGTCCTCCACGACTAGCTTCTTTACCAAAACAACTCCATATGCATGCTCACATGGAATACCAGTAATCTTCCATTTCTTGCAGGTGCAAGTCATCCTCTCCAAGTTCACTCTGTAAGGACAACCACTGAGTTTTGATTCATACATTCCGTTTGTGCCTCGAGTTACCGTGCATGCCGAAGCTTTTCCATAAAGTTTGGCAAGGAATTTAGCAACATATGGAGTACATATACCTGATACACAATAACCACACATGTAAAAGCTTATCAAGAAACATACAAATAGAAGTTAAACAAAGGCAGAACTAAATTTTACCATTGTGGCTGTGAGATTTGGCAGATCTTTTAGCAATCTGAGCCATAGCAAGCCTGCTTATTATATTTAGCATGGGAACGAAAGACATCTCTCTGGCCTTTCTGATAGTGTTGTTGAATGACTCCGTCGAATTGTTTTCAACGTCTTTACAGTAGTTCCCAAGCTTGTAGTATGCTCTGCACCAAGATTTTGGCTTTGCCTTTTCAACATCATTGAACACTCCATTATCATAGCATTTGATCCTGTCCAAGTTTGCAAGATACTCAGGTTCATTATAACTCCATGATAAGCTCCATATCAGTGGCTTCATTTGTTTTTTCCCAGGATGATTCTTTTTGAGATTCTCATAAATGTGTTTGACACATTTCCGATGCTCAATCTTAGGTAACTCAAGCTGCACTGCTTTAATCAGTCCCTGAAAAACAATCAATGTATAAAGAAGTAGTGTTAAGATAACAATAAATGTGTTTGCAAGGTAAAAAATAGCATGATATAAACCTTACCTTTTGACGATTAGAAACCATGACATAGCCTCGCCATCATTTAGCTCCAAGTCCAACTTCAGCTTCTGCACAAACCATATCCAATTGTCTTTGTTCTCCGCTTGTACAGCAGCCCATGCTATTGGATAGATAGCATTATCTGCATCTCTACCGAGAGCTACCAATAGTTGTCCATTGATTTTATGTTTCATGAATGTACTATCAACTCCTATTAGTGGCCTACATGTTTGTTTCCATGTTTTTCTTAGGGCATCTAAACAAACATAAAATCTGTTGAATACGTCTTTACCTGCATCATTCGTCACAGTCTCTACCTCAACACTTAAACCTGGATTTGACTCTAGGATCTCAGCAGCATAGTCTTTAAGTCGTTTAAACTGCTGATCATACTCATATTCAATCCACCTTAATGCTTTACGCCTAGCATTTTGACACTGATTCCTAGTCACAGTGATTCCCCACTTTTCTCTGATAATTTCTTCTATCTTCATAGGCATATAGTACTCTGGTTCTTTTCTAATCTTATCCATAAACAACCTACCTATCATAGGCTCTCTTAGCAGTTCACACTGACCATTAGGGATACAAGTATGCTTATCAATAAACTTACTAATTTTTCACATCGAATTTTTAGGAAGAAGTGATGCAAAGACCTTCCATTCACATCCTTTCCCTCGGCATCATTCCCACCATGACATATAAACCCAATCTTCAACCTATCATGCCTATATTGAAAAAGGTTTCGACCTGTTCTTAGTGCGTAATCAACAACCGTCTCTTTGAACGCAACTCCGTTGATGAAATGTTGTTTCATATACAAATTCCCATCACCACATTTGATGTTTGTACGAACTCTCTCTCTAACCTCGTCATCTTCATCGCTGTCACTTTCCGGCACATTGTCGTGTTGGATATGCGGTTCATCCACAAATTCGAGTAACAATTGCTCGATCCGGAATTCGTCTCTTTCCACTGCTTCTTCATCGAAACCTATGTCCTCGTCTTCCCCATCTTGAGAGACTAAAGCAATCGAAACCAATGTGTTTCTCAGTTTCGATTTCAGAGAGAGAGATATCGATTTGGGGATTTTTTTTCTAGGATTCTTAGTTTTAGGATTTCGATTTTGGGTTTGCTGTATAACAGAGATAGAGGGTTTCGGTAACTACTGGTTTAATTGGGTTTTTTCGGATCCTAATCGGGTCATAATTTGGTTTAGTTAATCTCAAATGGTTAACAAATAATTTCGAATCAGTAAACCGTCACTAACCAATACTCGTGTGTTCTGAGATTTTGAACTTTCATCTGGTGGGTATACAAATATTAAAGTTTCAATTGATGGGCATTTAGACATTAAACTTTCATTTCAGAGACATATAGACAGAAGTAATAGTTTGGGCAGTATATACGAGGATATCATATTTATGGTAGGGAAATAGATCGTTTTTCCGTTTGTTGACCAAAGACAAAACTATCCGACATTATTTGTTGACCAAACTATTTGAGAACCTTCTTGTAGAGACAGAGGCTTCTGATTTTATAATTGTCTGGGCCTTTTTATACATCATTTTTCTTCGGCCCATCTAGTTTTAACAATTGGTATGTACTCTAGAGTCTAGATAAGATCTAATCACAGTTTTAGCTGTCAATTTAATCGGATACCTCATTATAATTCGACTTTTAATACTTTTTTTTAACTTTTTTTTGTTTTTTTTTGAACCTTTACTTTTTTAAACTTCAAATACTACTTATCTTTAATGGACGAATGAAAGTTAGTGACGGGAATATGACTAATCTTCAACTCCAACATAAATTATTGACCTTGATGCATGTGCCTATGAGTACGCGACTTGTCGAGGTTAGATAGCTCAAAGTGATTGGGCCACGTTCAATAGTATCCGTAGATAAATTAGAAAAATACTGACTTCTTACAACAAGCCACGTTAATCTTCTCATCTGATAATGATTTTTTTTTTTCAATGACTGTTGAGTGTAACATTTTGTTTTTTTTGTAACCTCCAATTCAAAATCGTCGCAATCATAAATAAAAACCATAATTATGCTATTTATAATCGAATTTAGACTCTTAGAGATATACAGATAAGTCTCTAGTGGGGAAAGTAAAGGTTACGGGAGGAGAGACTAACGACTAACGAGAGTGAGAAGTCGTCTAGTGCTTATTGAAAACGAGAGATTATGGCTTTTTTTGGGTAACCTAACGTATACTATGGTTGAAGGAAACGTGCGTGAACCAACCAATAACCCATAAAATAACCTCTAGCTAGGCGTCGATTTTCTCTCCTTAATTAATTAATCCTCTCCTTGTTCTTTTGCTCGAGATCTCCATTTATTGTCCCCTCTTTAATTAATCGAGTCTTACATATAAAGATTCAAAAGATTCGTGCATCAACATAAACAAAAACAAAGCTTCAAGATGAACATCAATGGACAACATAAAACGGTAACGTTTCCTGGAAAGATCATCGTGAAAGCAACCATCTTCACCATCGCTTCTCTATTCATATCAGCTGCTCTATTAGACGTACTTGGCTATCTCGATTTCGTAAGTTTTTATATTTAAAAAAAAATCACTAAACTTTCATTTGTGAATACAAAACTCATCAAAGTTAAAATCTTTATCTCTCTGTTTTTTTTTTTTTTTGGTTTCAAGAATGCTTTTGCAGGTTTCAAGCTAGTAACAAAGAGAACAGAACCACCAAAATTCCCTAACCACTGCAACGACGTACCAAAAAACCAACCACATCAAAACCTCGACTCAAGATTAAATCCAAATCGTTCAAAACCATCCACGTGTCCTTCTTACTTCCGTTGGATCTACGAAGATCTACGTCCATGGAAAGAAACGGGAATAACTAAAGACATGATCAAGAAAGCAAGTAAAACGGCGCATTTTAGACTAGTGATCCACAACGGGAAGGCGTACGTTAAGAGATACAGAAAGTCAATCCAAACAAGAGATGATTTTACTCTGTGGGGAATCGTACAGTTGTTACGGTGGTACCCTAATAGATTACCCGATCTCGACCTTATGTTCGACGCTGATGATCGCCCCGTCGTTCGATCTGTTGACTTTTCAGGTCAAAACAAAGAACCACCTCCACTTTTCCGTTATTGCTCTGATGACGTCAGCTTGGATATAGTCTTCCCTGATTGGTCCTTTTGGGGCTGGTAAGCAAACCCTAATGTACATACTGGGCTTTATTAGTATTATTTTAAGGTTTTTTTCTGATATGGGCTTTGAATGGGCCAGGGCTGAAGTCAACATAAAGCCATGGGGAAAGTCGTTGGAGGCAATTAAAAAAGGAAACAATATGACGCAATGGAATGAACGCGTGGCGTATGCTTATTGGAGAGGTAATCCTTATGTGGACCCCACAAGAGGAGATCTTATGAAGTGTAATGTTTCGGAACATGAAGATTGGAATACTCGTCTCTATATTCAGGTTTTTACCAAATTTCACCTTTTCAAAATATTAAAATAGTGGTACTAAGACTCAAATTTGGTTTATTTTTGGTGTGAATTTTTCTATTAATCAAAGTAAAATCACAATTAGTATATAAATCAGTTTGATACAACCTTGTATAGTTTTGTACATCTAATTATGTGGTAATTATCTGAATTTGAGAAATGGTTTTACAGGATTGGGATAAAGAATCAAAAGAAGGATTCAAGAACTCAAACCTAGAGAACCAGTGCACTCACAGGTTAGTAAACTTGTTACTTATACGCATATACATTTTAAATTTGATTTATAATTTGATTTTTCTGATAATGTTTGTTGGGATTAGAACAGATACAAGATATACATAGAAGGATGGGCATGGTCGGTTAGTGAAAAGTACATAATGGCGTGTGATTCAATGCCATTATACGTAAAACCAAGATTCTACGATTTTTACATACGAGGAATGATGCCATTACAACACTATTGGCCAATCAGAGACGACTCCAAGTGTACTTCTCTCAAATTCGCCGTACACTGGGGCAATACACACGTGGACAAGGTTAATCTAGTAAAAGATTTCTCACATTTGACCTCGAAATTTGTTTTGTATAAATTTAACCCTGATTTTTGTTGTTGTTTGTGTAGGCGCGTGAGATAGGAGAGTTAGGGAGTAGATTTATAAGAGAGGAGGTGAACATGGAGAACGTGTATGACTACATGTTTCATTTACTCAACGAGTACGCGAAGCTCTTGAAATTTAAACCGAAGATTCCTTCGGATGCGGTGGAGATTACGCCGGATAGTATGGGATGTCCCGCGACGGGTCGGTGGAGAGATTTCATGGCGGAGTCTATGGTAATGTCTCCAAGTGAAGAGTCTCCTTGTGAGATGCCTCCTCCGTATGACCCTCTAGCTTTAAAAGAGGTTCTTGAGAGAAAAGCTAATCTAACACGTCAAGTTGAGTTGTGGGAGGACCAATACTTTCATGATTTGACCAATCAACCTTGATTTATTTTTTTTCAAACAAGAATAGTATTAGCATCTCCCCAATGTTTTTTTTTGTTTGCCTTGCAATAGTTCTCCCATACCTATATTATCGAAATTGATTCCGGCTATGACATGACAATAACATTTTTATGTACGTTAGGTTACAACTTACAAGTTTTGATTTGCAATGGCTTATCTTTGACTTTTATGCGTTGTTACACCTTTTTTCTTTTTAAACCATGGGTCGTATTAACATAGTTGCAATTTGCAAAGGACTCTTTAGACTCTTAGTTAGTTAGTTATACAGGCATCATCGATTCTAGTTAATTTGTATACAATTAGATGTGGAACATAAAGGCATCATCGATTCTAGTTAATTTGTATATTAATAGGATGAAATTCATTAATTAAATACCGAACTTTCAAGAATAACATTATTAATATGGAGATTAGGTGGAAATAGCCTTTGAGCTTGGCCTATCCTGCCAAACCTTTCACACAACCAAAAAAAAATCCTGCCAAAGTTTTTTGACCAATTGATTTATTTTTTCTTTTGAAAAGTTTGATTTTTACTTTTGTTCAACTTGACCGCAATTCTAAATTTCTAATCACATCTTAATCAGAGAAATCTACTATAAAAATTCACAAGAGTAACTTTAAAAAAAGTTCAGCATATACAATTGGACTCCTAAAAATGCATGATTTCAAATATTCTCCTTTCTCCTAATTTGTTAAGATCTCACGAGTTCCATGAGTCTGTTTCATTTAAAAAAACTAATTAATAAATTAATTAAAGCGGAATGTTATGTATAGAGACTTGGTGGTTTGACTTATTTCGTTGTGGTTCTCCTTAAAGCCTCCATAAATTAATTCTGCAGTGATAATTATTATCAGTCATGATCTTATAAATACAGGCTGAAACCTTTTGGTTTTGTGAATCAAACTTGGAATTTTTTCTTACTCCCATAAAAGAGATCCATGACCACTGACCTTTCCTTCACAAGTCTCTCTTAGTCTCTCTCTCTCTCTCTCTAAATCTTGTGTTCTTGTGTTTTGTTCGATGAGGGAGAATAAACACGTGGGTCAATCCACAGAAGATCATCATCATCATCATCATCAAAGACAACAAAACCTAATAACGAGTTTAAGCTCTAAACTAGCAAAGACATGGGTCACTACCAAAATCTTCATTTTTGTCCTCTTTATCATCTTCCTTAGTGCTTCTGTCTCTTGGATGTACACGGTATATATTTTCTCTTTCTCATGATCTACAATCATATATGCAAACTTTTGTTGGCTTAATATAAATAAAATACGTCAAAAAGGTTATACATGTATGAGTATATATTTCATACGACGACTATGTTTAAGAGAAAGATTAAAAGTAGTTTATGAAAATCTTTATCAAAAAGATTATACCATTGAAAATCTTCGAGCTGTTTAAATATTTTTTTTTTTTACTAGTGGTTCTTAATTATATAACTTTTTAAAAATTGGTGTTGTTAATAGTTTGTTTTAGGTGAGAATAGATTCCTACTAACATCGATATCCACAAGAAACACCAACAAGAGTACTACTACAACAACAACAAATATTCCCAAGACTCTCATCAAGATCCCATTAAACTGCACATCACTCAACAGCAACACAACACAAACATGTCCTTCAAATTATCCAACCAAGTTCGAACCAGCGATCTCTTCCTCGGAGACATGTCCTGACTACTTCAGATGGATCCATCGAGACTTAAAGGTATGGCAAAAGACAGGAATCACAAGAGAAACACTAGAGAGAGCAAAACCAAACGCTCATTTCAGGCTTGTCATAAAATCAGGGAGATTATACGTTCATCAATACGACAAAGCATTCCAAACAAGAGATGTGTTCACAATTTGGGGAATACTTCAGCTTCTAAGAATGTATCCTGGTCAAATCCCTGATCTTGAGCTTCTCTTCCTCTGCCATGATCGACCCGCCATTTGGAAAAGAGACTTCAAGAAAAACAGAAAAGACACGTGGCCTCCTGCTCCATTGTTTCACTACTGTGGTCACCATGATGCATACGACATCGTTTTCCCTGATTGGAGCTTTTGGGGTTGGTAAGACTATTCATCAAGATTTTTCTTGTTTTTGGTTATGGTTATGGTTATGGTTATGGTTGACTATTCATCAAGATTTTTCTTTCTTTTTTTTTGGTTAATGGTTGACTATTCATCAAGTTTGGTGGATAACCAATATAAATTACATTAATATTGATTTATTTAATTTTTTGATAGGCCGGAGGTGAATATAAAGGAGTGGAATAAGTTATCCGTGGCACTAAAAGAAGGGAACAAAAGAGTGAAATGGGAAGATAGAGTTCCTTATGCTTATTGGAAAGGAAACCCTCATGTTTCTCCTATAAGAGGAGATCTTATGAGATGTAACTTCTCCGACAAGTATGATCCTATGGTTCGTCTCTATGTTCAGGTATATATATATCTCCATCAATTCCAACATCTCTTTATCTACACAAGTTTGAATGGCTAAATGAATCTTGAAATGATTGACTTTATATTCATTCTCAAATAATGATTTCTTTTTTGTCTAGATAAGGTTCAATTTGTCACATTTTGATTTAAGAATCTCAAATTCATGATTTGTAATCGTTGTGATTTGATCTCACATATTGTTTCAGGATTGGTTAAGTGAGATTCAGGTGGGGTTTAAAGGATCAAACCTAGAAGATCAATGCACTCATAGGTACATATGCAAAATAAATCAAATAAATCATGTATAGTCTCTTATTTTTGTTTGTTTGGTCTATTGATAAACATTTTTGGATATGAATTTTTGAATTCAGGTATAAAATCTACATAGAAGGGAATGCGTGGTCCGTAAGCGAAAAGTATATACTTTCGTGTGATAGTATGACTCTATTGGTTAAACCAGAGTACTACGACTTTTTCATAAGAAGTATGGTCCCAATGAAGCATTACTGGCCTATTAGACCAAACAACAAATGTGGTGACCTCAAATTCGCAGTTGAATGGGGTAATAACAACACCGAAAAGGTAAGCAATAATGTTCAAGATCTAAATAGAAACGCATACTAATTTCAAGATCTTATGTTTGACTCCGGATTATATTATAATGATCTTAATGTATATATATAGGCACAAGTCATAGGGAGACAGGGAAGCGAGTACATGATGAAGAACCTAGAGATGAAGTATGTGTATGATTACATGTTGTATGTGTTGCAAGGCTATGGGAAACTGATGAAGTTGAATGTGACCGTGCCTGAAAATGCTACCGAAGTGTGTTCGGAGACAATGGCTTGTCCGATCACTGATGGTGGTCTGATCAGGCAGTGCATGGACGACTCGTTGGTTATGTCTCCGAGCGTCAAGGCGGCTTGTGATTTGCCAAAGCCATATGGAGATTATGAGCTCAAAAAGTTACATAAGAAACAACAAAGTGCGGAGAGAAAGGTTGAGAAGTGGACAAAAGAGTATTGGGACTTGAGAGGTCCAAACTAATTTGTATATAGTATGATCAATATAAATATGTGGTTTTGTAATCTACAATTCACATGTGCACACTTCTAGATTTGAATCCGGTATGATACACTAAGTGTGTGTATTTTTTTTTGTCAGTGTGTTAAATCAAAGAAATAATTTGTTACTATTAAAAATATGACATCTCACTAATTTGCAATGATGGTTGAAAATCTTGATAAAGATTTTTAAAAAAATTGAATCCTATTAAATATGTTGAAATCTATATTTACTAAAAACATGCACACATAATATACATGCATCTAAATATACCCAAAAAAAAAAATAGAAATATAATATACAAAATTGACATGCATGCATGTATATTTATATATATAAAAAAAGATACATGCATGTAAATATGTGGTAAGAAATATAAAATGAAAAAGAATTTAATTATACAAATTTGACAATTAAGTTATTTGGTCATAGCTTTCTGTATTTATGCCAATTAATTTATTTTTATCTACTTATTATTCTAAAACCTAATATGGTAGTTACATATTGTCCAATTTGGCAATTTATATTTCATTCTATCAAATTGATCTCTTCTTCAATTTGGATTTGTCCCTGATAAATTAAAAGAGGTTATCAGATCCCAGACGTGCAACTACGAAGATGAACAACAGAAGTTGTAATCATAAGCAACGTGGAATTCATCAAATTATCAGTTCCAATTCTAAACTAGCCACCACTATCTTCATCATCATCTTCATCCTCATCTTCGGTGTTTGGGTGGATTTGGTACTAAAAACTCTCATTTTCTAATCATTATAATCATAAATATAAATATTTTTAGTTTGTTTACATGAGTGTTCATATAGTTTGTGACAGGTAAGAGTAGAATCCAAATGATGACGACATCAATATTAACAACAACAAACACATTCATGATCAAGACCCCAATAAACTGCAACAACACAACACAAACATGTCCTTTAAACTACCCAACCCGATTCGAACCATCGATCTCTTCCTCGGAGACTTGTCCTGACTACTTCAGGTGGATCCAACAAGACTTAAAGGTATGGCAAGAGACAGGAATCACAAGAGAAATACTAGAGAGAGCAAAACCTAACGCTCATTTCAGGCTAGTGATCAAATCAGGGAGATTATACGTTCATCAATACGATAAAGCTTATCAAACAAGAGATGTGTTCACAATTTGGGGAATAATTCAGCTTCTAAGAATGTATCCTGGTCAAGTCCCTGATCTTGAGCTTCTCTTTTTCTGCCATGACACACCCATTCTCTGGAAAAAAGACTTTAGGAAAGAAGGACCAAATGCTACGTGGCCTCCTCCGCCATTGTTTCACTACTGTGGTCACCGTGAAGCTTACGGTATCGTTTTTCCTGATTGGAGCTTTTGGGGTTGGTACGTAGCCAATGTTTTTTGGACGTTACTCCGAAACAAAACCCTAATATTTTTCGAAAACTCGGTCTAACGTAGCCGATGTTTTTTGGACGTTACTCCGAAACAAAACCCTAATATTTTTCGAAAACTCGGTCTAACGGAAATGCTTGGTTTTCTTTTATTGTTTTATAGGCCAGAGGTGAATATAAAGGAGTGGAACAAGTTATCTATGGCGATTAGAGAAGGCAACAAAAGGACTAAATGGAAAGATAGAGCACCGTACGCTTATTGGAAAGGGAACTATCACGTTTCTTTGGAAAGAAGAAACCTTATGACATGTAACTTCTCCGATAAATACGATCCCATGGTTCGTCTCTATGACCAGGTATGTTCAACCATTTATTTCAGCATTGAGTTCAAGTGAAAAGTGTGTGGAGTTCTATGTAATAGTAATGGTGATTTCAGGATTGGGATAAGGAGAAGGAGATAGGGTACAAAAGTTCAAACCTAGAAGACCAATGCACCCATAGGTATCTAATATTGTTCATGTTTAAAGTCTTCTTTTTTAAAAAATTTTTTTTGTTGTTGTTGATAATTATTAATATTTTGGGGTTTGGTTTTTGCATTAAGGTACAAGATTTACATAGAAGGTCGAGCATGGTCAGTGAGCAAAAAATATATATTAGCGTGTGACAGTATGACTCTACTAATTAAACCAGAGTACTACGACTTCTTCGCAAGAAGTATGGTTCCATTAGAACATTACTGGCCTATTAAATCTCAAGAGAATTGTGGTGACCTCAAATTCGCCGTCGAATGGGGTAACAATAACACTGAGAAGGTAAGCAATATTCCAAATCTTATAATACTTGTTTCAATCATGTAAATAACTTGAGAATTCTATATCAAAATCTAGACTAATGAAATTGATTTATAAATCTATATATAGGCGCAAGCTATAGGGAGACAAGGAAGTGAGTACATGATGAAGAATCTAGAGATGAAGTATGTGTATGATTACATGTTGTATGTGTTACAAGGCTATGGGAAACTGATGAAGTTGGATGTGACCGTACCTGAAAATGCGACCGAAATGTGTTCTGAAATGATGGCTTGTTCGATCAATGATGGTGGTTTGGTCAGGCAGTGCATGGACGACTCGTTGGTTATGTCTCCAAGAGTCAAGCCTGCTTGTGATTTGCCACCTCCTTATGGAGATGATGAGCTCAAGAGGTTTCTTGATAAACAAGAATGGTCGGAGTTAGAAGTTGAGAAGTGGGCCAGTGATTGGAAGTTCCAAAACAAGATTCTTTAATAAAGAAAGCGTACTAGGGGACTCATAAAGTAGAGTTCTTTGAAGTTTCGCAATCAGAAAACTCAAATTAACATATTTTGATCTCCGATTTGTAAAGATTTTAGAAAAAAAAAAAGTTTGAAGTGATCCAAAATAATTATATATTTATCTCAGAATTTGTTTTTTGTAACCAGCTATTTATTTTTTAATAAAGAACTTAAGATGGTAGTATATGATATCGTTAATTGGATTTACGTCCGATTTTTACATAAAACTTTTTTTTTGTCACATTTTTTGTACAAAAGTAATAATTAAAAACATAATCGAAACCTGTTTTGTTGTTGCTATATTTTTTAATTGTTTTGACGTTTTGTTGCTAATTTAATTAGAAAAGAAAATAGTTCCAAGTTAAAGAAACATTGAAAATAAGAGAAAATGAGCCCATAATACGTAACAAGAGACTTAAGGCCCAATACGCAGACACATAAACAGGGGTAGTATAGTAAGTCCGTAGACATTATCACATTATCCCCACTAATTAGACTTATTGGCAACTAAAATGTTTTTATTTAATATCAAAACTAGTGATTGGCGTCACGATTAATAACAACAGATAAGCGCGTTGCGTAAACCATAATTAAAACACGGTCAACGTCTTAATTACACCCGAAGAAACATTCCCCTAGTTGCCTTCTAAGACAAGTCTCCACGATCTCACAAAAAGTGTAGAAGAAACTTTCAAAAACTTTGCTTTGTCTTTTTTGAGAAAAACTAAATCGATTTTCTCTAAAAGTAAAATTAAATGAATAATCTGAAACTTGGCGTCGAAGTAATAAGCGCAAGGCTCAAACCTAGAGAGGATACTAATGGCTATGGTGGTATTAACGCTTTCGTCGAGCTGCGATTCGATGATCAGAAAGTCAAAACCTCGACTAAAATCGACGATTCGAGTCCGGTTTGGAACGAGAAGTTTTTCTTTAACATCTCTCATACAGAGGATTTATCGAATCTTGTTCTTGAGGCTTACGTTTACAACAAAACAAGCAACATAACCAAATCTTGTCTTGGTAAGATTCGGATCTTGGGAACTGCGTTTGTGCCGTATTCCGAAGCTGTCGGATTGCATTATCCTCTTGAGAAAGAGAAGTGGAGTGTCTTTTCTGCCATTAGAGGTGAGGTTGCTCTGAAAGTGTTTGTAACTGATAACCCCTCTCTCAAGGCACCTAATCTTAGCCCTATAAAGAAGGTTACTTCTAACACAAGGCACAAACTCCACAACATCGCCACGGCGGAGAAGAGTAAACCTAGCTTACGAAGAAATCAGCAATCGCCTCAACCCCAACCGCTTCAACTGCCACCGGTTATGGAACCTCCTCGGTTTCAACCGGCGGTAGGCGCAACAATGGGATTTAATCCGAATCCACCGGATTATTCGATCAAAGAGACGAATCCGGTTCTTGGAGGAGGCAAAGGAGCAAGAAGAACGGGCGCTAATGATCTTGTAGAGCCAATGGAGTTTCTCTTTGTCAAAGTCGTGAAAGCTCGAAATCTTCCGACAATGGACTTAACCGGAGGTCTAGATCCGTACATCCAAGTCAAACTCGGAAACTTTACCGCGAAAACGAAACATTTCGAGAAGAATCAAAACCCGATTTGGAACGAAGTTTTCGCTTTCTCCAAATCCAATCAACAATCAAACGTTCTTGAAGTCGTTCTCATGGACAAAGACGTGATCAAAGACGATTTCGTCGGTTTAATCCGGTTCGATCTCAACGAGATTCCGACACGTGTTGCACCAGACAGTCCTTTAGCTCCAGAATGGTACAGAGTCAACCACGAGAAAGGAGGCGAGGTTATGTTAGCTGTTTGGTTCGGTACTCAAGCCGACGAAGCGTTCTCAGACGCAACATACTCAGACGCTTTAAACGCTATTAACAAATCGAGTGTGCGTTCTAAAATCTATCATTCTCCGAGGCTATGGTACCTTCGCGTTAACGTCATCGAGGCGCAAGACTTGGTTATCGTACCAGACCGGACTCGGTTTCCAAATCCATATGTCAAAATCCAGTTAAGCAACCAAATGGTTCGAACAAAACCGAGTCAATCGCTTAATCCGAGATGGAACGAAGAGTTTACGCTTGTCGCGGCTGAACCATTTGAAGATCTAATCGTCTCGATCGAAGACCGAATCGCGGTTAACCGAGAGGAAACGATTGGAACGGTAAGGATACCGATCGGTACAATCGATAAACGGATTGATGATAACCGGACTGTGCCTAACCGTTGGTTTAGTCTTGAATTTGAAAACCAGAGGAGAGTAAGATTTGCTACTACAAAGCTTCAACTGAATGTTTGTCTAGAAGGAGGTTATCATGTTCTTGATGAGTCTACTTATTACAGCAGCGATTTCAGACCGTCGATGAAAGAACTGTGGAATCGACAACAACCATCGATTGGTATTCTTGAATTAGGAATTTTAGGAGTTGAAGGCTTGAATCTAAGCCAAGAAGGGAAGAAAGAGACCGTTGATGCTTACTGTGTGGCTAAATATGGAACCAAATGGGTCAGGACTCGGACCGTTACGGATAGTTTAAACCCGCGGTACAACGAGCAGTATACGTGGGAGGTTTACGAGCCAGCGACTGTGATTACGATTGGCGTTTTCGATAACAATCAGATCAATGGCGGTATTGGTAACGGTAACGGTAACAACAGAGATGGGAAGATTGGGAAAGTCAGAGTTCGAATCTCGACGCTCGAATCAGGAAGAATCTACACGAATTCGTATCCGCTTCTTGTTCTTCGACCTTCAGGTGTGAAGAAAATGGGGGAATTGCATTTGGCGATTCGGTTTTCTTGCACATCGATGTTTCAGATGCTTCTTCAGTATTGGAAACCGCTTCTTCCGAAAATGCATTACGCGAGACCGTTGAAAGTCGTGCAGCAGGAGATTCTCAGGCAGCACGCCGTCAACTTAGTGGCGGCTCGGTTAAGCAGAGCTGAGCCGCCGCTAAAGAAAGAAGTGATCGAATACATTTCGGATTCAAATTCGCATTTTTGGAGCATGAGGAAAAGCAGAGCGAATCTCTCTAGGCTGAGATCGGTTTTCTCTTGTTTACTAGGTACCGGAGAATGGTTTCAAGATATCTGCAGGTGGAAGAAACCGGTAGCCTCTACAGCGGTTCATGTACTCTATTTTGCGTTTGTGTGTTTACCGGAGATGATTCTTCCGGTAATGTCTCTTTGCTTGTTCATGTTTGGAGTATGGAACTACAGATTGCGCCCGCGACAACCTCCACACATGGATACAAGACTCTCATTTGCAGACAATATTCATCCTGAAGAGCTTAGCGAAGAGTTCGATACATTTCCTTTTTCTTCTCAAGACCCGGGGATTGTAAAAATGCGGTATGAGAGGTTGAGAAGTATAGCAAGTAGAGCTCAAACGGTTGTTGGAGATATCGCGGGTCAAGGAGAAAGAGTTCAAGCTCTGTTAAGCTGGAGAGATCCAAGAGCAACTTCGATTTTCATGGTGCTTTGTTTGGTTTCTTCTGTGGTTTTGTTTGTTGTACCGTTTAAGGTTTTTGTTCTTCTCGCCGGAATATACATCATGAGACATCCAAGATTCCGGCGAAAGACACCTCCTGGTCCGGTTAATTTCTTCCGACGACTTCCTGCAAAAACAGATTGTATGCTGTAGAATGCAAAAAAACATATATGAAACAAACGAAACATTTTTGCGATTTATCTGAAGTCAAGAAACCAAACTAGATTAATCGAAATCTCGAAAACATGCAGAAATTCTGAAAATCCACCTACTAGTCTTTTCTTTCCTAAACATTACACCAAAAGACTTATTTTTTTCAGAGAGGTTAGCTTAAAGTCTTTTTCTTCTTCTCCTAGATTCAATGCTTATATACACATGAATCATCCACGCATTAGATCAATGTCGATATGGGCGTGATGCATATCCATTGATCTTGAACCGGTTGTCCAAATGCCTACAGGAGGCTGAACAAGATTCTGGCTTTGCTGAGGAACAGGAGGCGACGTCGCTGCTGCTGTGTTATCGTTGTTGTCTTCCAAAGCATCAGTGTCTTGAACATCTTCAGAAGTTTCTTGTTTCTTTATCTTTACTTTCGGAATCGCCCAAATGAAACTCCCAACGATAACCTTTTAACACGGCAAACCACAAGTTTTTAGAAAATAATCTCTAAATTCATCTAAAGAATTCAACTTCTACAATATCAGACTCACCTGTACCGGACTTGCTGCTATTAGAGGCCCTCCAATTCCACCACCAATGACACGACCATCAGGGCTAGCAAGTGAGACCGCTAAATTTCCAGTGCGGTTTCGGTATTCAGTGTCAGTTGTGTTCAGATAAGAAGTAGTGAGAGATATGAGCTCGAATCGACCCTAGAGGTTATAAAGTATACACCAACATGAGTACTGTTATTATTGCCTTCTTAACGGATAATAAACTGCGAGGATAATTATCAAACCTCGTATCTAATAGTTCCATGGGATGGTGATGGCTGAAGAAGAGTTGCAGTAGAGACTGCACCACTAGCGGATAAGACACAAATCGCTCTTGGACCTTGCTGAGAAAAAGATATAACCTTTGATGCAATGTCCTGAAAAAAACAACAAAACAAAGAGTACATGGCTTAAAGATTATTTCAAGAAGCTTAAAGGGTCGAAATGTAAAACACAGATTTCGATCAGGAGAGGACATACTTCACCAATGGAAACTACGATTACGTGCGGCGTGAAGCTCATTCCAGACGATGAAGGCATCAATTCACCTTACAAGAAAAATCAAAACCCGAAATAAACCGGTTTCAGAAACAAGGTTCCAAGATAAAGGGCCAGTGGAATAAAAGATTATATTTTGAATTAAACATTTAGACATTAAAAAATTCCAAAGCTTTAATTAATCCTTAAATAGCCAATCATATTTGGATTAAGCACATAACTTCCCACCATTTTATGTCCTAATCTAAAACTATATATACTTATAATCCAATTAAGCACATAACTTTCCACCATTTTCAGAGACTTTTCAATGAGAGGAAGAAAGAGAAGATTTTTACCATTGGAAGCAAGTCTTTGCTTCTTGCCGGAACCAGGAGGTCTACCACGACCACGTTTGTTGTTAGAGTTTGGAGAAATGGTGGAGATCGAAGGAGACAATGCCAACGAAACAGGACCTTCTTGTCCGTATTTTCTAGGTCTTCCTCTCTTCCGCTTCACAGAAGTCTCACCAGAAGGAGGAGGAGCAACCACCGCTGAAGAATCAGCCGGAGAAGACTCAACGGGTAAAGGAGACACGAATCCGGTGGATCCACCACCTCCTCCCTGGTTCGGGTTTGACCCGAAAAGAGAGTTCGAATTAGAGAAATGGTGAAACCCTTGTGATCCATGAAACGCCGGTTGAGTTTGTTGAGGAGGAGGAGGAGGAGGAGGAGGACCCGAACCACCTGAACCGGGTATTCCTCTTTGGATATAGTAAGAACCCGACCCGGATAAAGCCATTGCTTCTCTTCGATCCATAGCTTCCGATAAAAAAAGGATGCAAATTCGCTTGGGACCCTTAAAAGGTTCGAACTTTGTAGCTAAATGGAAAGAGAGAAAAATCTGATCTTTTTTCTTCTGAAAGCGATAAATGGATAAGAACAAAATCAAGACTTTAAAAGATATAAACTTGGAGAGTAAGTTAACATGCAACCGAAAATCTCTCAAAGCTTATCAACAAAAACCCAAACTTTCAATTTCACCTTAATTGGGTTTATATGTAACTTTAGTATCAAGCTATGTAGAAATTAGATCCAGAAGAGAGAAGAGTAAAAAAGCTTCATTTTTTTTTATCAGAAGCAAGAAATGAGATATGAAGCTTTTTTCTCCATCAACAATGGTGAAAGAAAAGTATTTTTTTTTCTTCTCTTTCTCTCTCTAGTTCTTTGTATGTGAGGTTGCTTTTTCGCTTTACTGTGTTGACAGAAGGAAAACAGAAACAAACAAAAAAATATCAATCAGATCCCTCTCCCAAGAGTTGAAAGCATTTACTGTGGATATTACACAAATTTTGCAAATTCAAATTCGAAAATTAAAAATTCCATGTCTGACTTTGACTGTAATCTCTCTCTCTCTCTATAGACTTCTTTCTAGTATCTAGCAAGTTATTGTTCCATTTCCAAACGCTAGATTTGAGCGCGTGTGTGAAACGAGACATGAGAGTGAGAGAGAGTGAAGCTCACGGTTTTGTAATGGAGAGTGAGAGGTAGAAGAAGTGATCTTGGTCAAGACTCACTGGCTTCCACTTCATAGCTTATTGATGATGATGATGATGATGATGATGATAAAAACCTGGCAAATCTATCAAACTGTTTTCTCAAAGATCCCTATCTTTAAATTCTCATCTATAATAATTATAGATTCATTAAGAGAGTTTAAAGATGAATTAAAAACTGCTTTTTTGGGGATCAAATAAGTAATTATTCTTGTTCTTGTCCCTATTTATGTTCACATAATTAGCATCTAAAAACAATATAGAATCTAATAAATGATGTAATTTGGTTTTGAGCTATTAATTACAATTGAAAGTGTGTTTTTATTTTTTTTGTCGAGCTCCATTGCTTTAGTAACAGAGACATATATATTGTTAAAAATCAATTCTAATTCATCCAAGAACATATATACAGATGCGATCAATTACTAAAATATAGAGATTCAAAGTAACAAACTTTTAGAGATTGAAAAAAAACTCGTGTTGCCTTTTTTCGCTTAGCCAAATTCTTATCGTAAACGGCATGGTTTAAACACTTCTCGTTGTACTTAACATTATAGGGTTTACGCCTACTCAGGCCCATATATAAACAAACAAAGGCCCAATAGTATCTGCAAAAACGGCGCCGTTTTAAAGCGGAATGTAAACAAAACAACCGTTTTCGTTTTCAACTACCTCTGCACCACTCTCATTTTTGAGATTTTTTTTCTAATCACTCATGTCTCCATTTCACCACTATTCCTCTGCATCATCATCATCATCTTCCTCTCTACCAAACCCTAACCCTAAACCCCTAATTTTCCCGCCAATGTATCATCAATCCATGAATCTATCCGTTTCTTCCAATTTCACCCACCGATCTCCTCTATTCTCCACCGGAATCCGTAAATCCGTCAATCTCAAACCTCCACGCGTCTCCTCTGGCCCAGAATCCGGCGATTCAGTTACCAAAACCCTAACCGAGAATCTAATCTCGCTCCTCAGAGCTGTCCCCGATTGGGCCGACGAGATTAAAGAGCGTGGGATGCAGCAGAAACGCACTCTCTATACACACGAGAAATGGGTCGAACACAGAAGCTCGCTTCGCCATGTGAGGCATTTGCTATCGAGCTTTTCTTCGCGGGTTATACTCTCTCTGATTCCTCCTGTTTTCTTCTTCACATCCGTCGCGGTCGTAATCGCCGTTTATAATTCCGCCGTGGCTTTGGATTGGCTTCCTGGTGTTTTTCCGATTCTCAGATCTTCCTCGTTGCCGTATCAGCTCACGGCTCCGGCTTTAGCGCTACTTCTTGTGTTTCGTACGGAGGCTTCGTATTCTAGGTATGAAGAAGGAAGGAAAGCTTGGGTTGGGATTATTTCTGGAACTGATGATTTAGCTAGGCAAGTGATATGTTCTGTTGATAGCTCTTCTGGTGATGAATTGATTATCAAAGATTTGCTTTTGAGGTATATTGCTGCTTTCCCTGTAGCTCTTAAGGTAAGTTAAAGATCTCTGCTTTGGATAGTGATTTTGTTAAAGTTGTTGGCTTTGAGTAGACAAAATTGATTTGGAGGTTTCTTGGTTTTTGCAGTGTCATGTGATTTATGGTTCAGATATTGCTAGAGATCTAAGGAATTTGATTGAAGCAGATGACTTATCTTTGATTCTTCAATCAAAGCATCGTCCGCGTTGCGTAATCGAGTTTATATCTCAGAGTCTTCAGCTGCTGAAAATAGATGCTGCAAAGAGAGATTTGTTGGTAGCTTTCTTGAATCCTTGAAACTGTATTATCCATTGCCTTACAGTGTTGTGCAATGTCCATGGTTTGATCGTTATTATTTTATTTTGAACATTTGATACCAATATATGTTACTTGCCTCGTTGCAGGAATCAAAGATGCTACATTTACACGAAGGAATTGGAGTATGCGAACAACTAATGGGCATTCCGATTCCTCTCTCTTACACGCGCTTAACCTCGAGGTTTTTAGTCTTTTGGCATCTAACACTCCCAATCATTCTCTGGGATGAATGTCATTGGATTGTTGTTCCTGCTACTTTTATCAGTGCGGCATCCCTGTTTTGCATAGAAGAAGTACATATTCCTCCTCCACGTTCACACTACCGGTTTATATTTTATCCCCTTCTGCTTGAATCTTTAACCATCAAACATTCTTTTTTGGTTTGAAACTCTGCAGGTGGGTGTTCTTATAGAAGAGCCATTCCCTATGTTAGCCTTAGACGAGCTATGCGATCTTGTGCATAGTAACATACAAGAAGCTGTTAAATCCGAGAAAGTCATACGTAACCGGATCATCGCAAAGATAAAGGTCCATGAATTCAAGCACTCATCAAATGGTCGGCATAGAACATAGATCTTGATTTCCCGTTGTCGCCGCGAGTGATGACAATCTGATGCAATTTGTCTTCCTTGAGAGGGGTTTGGAGTATGTGATGGCTTAGGTTAGCTTTGATATTTACGTATTGTATAGATACAACTTATACCAGTTGATAGGGAAACTTTTACATTAACGTTTGTATATGTTTATGCTGTATATATGCAGATATAATAACCTTTACATAAATCATTGTTTGGGTCAAGAAAAGCAGTTATATCATCTTTGCATGATTTAGAATCCATTTACAATCACTTAAACCAAATTCTTTGGCCCTATTGTAATGTGGTTTTGCACATATGGATAATGAGTAACACGGAGTTGAAAGACAATTTGCAAAGTCAATTATTGCTCACGAAAAGAAGAATTTAAAAAATCACCATTGGCTCAGAAGTGTATGAACCACTAAGAAAACATGAACCATCACATGAAACAAAGAAAAACAAAAATCCAATAACATATAAGGACTGTGTTAAGAGCTATCCCATGATCCTAAGCTTCAAATCCTCTACATGGTCGAGAAAGGTGTAAGCTTTACAAGTCTTAAAGGCTTCCATTCCTTGGATTTCAACTCTAGTGACAGTGTTCCTCACGGGATTGTAGTAGCCAAGGTAGAAAGACTCGGTTATATTGTCCGGGGACAACACAATTTCACCTGTTTCAGTCGTTCCAACCAAATATAACTTGCTCGCTGCAAGTATTTTCTTCCAAGCTGGAGGTAAAATGTAGATATAACTCGACCATTCATGTTCCTCGGCGTCTTCCAAAACCCACAGTTGAATACCGTTATATGCATTTCTGTCAATGTTAAGCTGAAGCATAGCTAATCTACCCTTGTAGTTTATCAGAGTCGATTCAATAAACGGACTGAAGTTCTTTCGCATGCCATCATCGTGTTTAATACGTTTGAATATCTCAACTCTAACATCAAAGCAAACTATATCAGGATACCCACCACCCCTCCAAACGTATGCTAAATAGTACAAAACACCATTGATGCAAAAATCCCATCATATTCAAAACGTCTAGATCTATTATTCACAACAAAAAGGCTCGTGTATTATGTCACAATTGATCATTCTCCAAGACGGCTTCTTCTCTTCAGTTTCTAATGTCAGAACTTGATGCTCTCCAAACCCAGGCACTCCATTATTTGATTGTGTCATGCACAAGACTTTGAACTGTTTGTCTATTGGACCGTACCTGAAAAAGCTGAAGACTCCTTTCTTCTTTGTGTTCACTTTAGGTAAGGTTAAGTATTGTCCTGTGCTAGGGTTACATATCAATGGCACAGTGACTTTTCTTCTCTTTAAAGTTTGTTGATTTAAACCACCTACCAAACCACGAACAGGACGAGCAACTTCACAGGGGTAATTAATGGGGAAACTCATATGAAAATCGACTGTTAAAGTAGACGAATTTGTAGGGTTTGGTAATGATGTGAAGAAGAACGTTTTACCGTCTTTGAGGCATGTGAATAACAGCTTCGGGCGAGAAGAAGATATGCTGAAGAACGATTCGTTGAAATTTGGATTGCGAATTGTGGAATCACATAGCTTCGATACGCAACGAAACCTCGTTATAGACTTGGCAGGTAATCTTGGGAGTATCTCCATTACTAGATCAAATGGGAGCGATACTAGGTTTTCTTCTTGATCTCCATTACTTGAGCTCGAAGAAAGTCGTTTAGTGCGTTGTGTAGTCATGGTGGATACGTTTTCCTCTTAGGCTTAAACCCTAAAAGAGTCTTTATTACGGAGCTCTCAAGATCAATAGGGATTTCCGTATCAAAAGAATACTATAGGGGTCTTTGTGAATGATATTAATAGTATGAAGGTCTGAATGCGAATAATAAAATGAAGCTAGCATAGTATGACAATACAAACGACGTTCGTTGTGTAAAGAAAATTTCGGTTTTGGTTTAAATTAAGTGAGGAATGAGACATCAAAGCCGGTTTAGAATGGGTCGGTATCGGTTTGAGTGGCTGTTGATGGCGTCTCTCTGTTCTACCAATAGAATAGAGGATTCAGCTCAAGAGAGTGCTGTTACAAGTTCTTGTGTATTTTGTGACTAAGATCTAGTGGATTACCAAAGCGTTTGAGTCATTGTTTGTGTTTGAGTCATTTAAAACGTTATTTTCCATACATTTTTGGGTCAAGAAACGCAGTTATAGTTTGCATCATTTATAATTCATCTACAATCTCGAAACCTAAATTCTTTAGCCATATTGTACATTTGGGTATTACCAATGGACCATGACTAACAAAGAACTCACCAAAGACACAATTCACAAAGTCGTTTGCTCGTGAAAATAAGAGTTTTAAAAACTTAGCTTAAAACAACGACCATAAGTGTATATAAACCATTCAGAAAAGATGAACACCATCACATGAAACCAAGAAAAACAGTAATCCAATCTGATAAAATAAATATGTTAAGAGGCCATGATCCTAAACACTTGTCATAGGCTTCACATTCTCTACATGGTCTAGAAATGTGTAAGCTTTACAAGTCTTAAAAGCTTCCATTCCTTTGATTTCAACTTTTCTGAAAGTTTCCCGCTCGGGATTGTAGTAGACAAGGTAGAAAGCGTCGGATATACCATCTGGGGACAACACAATTTCACCTATATTAGTCGTTCCAACAAAACATAACCAAGTCCTTTGAAATATAATCTTCCACAAAGGAGGCCAAACATAGATATCACTCGACCATTCATGTTTCTCAGCGTCTTCTAGAACCCACAGTTGAATACCAATATACATCCCAGTACTACCAATGTTCGGCAGAAGCATAGCTAACTTACCCTTGTGGTTTACTAGAGTTGGTTCAAAATTTCTACCATAGTACATGCCTTGAGCTTTCTTTATACAACTGAACTTCTCATACCTAATATCAAAGCAAACTATATCAGGAAACTTGTCACCGCCGTGGATCCGTGCTAAGTAATAGCAAACACCATTGATGCATATCCCATCATATACATCACGTCCATATACTCTAGGAGAATGTGGTATGTCACACTTAATCATTCTCCATGACAGTTTCTTTCTTGTTCCTAACGTCAGAACTTGATGCTGTTCAGATAAATAGGTCGGTCTACGACATTTGGTGGTCATGCACAATACTTTGAATTGTTTTTCTATCGGATCATACCCTAAATAGTTGATCACTCTCTTCCTCCTTGTTTTCACTCTAGGTAAGGGTAAGTGATGTCCTGTGCTAGGGTTACATATCCATGGCACAGTAACTACTCTTCTTCCTTTTAAAGTCTGTTGAGTTAAACCACATACCAAGCCACGAACAGGACGACAAACTCCGGAAGGACAATCAATTGGGAAACTCATATGGTAATTGACGGCTAAATTTGGTGATGAGAAGAAGAATGTTTCGCCGTCTTTTACACAGGCGAACAATAGCTTCGGGCGAGACGAAGAGACGGTTAAGAACGATTCGGTGAAATTTTTACTAGGAACTGTGGAATCCCATAGCTTCGATACCCAACGAAACCTAGCTATAGACTTGGCAGGCAATCTACTAAGTATCTCGATGATTAGATCGAACGGGATTGATTATAGGTTTGCGATTTCATACCTTGAATTCGGACCAGGTCTTTTCTTGTGCTGTGTCATCATGGTCGAGAAGAAACAAAGGGTTTAATGTTGGAACAAAGACTTAAAACAAGTTGAATGCGAAATGGGCTTTTATAGAAGAATGAAGGGGCTTAGAATGGACTCCATGTTAATAATATAAAACAAATTGTATGAAAAACCATGGAATTTATCCCACATAGAAGTTGGAAACTTTTCCAGTGGTTTATATCTGATTCTTGAAGTTTTTGAAAATTTGGTGCATTTTGTCTTCCTTGAGAGGGGGTTTGGAATATGTGATTGCTTAAGTTAGTTTTGATATTTACCTATTGTATAGAAACAACGTATACTAGTTGATAGGGAAACTTCTAATGTTTCTATACATGTAGATTCAACCTTTACATAAGTCATAGTTTGAGTCAAGATACGCATTCATTCACAATCTCTTAAACCAAATTCTTTAACTCTATTGTAATGTGGTTTTGCACCTATGGATAACGACTAACATGGACCTCATCATCAAAGACACAATTTGAAAAATGAAATGGCTCATGACAAGAAGAGTTTAAATTGGCTCATAATTGTGTATGAACCACTAAGAAAACATGAACCATTACATTAAACCAAGAAAAGAAGAATCAAATTAATAAGATATAAGTACTGTGTTAAGAGCTAGCCCATGATCCTAGTTAAGCTTCAAATCCTCTACATGGTGTGTAAGCTTTACAAGACTTATAGGCTTCCATTCCTTGGATTTCAACTCTAGTGGCAGTGTTCCTCACGGGATTGTAGTAGAGAAGGTAGAAAGAGTCGGTAATAATGTCCGGGGACAACACAATTTCACCTGTTTCAGTCGTTCCAACAAAACGTAATTTAGTCTCTTCAAATATATTCTTCAATGGAGGAGGAAAATCGTAGATATAACTCAACCATTGATGTTCCACGGCGTCTTCTAAAACCCATAGTTGAATACCGGTACATAATGCCCTTCGGTTATTAGCAATGTTAGGCTGAAGCATAGCTAATTTACCCTTGTAGTTTACCAGAGTCGAATCAATAAAAATATTAAAGTTCTTTTGCATGCCTTGATTGTGTTTTATGCACTTGAATATCTCAAATCTAACATCGAAGCAAACTATATCAGGAAAGCCGCAACCCCTCGTCAAGACGTTTGCTAAATAGTACAAAACACCATTGATGCATATCCCATCGTATTCTGATGGTACGAGGCAATAATTATTCACAACACGGTGTTCTATGTCACAATTGATCATTCTCCAACACAGTTTCTTCTCTTCAGTTCCTAATGTAAGAACTCGATGTTTTCGAAACATAGAGACTCCAATATTTGACTGTGTCATGCACAAGACTTTGAATTGTTTGCCTATCGGATCGTAACCAAAATAGCTCATGACTCCTTTGTGCTCTCAAGTGAGAGTTGTAACAAGTTGTTGTGTATTTTGTGACTAAAATCTAGGATTTCCAAAGCTAATTAGGCACGAGACTTAGGGTTCCATTCCGGAACCTGAACTCAGTAAAATCGTGATCTTCTTTAGCGTCAGATTCGATTCGTTCCATGTTCAATCAGTTTGTCTAATACCTATTTATTTGTTTATCTCCTTTTTTGCGCGAATTCATAACCATGAAGCTGTTAAATATTGACTGCACATCTAGAGTGATGAAAATCCGATGCATTTTTTTTTCTTTTTTGAATCATAGTTTGTGTTGGAGTCATTTAAACGTTTTTTCCATACATTTTTGGGTCAAGAAACGCAGTTAATATTTGCATAATTTAATATACTTCATCTACAATCTCGAAAGCTACCTAAATCCTTTACCCTATTGTAAATGTTGTTTCTACCAATGGATCGTGACTAACATAGAACTCACCAAAGACACAATTCACAAAGTCGTTTGCTCATGAAAAGAAGAGTTTTAAAAACTTAGCTTATAAAAACCGTAAGTGTATAAACCATTCAGAAAAGATGAATATCATCACATGAAACAAATAACCATAGTAATCCCAGAAGATAATAGAAATATTTTAAGAGGTCATGATCCTAAACACATGTCATAGGCTTCACATTCTCTACATGGTCTAGAAAGGTGTAAGCTTTACAGCTCTCAAAAGCTTCCATTCCTTGGATATTATCAACTACTGTGATAGTGTTCATCTCGAGATTGTAGTAGAGAAGGTAGAAAGAGTTCTTTATACAGTCGGGAGACAACACAATTTCACTTGTACTAGTCGTTCCAACAAAACGTAACTTCATCTCTTCTATTACAAGACGCCACAGAGGAGGCAAAACATAGATATAATTCGACCATTCATGTTTCTCGGCGTCTTCTACAACCCATAGTTGAAAATCGGTATACATTCCACTAACAATGTTGAGCATAGCTAATTTACCCTTGTGATTTATTAGAGTCGGTTCAAGATATCCACCGAAGTTAAGTGTCATCATGCCTTGAGCTTTCTTAATACAATTGAACTTCTCATACCTAATATCAAAGCAAACGATATCAGGAAACTTGTCACCATCGTGGATCCGTGCTAAGTAATAGCAAACACCATTGATGCATATCCCATCATATTTCCCATCAGATACACCACCTTGTCCCCATATATTAGGAGAATGTGGTATGTCACAATTAATCATTCTCCATGACAGTTTCTTTCCGGTTCCTAATGTCAAGACTTGATGTTCTTCAGATGAAGAGGCCGGACTATGATATTTGTTGGTCATACACAAAACTTTGAATTGTTTTCCGATCGGATCATACCCTAAATAGTTGATCACTGTCTTCCTCCTTGTTTTCACTCTAGGTAAGGTCAAGTATTGTCCTGTGCTAGGGTTACATATCAATGGAACAGTAATCGTTCTTCCGTTTAAAGTATGTTGATTAATACAACATACCAAGCCACGAACAGGACGACAAATACCAGAGGGACAATTCACTGGGAAACTCATATGGTAATTAGCGGCTAAAGGAGGTTGTGGAGATGAGAAGAAGAATGTCTCGCCGTCTTTTACACAGACGACCAATAGCTTCGGTCGAGAGGAAGATATGGTATAGAACGATTCTGTGAAATTCAGACTAGGAATTGTAGAATCCCATAGCTTCGATACGCAACAAAACCTAGCTACAGACTTGGCAGGCAATCTAGTAAGTATCTCGATGATTAGATCAAACGGGATCGATTCGAATTTTTCTATTTCATACCTTGAATTCGGACAAGGTCTTTTCTTGCTCATGTTGGAGAAGATGTTCTGCTTTTTTCTTCAATCCCATCCTTAAAGAGTCTTTTATAGAAGAACCAAAGGGCTTAAAACGTCTCTCTCAAGATAGGGTTTTTATAGATAAATAAAGAAAGTATAAGGGTCTATGTAATATAATATTATTAGTATGAGGGCCTGGATACTAAATATTAAAAGCAAGGCTTTTTCAGAGATTCTTCGCTAATTCTTGTCAGATTTCTTCGATTCCTTTTATTACGTTTTTGAGATCTAAGGGCTACTTGTGATCCGTTTCAATTCCTGAAATTTTGGTATGTATCTGATTCTTGAAATATTTAGTGATTTAGATCTGATTGTATCGTATTGGATTTGATTTGTGTTTAATTGGTTTGCTTCTTCGACTGTTTGATTTTATCTTCAAAGATTTTGCTGAGTATATGTAAATTGCTAATTTATGTTAGTGAGGGGGATGATTAGCCATATCTGAGAAAGTATTTGTGTGTTTTGGTCATGAACAGGTTTTTTTTTTCTCGAATCTCATTTGGTGGATAATTTCACAATGGAATGTGCAGATCAATCGAAGGAGACATTACAAATGTCGCTTATAAGCGGTGTTCCTGATGATATAGTGAATTCTTGCTTGGCTAGAGTTCCAAGAGAATATCACATGGCAATGAAATGTGTTTCAAGGAGATGGAGAGATTTCGTGTGTAGTGACGAGTTCTGCGATTATCGAAACAAGTTTAACTTGGCTGAATCTTGGATTTACGCCTTGTGCCGCGATATATCTGGCGGTGTTTTCTTATACGTGCTGAATCCGTTCTCGTCTAGAAGGTCGTGGAAAAGAATCAATGAATGTAGACATATTACAATGAGAGAAGGTATGGGTTTTGCGGTATTGGGTAAGAGATTGTTTGTGTTAGGTGGATGTGGTTGGTTAGAAGATGCGATTGATGAGGTTTATTGTTATGATGCTGCTATGAACACTTGGCTTGATGTAGTACCGTCTCTTTCAACTAAAAGGTATTTATATTTCCCTTAGGAGTCTTATAATCTTGCCGTGAGCAACCAGCTCGATGTTGTTTTGTTTCCAACGTTGTCTTTTGATTGCATTTGCAGATGCTTCTTTGCTTGTGAAACGCTTGATGGGGAAATTATGGCGATTGGTGGATTAGGAGTGAATCCTAAAGTTCCGCAGACTTGGGACATATATGATCCTTTAACGAAAACCTGCAAATCTTGTTCGGATACTAATATTGTCCCTGAAATCGAAGATTCATTTGTAATGGACGGGAAGATTTATGTACGGGGTGGTGGTGGATCTTCAGTTGCAGTCTATAATGCATTGAGCGGGGTTTGGGAACGTGTGGATGATGATATGGCTTTGGGATGGCGAGGTCCAGCGGTTGTGGTAGCAGATGATCTTTATGTTTTGGATCAGACTTTTGGAGCTAAGCTAACAATGTGGTGCAAGGAAACGAGAAAGTGGATTCATATCGGGAAGCTATCTCAATTGGTAATGAAGCAGCCGTGTCGGCTTGTTTCTATTGGAAGTAATATCTTTGTGATTGGTAAGGATTGCTCTACTGTGGTGATTGATGTTGAGAATGTGAGGATGATGACGATGACTGGAGTAATGGTGTGTTCTTCTATACCAAAGACTTGGGATGATGATATTGATGTTATTAGCTGTAAATCTGTAGCCATGTAACACTTAAAACTCTCTACTTTGCTTTTGGCTCTAAATACAATTGCTCCTTTTAAAATCACAAGCTTGTCTGAATCACAATGATCAGGTAAGTTTGATCTTTTAGCAAAATCCATTGAAAATTACTATATTGTGTTGTATACAACTGAACATACTAATCTCTCAATGTGATTGGTTTGCAAACAAGAACTGATTACGTTCAAGTTATCTGCTAAATTAGCTGTGTTCCAGGAGATGGCAAAAAGCTATGCAGTTTCTGTATCTTCTTCTTGAGTTCCTCTAGTTTCTGCAACTCGTCTTTGCTAGATAAGGAGGTCTCTAACATTCGAAAGACTGGTTCGCTAACGCACCTTCCTCTCTCCACTGTCTGCCTCGAGCACTCAAATGCATCATTGGCTCTTCTTCGAGCACACAGTGCAGTGGTAAGGAGGTCCAAAGCGTGGCCATGAGGGCAATACCCTTTCTCCAGCATATACTTCCACAGGTCTAGACCTAAATTGACTTCACCGTTCAGACAGAAAAGCTTCATCAGCATCACTACCGTTGGTGTTTTCGGAACCAGAGATCTTTCCTTCATTTTCTGGTAATACTCACATACCCCGTCGAATCCAAACTCTTTCGATTTCATCATTCCGATAAACATCGAATGGAACGTCACACTGTCAGGTTCAATTCCTTTCTCTTCCATCTCCTTCATCACCTGGATTGCACCACTCACGTCTCGGCACTTCATTAGAGTACTCATCAAAGCGTTATAAGCTCCGCAATCAGGTGTTAACCCTCTCTTAGGAATTTCATCGAACAGTTGGCGTGCTTTGATCTTGTTCCGAACTACACCAGATCCATGGATCAATGTAGTGAGTATCTGTAACGTAGTATCAAGATTTAACCGATCCATTTCTTCAAATAGCCTCAAAGCTTCCCCAAAGTTTCGTTTTTTGCAGAACCCATCGATTCTAATACCGTAAGTTACAGAATTGGGTTTGAATCCTCGCTTCACCATTTCATGGTAGAATAGCTCCGTAGCTGTAACATCACCAGCTTCCTTAAACCCTAGAAGTAAAATGTTCATCGTCTTCACGTCTGGCTTAAACCTAGAATGCAGTTTCTCGAAAATCGATCTCGCCTCCTTCATCTCTCGCTCTGTGCAAAATGCTCGTAGAAGAACATTGAACTCATCAACACCAAATTTCTTTCGGAATATCTCTTTCTCCATTCTTTTAAAAGCTTCTAAAGTTTCTTCATACGAACCGAATTTAGCGATTTTACAGAGAAGTATACTCATTGACTTGAAGGTCAACAAATCAGGATAGTGTTTTCTGATTTCCTCCATTAAAGCCCAAGCTTGATCGAAATACCTCATCCTTGCGAGAATGTGAAGTGTTTTCTCGAATGAATCAGAGGTTGGAGGAGAAGATTTAGGGGCTTTAAGTGAGTACTTGAAGAATTCGAGAGCTTTAAGGCCATTGGAATGAGCAGCGAAGAGACGACCGAGAACTTCCGATACGAATTCCGGTGATAATGAAGATAAAGGGATTTGTTTTGTGAGAATGGGTTGAATCGGATGATTTGGGTATGGATGATCATTGATGATCCTTGTGACACGTTCGATCTCTGCTCTGTTTAGTGACGATGATGAAGATGGTGATAGTGCCGGAGCAAGAAGACGATACGAATCGGAGGAGATTTTCTTAAGCATTTCCGAACTAAGAAAATTAAGATACCGACCGGAGGAAATACGAAACCTAAAATGGGAAACTAATTGTGCCCGGTACAGTTTAACCGATCGAACCGAACCAAAATTATATCGAAAATTTGGTTTATTTTGGTTATTTAGAACTTGTGGGACGGCTCTGCGTTAATAGCTTAGCAGATAATCGGGAGCTTTTGTGTCGGAATCTGTGGAAAAAGGAAGTTGTTTTTTTAACGGAGGCTCAAGTTTCGTTTTTTCTTCTTGAAGTTTAATCCGCACAAAGATCTGTGAGTCTTGTTCGTGTTTACTAGCCTTAAAGTTCGGTTTACTTTTAAGTTATGCACGGAAGCTGTTTGATGATTTGTCTGTGAGAATCTAATGATTTGTCTTGTGATGAAATTGTGTCACATAGTTTGTATGGGGAGGTTTTTAGTGTATGTAAACTAGGAAAATCTTCCATTGTTGCTATTCTCTCATTAGGGATAGGTTCAGGGACCATTCGATGGATTTGGTGAAAGAGGAAGAAGAACGTTTTTGTCTTTGAAAGCTGTGAAGAAAGTAGAACTTGTTAGGTTAAATTGTTGCATACAACTAGTGATTGGCCAATGTGACTTAGATTTAAAAGCTACTTGTGGCGGTAGAATCTCACAATCACGATCTAAGTAATTCTTCAGGGTTTGTAAAGTTCTACGTAAAGAAACCAAACGCAAAGATCTCAAGAGAGGTTTTATTAAGCTGTGAAGAAAGCTGTTACAAGAGTTTTTGCTAATGAATTCTCGATCCCCTTTCTGGGTGATAATGAAGAGCTATATATAGTGAAATATCTAGAATGGGCCAGCTAATAAAATGGACATGGCCCATTAAACAATAAATCTAATTTAGCCCATTATTCTATTAAGCCCATTTTGCTTATGGGCTTAATGTCATTTTGGGCCTAGATTCAGGCTGAGCCTTTGTAGGCTTGTTGTGATTTCGTCAGGACATTGCGGAGTTGATCTCGTTGCTATATCGATCTCGCGTGGGTGAAATCTGACCCCTACAGTTAGCCCCCCAGCTTGGTAGTATCGAGTTATGATGATGCCAAGGTAAAAGTTTCTGGAGTCTGAGATCGATATGTTGGACTGCGAAGTTGCCAGGCGTGGACGTCTCGTCATCGAACTCAGGAAGTTCTTGTTATTTCGCGTCGAGTTGATGTCTACGTGTTTTCCTGGGCTTGTTTTCTTTTTATTGTCTTAAGAGACTGAGGAGGTTGGTGACCTTGTTGCGCTGATGGGCTTTGAGGCCTGCTGAGAAATTTTAGGAATTTTTACAAAAACCTAGTGATTTTAGAAAATCCTCCCAGTATAAATAGGTCTGCTACCAGGACATTATTTTCTACCAAATCACTTTCCCTCAGCAAAGCAAAAGGTAAAAATCACATCTGATGCTCCTTATTTTATTATTATTCTTCTTCTCTTGGTTTTTTTTTTTTTTGTTCGTGATTTTTATGTGTGGCCGCCGCCGATCTTCGATGGAGCCGCCACCTCTCTCTCCTCCGCCACCGTCTGTCTCCGGCCCATCTGTCGTCGTCGCAGCACCTGACAACAGCCAGCACCGTCGTCGTCGCTCGTCGTCATCGCCATCGTCGTCGGTTCGTGGCTCGTGTCTTGTCCAACGAGGAGAGGTTTGCGTCGACGGCGAGTTGATCTTCTGGACCAGCAGCAGCAGTAGGGGTTCGCGTCGACGGCGGAGGCGAAGATCGTGGTTCCGACGAGCTCCGACCACCTCGCGAGGTGAGAGAGAGAAAACGACAAGGAGAGAGAGATCCGCGGCGAGGAGAGAGATCCGCCTCCGGCTTGCTTATCAACGAGCGAGCCGAGGCGAGGGGACGTTCTTTGATGGCGAGGCGAGGCGAGATCGGCGGCTGAAACCCAGCTTCGAGAGCTGACGAGTTGACTCAGTGAGTCGACTCGGCCGAGTTGACTCACTGAGTTGACTCGGTCGAGTTGACCCACTGAGTCGACTCGGCCGATTGATATTTTTTTTTTTTTTTGACTCGGCGACTCGGTGACTCAATGACTTGGTAGCGAAGGCCGGCTTTGTGAAGTAAAACTGACTCGAATCGTTGACATTTGGCATAGCGGAGAGGTAAAGTTAGAAGGATGGTCTCTGATTTCATGGATTCGCAGCTTGACGGCTCGCGCGCGAAGGACACCGCTGCGACAATTTCTAACTTAGACGATTCCGGAGAGATGGTCGCTGATCCCTTCCTTCTTGGAAGGAGAATGGTTCTTTCTACAGAATCCTACTCCGTCAGTTTGACGAGGCCGGTCTATTCCAATGCTCTAATTGCGATAGATGAAGTTCGCAATGAGATTGCAGTTTTTCCGGCTAGGTGGCGTTCGTTGATGGCGAGGCCTTTGCGACAAGGTTTTCACGCAGCTAAAAGGTATATGCTAACGGGGTCTTGTGAAGACCCAGTCTGGTGAAGTAGATAGGCTTACACCGTGATGACGAGAAGACGACGACATCGCATAATGGGCGTGTGAGGCGAGATTCGATCGGGTGAGAAAGATGGTGCTTCGAACTAACTAAGTGAAGGAGCATGGATTGCGAGGTGGAGAAGACATCGGCGTCGCGAGGCGAACCACGATAAGATCCCTGATTTTGAGGAAGTGGACAAAGAGAGGAAAACCCACATCGCCAGGTGGAGACGTCGTCGGTATCGCGAGGTGAACAGCGACAAGGTCTGTGATTTTGACGAAGTGGACAACGACCGAAGAAATCCCACATCGCAAGGTGGAGACGTCGTCGGCATCGCGTGGTGAACAGCGATAAGGTCCCTGATTTTGACAAGATGGACAACGACCAAGGGAAGCTTGCGCATCGAAGTGGAGAAGACGACGACATCACAAGGTGAATTACGACAAGATCCTGCGAACATCGACTTTGACGAAGCCCATCTTTATGATGCAGCTATGCAGCGAGCTGTTGATGAAGCAAAGCATGAACTGGCGCCAAAGATCGTCCCTTGGTGAAGAGCTCGTTGATCTTGGGAAGCAAGAGGCAAACCTATCGCTCACGGATGAGGTATTTGCTAAGCATGTGCGTGAGCTTGAAGGGATCTTTAAGGACTTTCCTGTTGGCACGACTGATGATCGAGTTGTGGAGACGAACGCTGGTGTCGTTGAAGAGGAGGCTGACTCGGATTCGAGTTCTTTTGATTCGTCAAGCGATGATAATTTGTAAAACTCCACGCCGGCGATTTCTTCTGAACAAACCATTGAGATTGTCGATGACGTTGTCGACGACGTTGACGAGATCGCGCTTTAGTTAGATTTCAGACTTAGTATTTGATTCAGCTTATGATGTTTGTCCTTTTGTTCAGCGTCATTTTTGCCTTGCATTATTTGAGACATTGATTTGAGTTGGAATGGTCGTTTTGGTTTAAGGTGAGTTTGCGTCAACGCGCCCGTTCTGAAGATGAACATGTTATTGCGTAATGACCAACAAAGTTGTTGGGTTTTTTAGATGAACATTCTGGTTTACGAATATGTTCCCGGGAACAAATTCACTCCAGCAATGAACACAAGATTTTGACCAGTGATTTGTTGTGTCCGCGCGTCCGCGGGAGAACTGGGTTTCTGAATTGAACATTCTGGTTTACGGATATGTTCCCGTGAACAACACCGCTCCAGCAATGAACACTGAATTTATACCAGCGATTTGTTGTGTGCTGGGTTTCTGAGTTGAACATTCTGGTTTACGGATATGTTCCCGTGAACAACATCGCTCCAGCAATGAACACCGAATTTATATAGCGCGCTTTATCCACTGGGGGATGTAAAGAGTTCGTCACTGTGGCCAACGGCGACAAGATGATAAAGAGAAGTAGTCTGTTAAAGACTTTGAGTGAGTGTGCAAGTAAACACTTGGGTTTTGATAAGTTTGCAAGTAGAAACTTGGCTTTCGATAATTTGCAAGTAAAAACTTGGCTTTTGATAAATTTGCAAGTAAAAACTTGGCTTTTGATAAATTTGCAAGTAAAAACTTGGCTTTCGATAATTTGCAAGTAAAAACTTGGCTTTTGATAAATTTGCAAGTAAAAACTTGGCTTTTGATAAATTTGCAAGTAAAAACTTGGCTTTTGACATTTTTTTAAACGGCAAGTCGTGTATAAATATGGGAGTATACGAGTATACGTACCCATTCCCCCCCTTTTTGAAGGAGGGAGCAACTGAACCCATCTGAAGACGAGCTGCTTACGTACCCTATTAGGGGATCAAGTCGCTTCGTAGTTCGTTTGATTGTTGGAAGTAACTTAGTGTATTCGCCGTCTGGTTTCCGGAGGTAGACTCTCACTACTACGCCTCCCACGTTTTGGGGGTTAGCCGTTTGCCTCGTCCTTAGTTTCCATCTCAAAGTCTTTGAGGTTGAAGTCCCCTTTAAGTTGGCCAGCCGCCAGCTTTGCGGCGAGCATTCGACCGAGAGTCCTGCAATCGACAGTTGAATGCCCGTGGATGTGATGATAGTCACAGTAAGTCGATTCATCGTAAGAGTCTTGATCCGAGATCCATGTATTGCTCATTGTGTCTCTTCCATGACCTCGGCCCCGTCCTCTGCCGTAACCGGGAGAATCCACTTGATAATTATGCGCACCTCTAAATCCTCCTTCGTGCTCCACGAATCCAGACGTTTGGTTGTTCTTCTTGTTGCCTTGGCTATTCTGATTGTGAGAGGGAGCGCTGGGCTGTTTTGTCTTTCCATGCTTTTCCGCCAACAATTTCATCTCCTCTTCGTTTCTTGCAAACTTGGTGGCACGATGGAGAGCATCCTGGATAGTTGTTGGCTCGTTCACGATTATTTCCTTTCGAAAGTCTGATTCGTACCAAAGCGCTTTCTTCAGAGCTTCAAGGGCGGATGAGTCATCGATGCCTTTCACTCTTGATAAGACGGTTTTGAACCGTTCGATGAAATTGCGGAGAGTCTCAGTAGATCCCTGCGTCATTGTCCACAGATCGGCGCCTAGAGTTCTCCGTTCTATGAATATTGCATACTGCTTGAGAAAGGCTTCAGACAGCTGGTTGAAGTTATCGATGGAGTTGCTCTCAAGCCCCGAAAACCATTGGAGAGCCGGTCCTTTGAGATGTTCCACAAACAGATGACATTGACCGATATCCATTTCATCTTCTCTGAAATTGGCTCGCCCCATTGCTATAGTGAAGGCAGTGATATGGTCAGTTGGATCAGACGTACCCTCGTAGGTCGGCACCTTGATTTTTCCCGGGTCAGACAGCGTTGCTTTAGAGATGCGGGCTGTGAACGGCGTGCGTTGTGCTTCCTCAAGTACTCGATCAATTTCTGGCGCCGCGCTGATCGCTCGATGCATCTGTGAGCGCATCGCCTTTAGGTCCATGTTGGTTTGGCGCATAGAGGCGCGCAACTCTTCCAGTTCGTCTTGCCGCACCCGTGGTGCGCCTCTTCGGATTTTAGCGGCGCGCTGCATTCCCCGTTGGAGACGTTCTTCCTCTTCGGCAATCTGTTGTCTCTCCCAGCGGAGACGTTCTTCCTCTTCAGCAAGCTCGAAGGCGTATTGCTCGTCTTCAGGATGATAGGTTTGTCTTGCAGACTTTTGTCCTGGTTCATTGGGATCGTCGGAGTCATCCTTTTCGACCTCATCCTCGAGATCAACCTCTGGCGCAGGCTTGCTAGCTGATGCCGAACCGCCACGTGTTGCTGTTTTCCCGGCCGATGCTAAACTGCCAGGCTGTGTGGGGTTTCCTGCCGATGCAGAGCCGCCAGCTATGGCTTTACCCTTGTTGATGTCTCGTCCACCACTTCCGGGAGTCGGCTCGGTGTTGAGGTCAATCGGACGACGTCGACGAAGCCGCTAGGCCTCCGAAGGTGTGGAGAAGTTGAGCGCTATTGGGGCGACACGGTCCACGGCGTGGGGTGTAAACTTTGTCGTTTTAATGTGGCTTGCCGCGGTTAAAGAATCCATCCGGTTCCTCATTGTATTGTTGAAGTTGTCCTGCTCCCTTGTTTTCCTCAGGATTTCTTCAAACATTCCCTTTATCTGCGTGATCTCCGCCGCGAACTGCGACGGATTTGCTACAGTCTTGTCCCCTGCAGTGTTGTGTCCGTCGGGCGCGCTCTCTTTGGTCTGAGGATTGGCGACGTCCTTGGGCTTGTTCGCGTTTATCTCTAGATCCTTAGCCGCGGATCCATCTGTTGCGATCTGTTGCTGACTGTTGTCGCTGTTGTCTCCTTCGAGAGTCATTTCTTCTCTTGGGCGCGGTGGTGCTTTTTGAGTAAGAAACTTTACGTCCCCTTAGATGGCTCCAAATTGTGGCGGTAGAATCTCACAATCACGATCTAAGTAATTCTTCAGGGTTTGTAAAGTTCTACGTAAAGAAACCAAACGCAAAGATCTCAAGAGAGGTTTTATTAAGCTGTGAAGAAAGCTGTTACAAGAGTTTTTGCTAATGAATTCTCGATCCCCTTTCTGGGTGATAATGAAGAGCTATATATAGTGAAATATCTAGAATGGGCCAGCTAATAAAATGGACATGGCCCATTAAACAATAAATCTAATTTAGCCCATTATTCTATTAAGCCCATTTTGCTACACTACTCACAAATTGTTGTTCTTTGTGTGAATTTTTCTTAATGTGGTGAGTAATGTAAGCATATCACTTCTGGGACTGCAGGAAGTTTGGTGGTGGTGGTACCCTAATTGCAATGACAACGGAAACGGCAAAGAAGAAGGGAACTCCACAGATTCGTAGAACAGACACGGCATTAAAGCTTGTAAGATTTTCCTCCTTAAAGCACAACAAAGCTCTGGATTGAAGCTAAAACTTGGCTCATTCTTGATACCATGTTTGCATTTTTGGATTGTTTCTCTCCAAGTTCCTTACTTCTTTTGGCTCATCTCACCGCTTTGTGTTTGCTCGTTTTTTAGGCTGAGAAATGGGTTGCCAATATGACAAAGTCTGCAGAGGATGAACCTATTGAGGCTGAACAAGAAGCTCGACCACACAGGTGGAGGAATATTTCTTTTTACATGTTAATTTGCGTTTCATTAGGCGAATTTTGAAGCTGGATATAAGTATCATTTAACCTATGCATAGGCTTGGACTTGGCGCTAAAGTGTCACGGCAAACACAGCGTAGACCCTCAGATGACCCTCTCGATCAGAAACTACAAGCAAAGTTTGATGCAGGAAAAAGAAAATATGCAAGATCTATAGCAGAATCCGCTGGGTCTAGTAAGAACGCCGATGATGACAGTGAAGATGATGATGAATCAGAAAGCAAAAGCCAAGCTTTCGGCAAGAAAAGAAAGAATACAAGTACGCCTCATTAGAATTTCTGACTATAGTTGAAATCATGGCTGTGTATTTGTTTCGCTTGTTGGCAGAGCCAAAACCACATGATTTTAGTTCTATTGGAACATGATGCATGTAAAAACAATCTTCTTTGTTTTATTTAAGTTCAAGCCTCGTGTTATTACATTCTATAGTTCATACTCATACAAAACTCTTTTTGGCTGAGTAAACTACAGAAGCCACCGGAAAGTAAAAACAGAGTATGGAAGTGAAACAATTAAAAAGATTCTGAAGTCTTTGTTGATGTTAAAAAAAAAGTTGTGGTTGTGCAACTGCACAAGAAGGTCAACTAGAGAGCTATGACCATGGCAGTGGAAGTGAAACTGTACAGGGAAGACAAGACCATAAATAAAGAGACTCATCACAGGTTGTTGGTGTTCTGGTCCTGCATTGGTCCAGCTTGAACCATGTCTATGCAGCTTCTGATGATCTCTTCTACTAAATCATCAAGGATCATTTCACTTGTGCCGGAAGTAATGCAACCAATATCAAACCGGGGATCCATCCAGCTTCCGGTTTTAGCCATGTCTTTTCTCACTATCTGATCTAAAGTGTGAGGGGAAGGTAAAGGTAGAAGATGCCAGTAAACCCCTCCTTGTGCCACTTTAGCTGCGATTTCCGTGTCTGAGATTAGCTGGACTTCAGGTTTCACGAATGAAATCCAAGGCCCGGGAATGAGCTCGTTCCCGCAGAAGTCCAAAAGAACTTCATTGATACAGTCGAAAAGGAGATTCTTATTGTCGCAGAGCTGTGTAGAACAGAAAACTATGTCATCTGTTAATTCTTGCTCAAGAATCTGTTCCGAGTAAAACGGCCTCTTCAAAAGCTCTTCCCAGCTCAAGCCTGAGGATTTCACTACGGCTTCAATGTATGCAAGTGTCAACTCCTTGTCATCCATGCTTGTATTGACATTGTAGCCTTTCACTGGTTTTGGAGAATCTGCTTCATCAAATCTTATACAGAGTGGTTGTATCCGCATTTCAGCTGAATGTGAATCAAGAAACAGTAGGAAACTAAGTTCTGAAGAATCAATCCTGAGTTAATTCTGCAAATTCTGATTCAATGCATACATACCTGAACTGAATCTTGTGCTTGTTGTTGGACTACTCTCATCATCTGTAAACGGAGGCTCGAGCACAGACACTGGACTTAACTCTCCCTGCACCTCAATGGCAGTTTCTTTGCATTGATTCATCCTAACCGAAGAACTTGGTGGGGAAGACGGTGAATGCACTTGGTTAGAAATTTCCTGGAACAAGATAAACCATGAAAATATGAAACATCATTCGAGTAAACAGAGATGTCGTCATTTATCACATACACAAGCTATCTAACCTTTTTCAGTAATTGCTTATCCCGGTCTTCTTCACGACATTCAAGCACATCTTCATCAACATATTCGACTTGTTGAGAAACGGAAGAGCTGCAACTTTCAGATAATGGATCTATTTCAGTCCTCTCTTCCTTGTCTGTATTCTTAGTTTCCTTCTCATCGTCTGAAACCATTTAGTTATAATTTGTTAGAACAATATAAAATCTATTGGACATAGAAAGAAACAGATTAAAAAGAGAAGAAGAAAACAAATCACCTCTAGGAACAGAGACATCAATGGTAAACAATGTCTCATCATCTTTATCTGAATCTTCTTCATCAGTCAGACCATTTGTACATGAACTGCATTGCAGAATCTTCGGTTTCTCGGTTGTTTGGCTTTGAGGGCTAAGACAGCTAACCAAATCATCTCTCGGGATCAATCGAGGACTCTCTGCTGGTGAAGAAAACTCAGGGAGAGAAAGAATCTTCCCTAGGATTCTTGGTACTTCCTTATCTGGTAAATTCACATCTATATCTCCATTTGCAAGCATTTCAGACAAGTGTTTCTTGGCTGCAATGTATAAGCCAGACATAATCTTCTTCGAATCTTCGCTTGTGCGGACAGTAACCTCTTTATCAGCCACACTCACTCCTTCGTTAAAGAACGGTTCTTCTTCATCCAAAACATGCTTTTCTGATTTACTCTCTATCTCTTCTTGCACACAACAGCTTTGGCTCTTATCAACAGTATCATCACATGACTTCTTTCCAACAGCAGAATGTAATCTTCTTTTTATTAAACCGATAAGAAACCGAGAAAAGGCTCTCCCGTTTTTCGACTTGTTGCCTTTAGAACAAGGTCCAGATGAAGAATCAAGCTCCAAACTATTTGGACCAGGTTTCAAAACCACAATGGTTCTCCTCTCTTCTGATTTCCATTTCCTACTAAAGAACTTGGACTTCTTCTTCGGTACTATCACCGCCTCTTGTTTCGAAATTACTTGAGCCTTTTCTTCTTCTACTCTCTTAGAATCTCCCAACCTTTGAGCATCTTCAAGTGAAATCTTCTTCATGAATGATTCTTCTTCACAACTCAAAACATGAAAAGCCTCCAATAAATCCTTACATGTTTGAATCTCTCCTTCTTTCTGAGCTATCAACCGCTTAATAATCTCGCTGAATTTTTCCTCAGATTCATCACCAACAATCGAAACATCGATATCTTTCTTACTCAATAACTCCTCTTGAGAGCTGTCACAAGAACATGTAAGCTGCTTCTCATTACTACCTGCATAAACTAGTAATATGTTAATATTATTACAGAACTTGAAGTAAAGAATCATTAAGACATATGGTATAATGAAACAAGAACCTGTAAGTCTTTTGCTTCCACGTTTCTGATCCATTAATAAACGTTTCTGGTTAGATCCAAAGATGCTGATGAACATCCACAAACATCCTGTTTGATTTATTCCTTCTCTTATAAGATATCTCCGACAATTTTTCTCCATTTAAAAACAAGAATCCACTTAAATAGAAGTGGTAAAAGAAACTGTTAATACAAGCAAAGAATAAAATCATGTCTTATTAAAAAAAAAAAAAGGATTTTAGCTTTCATCATGCAATGATCTGTTAAAACTCTGTTTTCATCACACAAACACATTGTGATTATTACTGTTTTAAGTGATATGTTAAAAGAATTCGATACCTTTCCTTTAATTAGAAGCAAGTGAACTTTTATTCTTTCTTTTTTGTGATCATCGTGAAGAAGAAGAAAATGAAAAGAAAGAAAAAAAAAAGCATAAAGATTATAATTTATATACCTTTTAGAATCTGATCCGAGACTTGCAACAAACTGGAAAAATCGGTAATGCAGCTGGAGATTAACAAGAATCCATCTTCTTGTTAGAACTTTTTAGCTGTTTTCCACTAAAAATATATAAAAAAAAAACCCTTAAATTTTTTCACCGGATTTTCCCGGAAAATCTTCCGCTGAAATTGCGGCTTTTTAAATTTTTTGACGAAATTATAATGAAATAACGAAGCTCGAAACACGTAGGTAGATGTTGAACACAGTGTCTCAACTTAGTAGAAGTTCCTTCTTTCTCTCACCAGAAAATGAAACCACTGTGAAAAATTAGAAAAAGAAAAATATATTATAAATTTTATAAAATGGAGAATTTAGGCATAAAAGTTACACGAGCTGAATAAATACTAGAAAAAGGACAAACCCTAGATTATAAGAGAGTGTCGAAAATGGATCCTATTTAATGATTTACGCAAGTAAAGTTTCTTTTTTTTTGTTAAAGAAAGTCTTTGTTCACTTCAAGATGTAGCAGCAGCCACTGAAAATCTCACACATAACTGTATTTTGATAGATACATACACTGATACATCGTCGTCGTTGTATATATATGTGTATTAGTGTCTTCACGAGACTGTAATGAATGTGTATGTGTATACACGTACGTGTGTATATATATAGAGAGAGAGAGAGACAGAGAGAAGAAGGAGGTTTGGTGAAGCTGAAGTAGGTAATGGTCCTCTAGAAGGAAGTCGCAACGAATACCGTACAGAACGAAATGTGTCGGGAGGGGTATAATGGTAAATTCATTCTTCACGGAAATTGCAAAGTCAATATACTTAATTTTTCTCAAGTAGAAAAAATAGGAGAGAGATAGAGAGATAGAGAGATAGAGAGATAGAGATTAAATGACGAAAAAGTCAAAAATGACATGCAATACCTTCCACGGACACATATTTACACAATTTATCTAATATTGTATATATATATATAATATATAAATAATTGTGTCTAAAATGAAATTAATTAGGCTGAAGATGATAGTTTAATTGGCTAATTCTTCTGTGTCACCAAATCGAACTAAAGCTATAAATAGTGAATTTGTTATACGCGTGATCAGAAATGAAAATGAACTTATTTTCAAGAATAAAAATAAGAGATATTTGAATTTCTTAATTAATAGACAAGGTTAGGAATAAAGATATACATGTTGTTAAAGAATGCGACAAAATAGGGATGTGAAATAGCAGTCGTTACGATGTTAACGTTATTACATCCGTTTTCAACTAATAGTGATTTACGTTCATCACCTAATAACAAATAAATTTTTTAGAGGTGGACAAAATTTCACTCCAAACTTTCATTGTAGTAGTTATCATTTTGTTGATTGGATTTTATAATGACATACCAAACTTTTACTTTTTCAAAAAAAAAAAAAAGACATACATAATTTTCTTATCATCATAAAATTAAGGGATCAATTTAAGGTAACTAAATCAGGTAAAAGATGAAGAAATTTTGTGTAATTAGAAAAAGAAGTGAGAATAGTGTATACCCAAAAAAAAAAAAAAAATTAGGGGTGATTCTATCTTTCGGTGTTCATAACTTTATTTGTTACATATTATTGACCGAAATTATATACAATATTAATAAACAGAAAGAAATATTAATTGAGAAGAGGCTAAAGTGAAAATTCTATGTGTCACTCAATAAGAGTTTCAAGGAGATTCAAATTAACCAATGAAAATATGTCAATTAATTCTACATATTCATATTAATTTTAGAGAAATTTCAAAAAATAACACTTTTTAAGTGTCACTTTACAAAAATACCACTTTTTAAAAATTATTTTTTCTTTATATTATTTATGTTTGGATTAATTATGTTCTATTATGGTTTAGTTATGAGGGTTTGGGAGGTTTTAGGGGTCAAAACATTTTTTAGGGTTCTAAAATTTTAAGATATATGCTTTATAAATCTATAATTAGTGGCATTTTTGTAAATTGACACCTCTAAATGGTATTCTTGCAAATGTGCACACAAAAAGTGGTATTTTTGTAATTGCCCCTTAATTTTATAGCATAAACCCATTAATACATGTTTTGCAAGTCGAACTAAATGTAATTTTTACACTTACCATATCATCTATTTTTAAAACTTCTTTTATATTTTAAATTTTTTTATTATTATATTATTTATTGTGTATAATGTATTTAGATTAATATGATATATAAAATATTAACACATTTCATTATTGGGAAATATATATTGTTTTTTCTTTATTATGTCCGACAAATTCATATAAATCTAAAATTTATCTGATTTATCGCATGCTATATAATTTATGCGGATAATACAATTAATTTTACACTTAAAATATATTGAAAATAAATAACATTTTCATATGTTCTGATCAATCGCACATAAAAATATTAAAACTGATGGCATCAAAATATGTTTGATCAAAATTTAATTTGATTATACTTATGCACAATGCATTCATTTTGTAAGTTTATAAATGTTAGAAATCATATGATTTTTGTCAGATATATTTACATATTAAAATATATATATTCATTTACTTCCACGTTTTGTTTAGCATGTTTTATTACAAACATGTTAATACACAACGCTCAATTTAACCAAATGATATTTTCATTCTCAGTTTTCTCTATTCAACGAAGTTTGCCTACCTCCTAATTATGCATAATATTTTTTTTGATAAACCATCGAAGTTTCGAATCTTTAATTTATAATATTTTCGGTATTTGGAAATAGTTTTTGGATATTCCAATTTAAAAATATCTCTCCGTACCAAAGAGAATTTAAACGTGAGACATAAGAAAACCAACCCCTTTATATTAATTTCGTTACCTAGAAGTTAGTAGACAAGAATTAAAGATTCGACTCTAACGAAAATAAAATTGAATAAAACTTGCCAAACTCCATTTATGATTGACTATGACGTTAACTATAATTAGCAGAATGCAATATACAAAGGTGATGTTCATCTTTGTTTAGACCACTAGCTAATCACCTACTCATTTCATTTAATTTTCTATATGTTTATTTAAATGCATGCAAATATGTATATAGTTTTGTTTTGTACTTATATGCACTAGTAGTTATAATGTCCATTTACGTACATTGTTATAATGATCATCCTATCAAAGTATCAAACGAATAATATATACTCTCGACTGTCATCAATAATATATAAGTTTTAATCAATCCAAATTGATTAATATTTGCCGACAGTTTTATCCACGAAACACACCCTGAAACTTTTAAAATATAATGAACATCTACATTTTTGATATTTTGTTTTTTTGAAACTTGATAATTGTTACAAAAGTCTATGCTTTCGGTTTCAAAGTTTTCAACATTCGATGGTTTAAATTTATTGGGTGGACTCCACTGTCACTATGCATGCACAGTAACTTACTTTTTGTACTTCTATATAAACGATCGAATGATCGTTATTTCGATGACAATTTAGAAAATAAGAAATCTTCACAATACAATAAACTCTCTCTCGCCTCTCTCTAATAGTCTCAGTATACTATTCCCATCGGGTATAAAAATTTCTTCTTCTTTTATATTTATTGAGATAATAAATGATCTCTTTTTATTTTATAACACGTTATCAGCACGATCACTCTAAAATTTCAACTTTCATATGTATACTTATTATACCCTATAGTGTAAGACTATTGTCTCTATAATAATTTATTTATTTATGTGGTTGTTTTACGCACCATAATTTATTTACTGCTTTATTTATGGTCGGTTAAACCGCCTGCTATTTTATTTATTTCTATGGCTGCTTATGCACCATAATTTATTTATTTACAGTTTTTAATTATTTATGGACGGTTGAACCGCCTGATTATTTATTTATTTATGTGGTTGTTTCACACACCATAATTTATTTATTTACTGTTTTAATTATTTATGCTCGGTTTAACTGCCTGAAATTTTAGCTGTTGTTTTAATTATTTATTTAATATTATCCCATGGATGACTTTGTCACCATAACCTTATTATTAATTCTCTGTTTATTTTATGTGCAGTATATATAATATTTAACAATCTTTTCTAAAATTAATATTTGAACTGGTAAATTTATCTGATTGATTATCAAATATTTTCAGATTAATTTTTCCTTAAAGATTTGACCCCCGACGGTCACAAAGAAATTTTTCACAAAATTTTTCAAAATTTCTTCACTCTCCAACGGTCATGAACAGTATTTTTCAATCTATAAATACACCCATTTTTCACTCTTTCAAAATCATTCAATCATTTCATCTCCTTTCAAACACTCTTACAAAATATTTTGATTCCGATTTTGTACGAAAAATGTTTCGATTGTTTTTAATTTTTATTATCGGTGTAATTTTTACTGCTATTTATGGTCTTTTCGCTGGGGATTTTACTCGCGAAGAGTTTATCATAAATATCGCTTTACTTTTTTATGCTTTAATGTTCACTGTAATTGCTGTTATGATTAATGTATACGGTTTCTAAAATTATGTTATATTTCTAATAATAATATTTTTGATTTTGTTTTTAGAAATCAAATGGCCACCGTTGAGAAACTCAAATTTCCAGCTCTCAAAATTACTGGAGCTAATTATATAGCATGGACAACCGATGCAGAACTCTATATGGAATCGGAAAATTTATCCGATACCATCATTGAGGGAAATGATTCATCCGCCCAAAATAAGGCAAAGACAATAATATTTTTACGGAAACATTTGGATGAAAATGTGACGCATGACTATGCGCACATTAGAGACCCAGCAGAGCTCTGGAAAGCTCTGAAAGAGAGGTTCGATAATCAGAGGGAGATAAACCTCCCTCATGCGATGGAAGAGTGGAAAAACCTGAGATTCCAGGATTTTAAGAAAGTGGAGGAGTATAACTCCGCTATGTTGAAGATTGTATCACAATTAAATTTTTGTGGTAAACCTGTCACCGAAGCAGAAATGCTCGAAAAGACATACCTCACATTCCACAAAGAACATAGTGTCCTACCAGCAATGTATAGAAATTGCGGATACACAAGGTTCTCTGAGTTAATTGTTACACTCATCATCGCAGAGAAAAACAATGATCTTCTCATAAAGAATCACAACTCTCGTCCTACGGGAGCCAGAGCATTCCCTGAGGTGAATGCAACGGATTTTCATAATCCGGAAGAGAAGAAAAATCAAACCTATCGGGGTCGTGACCGATTTAATCGGGGTCGTGCCCGCAGATTTAATCGCGGACGCGGAAGAAATTTCAGTTCACGTGGGAGAAATTCTTTCCAATGGGTTCGTTCTCAACAAACCCCCAAAGGAATAGATATTCAAGAGACCACCGCACAGAAGCGTGATAGCATCTGTTACAGATGCGGAAGCAAAGGACATTGGTCCAATGTGTGTCGTACCCCGGAACATCATTGCAAGCTATACAAACAGTCTACCAAAGGCAAAGGGAAAGAAGTGAACCTCACGGAACACTTTGAGGGTACATCGTACCTTGATTCTCCCGACTTTGCAAATGACTTTGATGAGACCGCTATAGCGGATAACTAAAATGCTTGTAATAATGAGACTGCTGAAAGATCTCCGGTTATGCCATTATGTATTCCTGTTTTCAACGAATAATGTGTGTTTTTTTTTGTTTTGTAATGCGAAATTATTAAGTATGTTCTAATAAATAACATTTACTTTCTATCATCTAATGTTTGTCAATTTCAGCGGAAATGGATGAATCGATAACCAAGGAAATGGTTCGAGAAATTTGTATACCAGATAGTGGAACAACACACACTATTCTGAAGGACAAGAGATATTTCTCTAATTTAAAACCGACAAACATTATTGTCAATACAATATCAGGTCCTACAGACTTGATTAAAGAAAGTGGCAGTGCAAACTTTATGTTGCCTAATGGAACCAAGTTTTCCATAAAAAATGCCTTATATTCTCCGAATTCTAAAAGGAATTTGTTGAGTTTCAAAGACATATACCTTCAAGGATATGATACTCAGTCTGCAACTGAGAATGGAAAAAAGTATATGTATGTAACTTCCGATAAATCCGGAAAAAGGCTTATATTGGAAAAATTTCCAAAACTTCCTTCAGGACTGCATTATACTCATATAAATGCAATCGAATCACATCTAGTGGTTAAAAGAAATCCAGAAGATTTCACATTATGGCATGATCGCCTCGGTCACCCGGGCACCACAATGATGCGTAATATTATGGAGAACTCACATGGTCATTCACTGAAAATCCAAGAGATATATCAGGGAAATAAAATGACATGTGTTGCGTGTTCTCTTGGAAAATTGATCATAAGGCCATCGCCAGCCAAAATTGATAAAGAATCACCAAAGTTCCTTGAAAGAATTCAAGGCGATATTTGTGGACCAATACACCCATCATGTGGACCATTCCACTATTTTATGGTGTTAATTGATGCATCTAGCAGATGGTCACACGTTTGTCTATTATCATCTCGAAATATGGCATTTGCGAGATTTCTAACTCAGATAATCAAACTGAGGGCTCAATTCTCTGATTATCATATTAAGAAAGTTAGACTAGACAACGCTGGTGAATTCACATCCCAAGCCTTCAATGATTATTGTATGGTAACGGGAATAGAAGTTGAACATCCGGTAGCACATGTTCATACACAAAATGGCTTGGCTGAATCATTAATTAAACGTCTGCAATTAATTGCAAGACCGTTGATCATGAGATCAAAACTCCCACCTTCTGTATGGGGACATGCCATTTTGCATGCAAAAGCACTTATTCGGATAAGACCAAGTGCATATCATAAATATTCTCCATTACAATTAGCTTTTGGTCGAGAACCAAATATATCCCATCTAAGAATCTTTGGTTGTGCGGTATATGTGCCTATAGCACCACCACAACGTACAAAGATGGGACCACAAAGAAGAATGGGAATATATGTTGGTTGTGATTCCCCATCAATCATACGATACCTAGAACCACAGACTGGTGATGTCTTTACGGCACGATTTGCCGATTGTCATTTTGATGAAAAAGTATTCCCGGTTCTAGGGGGAGAAAATAACAAAGTAGGAAAGGATATAGAATGGCGTGTGCCATCTTTGCTACACCTTGATCCTCCTACAAGACAGTCAGAACTAGAAGTTCGACGAATTATGCATTTGCAAAGTATCGCAAACCAGCTACCTGATACATTTGCAGATACTAAAACGGTAACGAAATCACATATACCGGCTGCAAATGCTCCTGCTCGAATTGAGATACCAAATGAACATAAAAGAGCAGATAATACACGTGAGTCTAGAACCCGCTTGAAGCTTGGTAGATCCGTTGGTTCTAAGGATAAAAATCCTAGAAAACGAAGGGAAGCTGAGAAGCATAATGATCCCAAAATTACTGAAAATATTTTGGATGAAACGAATCATGAGTCTAACGACAATACAGAGCTTCATGAAGGAAATCATGAGATCTCTATAAACTACATTCATAATGGAAAGATATGGAATCGTACTGAAATGAATGTAGTCGATGACGTTTTCTCATACCTTGTGGCAAAGGAAATAAATGAGGAAAACGATGATCCAGAACCAATGTCTGTATATGAATGTCAAAACAGACAAGATTGGATGAAATGGAAAGATGCTATACAAGCTGAATTTGATTCGCTTAATAAACGAAATGTATTCGGACCTATTACACTCACACCCAAAGATGTGAGACCGGTTGGATACAAATGGGTCTTCATTCGAAAACGAAATGAGAAAAATGAAATTATGAGATATAAAGCTCGCCTTGTTGCTCAAGGATTTTCTCAAAGACCTGGGATCGATTATGAGGAAACATATTCCCCCGTTATGGATGCAATCACGTTTAGATTCTTAATGAGTCTAGCGGCTAACGAAAATCTAGAGATGCATCTCATGGATGTTGTTACAGCATATTTATATGGATCATTAGATACTGATATCTATATGAGAATTCCAGATGGGTTTAAAATGCCAGAAGTATTAAGTTCCAAACCTAAAGAGTTATGTGCAATAAAATTGCAAAGATCATTATATGGGTTAAAGCAATCTGGACGCATGTGGTACAACCGTCTCAGTGAGCATCTAACAAAAGAAGGATATGTAAATGATCCTTTATGCCCATGTGTTTTCATCAAGAAAACAATATCCGGATTTGTGATTATCGCGGTGTATGTTGATGATCTAAACATAATAGGAACTCAAGGGGAAATACAAAAGGCCTCAAATTATTTAAAAGGAGAATTTGAGATGAAAGATCTCGGGCAGACGAAGTACTGTCTTGGCCTACAAATTGAGCATTCTCAAAAGGGTATATTTGTACACCAATCTACATATACCAAAAGAGTGCTAAAACGATTCAACATGGATAAGGCAAATCCATTGAGTACCCCTATGGTCGTTAGATCACTCCAAGTCGATAATGATCCATTTCGACCACATGAGGAAAATGAGGAGATACTTGGTCCTGAAGTACCGTATCTAAGTGCTATCGGAGCTCTCATGTATCTTGCAAATTGTACTCGACCTGATATATCATTTGCTGTTAATCTTTTGGCAAGATTCAGCTCGTCTCCTACACGAAGACATTGGAATGGAATTAAACATATTTTCCGATATCTTCAAGGAACGATTGATTTAGGACTGTTTTATCCTAAAAATTCAAAAGGTCAAATGGTCGGTTTTGCAGATGCATGATATTTGTCAGATCCGCACAAAGCGAGATCACAAACAGGATATGTTTTCACGGTCGGAGGCACTGCTATATCCTGGCGCTCCCAGAAACAGACACTTGTGGCTACTTCCTCAAATCATGCTGAGCTTATCGCACTCCATGAAGCAAGTAGAGAATGTGTATGGCTAAGGTCAATATGTCAACATATTCGATCCTGTAGTGGACTACTCGTAAATCTGGAGCCGACGATCTTATATGAAGATAATGCTGCATGCGTTGCGCAGACAAAGGAAGGGTATATCAAAAGTGATAGAACCAAACATATCCCTCCCAAGCTCTTCTCATACACCCAAGAGCTCGAGAAGAATAAAGACATTGAAGTGAGATATGTTCGGTCATGCGACAATGCTGCAGATCTCTTCACAAAATCACTACCTACCTCGGTGTTCAAGAAACATATCTATGACATTGGAATGCGCCATCAGCGAGATCTATAAACTTGATCACTCGAGGGGGAGCTTGCGTAGTTGCACTCTTTTTGTCCTTCTATGGTTTTTCCCACTGGGTTTTCCTAGAAAGGTTTTTAACGAGGCAACGGAACATACGACGCAAAGAACATAATGACATTGGTCTCCAAGGGGGAGTGTTACAAAAGTCTATGCCTTCGGTTTCAAAGTTTTCAACATTCGATGGTTTAAATTTATTGTGTGGACCCCACTGTCACTATGCATGCACAATAACTTACTTTTTGTACTTCTATATAAACGATCGAATGATCGTTGTTTCGATGACAATTTAGAAAATAAGAAATCTTCACAATACAATAAACTCTCTCTCGCCTCTCTCTAATAGTCTCAGTATACTATTCCCATCGGGTATAAAAATTTCTTCTTCTTTTATATTTATTGAGATAATAAATGATCTCTTTTTATTTTATAACAATAATGAGATATATGAAGGGTTTATTTTTGGAATTATTAGAAAACGGTTTAGTGACTATTATGAAATGTAAACGACGACATTTTGTCTTTACATCTGTATCCAACATATTAGAAAACAAAGAAACAGTGGTGTCAATGGATTTTAATCATTTATTTTTTTTCATAGGATTCCCCCCCCCCCAAACCCATAAACTTTTAAATTTGTCTCTTTTATACAGCTTTTAAATTTGTCTAAAAGATGCATTACAACTTTATACTCCTATATATATATTAAAGTTAGGTTTCATTTTTCATAGAGTAAAATGTGTCTTTTAATCTTTCAGTATGTTTTTAACTTTTTATGCTTTGATAAGTACATAAAATAAAATTTTAATATTTGTTGGCTTATAAATCAAATAATAAGACTTTTGACAAAAAAAAAAAATAATAATAATAAGACTTTGTACCGTGCACAAAAAGTTGTCTACTGCGACGTAATAAAGGTAAGTATTGGGCTCTTGAATTTTATGCAAAATTTTTAGACTGAAGCTCGTCGATCATTTTTTAACGGGGAAGTCTGGGATGTATATCGTAGTGCTCTTATTCGAAACAAATCTTTTAAGTTTCATAAGTTTCAAATAAGTGTGTTTTTCTAAAAAAATATAATTGAGCTTTCTAGCTAGCATGACGTTTTTAAACCTTACATAATATGTATAGAAGAAAAAAGCGTGAGCATATATAAAATTCCAAAGTCGTCATATTTTGACTAAACGTTCGATTAATAAGCACTTAATTATAATTTCATCATCACAAAATTGAAACCCCACTTTTTCAAAAAAAAACAAAGAAAAACAAAATTGAAAACCCATCAACATGCAATAATTGATTGAGAAATTTTAAAAAAATACTACTTTTTAAGTGCCACTTTAAAAAAATGCCACATTTTTGAAATCTTTAAAAAAATGGGGGCAATTACAAAAATACCACTTTTTGTGTGCACATTTGCAATAATGCCACTTACAGATGTCCATTTACAAAAATGCCTCTAATTATAGATTTATAAAGTCTATATCTTAAAATTATAAACTCTAAAAAATGTTTTGACACCTAAAACATCCTAAACACTCAAAACTAAACCCTAATATAACATAGTTAACCCAAACATAAATTATATAATGAAAAAATAATTTTGAAAAAATGGCATTTTTGTAAAGATTTCAAAAGTGTGATATTTTTGTAAAGTGGCACTTGGAAAGTGGCATTTTTTTAAATTTCTCAAAAAAATACCACTTTTGCAAAATTATTTTTTTTATATTATTTATATTTGGGTTAACTATGTTTTATTATGGTTTAGTTATGAGGGTTTAGTTACGAGGGTTTAGGAGGGTTTAGGGGTCAAAACATTTTTTAGTGTTTAGAATTTTAAAATACAGTAAAACCTCTATAAATTAATAATGTTGGGACTTTGAAAATATATTAATTTAGAGAGATATTAATTAATCGATAAATTAATAAATATTAATTTATAGATATATATACCTGTTTTAGGTAAGAATTTTTTTTAACAAAATTCAAATGATATTCTGTTCAAGAATTTAATTAAACTAATTTGTAAAAATAATATGTATTGACTTGAGATTATGATTTATACTTTTTATTATTATAATAGAATAAATATTAACATCATAATATAATAGCTATTTAAAATTAATACACATTATTAGTACAAAATTTAGAGAGAAAAAAAACATGGTTATCGTTATCAATGTTGATGATAAAGTCAGCAACGATATATATTATGATACATTTGGAAAAAATTATGTGTACAAAATCAATTATCGTGTCTATAACTTATCATAAATTTTGGATACCGAAAAAACAATCATAAAAGTTTGTTTGAGATAGTAAGTAGAATAAAAAGTTACATAAGCCAAAAAACTATATATATATATATGCATAATTATACATGATTATTAATTTATAATATTATTGGGATCATATTTTTACATGGGAATTTCAAAAAAATTATTATCTTATCATCTTATCGAATTTCACAAATTTTTACATTGACCCGACTCGGGACCGGGATAATTTATTAATTTATGGTGATTATTAATTTATCGAGTATTAATTTATAGAGGTTTTACTGTATAAGGTTTAAAAATCTATAATTAACGGCATTTTTGCAAATGAACACTTGCAAATGTGCACATAACAAATAGTATTTTTGCAATTTTCCCGTAATGATTCACCCATCGTATTAGCGTAAAATTCCGATAAATATTAAAAGTGCGTGGATAATCTGTTGAAACTAAAACATCACTAGTGGACGGTTTCATATTATTAACACTAATTAATTATCATTTTATGTAAATTGCGTGATTTGTTAATGTTTTTATTCGGTCCACGAAAATTGGCTGTTTGCGAAGTATACAAACCAATAAATTAACATCATCCGTTATATATATTTCAGATAATTTGATTGATATAGGTACTTAACAACTAACTCATCCCAATTTGTGGATGATTAATAAATTTTATATGATAATTTTAATATAGTATGACTAATATAGCTCTATATTATATTCACTGTGGACTAACAAGCTTAAAAGATTATAGAAATCTGTAAATTGATTGAGTTAGGTTCGTGCGATGTATGTGTCTTTACTAAAACAGATATAAAATACTTATTGCGTTGTATATTATATTCTGTATATATGTACAAAAAAACATTATTAATATCATGATTAAATTAGATAGACTTTTATCCAAGAAACATTAAAATATATGTATCTATGTGTCGAATATGGTTAAGAATTTATCATATTTTAATTAATCCCTTAAACAAGACAAGAAAAATGGACGAAAAGAGTAATCATAATTCCCATTAAGCTATAATGTAGAACTTAAGCAATTTTATTCCTCGCAAAGGCTTAAAATGATACTACTGGATCCCTTACGGCCTATATACTAATATGGGCTACCAGAAAGAAACTTGAAATTAAAGCTCAAAAGTTAAAGGAAACAACTTAAGATAAGCTTTAAGAGTTAACTTCAGTTCCCAAAGATACGGGATTAAAAGTTTAATCTCCAATGGTACACCAAATTTATTTTTTTGGTGTAAAACTCTCTCCAACCAACACTATTTTCAACACTGAAATGGTGTAAACTCATTTTCTACACCAAATAACTTTTTTATTTTTAAAAAGGTCTTTTAAATTTTAATAAATTTTAAAATTAATGAAAAACATATACAAATTGTGATGGTTAAACCCAAAATCTAATATGTTTGATAATAATTAAACAAAAGCTTAATATATTTTGTTATTTTATATGTTACAATGTATTTTTTTATATAATAAATGTTAAATTTAATTTATTTCATAATTTTTTAAACTTAAAAAAAAATAAATGGGGTTAATTTGTAAATTTTAAAGAATTGAATAAAAGAATCTATTAAGAATATTATATTTTGGTGTAAAATTTGGTGTAAACTATTGGAACAAAATCTAATACCATTTTGGTATAAAAAATAGTGTAAACTATTGGAGATGTTCTAAATGTATGTTTCGATATTATTAACTGACTATTTATAAGTGGAGATCTGATTTGTACCTTGGTATGTGTAATTTAATTAACTTTGAAATGGTGATCTCAGAGATGATGTCTCTGCTTGAATAATTTATATGTACTCGTGAAAAAAACTATTGAAACTATCAGTTTCACATGAAATAAAAACAACATTATTTTTATAAATTATCTAAACTATTGACGTTAGTTTTGTTTGCTTAATGATTTTGAAATGAAACTCGTAACTTAAACCTTAAAGACTAATTATTACGCGGCTAATGAGACCAGGTCGTTAAAAAACGGTTGACTGCAGGGGCATTACCGTAAATACACATGCAAAACGAGAGCTGAACTAAGCAGTAAGCATTTATACGTAGCTTGTGACGACATCAAAACCTGAAAAATGTGACAAATTTATTTTACTTTGTATCTGAAATTTCGATCTCAATTTCAGTAATCTCTGACATTTCTCTTGACAAAGACAGAGACCATCACTTTCACATTCTTTGGTCGGCTCATTCAAAGTCAAAAACTTATCCATTATATTCGAAAATTTCTAATAAATTTCTGATTAAGCTTCTGTAATAAGGCTTATATTGAACACAGATTTCGTGATTAGATAACGCGGTGGGTCTTATAACCGCAGCCTTTTTGCTTTTCTCTATATATAGTTGAGAGTTGAATAGTTTGGCTTATCAAATACTGTGTTAGATCAAATCTTTATCACTTGATTTCTACAAAAAAAAAAAAAAAAATACTCTGTTTTGTTCTTTTTTATATGGACCGTAGTGACGATGACGCTAAAGATTCCGATCCAAGAAACGATGAAAATGGTTGGCTCGATTGAAATTAGCAAGAGGGAGATGGTGATGGATGAGAAGATCTATGTAGCAGTGGTAGGGAAAGATCTAGAGAGCAAGTCTAGTCTCGTCTGGGCGATACAGAACATTGGAGGAGGCAAAGAGTTTTGCATCGTCTATGTTCATCAACCGATACAAAGCTCAGTCCGTAATAGAAAAGAGAAGGAGAAAGTGCATAAGAATTTGGATAAGTACCTTAATATATGCAGGCAAATGCAGGTAATGATTACTTATTATTGTTTAATGTTTTGGTGGTGCAAGTGATGTTTTGATTACTAAATTTCAAGTTAAATTGTGAATTAGGTCAGTGCAGAGAAGATATTTATCGAAATGGATTCGGTAGAGAAAGGGATTCTCCAACTGATATCTGATCGCGGAGTTAGGAAACTCGTCATGGGAGCAGCAACTGATAGACATTATTCAATGTAAGTGGTTATAATTAAGTGTAGAGTTAGACTTTTTGTTATCTTATAATTATGGATTTATTGATCAAGTTATGACTTTCAATTTTGCAGGAGAATGAGAGATGTACAGTCCAAGAAAGCTATTTACATTCGCAGAGAAGCGCCTGCTACTTGTCATATATGGTTTACTTGCAATGGATACCTAATTTGTTCAAGGTTTGGCCAATTTTAAGTCAATCCTTTATCTTGTTTTGTGTTAACTGCAAAATATACATTAGTCACTGTTTAGAGTTAATGGTCTTTTAAGTTTTGCTTGTGATTCACACTACACAAGTGTTTTTTTTTTGTGGGTATGATGTTGATGCAGGGAAGCTAGAAGAAGAGATAATTTGTATCTAGAATGTGCATTGTCAAATTCTTTGAGCCAATCAAAGATAACTAAAGGAACTGAAAGTGGTCCAAGCTCGAGTATAGTTAAAAATGATGATCGTATCACATTAACTGTCGCGGAAACTGAGGATTCGATAAAAGCTGAAAAATCTGCAATTGATGCAATCAAAAGGGTATATAAATAAGTTCATCTACCATGTTCTTTTCGCTTGGATGTAGCAAACTTTTTCTAACTTTATCTCTAACCAAAATGTAGGCAAAACGGTCGGAAAATGATGAGTTGAAGCGTAGGAAAGAAACAGAGAAGGCACTGAGGAAAGCGAAAGAAGAACTTGAACAGATGAGGTCGGAATTCGAGACCCGAATAACAGACTTTAATATGGTGATAAGAAAGCTTCAAGAAAAATATAGCTTATCAATGGGAGCATTGAGAAGACTTAGAGAAGAGCGAGACGAGTTAAAGATAGAGCTCAGAGAAGTATCAAAGCTGAAGAGTAACCGCAAGAACCATGAACCACCTCAGTACTTCATATGTCCCATTACACAGGTAATTTTTTTAAATCAAATTCAATGAAACCTATGTACAAATGATCAAAATATTATAATCATAAGAGAATCAAAACACCATAATTTGTTTGCAGGATGTTATGGAGGATCCACATGTAGCAGCAGATGGTTTTACATATGAAGGAGAAGCCATAAGTGGTTGGTTTGAGAGAGGACATGAGACTTCTCCAATGACAAACAAAATACTTCCTCACACGAGCTTGGTTCCAAATCTTGGTCTTCGATCCGCAATCCAAGAATGGCTTCAAGCTCTTGAGATTGTATGCTTGTAAAATATATTATTAAAAAAGGATTTGAAGTCTAATTAAAGTGCACCGATCAGTAATATATCCTACTTAGTGTATGGACTCATCAAAGAGCTTTTGTCCGACAAAACCCTCCCAAATATAGGGTGGTCACCACCGGTCCACCACCGAGTTCTCAAACATCTTCGGGACTAAAGAACTCACTAAGTCTGCGTTACTCCATTTCAAGATCTAAGACATTGACCAAGAAAAATGACTATGGCTTATTAATAAAATGTGCGTTTGCATTACTCCATTTCTTTCTTTTTTTTTTCTTGGTCACAGCATTACTCCATTTCAAGTTCTGATATATTGGCTAAATAAAATGTCTATGTATTACTGATCTTTGCGTTCCTTAAAAAATGATGTTTTGGGTTTTATTGTTGTTTCTTAAAAATTGATGTTTTAGCTCTAGTTTAGTTGTATTGGAAAGTGACAAATTGCATTAAAAGTTGTTAGATTTACTTTTTCTTAATATATGTGTAATACCCAAAACATCATTATCAAAGAAACGTAGAAAGTATATAATAAAAAGGAAAAATACACCGGAGCCCATTGATCCCATTCTCAACCCATCTCTATACTATTAAAAGAGAAGTCATTTAAAGTAAATGTCCAAAATCCTATCTAATATTACTAAAATTGCCATTGGTTTTAAATTAAAGAAATTCAATTGAAAAGGGTAATTTTGTACATATGTAGTGGCAATTTCAGTAATTTTGGGATCAATTTCAGACATTTTGAAAGGCATTTTCGTTTTTTTTTTATGACACATTAATAGCATTTTCGTTATTTTAGGAAAGTTTTATAACTGCATAAAAAAAAATGATAAAAAATATATAATAAATTTTTAAAAATTCTATCTCCCATTCATCTTTGTTTGATGATATTTCTAATATACAAATTAAATAATCGGATAATTTATATGATAAAAAAACATAGATTTTTTTCTACATATGTTATGATTCAAATTTTTCAAAAAGACCATAAACTATTTAACATATGAAAAGAGTAATGTTTATCAAAATCCCACATCGGATACGAAAATGAATTTGAATCCAAAAGACATAGTATAGAAAGAAACAAAATGATGAACAACGGTAAGAGCAGGAAGCCTAATCTAATAGGCATTCAAAACAAAATATTTGATTCGTTTTAATTTGGTTATTAAGTTTAACTACATAATTAAATCGAATAATATAAATAATTTTATCAAAAATTTAATTTGATTAAAAAGTAATTCATTTTTTTCCTTCTTTGTATTTTTATTTTATTTAATTCAATAGGAATTTACTAAATTAATCTTAATAATAAATCTAAACAATAAATGGATATTCAAAGTAAAGATAATCTCATAAAATCTTTAGGATCCGATTTATTATTATTTGTTGAAAAGATGCCTAAAACCCCAATTTAATTCTAAAACATAAACTATTTAACATATGAAAAAAACAAAATCTGTAAAACCCCAATTTGATTCAAATATTATTGAAATTGTCATTGCCTTATAACTAAATTGATTTAATTGAAAATGGTAATTTTGGATAGATGTAATGGCAATTTCAGTAATTTTCAGATCAATTTTGGACTTTTTTTTAACTGGATCCGACTACAGACACGCGGATCCTCTTGATCTGGTTCGCGATCCGACAGATTCATTAATGGCATTTTCGTAATTCATCAAATTTTAATCAATCTCACATTTTAATTGTTTTTTATATATATAGTTACTCCAAAACAAGTAACAACCCCCCCCCCCCCCCAAAATTTGCAAAGTAGTTAATGCAAATCTTTGGTAATGTTAAATTCGGAAGGTATTTAATTATTTAATCTTTTTAAAATATTGAAATCTTTCTCTACAAATTTATCAAAGATTACAATCAAAGGTATATAAAAAAATCGCTTTCCTTAACAACCCTATAATATATTTTAAAATGTGATTTTTTGTAGGAACAAATCTCTATAATATTAAAAGAGAAGTACATATAGTAGAATGTTCAAAATTGATTCAAATATTACTGAAATTGCCATTCCATTATAACTAAATTGATTTAATTGAAAAATGTAATTTTGGATAGATGCAATGACAATTTAAGTAATTTTCAGATAAATTTTGGACTTTTTTTAACTGGATCCGACTGCAGACACGCGGATCCTGTGCGACCCGGTTCAACCCGACTGATTCATTAATGGCATTTTCATAATTTTATGAAATTTTGTTTTTGTCAAAGTAAATCTTTTCAAATACAAAATAAAACTTACGGATCTTGAGGTATAATTTCTTTTGATCCTACACATCACACGTCATTGAATTAATCATAGTTTCCCTATATGTTATCAAAATTAATGCACAATCAATTTCTTTCCCTAACAATGCTACGCAAGATATATAATCAAATTTATTATTGCTTAATCATACGATCATAGACATTTAACACAAATATCAACTAAAAATGGCAATCACAATTTTCTATTAACTTTAAAATCTCATAAATATAATTTTTGAATCTTAGGGATTATAAAAATATCAGATATTTTGGATTTTAGGTTAAATTTGATATATTCTTAGTTGTTAGGGATATACTCTTTATTGTTGGTATATATTTATAATCACCGAGATTTACAAAAATCTTTATAAACTAACTTAATCAATTTTAATAGATGATAAAATTATTTTCTAATTAATGAATTAAAAAGTCGGCTCAAATTTTTTATTTGTAGTGAAACCCTAAATCTATGAGAACTATATATAGTGTTTTATTCCTTTGGTTGTTTTATTTACCGTTTTTCTGGTTTTTTATTCATTATGTTCTTTGTTTTTTTTTTCTGTATGCATAATACTTCATTGATGATCAATTCTGACTTTTGAATTTTGTTTTTGTAGATTTTTTCAAACCAGATTTTTGGTTTACGTGATACGTGCTGTTTGGTTATTGAACAAGGTATATTTGCTAATCAACGTATTCCTTTTCCTATGTTTCCTCTATTTTTTTGTCTAGCAAGTATTTTTGTTTGTCACGCTGTCATCAACTACAACATCTGCCTCTTCAAGACATGATAACAAATCCTCTGAAGATAGTAAATACCAAATCATGTAAATGTCTCTCTCATTTCAATGTGGTAAATTTTCAATTTTTTCCCCATCTTAATTGTTCTTCCCTCTTTTTAATATTTTTGTGGTTTTAACAAAAAGTGTAATAAACCATAGTTGCCAAAGAGATTATAGTTTTTATATGATTCATGACAAAGTTTTTTCAATTTTCAAAAGTAATTTATACCAAAAAAATAAATTAGTTAACAATGCAGATTTAATTTTTTTTTATTTTCGTGTAATATATTTGTATAGAATATCCGTTTCTTTAGAGTTCCTATGTTCAAGCATCCTCTTAAATATATAAATAATATAATTTGTTTAATGAATCCATTTTGTTTTTGTTTGTCAGAATCATGGAATATTGTTAAAATCTTTATTTGGTTTTTTCAGTTTTAAGGGAGGATGAAGATTGTTGAGCAAAATCACCATCAACTTTTCTTCACTCATCATCACCATATTTGGTTTTCATATTCAGCTCTTTTACACCAATTTAAAATGTCGTTAAGTTATAATTATACATGTGATGATATATAGTTAGACGATTAAACTATAATAAGATATTCGACTCTTTATTAGAAAACATTTTTGTTGATTAATTCCAAATTTCAAATTTTTATTATAGTACATTCATAGAAAATTGTTTGGTATATTTTAAATTCTCATATTACATATATCTTAAATTTTTAAATTTGAAAAATTTCCTCATATTACGTACTTTCCAAATTGTTTCAAAATTTAATCAATTTGACATTTTAATGTTTCATATATATAGTTAGCCAAAAAGGTAACAAAGCCCAATGTTTGGAAGGTAGTTAAATGACAATCTTTGATAATATTAATTTTTGGAAATTATTTAATATTTTTAGAAAAATTAAAAAGATTTGGAAAGTAATTAATGACAATGTTTCATAATATTCTTATAACACACGATCTTGACGTTCAATTGCTTTTGATTTTAAAAATGACCTGCCATTATATTAATCATAATTTCCTTATATATTATAAAAATTATTGCACTATCATTAATTATAGACACTTAACATAATACCAATTAAAAATGGCAAAGATATTTCTATAAATTTTATATCCCATAAATATAATTTCTGAGACTAAATGTTCTATAACAATATTATATATTCCAAAAAATTTTAGTTAATTTTGGTATATTCTTAGTTTTAAAGGATATATATCATATATTGTAGGTATATTTTTATCATCACAAATTCTTTAAATTTTTAAAAATAATTGCTGCCATGAAAATCAATTGGTTAATGATGCGGAGTTAATTTTGATTTTTGTTAATAATATATTTCATTAAAAGAATGTTCTTTTCTTTAGAGTTCCTAAATTGACGTAATTTATTTCTTTTCATTGTTTTTCATGGTTTTTAATCTATTTGTTTTGATGTATATCTATGTCGAATTTCGTTTATGTAGTTATACTCCCGTTCAAATAACTTGTGCTTTTTTTAATTAAATCAGGCAAATTAAATGTAATTTGACATGTATCCTTTTCCGACAAAGGTTATATTTATCTTCTAAATTGTTTGAGAAAGTGAAAGAAAAGAAACAACAATTGCAACAGAAACAATAATTCCAATCCCAATCTCAATTACACCTACAAGATATGCCCTCACGTTCTGGTCCATGATTTTTATTATTCATTTAGAATCTATAATTTGGTTTACTCAAAGATTTCTTAGAAAAGTTGAATTCAAAGTAATAAAATAATTTTGGTTGATAATTTGGTTGATAATCTGATTAAAAGGAAATGCTTTTAATAGTTTAATTATGTGTTTTAATTTGGTTGGCTATAAACTCTGACATAGTTTTAGAAAAAAATGACATGGATATTAATTTTAGACTAATTAAATAAATAATAACCAATCAAAAACAAATCTGGTTTTAATTTTTAAAATCTAAACATTTCGTAATACCACGAGCATAAATCAGGCCGCCCAGTAACCAAATCGCTAGAAATACCGACTATTCAATTTAATTTGCTTTCCTTATTCTTTATTATTAGAAAACAAACAAAAAAAGTTAAAAAAAAACCATCTCTTGATCAACTAAATGAGATATTCTAAACAAATTCCAAACAAAAATTACGAAACTAAAGAAAATTATTTTGGTACAATCGCTAAGATTTAAACTTTTAAGTGGATAATTTTTAATTTTTAACTTAATTAATATAGAAGAAAACACATGATCTGTTAATTGTACCAAAATAAAATAATTCCTCTAATTCGACGTTATGTTAAGATTCGTTTCGAAAATTGTGGAATAAGCTTTTCAAATGATTTATTTCATTAAAAATATAATTTTTAGAAACTCTAAATCGACTCTCTTAGCTAGCCACCATCCACTCAACAAACCATTCATTTTTTTCCTTGCTTATGCATTTTAATCATTCACTCAACAAACCACTCAAAATTACAATATAAACAACAAATGTTCCCGCACTATGGGTAGGTGATTCCTAGGTTATTGATTACTCCTTCAGACACAAGATTACCTTTCAAAATGCGTCGTAGACAGCTACCTTTATCTGTTGCCTTTGCGATAACCATCAACAAAAGTCAAGGACAGTCTCTTAGAGAAGTTGGATTGTATTTGCCTCAGCCAGTGTTTTCGTATGGTCAGCTATATGTGGCTATTTCTAGAGTGACTTCCAAGAAAGGTTTGGAAATTCTTATTGTAGATAGCGATGGTAAAACTCAGAAGAAGACTATGAACGTTGTTTTCAAAGAGGTTTTCCAAAATATTGACTCGCAATTGTTGTGTGATGAAGGTATGGATATTCATTTATTCAACTTCTTTCAAATTCGTCTCTTACAAGTGCTTCATTTTTTAAATATATTTTTTTTTTTTTACAGATTAGTTTCTGAACTTGATTAAAGAGTTTGATCAATCTTCGGCGATGGAGACTCTCAAGTATTATTGTTTTGCGTTTTCGATCAAATCTTCGGAGTTACACCTACAATTTATGTTTTGGTTTTTTTTAGTTATTTTAGATTTGTTTTATTACATAGAGATTCAGTACGTTTGCCATATTATAATCCATTCTTATTCCATAAGTAAATACAACAGACATACGTATATGCACAAAACTAAATAATTGATACGACAGACATTCGTACATGCACAAAACTAAATATTATAATTTATGTATACCAATTACAATGATTATTCATCATAAAATTCAATACTTAACATACTTATTCTCTACCTTCAAACTAAAAAAATTAATCATACTTTTTCAATATAATCGATCCTACTTACAAACTAAAACAATACATATCACATTTTGAACATATTATATAAGACACAATCCGAAATTTTAGCTTACAACATAAAAAACGTATGTTCCTGCACAAAGTGCGGGTCAAAATCTAGTAAATATTATAATCACAACATTAAGAGATTGAATTTAAAATCTCAAAAATTAAAATTTAAAAGGACTAATCATGAAATATAAGTTTAATCTTCTCTCGTGACTTTAAATTTTTAATGTAACGGATTAGTAGCATTAGTTTTTTTTTTTTTTTTTTGGGGGTCTAATAGTAGCAATGGAATCAAATGTGTTGGCATTAAGAAGAAAAATACATTCAAATAACTACATTTTGTAAGTTATCCACATTTTCGTTACTTTATTTGAATCAATTGTTTTGTATTTGATGCTCTGGGATTTGTGCTATCATGTGCAGCTAGACACTTGGCATCATTTGATTGGTTTTGTATATCTTTATAAGCAGAACCTGTGTAATCGACACCATTAAGGAAATGAAATACAAAAGTTAAATAAAATCTTCATTTTCTTCTTCGTTTCTTAGCTCTAAGGTTTTCCTGCTCTTGCTCACAATGGCCACCATTACAACTGATCGTTCTTCTCAAGTAAAAGCTTTCGAGGAGAGCAAGACCGGCGTAAAAGGCCTAGTTGATTCCGGAATCACAGAGATTCCGGCTATCTTCCGTGCGCCTCTGGATGCTTTAACAACCCTAAAAACACCGCCAACGCCAACGCGGCAGCTCACGATCCCGACCATCGATCTGAAAGGAGGAGTGTACTCCAAGAATCAAGACTCGGCCACACGGCGAAGCGTGGTGGAGAAGGTAGGAGATGCAGGTGAGAAATGGGGATTCTTTCAGGTGTTCAATCATGGGATTCCGCTTGACGTGCTGGAGAAGATAAGAGAAGGGATTCGCGGGTTTCACGAGCAGGACAATGATGTAGAGAAACCTAAAGATAGTGCTTAGCACTAGCCCAAGACCGTACAACTCCGAGATACTTGAAAGAAACAATTACGCTCTAAGTATGATGAAGAAATATGGAAAAATTCTTAGAGAACTTATGAATTGGAACACTCTTTTTTTAAAACTTTCTTGTATTTATTCTTGTTTCTATATTACAAATGAGAGGGGTGGAGAAGTATTTATAGCCTCCCAAAACCTCTTACAAAATCTCTAGATAATTCTACTAACCTCCTTACTATAACTATCTAGATATCTCTACAACATTATCTTACAACTATCTAGATTATTCTAACCTCCTTACTAGTTTACAACTCTCTAGAACAACTTAAGGAGGTGCCACCTTTCTAGAAACACTTAAGGAGGTGCTAATCTTCTAGAATCTCAAAGGAGGTGACGATAACTCTAGAGACTTCTACACCATTCACTAAGCTAAACCAAAATCAAGTTTAATTTTAATAAATGAGTCCAAGAAACCTTTGTACTCTCGCGATCACACTAAAAAATTGCTTTACTACAGCAACGTCGATCTCCAAAACGCTCGGGCCGCGAGTTGGAGAGATACCCTCGGTTGCTATATGGCCCCTGATCCTCCCAGTTTAGAGGACTTGCCCGCGGTTTGCGGGTAAGGTTTCCATACTAACTGCGTTAAGCTGGTTTATGCAGGGTTGATCTTTAAATTTTACTAAATATTTTTTTAGTGTTTTTGAGAATGCTCTTTTAAAAATCCTGGTAAAATTAAGTATTGTGTTTGATGACCAAAAAACAAAATTTAAGTACTGCGTTTATTCGTTCTACATATGTTTTTACGTTATGTAGTAAAATCAATAATTTCTTGGAATGCAAGTTACGAATTTGAACAAAATTTAGTTATAGCCTATTTATTTTGGAATCCATAGTAGTAAACATATCGACGCATGGGTCAATTAATCTAAAAGTCGAAGGTTTTGATGTGGCAGGGAGATTATGTTGGAGTACAAAAAGGAAATAATGAATTTAGGTGACTTGCTTTTTGAGCTTCTATCAGAGGCTTTGGGGTTTAACCCTAATCACCTTAAGGACATGGATTGCATCAAGTCAATGATCATGTTCGGCCAGTATTACCCACCTTGTCCTCAGCCCGACCTTACTCTAGGCTTAAGCAAGCACACCGATTTTTCTTTTTTAACCATTGTTCTTGAGGGCAATATCGGAGGGCTTCAAGTTCTCCATGACCAGTATTGGATCAATGTTCCTCCCAATGCCGAGGCTTTTGTTGTTAACATAGGGGATCTTCTCCAGGTTACGAAAGCAACATTTTAGATTCGTTTTTATTAGAAATCTCACATCTTAATAATTTATAAAAGACATTGACTAATCTACGTCAACCTGGTCCCATTAAGCTCCAATCGCACAAGAACCTACAAAGACTCGAAAAATATCAAAAAAACTCTATAAAATGGATTTATATCATGATCAAAAATAGGCAAGAACCATGATATATCATTTTTACACATATTCGAGACTAAAGAACTCAATACATCTACGTTACTCCATTTCAAGATCTGAGACATTATCCCAAAAAAATGTCTCTGTATTAATAAAATTTGTGTTTGCATTACTCCATTTTCAAGTTCTGATGTATTTGAATAAATAAAATGTCTATGTATAAGAAGGAAAATGCACCTTGGCTCACTGACCCATTCTCATCCCAAAAAAGTTAAAATCACAACATTAAGAGACCGAATTCATAAATTCAAAAAGTAAAAGGACTAAACGTTAAATATAACAAGTTAACAATACTCTCAATTTTTGAAAAGGTCTTATTTTTAAGGTTTGTTGCGATTGACTAATTTTTATTCAATACTTCTGAAAGTATCATATGGTGCAATTTCCCCCTAATTTTTCTCAATTGTTTATAGTTATATCTTAATGGTGTAATAATCGACATTGATTACCTCTTTGAGTTTGATTAGGTCGTTGACACTCAAAGGGCATAGAAGTAATAAAAAAATACACAAGAAAATAATACATATACAAATTCCAGATCGAATATTCGAAAGAACAGAGTATAACACCAGAAAAGGGATGACACATGCTTCAATCAGATATTTTCTTTCTTGATTCCAGATACTAAAACATTTGGAGAAGAATACAAATCAAAAGGTTCTCGTCTCAAACCATCCATCCATTTCTAAAGATTTCCCGACAAACTTTCCCGAGAAAAATATGGAGCTTGAGGGAGCGAGAAAGAACAACATGGAAGAAGAAGAAGAAGCAGTAATGGAGGAGAGAATCTATGTTGCAGTAGGGAGAGAAATAGCCAAGAACAAGTCAAATCTCACCTGGGTGATAGATAACTCTAAAGGGAACAAAATCTGCATCGTTCTTGTTCATCAACCTGCTCAAATGATTCCTGTTTGTAAGTCTTTCGAATGGCTTTCTATATCCAATGCTTTGTGATACGAAACAGAGCTTAATAAAGATTTTGACTTTGAATGATACCTTTTGTTTTTTTACTTCTACAGTGGGTACCAAATTCGATGCTGCAACGGTAGATGAGGAATTAGTAAGAGCATACAGAGAAAAACAAAAGGCCAGAACAGAGAAGATTCTTGATGAGTACCTTAGAATTTGCCTGCGGAAAGGGGTATGTGTAAATATACACAAACGTTTTGTACATATGTCATATAAAGGTTTCGCCATTTCTAAGGAGATTCGGTTTTGCAGGTCCAGGCCGAGAAGATGTGCGTTGAGATGAACTCGATCGAGAAGGGAATTGTGCACATGATTTCTGAGAACAGAGTGAGGAAGTTCATCATGGGAGCAGCTGCAGACAAACACTATTCAATGTATTGTATCTTTACGCTTCTTCACCTGCTTCTTTTTACAGGTCTTGGATTTCACATTTGTGGTGATCAATTTGCAGGAAAATGGAGGATTTGAATTTGAGATCGAAGAAAGCCATCTTCGTCTGCCAACACGCGACTGCGACTTGTCATATACGGTTTATCTGCAAAGGACATCTCATACATACAAGGTTCAAGCCATAGTCCTCTTTTCCATAGCTGTATGCAAACATCAGATGATGCTTTATTACTGAAACCTGTGTGCAATCATATGCAGGGAAGCTAGAATGGATGAAGTCCGAGCTCTCTCAGCTCTACTATCTGACTTCCAGAGGCTTGTATCATCACAAAGTAGAACCAATTCAGATATGCATAGTGGAAGTTCAAAGGGGAAAAGCGAGAAGGAGGAGGAAGAGGAGGAGGAGGAGAAAACATCACGAACCAGCTCTTCTCGGTCTGCTGGTACATTGTCATACTTTGGAGGATCTGAAGCTTCATCAAGTGTAACGGATGAGAAATCAAACCACTCATCTCCTCCCTCTCTACCGGTAAGCCCTGCGATCCTGAATAAGAGAGAATCCTTTTGTGTTTGTTTCTTTTCTATCTTTCCTTTGCGTTTCACCTGGCTCATGAGTTGCCTTACTGTGCTTATCCACCAGTGCACCGGGATGGGGCTGGGCATGATAAACTTCCTGGTCAACTCCACCAAACTCTGGCAAAGGCTTGCCATCCAAAACCATAAGACCCGACCATAACCTGAAACGCTAAAGAGGAAGAAGAAGACGCAGAAGAACATAAAGCTGCAAAGATCTTGATCACATATGTAAATACGATGTCTGTAATATTTGTAAAACCCAATTGTGTGAGGTGAAGCTGCTTTGATGTGAGGCTTGTGATGCTAAAGACAAAGGGATTCCTTTGAGTAAAAGAAAATACAGAAAGATAACCAACAAAGAGCCAACCAACTAATTGATTTCACCAGCTCTGAATTAAACGTTGTATACAAAGGGGTTGATCACTAAAAAGGAGTAAGAAAAAAAAACTGCATCCTACCTCTCGGATTAACGGAGAAGAAAGAAGGAAAGCAGATTGTGGAAAAAACCAAAACAAGAGATTACAACAGAACACATGGAACGCCGGTGACCGGAACACCACTCTCACTAATTCCTTACAATTCTAAATGTGGGGATCTCACCAAAACTGTTCCAGCCGTTGGGCTAGCGTTTTCGGGCTTCATTTATGTCCTGCAGCTGGACCTTCAAAGTTCAAAACGGATGCAAACCAAACCATCTCCCATCAGTCATCTAGAGCTACGTTGAAGACTCAATGTGGCGTATGTATGGGTCTAAAACCGGTAAGTGATTCAGTTCAACATCCCCTCGTGATACATTGTTACATTAAATGCAAAAAAAGTTTGCTGTGAAAAAAGGTTATTGTACCTGTCAATCGCCTTGTAGTCACATTGCCGTTTATGGAAAAGTGCACAGGCTGCCTTTCTTGTCCTAACGATAGAACCCAGCTAGAGTTCAATCTCCGAGCAAAATCCTCTACTTCTCTGTAATAACATGAGGTTCATCATTTATTATTTTGTTTCACTACATGACTGTGCAACTTGATGTAGGTCTAGATATAGGAATTGTGTGACACTTATTAAGTGAATACTCCTGCCAGGAGTTCAAAATTAGCAAGTGATACTTACCTATCAAGCATTTCCTTCAAAGCTGGATCAATTTCATCATCTATATAACCATCTTCAAACTCAGTCTTCAGTGTAAAAATGTCATCTTCCATACTAAGTACGTTAGAGACCTCTCCCCTGCTGGTCGCACTCTCATCAACAATTTCAGCACTTTGTTGTTTGGAATGAAGATTATGTGAATCCTAAGCACAAGGAACAGACTCAGTAACTTGATTACTACTAACCAGGAGCAATTAGAGAGAAGCTAGTTCAAACCTTCTTGGAAGCTTCACATGTTCCATTTGATTTACCATTCTTATGCAGCTTCCTTTTCTTGTTCTTCTTTTTGCTTTTGGAAGTCTTTGCCACCTTGGGATCTGCAAAACATCATTTTCCGTACCTCCAATGAGAGCTTAAAAAAAAGTGGAAAAGAGAAAATAGAAGACTAATAGGCAATGTAAACATAAACTCTCAATCAAGGACACCCAGGATACCAGCAAAGATTCGAGCATCAACTAATCTATCAACTCGGTCATAAAGCATAAGCAAGAAGTATATTGACATGGAAAATGACCAATAAATTGCCCAAGAGATTGCAGCACAAGACAGTGAGACTCTCATACCAGACACTCAGCAACCAGAATAGAGTCTTATAATAAAATAAAATAAATCTAGGTGAATGTAAGAATCATAATAAACTACAGAGATGAACCAATATGTAATGCCATCGGCAAGGAATAGGAGACAACTCGGAGCAGAAAAACAGAAAGGAACATGATATAAAGGAGAGATATGAAGATAAGAAAATAGAATAAAATCACAGAAAAGTACCTCTGCCATTAATAAACGATAAAAGATCATCCACAGAACGCTCGTCCACACGTTCTTCAACCTCTATATTCTGGGACATGGAAATAACCATAAAATATAAACCTAGAGCAAAGTTCAATCTTAGAAACCAAGTTCCTAACTAAATTTTAAGTAGAATACTAAACACACCTTAAGTTTCTCTCTTTCTTTCAATTCCTTTCTTTTCTTTGCATACAATCTATTCAACAGACGAATACGTGGATCATCCATTGTGTTCTTCAGAGGCTCTAATTTCTCCTCCTGATATATTGTAACAAAAAGAAACTATAATTAAGGAGCAGATAGGAATGGCACATCCTTAAAAGAGATGATATTGAGGTCTACATACCTCAGTAAGGTCATCAGGCAAATGAAATATTTCGCGTATCTCCTCAGGGGATTTTCCCTCAATAATCCGTGCAAGAGCACGACTAGTAAGATCAACCAAAGGCTTCAATTGCAGACTGTCAGCGGCTGAGGTCAACTCACAGAGCCTCTTTGTATCCATCCGGATGAATTTTTCATCATAAATTTTACGTTCCTAAAGAGTAATAAAGAGCTCTATGAGAAAACTGGCATACGACTATCAACATGTCACCATTTGTTTCCAATTTAAAGACCTCAAGTAACCTTATTTGAACGTCCAGGTACTTGATGAAATCTGCAGTAATCAAAAATCAGGCTTAACATGGCTGGATTTACTCGCTGTGGAAGAGATATTGCATAGTTCTTAGAAGATCCAACACCCTTCTGTAACACTTCATGACATATCATGGGACTGAACATAGCAACCTCTTGTTCCACTTGTTGGATTGAACCATCAGCAGTTTCAAGCCATATATAAGATTTCATCATCTGTGTCGATGCAACAGCAAAAGTAATTTAGTCTTGGCCAAAAGTAACGTAAAATTCAACTAGTCATTTAAAAACTCCATACAACAATAGAGAGTATTACACTCAAAACCAAAAACACAATTAGTATTACAAGAATATGTAATGTAACAAGTAGGTAATCTGAACTCTTATGATCAGAATAAAGCGTAATCACATTAACAACAATATATATGACGCAAACAGTAGGTTGTTAAATTGTTATGTATCCAAAACTACTCGTACTACTGCATTTCAGCAAAAGATCTAACAGGCTTTCTAACAGCCATATCCCTCACTCAATACTAGTTGAGCCATGTGATAACTAACTAACATAGATCATTGTAGCCTCTATAAGTAAACGAAATATCTAAGTGAGTAGTAAATGATAAGCCACCAAAGTACACTATAGTTAAAATAATATAGCTTACCTCTGGTTTTATGATGGCCATCTCACCTTCTAACATTGATTTCAAGACCCAGTCTTCGGTTATTAAGCTACTTGCGATACTATCTTATTACACAGTCAAGCTCCCAGAAGTAGGACAGTCCCCACTACACAAAAGTATTTATTTATCTTGAAGCTTCTCAATATTGCAACTGGTCACCAAGAAAAGCACACAAAGTAGAAAAGTTTCCAGGTCTATGAGCATTGACTTCAGACACCAATTTCCGGAAACTTCACACCAAACTGGTAAAATAGAAGGAAAGATGATATGATCACTGATCATAAATGGAAAACTGACGTGCTTCACCAAAAATGACATACGAATCACTCGGAAACCTAACTTTTAATGTAGCAGCTAATCAACATTCATTTACACGACTATAAATTAGCAATTTCAGTTCACAAAAATCGGAATCGATTCAACTATCTCTACTTCTTTCGTAACTGTCCCTAAAAAGACTCTCCACAAGCCAAAAATCACGAATTTGTAATGTTAAACCCTAAGTCCAAACACAAATCCGAATGCAGAATCGAACACCAGGAAAACAAAACATGATACGAACTAAAATTGATACAATGGAGAGTGAAATCAGAGATACGAACAGTGGGAATAAGAACAGAGAGAAAGAACATTCAAAACTATCAAACGAAACCATCGAAACAAAGCAGAAGCGTAGAGAAACGAAAAATGGAGGAGAATCAACGAAGGAAAAAAAGCAATAGATACACGAATACAAGCGTAACGTACCTCACAGCCGGAGAAGGTAATGAATGTCGACGGCGGAAGAACGATTTGAAATCTGGCGGAGGAGATAACGGCGACGGCGGCGGAATAACAGACCAAGAGAGAGGAAGAGCGGATAAGAGAGAGAGAAAAAAAGGTCTAATTATTTTCGGGATTTTTATATATATAATTAATTTCTCGCGCACAAAAAAAAAACAAAAAAAAAAGAAAGGAGAGAGGAGTTAAAGCCACGTGTACGAGCCGTGATGGTTCGTGGCTCGAGATTGGTTAAATCACGGAAATAGAAACTTAGGGTTGGTTAGTAGTTGATGGAGTCGGTGAGGCTCTCGAAGGCTGATATGTGAATCTTTTTTTTTTGGACTCAACATCTAATTCATTATCACCGAAGTAGTGTTCTACACTATTACATCAGAGTTGATCTCATTGACTAACCAAATTGGCAAAAGAAAAAATTTTATTTGCAATTCTATCTGCCATTCTATTTCCTCCTCGATATTGAAACACGACTCTTGAACCGGAAAATTTGAGGAGCAGCTGCTTTACATCTTGAATAATCGGATTGATGAGAGGCCATTCTTCTTCTCCATTGAATACTTTAACCACCACCTGCGCATGTCTCAAAGATGATATTTTGATAATCAAGGCTAAGTGTTGAAAGAATTGCCCATCTAAGAGCTTCCACTTCCGTTTCAATGGGGGTTCTCATTCTTGGATATGCTCTAGCTCCTACCCATTTGACCTTGCCGTTTTTATCTCCAATGATCCATCCAGTCCCAACATTGATGTTACTTTTTGACCAGGCGCCATCTACATTGCACTTTAGCTAGCTTGTGGGTGGTGGCTTCCATTTGTGCATTCGTTGTGATAAAGCGGCTGAGTTGTTCAACTTCTCCTTTGCTGTGATAAAGCGGCTGATACTGTGAATTTGTGGTGGCTCAATCGCTGTCTTGACTTTTTATTATTTTTTTAAGGGTTTTTAATAAAAAATCTCCTCAACTATCGCTGAATTTTGAAAAATCTCTTCAACTATTTTTTTAGTAAAAAAACCCCTCAACTATACTTCGTTGGTGAAATCAACCCTCCGTCTACAATAACGTTTAATCCTAATAAAATTATTGTCTTTTGTTACAAAAACGACAAAACATCTTAAATATTGACCAAAGCATCAAGTTGTTTACATGAAAACAACAGAAATGCGCAAAAAAGAAATTAGCTGCAACTTGTGTTCAAGATCGCTTTGATTGGAGATTATATGCTTCAATAAACAGTCGGTCTATGGTTGCGAGGTCCTACAACGAAACTCATATATGTTGTGGTGAATCTTTACAGTGTACCTAAGATTGCGGCTGGTTTTCTGAATGAGTTTAGCATTAATTATAATTTACAGTACACCTATGATCACATTTTTTTGTCATAAGATCCATTTTGTGTTGTTTTCATGTAAACAAATTGATGTTTTGGTCAATATTTGAGACGTTTTGTCATTTTTGTAACAAAATAAAACAATTTTTATTAGAATTAAACGTTATTATAGACTGAGGGTTGATTTCATTAACGAAGTATAGTTGAGGGGTTTTTTTTACTAAAAAAATAATTAAAGAGATTTTTCATGATCCGATGATAGTTGAGGAAATTGTTTATTAAAAACTTTTTTTTTAATTTAGTTGGATATTTTTGTATATAGCAGCCCACCATCAAATATAGAACATTATAAGCTTTAACCCGTATGTAAATATGGCCCGTTTACTGGCCCAAATTTAGAAAACCAAATATGTGGTGCATGGTGCATGATGGTAAACACACATACTCCATGGTGCGTGGAGTATTATTTAGTACTTAGTAACTAAGCAATTATTTAGTAGAGGAATTTTTAAAAACAATCGACATTGATCTACTTTATTTTATTCATCTTTTTTTTTTTGTTGTAAAAGCATCTAATCATTTGAAACATTTATTAAACCATAAAACTAGCTGGAATGTGGCATTCGAAACCCTGTCCAAACGTTTAAATTACCACTGACCCAATAATTAGATTTACTATTACTATTAGTAGAATGATTACACTAAGAAGATAACATTAACAACTTCAACGTTATTGTCAAATTTGACATCGTCTTTTATATTATTTCTCCATTATCTTTGCATTATCTTCCAACTATAAAAATTACTAATCCACTTCTCAAATTACACACAAGAAAACCAAAATCAAAGCTACATTTCTCTCATTGGAGATATAAGGAAAAGAAGAAGACGTTAGGGTTGGAGCTAAGAGCATGATTAGTGATGATACCATGTGTGTATCACCAAAAATAATTTAATTTTAATTTTAATAGTTTTTTAATGTTTTAGACTCATTTAGAATTTTATAAATTTTGTATGTTTAATGTGGGTATCAAAAAAATAAAAAAATAATTATTTTTAATTAAAAAATGAAAACACATGAAAAAAATAATATTTATTAAGTTTCATAAAATTTTAAACATATATTACAATCTATAAAAACAAATTAAAACATAAAATTGCATATGGAAAAATCAAAAAAACGTAGAATGATAAAAAAAAACATAGAAAATGATGATGAATAACACGATTTACTCGGCTCTAGTCATTAGTTGTGCCAAATTTTTCCCAATTTACGCGAAATTGTTTTCAACTTTTTCATTATGCATCATCTCTCGCATGTGTCTAGCGAAATTGCCACAAGTCATGACTATTATTTTATGGGCCATAACTATATCAATTAATTGACCTAAAATAATATGACACAAATCAGTAAAAAGCCACAATTTGTTTTTGACAACCGAGAATTGATCGCGAGTGTGGTTCACGCGCGGAGAATGAGACGTCTCAAAAGTCTCATTGCATTGAAACGTATCACACTGTTTGGCTGATATAAATGTATTTTTTATTTATTTTTTAGTAATTAAATCAGTGATACTCAACTTGTATCACCGATAGATATGCTCTAACAAGTTTCCCGAGAGACAACCAATCGGAACTTCGGCTCAAAGCGACAAGGACTACAAGGAACCATCACCGGCTCCATTCTTCGAGCCTGGTGAGCTTTCTTCGTGGTCTTTTTGGCGAGCTGGAATCACCGAGTTTATCGCTACTTTCCTCTTCCTATACATCACTGTTTTCAGTGGCGGTCCCATAATTATTTTTTACCTAGTGCAAAAATAAATAAGTAATGAATTATATAAATATATATTATTTTTCCAAAAAAAAGTAGAGGTTTTTAGATTTGAACTTTGGTTCAGTAGATCATCTGAACAATGCTTTTGAAGAGGTTATGAAGGAGAGAGCAAAAAATTCTGACTACCTCATACTTTGCGTTATTTATTTATTTAAAAAGTTCTTTTGCCATTTTTATGAATAGGTGATAATTCGTGCTATACGTGAGATTTGGTATGAAATAATATATGTTTCTATATAACTCAGAGACTAAGAGATAGCTTTTGACAAGAGATGTTCGTTCTCTTTGTTTCAAGAAACCATACTGTCTAAGTTAAAAAGATGATGCAGTTCCTTATATAGATACGAGCGAATGATATACATCTTTCAACTCGATATGAAAGATGTATGTTTTTTTACAAACTCAGAGACTCAAAGATTTTGCTTGCACATGGTTTTGGCCATGACTTAGCTCTAGAAGAGATGTAGACGTACTAAGGAAGCTAGAGAGGAGCAGCAACGCAATGGTTGAATATGGGATTGTAATAGAAGCACAAAATTAACATATTGTAAAAATGATGGTTGATTACTTTTTTTCAAGAATGTTAAAGAGGAGACAATGCTTAGGGATGAATTAGCTATCCGATCCTACCAACCATGTTTACAGCAGATCAAAAAGCGTTTGAGGGTAGATGGACAAACAAAAGAGACCATACATGATAAGCAGAGAAATGCTTCTTGTTGATAGATGACCATAGATGATAAGGAAAAAGCACCACAAGGCTTCAACTTGCATAGGGGACGGAGTAATGGAGTTCCCATCTTGATGATAGATGACAAAGTTTTTGTGAGAAAATAAATCTTGTTGTGTCGTATGGGGAGATATACTGCATGAGTCGTTGGAAGCTGAAACATCCCGCCCGCGACTCACATTCATACCACGGTTGTCTTCCTTAGCATTTTAGAAAATTCTAGAACTTAGCATTTTCATCATATGCAAAGGGCCCTTAAATATGTAAAAGAGAGAATTATTGGTCAATGATCTATGAAATTGTGTTTCACCGAAATGGAAGAAAGCTAGTGCCAAAGTGGGAATGTGAAACAAATCCTAAAACCCTAAAACTTGAAAAGCAAGAAATAAATAAATAAATAAGAAGATGATGAAACTGAAATCCAAGTCGAAAGCTTTACTGTTTTTTATAAAATAGGAGAATCAAGAGTAGTTACAGGCCAGACGATTAAAAAAAAAAGTAGTTAAAGGGGAATAAGAAACCCTAATTTCTTTATTTATCAAATCAAATGGACGAAAACAGAGCAAGCTTTTCAATCTCTCGTGCAAATATATATATATGTTGGTTTAAGATTCTTCTTGGTCGATGAAAGAATTTGTAAACGTCAATGTAGCTCTTGGACTCATATCAAGTAGCATGTCCACTGAGATTTCTGGCCATCGTCTCAATTTCTCTTCCCTTACCACATCAAGAAGATTATCCGGAAGCTGCAAAACTCCATTCAGAATCCCCATAACCGCACTCATATCCGGTCTAACCGATTCAGCTTGATGTGAGCACAACATTCCCAACTTTAAAACAAGCTCAGCTTCTCCCATGTTTTCTTCTTGGCGAATACTTTCCTCAGCTGCATCGAAGATATTCCCGTATTCCCAAAGCTCCATGATCGAGTCCACTAGAATGTTTAACCCAGAAGGACTCAACAATGAATTTTTTGTAGACAGGAGGTCGGAGAATTTCGTGTATAGGGTTTGAGTCCAAAATAAATGTTACAAAGTAGACCGCAGCTGGTAGTCCGGACAAATCCCAAACTATCAGATTGCTATAGATCGGAAAGAGTGTAGTAGGCCTGACAAATCTCGGACTACTCGGTTCATTGCGAGCTAATAAAGGTATGTAAATGTTCTCGGTATTTTCCGGTCGGTGATGACCTCCCGACGAGCTCTCTATCGGAGTTAGAGACCTGAACGGTAAAGATTTGGGTCCCTTGTACTCTTTTCAGAGGAATGGAAGATGAATGATCACATCAACTTATTCTCCTATTTATATATAGTACAAGGTTTTGAGGGTACATACTAGGTTTCATTAACCGTAGTTACCGAATCTGACTCAGGCAGCTGACCGTCGGTCGTAGCCCGTTTGAGCCGCAGGTTCAGACCCAACATAGAACTTCCTCCTTCTTCGCTTCACGTCGCTCCATCAGCCCTCTACCACAAACTACTTCAAAGCATAACCAAACCAAAAGCGTAGACATCAGTGCTTGTAGTTGCTCTTCCTGTTCTTAGAAACTCAAGTGCCCTACACCCCATGGTTCCCGCTACTTGTGATGCCTGAGTGTCTAATCCCTTATCATGTAGCCTGGCCAATCCAAAATCCCCCAGCATTGCATTCATTTTGTGGTCCATCAGAATATTGGCGGGCTTAATATCGCGATGGATGATTACTTTTACCCATTCTTTATGCAGGTGCAGCAGAGCCGATGCAATGTCTTTGATGATCTTGAAACGTTGTTCCCACGTGAGCCGTTGTTGAGTCTCGTTTGTGTGCAAATACTTCTCAAGGCTCCCATTAGGCATTAGGTCGTAGACCAAGTAGAGTTCATCTTTATGCCTACAGTACCCGATAAGCCTGACTAGGTTCGGGTGTCTAAGACGGCCAATGGTCGATATCTCCGATAGGAACTCGGTCATCCCTTGCTTTGAATCGGGACAAGTCCGTTTCACAGCAACCTCTGAACCACAACCTGGAAGTACTCCTTTGAAAACCTGCCCAAAACCTCCTCTCCCAAGAAGCCTTTTCGCCTTGAAGCCCTTGGTGGCGTCGAAAAGATCTTTATACGCGAACCTGTGCGGACCAAAGGGTGGAAGTATAGGGACTACGTTATATTCAAACTTTGGATGCGAAATTCCACCTTGACTGAAGGCCGAATCTAAGACATAAATGAAGTGCACGAATGGATCCAGTTGCGGCGGTGAAGCCCTAATACACCTTCTCCGAAAAGTAGGGCGAGAGATCTAGGTTTAAAGACAAAAGCGGTTCCCGTGGCGGAGCAGTTAACTCAAAGGGCTTAAGGTGACGTTTAGCTGTTTACCAATGTGGCTATAAGCAATCGAAAGCCGCATCACCTTTCCGCTGATCAGTGAAAGCTTCTTAAAGCTGCCGTCGCTATCATCATAGTAGCCAGCGGGAGCAGAGACGATAGATTTTAAACCATTTTATATTAATCCCGACATGATTGTGAGACCATCATTATCCATCATTTATCATAAAACAAATCTGATTAAAAACCTAATTAATGAGTAAATTTCGGTGTGATTCGTCTCAATGGGCTGATCCGGTTGATACGTTTCAGCGACAACACGTGTCAACCTGTTATTCACCTTTTTTTTTTTTTTTTCACGTGAAAAAGGAAACAGCTCACGCAAAAGTACTATACTACATACTGCACAAATTACCAAATGTTGTTATGTCATTTACATATATCGTCATTAATTGAAAAACCAACTATGGCAAAACTTAAATACGGTTAGTTTATTAATCACATTTTTTTTCTGTCAACCACTTTTTTTTTTTTTAAACAGAGATTTTATAGTCTTTCCGTTCCATAAAGATGAATTTTCTTAGTTTTTCACACATATTAAGAAGAATAATTAATCTTCTATAATAAATATATTAAATTTCAATTTGAGTTTTATCATTCTACCTTTTTTATTTTACTATATGCGATTTTATGTTTCAATTTGTTTTAACGGATTATAATATACGTTAAAAATTTAGGGCAATTACAAAAATACCACAAATCAAAAGCAATTTTGCAAGTGTGCCACCTCTTTCTAGGTACCTCTGATTTCGATTCCAGCACCGACATTATTAACAGATTCATCACGTAGATTTATCCACCATGTTCGATTCAAAATCCATCATTAACTCCACCAAAGGCTTCATAATTTTCCATTGTACTGCTCTGATTTTGTTCCTTTTCGATGAGCACAACGAGTATAGAGCCGTCGATGCGTTTTTCTTCGCTCTGAATCTGTATAAAATTGGTCGGAGATTGAGTGTGGGTTGTTGATCGGCGCGGAAAAATTGGGTTTTGCGGTGGTTTAGATCGGAGAATGGAGAAAGTGGAGAGAAACAAGCTTTTTGTAGCAATGGCTGCTCAAATTATAAGCCAATTTTTCAATTTATTGTAAAATTCGTTTTAAATTGAGTTGTATTGATAAATTTTGGTTTGGATTCGGTTCAAGTGTTTGCTTTTCTTTGAATGCGTAATAGGCGATGGGGAAAGCGGTGGTTGTTAGAAGAAGAGAAGGAAGAGGAAGCATATATCGTCCACATATATGTAATCAAATCAAGAATTTCATGTCTCGTCTCTTCTTCTTGATTCTTATATTTCACAGACATAAAACTAAAGTTATTTCTGTTGTTTCTTTATTCTGTTATCTTTTATTCAGATAGATCTAATGAACTTTATGGTGGTTTGTAGTCAAATGTTTCAACAACTGCGTTTGATTGTTAATTTCAGAGGATTATGTAGTTTTTGTAAAAAATGTTTCTCAACTTTATTAAGATTAGAGAACTAAAAAGAGAACAAATGTTTCAATTTTGCAATAGTTGTTTTATTGTGCATTTAGGATATAGATTTGGGAGTTAGGGTTTCATTTGGATTATAAATTTCTTTTTAAAAATTAAAATATTTTTAAACAGTTTATACGGTTTTTAAACAGTTTATAAGGTTTATAAACTATCTTACGAAATCTTTTAAATTATTTACAAACCTTTTAAAATTTTATAAACCTTTTAAAAATTCTTATAAACTTTGTAAAAACCCCTTATAAATCTTGTAAAAAACCCTTATAAATCTTATAAAAAACTTTTTAAAAACCCTGATAAACCTTGTTAAAAATTCTTGTAAACTTTGTAAAAAACTCTTATAAAATTTTTAAAAACTTTTTAAATTTTTTAAAAACCCTTATAAACTTTGTAAAAAAACTCTTATAAACCTTATAAACTGTTTATAAGATTTTTAAAAAGGTTTATAAAGATTTTTTTAAAAATTTATAAGAATTTTTTAAAAGATTTTTTAGAAAGCTTTCGTTGGTTAGTTACTTTATAAATTGTATAAAAACCTAATAAAACCCTTAAAATGTTGTTAAATATCTCATTTGTAAAGTTTTTAAAAGGTTTATAATTTTATAAAATTTTTAAAAGGTTTTGTAAAACTGTTTAAAACGTTTATAAAACTTTTAACAGGTTTCGTAAGACAATTTTACGCTACTCCAAGATATTTCTAGGTATAACCCAATTTTTCTCCGCCGATCAACCACCCACACTCAATCTCCGATCACCTTTATACATCTCCCATGGCTGCGACAATCAAACATTCACAAATCAATCACACAAATATATACTCATAAATCGATTTCGATAATCGATTAATATAGTGTTCTCACCCAAAGTAACTACGCTTGCAAATCATACTCCTTCAATCGCTGAAACTCTAGTCTAGAACCAACTACTTATGCTCATGCCAGAAGCAAAAGCAACATCCGCCAGAATCTCGTAAGATGGCTTGCCTCGTGAGACACTACACAGATCGTAGTGGCGATCGAGAACAACTGTCGCCATAAAACTTTTTATAAACTTTTTTAAAACATTTTAAAACATGTAAAAGCATTTTTTAAAACCTTTAAAAAACTATTATAAAAATTTTAAAAACCTTTTAGAAAAACTTTATAAAACCTTTATAAAATTTTTTTAAAACCTTTTAAAAACTTTACAATTTTGTTTTACAATGTTTATAAAATTTTTAAACAATTTCTTAAGACCATCTTTAAAAGTTTTATAATGTAAATGAAAATATAAAGCCAACATAAAGGCCATAAAGTTAAAAAAAAAACTACATAACCATCTGAAATTAACAATCAAACACAGTTGTTGAAATACTTGACAGACCATAAAGTTCATTAAATATACCCAATGAACTTATCAAACTGAACCAAAAAGGGTGTAAGTGTGCAACAGAATGAAGAAACAACCAAAATAACTTTAGTTTTATCTCTGGGAAATATAAGAATTAAGAAGAAGAGACGAGACATGAACTCTTGTTCTAGTCCAAAGCTTAAACTCTCGAAGAAGAAATACTTGCATATCTATGCTTCCTCCTCCTCCTCTTCCCCTTCTTCTAATAGCCACGGCTTCTTCTAAGAGCTTGTTTCTCACCGATTTCTCCGACCACCACTTAAAAATTTCTCGCCATTTCCTTACACTTTCTCCTCCTCCTTCAACTCTCAATCTCCGATCAACTTTATACGTCTCCCACGGCTACGATAATCCAACATTCATAAATCAACCACACGAATATAGTCATAGATCAATGATAAAAACAATATGGAACACAAAATTGATTAATCTCACTGTAACTTACGAAACAAGACCCACACTAAATCAGAGTTTCAATTTTAACAAAATCCTGAGTAGCAGTACATATATGAATTCATTATGTTTCGCGTTTGCTAAGCTAATCCGACAAATTCACAACACAATTACTTCATTAAAAAGCAAGGAGAATTTCGCATTCACAAAAACCTTAACATATAAATAAGAAAACTAAACCAAATCGATCAATTCAATGCATTGGAGAAACTCTGAAGCCACTCTAGCTACTGAATTCATAACAATTCAATAATTTACAAGGCACAGAAGAGAAAGATTTAGAGTAAGGTGGTCAATAGAGATGGAACTATTGAAGACCTAAGGGGAACAACGGTTACCTATTGCAGCATCAGCCTTAAGAGTCAACAAATTGCCGGATCCACAAACACCGATGGCGGATCGGACGGCAGAGACGATGCGATCATGATCATCGCCGGAGAGCTCAGCCAATTCGACACAGTCTGAGCAACATCGAGATCTGATTTCAGAGACGGCGATGGAGAGATTTGATTTTCGCGACGGCGAGTTTCGGTTTCGCGATCGTTGAGATCTAATTCCAACGAGAAGAGCGTTTGTGAAAATTGATAATGACAAGGGTATTTTGGGAATACGAAAACATATTAATGGCACGTTTGCAAACAATCTAAAAGAGTCGCATTTTTGCAAAGTGGCATGAAATATGTGGTATTTCTTAAAATTTCTCTAAAAGTTTTATGAAACATAATAAATTCAAATTTTTATAAAATTTTGTATATTTATATATACTAATTTGATTTTCTTTCATTTTATTTTTTATAATTTTTATTTTTTAAAACTCTATTGAATATCACCCTTGCATATACAAAATTTAGAAAATTAGAGTTTCAGATTAAATTATTATTAAAATTAATATTAAAGTAATATTAATGATACGATATGGTATCATGGATAATGATGCTGTCATCAATATCTTTAAACTCCTCGTCTCTGTGTATATCTAACTCGATAGCTATCACGTGATTCGAGATGTTACCGTTGTTTGTCTCGTTGAATAATCCGAGGTACTGATTAGAGGAAGCTTGGGGAAGGCCTCTTCCAGGGGAGAAAACAAAAGCCATGCCGTGTGAGCCTTGCTGCTTATGCTCAGGGACGATTCCGAAGATGAAGTAGAAGTTAAAATCCGAGTTCTTTAACTTTGATGTTTCGTTGTTGAAAGCTTGACCGCATGAGTGCTTCGTGGTGTTGGTTAAAATGGTGAAACCATCAGAGTCGAAAGCTGCAGCTCCCTCCAGATTCAGTTTGCCACTGGAGTATGAAGACAAGGTAAAGAACAGAACAAGAAGAAGAAGTATTTGCAAGACTTTGAGTTCTCGAGACATGTTTCAGAGTTGTGTTATTCTTTCTTGTGTGTGTTTTGCCTTTAGTTCACTATGATAATCATCTCTCGTAAGAATATAATAAAACAAGCTCGGCAAACTGTAAAAGTTGGGTCGAAATGATTATAGGTTGTCTTGTTATTCCAGGAAAAATGTTGAATTAATAAAACCCCCTCAAGAGTATGATGACTAAAACCCTCAAAAGTTTGGCTAATTTGCCCAACAGAACCCAAATTTCAATGTGCACCAAAAAAAATCAAGAGTATGCACAGACTAAAGTAAAACCCCATAAAATATATGCATCCCAAATTTAGTGGATAGCCATGCGTTTTACGTTGACAAATTTAACTAGATTTCAAAGAGGTTGATAAATTAGGTTCAGCTCTTTGTTAGCTTTCCAAAGCAGGAGTAGTGACTACATCTTTTGCATTCAGGGATCGATAGGCTTTGGGTTACATCTTTGATATGCGTATCAGTTTCAAAGCTATCATTAAACATCTTGTGGAGAATGGGATTTCGTAGGCTCAATGCTCCTTATGTAGGCTTTGGTACGTACTTGGGCAGTCTTCGAGAGATGGTTAAGGAGAAGCTACCCAACCGCTGCTGAAAACAACTTGAGACTTCTCATGGCTCAAGAGATTATCTACTCTTTATGGAAACAACGGAATGATCGCATCTTCAACAACAATGCTCTCCTTGCGGAAGAATTGTTTAAGAGGGTGGATAGAGGTGTTCGAAATACTTGTCTTGCTCGAAAGTGAAGACAAGGTTTCGAGGATTCTCTAGCTTTATGGTTCAGAGGTACTTAACCTCTAGTGTAAATTATTTTCTTTATGCTTTATATTTTATATTTTCATGGCTTTGGTGGAAGGTCCTCTTTTTATTTCTTTGTAACCAGCTCCTAAAGTATGAAATACAACCAGATCTTTAAAAAAAAAAAAAAAATTAAACATCATGTGGGTCAAACCACTATGCATGCTTTATCTCCAAGGCACACAGTTGAGATTTATAGTTTCTATTAAGCTCTTGAATCTTTCAACGTACCTAGTTTTCAGGTGCTTTGTTTCACAAGTTTCATTCAGGGTTCTTGGTTTCTTAATGTTGTTTGTAATAATATATATATCCTTCTTGTCACATCATTGTACGTATATATATTAGTGAGTTTCAACTTATTAGGCCCAAAGAAAAAAGAGAAATGTTAATACCATGTTAAGTGAAGACTTCACTGTGAAGTGTAGATACAGAATATGACTTTGAAACTCTTAACTCGTGCTATATATGATTTAATACAAGGACAAAGGCACATGAACATGATTGAGCAAAGATGGTGAGAATATAGAGTGGTGAGTCTATCTCATCCAAATACATGACATGAGGAGCCGAGAAGCCAAATCATTTGCCAAACACAACTCAAAGTTCAGTGTGCACCAAAAACCGATCAAGTCTGTGTTGACAATGCCATTATAAATAAACATATGGTGAGAATATAGAGTGGTTAGTCTATCTCATCCAAAAACATGACATGAGGAGCCGAGAAGCCAAATAATTTGCCAAACACAACTCAAAGTTCAATGTGCACCAAAAACCCATCAAGTCTGTGTTGACAATGCCATTATAAATACTCATACGGTGAGAATATAGAGTGGTTTAGTCTATCTCATCCAAACACATGACATGAGGAGCCGAGAAGCCAAATCATTTGCCAAACACAACTCAAAGTTCAATGTGCACCAAAAACCCATCAAGTCTGTGTTGACATTGCCATTATAAATAAACATATGGTGAGAATATAGAGTGGTTAGTCTATCTCATCCAAACACATGACATGAGGAGCCGAGAAGCCAAATAATCACCAAATCATTTGCCAAACACAACTCAAAGTTCAATGTGCACCAAAAAAACCCTTCAAGTCTGTGTTGACAATGCCATTATAAATAAACCCCAACAAAATTAACGTCAATGGTTCCCTAAGCACATGTTGTAAACAAAAGTCAACGATATATGATCTTTTTTTGTTGGAAAAATTTACAGTGGAATTATGGAAATTTACTCTCATAACAGCCTTAAGTGTGCAAGAATTAAAGACTGATTCTTATATTGAATTCCTTATAATTGGCTTATGTTTTGTAACAATTTGTGCAGACTCTTGCACCGCTTCCAATCATCTACAACAAAGACCATTCCTGGGACGACCACGTGAGTATCCTCCACAAACTATATATTAAATCGCATTATTTTAAACTCGGTTTCGTTTTTTTTTTAATTACCAGGAGGTTCGGGCCGAAACTCGTAATTCCCCTAACCCGAAACCACAGCATGTAATATTAGTTTCGTCGCAAGAGTCACTCGAACCAGCGACCTCTAGGCTTTACCAATCGAGCTATTGGCTCTTGGTATTTTAAACTAGGTTTCGATTATTTTTCTCTGACGATTTCTTTTTTTCAGACATTTTCAGTGGGTGTTTTGGGTTGAACCATTCACTGGAGCTGCACTTGCTGCCCTATACCACCAGAATGTCATCAGAGCCATTCCCTTCAAGTCCAGAAGCTACGTTAAAACAAGACATCAAGTCCTCTGTGTCTTGCCTTTAATTAGTTGCTTCTATTGTTAATCCACATGTTTGTATCTATGTGGCCTCTCTTTAATTGTCTAATGCAATCTTTGTAAACTAGACAGAAATTCCAAAAAGTCCAACGCAGAATCCTAAATCCTTCTTGTTTATTTACTCAAAAAGGGAGTTTTAACTAAAACTTATGAATGTCTGGTCATTTAAATCAAAAGATGTTTAACATGGATACTGGTATATGGATAATACGAACCAAAATTATGTATTATGGAACTTTACTAATTGAGTTGGAAGTCCAACCAAATCACATAGTTGTACCCAACAACAAAAAAGTCACATCGTTTTTTTAAAATTTTTATTAAAATCAAGTAAATCCATATAGATTTTTTAACATATTTTTTAAATCAAGTAAATTTATTTGGATTTGAGAATGTTAAAAATACATTCTCAAATTCATATTTTAAAAAATGTTTACTTTGTCATTGAAGGCAATCCATGCAAACACAAAGCTCCTTCACGTTTCCATAAGAAGAAAATCTGTGACACTCTCCAGGTTTCTTCATTTTTTTCTGGCACTCTTTATTGCACAATACATTCCCATTTGGTTTTGAACATCTATTGTGCAACTTTGTTTCATAACACAAATTGCAGCTTCTATTTGTGGTATTCCTTGTTGGGATAAGCTTGAAATAACTTGAGCGAGAAGTTATGCAAACCAAGTTATGGTTATCTAAAGAATTAGATTAATTGTTATATTTTAGGAGTTATCTAAATGTTAGGATAATGATTAATCTCTATATATAAGAGTTGCCAAAATTGTGGTAAACCTTATGAGATTTGTGAGAGATTACAAAACTTTAGTTTTGAGTAAGTTTTCTAAAGTTAATAAAGAAGTTGCTTTATACTTGGTCTCGATCAAATCTTATATTTGGTATCAGAGCTTTCAAGCGTTGAAACACGAAGATCATACGAAACATGGGTGATGTGGTTGCAGTAACCAATAAACCGAAGGAGGGAGGAGCTTTTTCCATACAGTATCTGATGCTTAACAGCAACAATTATACTGTGTAGTCCATGAGAATGAAGGTTGCCCTTCGAGTGCATAAAGTGTGGGAAACAATCGATCCTGGTTCAGAAGAAGAAGAGAAGAACGATCTAGCACGAGCTCTTCTGTTCCAATCTATACCGGAATCGATTATTCTACAAGTTGGTGATCTAAAAACCTCAAAAACTGTTTAGGAATCGATCAAAACCAGAAACCTTGGTGCCGAGAGAGTCAAAGAAGCAAGGTTGCAAACTCTTATGGCCGATTTTGATAGGATGAAGATGAAGGAAACTGACACAATCGATGATTTTGTTGGAAAGCTTTCAGAGATATCAACAAAGGCAGCTGCTTTAGCTGAGATCATTGAGGAGCTGAAGATGGTAAAGAAATTTCTAAAAAGCTTACCAAGGAGAAAATACATACATATAATTGCAGCCCTTGAATAAGTCTTAGATCTCAAAGCAACCACTTTTGAAGAAATTATTGGGAGATTGAAAACCTATGAAGAACGAATCTGTGAGGACGAGGATTCGCATGATGACCAGGGGAAGCTTATGTATGTTAACTCAGAATCACAATCACATGCTTATTTTCCAGAAGGAAGTAGAGGAAGAGGTTCGTATCGAGCACGCGTCGGTTTGGATATCAACAGAGGGATTTCGGTTATCAACAAAACCAGCAGAGAGAACTTGGTTATGGACAGAAAGACAAGCCGAAGGTAACATGTTACCGATGTGATAAGGTAGGGCATTATGCGTCTAATTATCTGGATCGTTTGCTTAAACTAGTTAAGCTTCAAGAAGCAAAGGAGAAAGAAGAAGAGGATACTCAGGAGGCTGACTCACTTATGATGCACGAGGTGGTGTATCTTAATGAAAGGAATGTGAAGCCAAAGGAGTTTGAAGAATGCTCGGAGAAGGCATGGTATCTAGACAATGGTGCTAGTAACTATATGACAGGAAATCGTGCTTGGTTCAATAAGATGAACACATTGATCACAGGAAAAGTACGTTTTGGTGATGATTCACTCATCGACATCAAAGGAAAGGGGTCAATCTTGTTCATTACCAAAGATGGAAGGCGTAAGATACTAGCAGATGTGTACTACATACCGGACCTTAAGAGTAACATCATCAGCCTCGGACAAGCTACTGAATATGTGTGTGATGAGGATGAGAGATGACTTTCTCACCTTGCATGATCGAGATGGGAATCTATTGGTGAGAGCAATTCGCTCTAGAAACCGGTTGTACAAGGTCAATTTGGAGGTTGAAATCGCAAAGTGTCTACACGTTTCTGCTACAAGTGATTCAACATGGCATGCTCGGCTTGGACACGTCAACTTTGAGACCATAAAAACAATGGTAAACAAGCAACTAGTCATCGGCATACCTAGTGCTCCAAAAGGAAAAGAAACGTGTGGATCATGCTTTCTTGGAAAGCAAGCAAGGAGAGTTTTTCTGAAAGCAACGCAATATCGAGCATCACAACCATTAGAAATTGTTCATGGGGATCTATGTGGTCCAATTTCACCTCCTACAGCTGCGAATAAGAGGTACATATTTGTGTTAATTGACGATTACTCACGCTATAAGTGGTCGATTCTTTTGAAGGAAAAGAATGAGGCTTTTGAGAAATTCAAGGGGTTTAAGGCGATTGTTGAAAAGGAAACTCAAACCACTATTAAAACGTTTCGCACAGATAGAGGGGGATAATTCTTATCCCAAGAATTTCAAGTTTTTTGTGAAAAAGAAGGAATTAGTAGGTATCTAACTGCGCCTTACACGCCTCAACAAAACGGAGTAGTTGAGAGGCGGAATAGGACTTTGTTAGAGATGAACCGAAGCATCTTAAAGCACATGTCGATGCCTAATTATCTTTGGGGAGAAGCGGTACGACATGCGACCTATCTTGTGAATAGAGTGGGAACAAAGACTTTGGAGCATAAAACACCGTATGAAGCACTTAAGAGTAAGAAGCCAAATGTGGAACATCTGTGGGTTTTTGGTTGTATCGGCTATGCTAAAGTGGTAGTTCCACATATTAAGAAGCTGGATGATAGGTCAAAGATGCTTGTGTACCTTGGAACTGAGCCTGGTTCGAAAGCCTACCGACTTCTAGATCCCACCACTCGGAAAATTGTGGTGAGCAGAGATGTGTCTTTCGATGAAAGCAAGAGTTGGAATTGGGAAAAATCAGTGGAGAACTCTACAGACTCATGAATGTTTACTCTCACTTTTGGAGAGTTTGGAAACAATGGAATCGGAGAGAGTATAGCCACGGGAGAAACAGAAGAAAACGCAGAGGTTGATGGAGATTTTGTGCAGGAAGTGGTTGATGATGCATTAGAAGAGCATGAGGACTCGGGAGAGACACATGAGGTGTCGGTTTTAAGAAGATCAGGGAGACAAGTTACAAAACCTACTTACCTAAATGATTATGTGCTATTAGCTGAGATTGAAGGAGAGCAGTCTTGTTGGTAATCAATGGGGAATCGTGGGACTTCAGAGAGGCAAACAAGTCACAAGTATGGAGAGATGCTTGTAAAGAAGAAATTGAGTCCATAGTGAAGAATAATACATGGAGCTTAGTTGATCTTCCTATTGGAAGCAAGGCGATCGGTTTAAAATGGGTCTTTAAATTGAAACGTAACTCGGATGAAAGCATTAGCAAACACAAGGCGAGGCTTGTGGCAAAGGGCTATGTCCAAAAACACGGCATAGACTTTGATGAAGTGTTTGCTTCGGTGGCTCGTATTGAAACGATTCAGTTCATTATTGCTATGGCTACTTCAAACGATTGGGAGGTACATCACTTAGATGTAAAGACTGCGTTTCTTTACGGAGAATTAAAAGAAGATGTGTACGTGAGTCAACCGGAGGGTTTTGTAGTCAGAGGCAGTGAAGAGAAGGTCTACAAATTGCACAAGGCTCTATATGGTTTGCGACAAGCGCCTCGGGCTTGGAATACTAAGCTGAATCAGATTCTTCATGAGCTAAAGTTTGAGAAGTGTTCCAAGGAACCGTCATTGTATAAGAAGCAAGAGAAGGGGAAAATGCTTCTTGTGGCAGTTTATGTAGATGATTTGCTAGTGACTAGTTCTAGCTTAGAACTGGTAATCGATTTCAAAGAAGGGATGGCAAGCAAGTTTGAGATGAGTGATTTAGGAAGGCTTACCTATTACCTTGGGATCGAAGTTGTGTATGAAAGTGATGGGATTGTTTTGAAACAAGAAATATATGCGAAGAAGATCTTAGAGGAAGCACGAATGAATGAATGCAATGGAGTTCACATACCCATGGAGCCTGGTCTTGTGCTCGGGAAAGGACAAGATGAAAAGTGTATTGAAGAACGAGATTATAGAAGGAACATTGGGCGTCTCAAATATCTCCTTCATACTCGGCCCGATCTCTTGTTTTCTGTTGGAATGTTGAGTAGATATTTGCATGAACCAAGGGAATCGCATGGAGTTGCTTTGAAACAAATCTTGAGATATCTTAAAGGAACACTTTCACATGGTCTTTACTTCAAGAAAGGAACTAACTCGGGTCTGATAGGTTACAGTGATAGCAGCCATAGCGTGGATGTGGACGATGGGAAGAGTACCACAGGACATGTGTTTTATCTTAATGAGTGTCCAATCACTTGGTGTTCTCAAAAACAACAAGTCGTGGCTCTATCATCCTGTGAAGCAGAATTCATGGCTGCTACGGAGGCAGCTAAACAAGCTATTTGGCTCCAAGAATTATTGAGTGAGGTTAGTGGAATGTCGTGTGAGAAGGTGACACTTAGAGTCGACAATAAATCTGCAATCGCACTCACCAAGAACCCGGTCTTCCACGGGCGCAGCAAGCATATCCATCGAAGGTACCATTTCATACGAGAATGTGTTGATAATGGGCAGATTGAGGTCGAGCATGTACCTGGTAAAGAACAAAAGGCCGACATTCTAACCAAGGCACTTGGAAAGTTGAAGTTCAAGGAAATGAGAGAACACATTGGAGTCCAAGATGTACAAAGAAAGAATTTCAAGCTTAAAGGGGAGAATGTTGGGATAAGTTTGAAATAACTTGAGCGAGAAGTTATGCAAACCGAGTTATGGTTATCTAAAGAATTAGATTAATTGTTATATTTTAGGAGTTATCTAAATGTTAGGATAATGATTAATCTCTATATATAAGAGTTGCCAAAGTTGTGGTAAACCTTATGAGATTTGTGAGAGATTAGAAAACTTTAGTTTTGAATAAGTTTTCTAAAGTTAATAAAGAAGTTGCTTTATACATGGTCTCGATCAAATCTTATATTCCTGATAAGATAGTAATCAGTAAGCAAGAAATATTGAAATTTGTTTGTTTTAGTTTTAACTAAATCTTACTAAAATATACTCCACTTCCATTAAAAAAAAACACAAATGGCTGGATTGTTTAACTCGAATGTTTTTGCACTTCATTAAATGAAAACAAGTTCATATATATGAAAATTAATATAATTTATTTTCTTAACTCTAAACAAAAAGGTCAAATGCAATCTAACCTTCGTTTTTCTCTTGCTGGTTACAATGAATAAATAGATTATGTTGAACAAATAATGGATGAATTAGTAAGATTCATATATCATGATGCATATTACCTGTCAAATCTAACATGAAGATTATTATTACACACATGATGAAGAAGCTAACAAGTTTCTCAGCCTTTGCCATTTTTCTTTGGTTTTTTTTTCTGTTTTTATTCTTTTGATAGAATGTTTCATGTATGTAATCGTCCTTATTTATTATATAGACTTTTCAATTCTTTTTTAAGAAAAAAAGAAGTCCGGAAAAAATGCTTATGAAAGGGTCATGAAGGAGAGAGCAAAAAATTCTGATTACCTCATATATTGCTATTTAAAAAAGAGTTATTTTTCTATTTATATGATTAGGTGATACACATTCCCCGGAGCAGCAAGACCAAAACTGATAATTTAGTTTGAAGCGCTCGTATTTCTTTGCATAATATTTTATATGTAAACTTTATTCTCCCGGTTTGGATCTCTAAACCGTTTTAATGAAATTGGTGTTGAAAAAAAAAAAAAAGATTAGGTGATAATACGTGAGATTCGGTATGAAAAACCTATACGTTTCTATATAGACAGAGACTACAAAAATAGCGTTTGACAAGAGATGTTGGTTCTCTTTGTTGTTTCAAGAAACCATATTGTCTTAAGTTAAAAAGGTGATGCAGTTTCTTACGGAACGATTGATAGATAGTAAAAGTTTGCTCAACTCTGATATGAAAAATCCTATGTTTTTACAAATTTAGAGATTGAAAGATTTTGTTAGGACATGGTTTTGGCCATGAGTTAGTCTAGAGAAGAGATGTAGAGAGGAGCAGCAACGCAATGGTTGAAAATGGGATTGTAACAGAAGCACAAAACATATTGTAAAAATGATGGCTAATGTATGATTACTTTTTCTCAAGACTGTTAAAGAGAAGACAATGCTTAGGTATGAAATTGTGCAAGAATTAAACCGAAATGGAAGAAAGCTAGTGCTAAAGTGGGAATATGAAACAAATCCTAGTGGCTCAGGTTTGTTTAGCTTCTAAACTCGTTACTCTGTCTTCATCTAAAGGGAAAGTGTCAACGGAAGAGCTGAACCTAATCACTAATCACCGACATTTGACAAATCGAAACACTGAAACTTGAGAAGCAAGAAATAAATAAATAGAAAGCTTTAGTACTGATTTTTATAAATACGAGAATCAAGAATAGTTACAGTGGTATAAGAAACCCTAGTTATCATATGGACGAAAAGCTAGCTTTTCAATCTCTAGGGTGCATATATTATATTATATTTATATATGTGGAAATATGATCGCATGTAATTAATTATATATATATATATATATATATATATATATATATATATATATATCCATTTTGTTTGTTTGTTTAAGATTCTTCTTGGTCGATGAAAGAATTTGTAAACGTCAATGTAGCTCTTGGACTCATATCAAGTAGCATGTCCACTGATATTTCAGGCCATCGTCTCAATCTCTCTTCCTTTACCACATGAAGAAGATTATCCGGAAGCTGCACAAGTCCATTCAAAATCTGCATAACCGCACTCATATCCGGTCTAACCGATTCAGCTTGATGTGAGCACAAGATACCTAACTTTAAAACAAGCTCAACTTGTCCCCGGTTTTCTTCTTGGCGAATAGTTTCCTCACTCGCATGGAAAATCTTGCCTTCTTCCCAAAGGTAGAGGATCCAATCGACAAGAACTTGTTCGTTCTTCGCTTCACGTCTCTCGATGAGCCCTCTACCAGAAACAACTTCAAGCATAACCAAACCAAAGGCGTAAACATCAGTGCTTGTAGTTGCTCTTCCTGTTCTTAGAAACTCAGGTGCCATATACCCCATGGTTCCCGCTACTTGTGATGTCTGAGTGTCAAATCCCTTATCATGTAGCTTCGCCAATCCAAAATCCCCGAGCACTGCATTCATTTCGTGGTCCATGAGGATATTTCCTGGTTTAATATCTCGATGGATGATTATCTGTACCCATTCTTTGTGAAGGTGGAGCAGAGCGGATGCAATGTCTTTGATGATCTTGAAACGTTGTTCCCAGGTGAGCCGTTGTTGAGTCTCGCTTCTGTGCAGATACTTGTCAAGACTCCCATTAGGCATAAAGTCGTAAACCAAGTAGAGATCCTCTTTGTGCCTACAATATCCCAGAAGCCTCACTAGATTCGGGTGTCTAAGACGGCCAATGGTCGATATCTCGGCTAGGAACTCGTTCATCCCTTGTTTTGAATCGGGACAAGTCCGTTTCACAGCGATCTCTGTATCAGAACCTGGAAGTATCCCTTTATATACTGGACCAAATCCTCCTCTTCCAAGAAGTCTCTTCGCCTTGAAACCCTTTGTGGCACTGAAAAGATCCTCATAAGCGAACCTGTAAGGACCATACTGAATCTCCCAATCCTCAGGAACCTCTTTAACCTTCTTATGCCTCAAATAGAAGACATATCCGGTCCACGATGCGCCGAATGCACCAATCAAGAATAACGTTAAGCAGATGGCTAAAATGAGTTTTGTAGCGTCATAAGATTTCTTGGGATATGGTGGAAGGATGGGGATTACGTTATATTCAAACTTTGGATGCTCAGTTACTCCTTGATTTAAGGACGAACGTAACACATAATGAATTGCACCAATGGATCCAGTTGATGCGGTGAAGCCCCAATACACCTCGTCCAAAAAATACGGCGAGAGATCTTGTTTTAAAGACAAAAGCGGTTTCTGCGGCGGAAAAGGGAACTCAAATGGGCATAAGGTGACGTTTAGCTGTTTATCAGTGTGGCTATAAGCAATAGAAAGCCGCATCACATTTCCGCTTATCAGTGAAAGATTCTTAAAGCTTCCGTCACTATCATCAAAGTAGCCAGCGGGAGCAGACACCACAGATCTCAAACCGTTAACATTAATCCCAACATGATTTTTATCAATATCTCCAAACTCTTGGTCTTTATGTATATCTAGCTCGATAGCTATCACGTGATTCGAGGTCTTATTGTTGTTGGTCTCGTTGAATAATCCGAGGTACTGATTAGAGGAAGCTCCGGGAAGGCCTCTTCCAGGGGAGAAAACAAAAGCCATACCATGTGATCCTTGCTGCTTATCCTCAGGGACGATTCCGAAGACGAAGAAGAAGTTAAAATCTGAGTTCTTTAACTTAACTGGTTCGTTGTCGAAAACTTGACCGCATGAGTGCTTCGTGGTGTTGGTTAACATGAGGGAACCAGCGGAGGAGTCAAATGCTGCAGCTCCCTCCAGGATAAATTTGCCATTGGAGTATGAAGACAGGGTACAGAACAGAACAAGAACTATTTGCAAGACTTTGAGTAGTTCACGAGACATATTCAGACTTTTTTTTTTCTTGTGTACTGTGTGTGTTTTGGTTTGAGTTTACTATGATAATCATCTCGTAAGGATATATAAAACAAGGGAAAACTGTAAAAGTTGGGTCCAAATTAATGATTATGGGAACGAACCTTGTCTTGTTATTCCGGGAAAAATGTTGGAAAAAGCCCTCAAGTTCGGCTAATTTGCCAAACAGAACCCAAATTTCAATGTGCACCAAAAAACCATCAAGAGTATGCTGACTTTGCCATTTAAAACCCCTTAAAGTGTAAGCCCGCCATGTGTTTTACGTTGCCACGAATAGCAAATTTAACTTGAATTCAAAGAGGTTGGTTAAATATTAGGTTCAGCTCTTTGTTAGCTTTCCAAAGCAGGAGTAGTGACTATATCTTTTGCATTCACGCTAGGGATAGGCTTTATGTTAGATCTTAGATCTGAGAACCAGTTTCAAAGCTATAAATTAAAGCCTATGATTAAACAGCTTGTGGGTCAAATTAATCACTATCCTTTTATTATGTCCAAGGCACAAAATTTCGCCAAGTTGAGATTTTTTTGTTTTTATTAAGCTCGTGTATTTTGTAACTAGGGAGACTTAACTTGAGTACATTTCTCAAGGAGATAATGCGCAAGCTCTTGATTGTTTCAACGTAAACCTAGTTTTCAGGTGCCTTGCTTCACAAGTTTCATGTCCATTCATTAAGTACCTCTATATCTCCTCCTCCCTTCAAGGGTTCTTTCTTTGTTTTGTTTCTTAATGTTGTTTGTAATAATATCCTTCTTGTATATTAGTCCGTTTCAACTTATTAGCCCCAAAATTATATATATAATACCATGTTAAGTGAAGTAGATGTAAAATATGACTTCGAAACTCTAACTCGTGCTATATATGATCCATACAAGGACAAAGTTACATAATTGCGCAAATATGGTAAGAAAATAGAGTGGTGCGTGTAGCTCATCCAAACACATGACATGAGGAGCCGCCGAGCCAAATAATCACCAAATCATTTGCCAAACAGAACCCAAAGTTCAATGTGCACCAAAAACCCATCAAGTCTGTGTTGACAATGCCATTATAAGCCCCATAAAAAATAACGTCAATGGTTCCGTAAGCACATGTTGTAAAAAAAGTCGAGATAGTTCTATGCACTTGCTTATCCTATCGTTTGATCTTTTTTGGTTGGGAAACTTTATCGTTACTTTATACTCTTCCTATACATTACTGTTTTGACTGTAATGGGAGTTAAAAGGTGACAGAGTATGTGTGTTTCCGTTGGAATCCAAGGAATCGTGTAGGCTTTCGGTATCTTTGCCTTTGGGCATCCACAATAGTGGAGTTTCTAAAAAGCATGTACAATAGAAGATTTTCTCTCAAGAGTTTCTTCCAAATATTATATTACTTTTTAAAATAAAGTAAAATTATATAATTAATTAAAAAAATTGAACCAATCATAACTATCTATTTGACACAAAAGCTTTTTACAAATTTGAGAAAGTTTCTTGTTTAAGGATTTTAAGGATTGATCATAAGTTCTCTCTCCTTTTTTTTCATTTTTGTTATTTTTTCACTGTTAAGAAACTTGCTAAAATTCTCCATTGTAGATGCTCTAAGATGGATATCTAATTTATAAAATACTAATATCTAATTATAATTTAATTATTTCATTAAATTTTAATATTTGAAAATAAATTAACCACTTACAAAAATCCATGTGGCATGAGAGTTTCTAATAGGTTTCTACATAAAGAACTTCATCACTCTCTCTCAGACATTTTCAATTTTTCTTTTCAATTTTCTTTATTTTTTTGCTTAGATATCCACATGGTATCTACCATTGGAGATGCTCTTAGTCTACTACTGTACCGCAGTAAGTCATTCCACTTCTACTTCTCCGTTGTAGTCTTCTAATATTCGACTTTTTTATTTTAGAGTATGTATTAATTTATAGAAATTTAACTAGTATATTTGAAGGTTGACAAAAAAAAACTAGTATATTTGAAATAATTCTTATAGTTATTGAAGTTACTTGAACTATGCGAGAGACTAAAACAATAAACAAATGCGTAAAATTACTAGTCATCTGATTTCAAAGTAAACGAGGTTCTTAAAACAAATATTGTTTTATATTCAACTTATTTTCCCAATTTATTCTTACATGTTATTATTACATACGTATAGACTATAGAGAAATCAATAATAAAAATAATTAGTTTGGGCTTTCGTTTCGATTTGTGTCCTTTTGCCTAATCTTTCGAATGTTTTCATGTAACTCTCAGGTGGACATATCATCCCAGCGGTCACTTTCGGCCTGTTCTTAGCTCGGAAGCTCTGGTGTACTGTACTACATAGTGATGCAGTGCTTGGGAGCCATATGCGGTGTCGGTGTGGTCAAAGGGTTCCAGCCAAAGCAATACCAAGCTCTAGGAGGATGAGCCAATACCGTGGCTCATGGCTACACCAAGGGTAGTGGTCTTGAAGCTGAGATCATTGGAACATTTGTCCTTGTTTACACGGTCTGACGCTAAGAGAAACGCGCGTGACTCGCATGTCACCGTACGTACCTAGGATCCATATATATCAGCCTTAAGTGTAGTGCAAGAAATTAAGACTGGTTCCACATTGAATTCCTTATTGGCTTATGTTTTGTAACAATTTATGCAGATTCTTGCACCACTTCCAATCGCTTTCTTGGTTCACTTAGCAACTATTCCAATCACTGGCACAGGAATCAACCCAGCAAGAAGCCTTGGACCTGCAATCATCTACTACAAAGATCATTCATGGCACGACCACGTGAGTTTCCTCACTAAAATAAATATTAAATCGCATTTTAAACTCGGTTTCGATCATTTTTCTCTTACCATTTCGTTTTTTTACGTTTTCATTTCGTTTTTTTTATGTTTTGGGTTGGACCATTCATTGGAGCTGCAGTTGCTGCTCTATACCACCAGATTGTCATCAGAGCCATTCCTTTCAAGTCCAGAAGCTAAGCTACAAAAAAAGACATCACGTCACTACAAGAAAACAAACGATTTTTCGACGGGCAAAACCGTCGGAAATCCGTCGGAATATGGTTTATTTAGACGAATTTCCGACGGTTTCGGTCGGTCGGTTCTATCTCGTCGGAAATAAAATTCCATCGGAAATCCGTCGGAAATACTGACGGATTTCCGACGGAAAAGGGATTACCGGAATCCGTCAGAAATCCGTCGTAAATCCGGCAATATTTCATTTTCCGACGGCTACACATACCGACGGATTTTCGACGGCTACATATACCGACGGATTTCCGACGGATATATTATTTATTTAAAAAAAAGATTTTAATTTAATTAAATTTAATTAAATTAAATTAAAATAAAATAAATTAAAATTAAATTAAATATAAATTAAAATTAAATTAAAATAAAAATAAAAAAAACAACATTTAAAATTAAGTTTCAATATTTTTAAAAGTGATTTAGAAAATTAAAATATTACATAACGTAAAGTCTATCAGTTACGGAAGATCTCGTTCATCCTTTCTTCCATTTCCCGCATGCGTGCCATCTGTTCTTCCATTGCCCGCATGCGTTCCATCTGTTCTTCCATTGCCTGCATCCGTGCCTGCTGTTCCTCGTAGTGTACTGCATCTTCTGCGCGTTGTGCCTCCAACCCGGTCACCCGCTCGAGAAGCTCGGCGTTCTGCGCCCTCAACGTACTATCTGCGTGAAAGCGGTAAGAATTGACGGACGTGGATGAACTGTCTTCCGGGAGGCCAAACACACGACCTCTGTGTTTAGGCGCAACCTATGAAAAAAAATCAATCATTGTAAGTTGTTTATATTTAAATTTATTTAAAATTTAATTAAAATTGACAGTGTTACTAACCTGATAGGTAAACTCGTTGATCATCTCGAGTGGAGCTTCCGTGGCGGGGGAGTTCCTTCGATGATCGGTTGGGATTGGAGGTACTCCTCACCGAGCCTCTCCACGCTCTCCACGATTTCACGAGCAATGGGATCTTGAATTTCACCCGTCTTTCTGTTGGTGTGCGCATCTTTGACCAATTCAAGATGTGACGGACGCACACCGGTCCTCTCAATCTGTTGGCATAGATAATGAAAGAAATATGAGAAGTGTTATAAATAAAATTTTAGTAAAATTTATAAAATTACCAGCTTCTGAAGACGTGACGCTTTGCTCGTTGCACCGAGGTTATGGGTCGCCGGTCCCTTCCCCTTCCGGTCGCTGTTCCGGTTAGACGAGTTTTTTCCGGAGCTTGCTTTTGTCTCCTCCCGTTCCCAATGGGCAAGTAGTCCAGCCCATAATGTGGGGTTATCTTGCAATCTCCGCGGCACTTTTCCCTCTTTGTACCACATGTCCTTCCATTCGTTTATCTTCAACGAATATTTCCGGAAGGCTTTTTTGTAGAACTCCCGTCGGACCCGGGCAGTCAACTGTGGGTCCCAAGTAAATTCTTGCTGAAAAAAAACGTACCCATATTAGTATTGACAATTTTAATGGAAATAAAAATCTATATTCTTAATAGGGAAAAAAAAAACATACCGCAAATTGCCGAAACCAGGTCTACTGGTCTGCCACCGGCATCGAACTAAATGTGGGATACGGGCAAGTTATCAACGAATTAGTCATTGCGTTGATCGAACTCGTAATCCCGTTTCCCGAAAATTGAAACCTAAACAATATTTAGTTAAATATTTTATTAAGTTAATATAATCAAATACATTTTTAAATAAAACTTACCAGGTCGTGTTAGGTGGCAAGTCAGGATCTAGGCGAGTCAACCTATCCCGTCCGGGTTGCGAAACAAACTCCTCAATGCTCATGGCCGTGGGAACTGAGGGCTGTGTACCCATTGGAGGAGACGGGTGTTGGGGATCCGGAAAGCTAGTCTCTGGGATATGCGACTGACTCCCCCCCCCTACTGGAAGTACCGGATCCAGTAGAGTGATGAAATCGCCCATAGTCCCTACGATTGCCAAAATGTTTACATACCGTTGAAATTTACTTACATATATAAATATAAATTCTGATATTAAATATAAATATATGTAAATTTAAATCATATATTTTAAATATAAATTTACAGATATTTTAATTTACATTACGGATTTAGGGATTTTCAGTTTTTGAGAATTTGCCGACATCGAATTTTTGAGATTTCCGAATTATGGAATTTACGGGAATTGGGGACTTAGCGATTTTAGGATATTGATATTTTGAGAAGTAGGGATTTTGGAATTTAGAGATTAATTTATGGAATTTCGGGATTTCATAAATTAAGGTTTTAGGGAGTTAGGGATTGTGGGAAATTGAGGTTTCTCTAAATAGGTATTTAGAGATATTTGGATTATGGATTTCAGATATGAACATTTAGGAATTTACAGATTTAGAAATTTTTTGGAATTTCAAATTTGGTAATTTAAAGTTTTAGATATTTACGATTTTTCCAGAATTTGGGATTTTGTAATTTAAACAAATTAAAAAATTAGTAAAATTTCAACAATTTAGAATTTTACTAATTTTTTTAAATTATAAATATTTAAAATTTCCTAAAAAGTAACAAATACATATTAAAATCTAAATAAATTTTATAAACCCGAAAATTCTCTAAATCACAAAATTTACAAAATTCAAAACTTTTCAAACATCCTAAACCCGTACATTTTTACATTTCTATTATCATAAATCATTTAATCCCTTAATTTTTAACATCCTAAATCTAACAAATTCTACAAATACATCTCATAATTCATAATTTACAAAAAAAAACTTCTAAAAACTTACATTGGATTGATGATTTGTTGATAGAGATTGAGATTGTGGATGGATTAGGTGTTTCCGGCGCGTTTCCGGCTTGAATCGAGAGTTTTCCGGCGAGATTTTGCGATTTTTTTTCCGTTTTTGCGTTCTGTCTCCGCGAAGAAGAAGAGTCTGGTTTTATTACAAGTTTGCGACAGATTTCCGACGGATTTCCGACGGATTTCCCGCTATTTTCAATGAGATCGAGGCTCTCTAGGCGGCAGAAATTAGGGTTTCCGTCGGAAATCCGTCGGTATTTCCGAGGGATTTCTGACGGATTTTAAATTTTCATTTATAAAAACGCGTCAATTTAATAACGATTTTTTGTAAATAAAAAAAAATCAAAATCCGTCGGAAATACCGACGGATTTTTGACGGATTTTGATTTTTTTAATCATTATCGGTAAACTTAATTAAGTTTTTTTATAATTAATTTTTTTTTTGTAAACAGATTTTTTTATATTATAAAAAATATAAAATCCGTCGGAAATCCGTCGGTATTTGTGACGGATTTCCGACGGAAAACGGATTTTTTATAATATAAAAAAATCCGTATAAAAAAAATTTAATTTAATAAAAAATTAAATTCCGTCGGAAATCCGTCGGTATGTTTGACGGATTTCCGACGGATTGTAATTTTTTATTAAATTAATTTTTTTTTATACAGATTTTTTTATATTATAAAAAATATTAAATCCGTCGGAAACCCGTCAAAAATACCGACGAATTTCCGACGGAATTTAATTTTTATTAAATTAATTTTTTTATACGGATTTTTTTATATTATAAAAAATCCGTTTTAAAACTAAAAATTACAATCCGTCGGAAAACTGTGAAAAATCTATCGCTTAAAAGTCCGCGTGGTGACCCAATTGCAGAGTTAAAAAAATGTCCAAACATTTATTCATAAATTATTTTAAATTTATCCGGGAATTGAATAAAAGATTTACACAACGAAATTTTATAACAGATAAAAAACAAAAGCCGAAAGGAAATTTATTTATTTTAAAGTTTGAAAAACATATGTCTCTGCATCCACTCCAAACTTACCTTTTGTTAGAACCTGAAACTTTTTTTTCCCTTTTTTTTCTTTGGCGGAGAATCTACATATCCGTTGCAAAATTCCCTTTCGATTGCATCAACATCTATATTTAAGTTGGGGCTTTCTGGTCTTTGGGCAAATTCATAATCATTGTACTGATCCTTTTTATCCTTCGGTGTACCTTCTAAATATCCGCCGCAAACATCTCTTTTGATTGCATCAACATCTATATTTAAGTTCGGACTTTCTGGTCTTTGGGCAAATTCATAATCATAGTAGTGATCCTTACATTCATTTGAAGTACTTCCACCGTAAGTATCTGACGTTTCAATCAAGCGAGATGGTTGTACGTCTTCGAGAACACTCTTCTTGTCTGGATATTTGTCGCACTGAGATTGCGTTTCCCACGAGACGTTTGGAATGCGTTGGATGGTTGGCAAGCACTGGCTGTCCGGCACTATTGTTGATGAAGAATCTCCGATTGAGATTGGTGAGAACGTATCAAATTCCCACGAGTAAGTGGGTATCTCTTCAGTGTGTGTGTCGCATTGGGTTTCGGTTTCCCACGAGTATTTTGGAAGTAGAAAGTGGTTTGCCACGATTTTTGAGTCTTCATTAGGAGAGTTAGAAGACATTATTTGTGTTGTTGACAGGAATGAACGTATGAGGAACCTTATATAGAACGGAAAACCGTCGAAAATCCGTCAGAAACCTCCGACATAATACTCCGCCAGTCCCATCGGCCACAGATAACGCAATGGTAACCACTCAAACTTTGCCGACATCGGAATTCCGACGGAACTAATTCCGTCGTTATGTCGTCCGAAAATTAGGACAGCTTTTATCCCGCGAAAATCCGGCGGCAAATTTAATAAATGATTCTGGCGGATATTACCATAAAGTACATTATATTAGAGGGAACGCATAGGTGTTATAGTACAACATTGGTAAACAAACATTTATTCATAAATTATTAATCTGAATCTTCTGATGAACCTTCACTAGGGATGGAGTCTGAATCGTCGTCAAATTCTTCACGTAGTTCATCTTCATCCGAATGCACTAGATCATCGCCGATATGTGTGACATCAGTGACAAGGTCAATGTTATCCGTCTCCTCAACATGTGACATTTGGTTGGTTCGCGATACTTGTAGAGCATCATATTCCGGAACTCCATATATTTTTCCTCGCGGATAAATTGGAGTTACTGTCATCCAATGATCTGTCCTCCGCCCAACTCGAGGATATGGAATGTAGCAAACCTATTCATTAACGGTGGATGTTGTTAATATACAAGAATAACAAAACCTAACGTATAAATATAACGGAAAACCTATCAATATATTGATACCTGGTCTGCTTGAGATGCAAGGATAAATGGATCGTAATGATGTAATTTCCGGCTTGAATTTATCGAAATAACACCAAGAGGGTCAATTCGAACCCCACTACCATTGGATGGATCATACCAATCGCACATAAACACAATGCACCTCAAGTCCAACATTCCTGGATAGTGGATTTCCAAGATTTCTTTTAAATGGCCATAGTACATGGTATCACCTGATTGCGCCGAAATACCATTGTCCGAAGTTGGCCTTTGACGTCCTTCGTCACGAATTCTGAACGAATATCCCCTAGTGCAAAATCTCGGATATGAAGTCGCGGTGCTGCGTAAACCATGAGAAAACTCCACTAACCATGTCGGGAGGGTTTGACCACTTGCTAAACCTTCGGAAACCTAAAAATAATATAAGTAAGCAATCAATAACATATGAACGTGAAAACCTTATAAAATAAGAGTGAGGAGTTATATTTAACGTACAAAAAATTTCAACCACTCCGGGAATTCTTCATCTTTTAAGACAGCAAGTTCGGAATCTGTCTTATCAGCATGGTACGTTTGTGCTAGGGACATGTATATCCAGTAACATAACAATTGTTATTAGATGAAGACAAATAATTGCACAAATTTAGTATGAGAAATGGTGTACCTTTCATACTCTCCAAGTTCGTCACAATTTCTGAGGATATATGTATGCAAATGTGTGACCTCTTGTGGTGATAGTATGCGTTTCTTACCTTTTCCACTTACGCGGCCCACTTGCGCAAACAACTCAGGTACAACCACGGGATACACTGCTTTCTCACCTCTATCATCATGTCGCGCCGGCCGTCTACCTTTAGTCCGAACATCCGAAGGAAAGTAATATTCGGCAAAGTGTGATACTTCTTCGTTTAGACTTTGCGCAACAATAGATCCCTCAACTTTGCTCAAATTTTTAACCTTTTTCTTCAGGTGGAACATGTAACGCTCGAACGGGTACATCCATAGGTATTGAACAGGGCCTCCTAATGCTGCTTCTCGTGGGAGGTGAATAGGAAGATGTTCCATAACATCAAAAAAAGACGGTGGAAATATCTTCTCAAGATTACAAAGGAGCACCTGGATGTTGGCCTCTAAAGACCGGATCCCGTCCGCTGTTAGTGTCCGTGAACATAAATCTCGAAAGAAAGCTCCAACTCCTACAAACGAAAAGTAATCAAGTTAGTACATATATAGTAACATTATATTAGTAATAAACTAAAGAAAATTATGAAATATACCTCCAATTGCTTGATGGATGTCTTGTGGAAGAAGATTAGACAATGCAAATGGAAGAAGACGTTGCATCACAACATGGCAATCATGACTCTTCATTCCAATAAACTTCCCTTCCGTCGAATCCACGCAATTACGCAGATTAGATGCGTAGCCGTCAGGAAATTTAACAAAATTTTTAATCCATTCAAAGAAAACTTCCTTCTTACCTGCGTCTAACCGGTACGCAGGCATCGGCAATCTACCATTAGGCAAAACATGAAGAGATGCCCTTGAACAAATCAATGGCAAGTCTAATCTAGATTTCCAGTTATCTTTTGTCTTTCCTGGTACATTTAAAATGGTGTTCATGATGTTGTCAAAGAAATTCTTTTCAACATGCATGACATCTAGATTATGCCGCAGTAGATGATCTTTCCAATAAGGCAAATCCCAGAAAATACTTTTCTTATGCCAATTGTGATATTCCCCACAGCCATCGACGGGGTGATGGCCATTACCCCCACATTCAGGAGTTCGCTCTGCACCAAAATCTCGTAACTGTTCCAATATGCTGCGACCATCTATCTCCGGAGGTGGACCATTAAACACTGGAAAATTCTTTCTGAAATGTCTTCTAGACCGACGATATGGATGATTTGCCGGCAAAAAACATCTATGGCAATCAAACCATGAAGTCTTCCTTCCGTTCTGCAATTGGAATGCTGAAGTATTGTCTTGGCAATAAGGACATGCCAATCTTCCATGCGTTGTCCATCCAGATAATATACCGTACGCCGGAAAATCGCTTATGGTCCACATAAGAACCGCACGCATGTTGAAATTCTGCTGGATTGAAACATCAAATGCCTCAACACCATGCTCCCACAACATCTGCAACTCATAGATCAATGGTTGGAGGAATATATCGAGTGATCGTCTTGGATGATCTGGCCCAGGAACTAGAACTGAGAGAAACAGGAACTCTCGCCGCATGCACATAGAAGGAGGCAAATTGTAAAGTGTTACGATGACCGGCCACAATGAATATTTTCTTCCATGCTTTCCAAATGGGTTGAAACCATCAGTGGATAAACCGAGGTATACATTTCGGCGTTCGTATGCGAAATCTGGATATACCGATTGAAAGTGTTTCCACGCTTCTGCGTCAGAAGGATGCGTAATATCTCCATCTTGATTATGCTCTGCATGCCATCTCATAGCCTTAGCAGTGCGTTCTGATTGATACAGCCTCTTTAACCTCTATGTTAATGGTAAATACCACATCCGTTTGAAAGGAATCTTCACTCTGCCACTTGTGTCTTGGAACCGTGGTTTACGGCAAAATTTACATTTGTTTCTGTTCTCATCTTCTCTCCAGCATAGCATGCAGTTGTCGATGCACACATCTATTATCTGGTAGGGCAAACCAAGACCGGCAACAAGTTTCTGGACCTCGTAGTATGATGCTGGAGAAAGATTATCCTCTTGCAAAACATCTTTCACAAACTCGGCGAATGCATCAACACATTCTTCGGACAAATTGTAATCGGTCTTCATGTTCATCATCCTACTAGCAGAAGATAACAGTGAATGCCCTTCCCTACAACCGCTGTACAGTGGTTGCTTTGATGCGTCTAACATATCAAAAAACCTTCGAGCTTCTAAATTAGGTTCTTCAATCCTATCACCCTCATAACCACCCGACTGCAAATTCTCTCTAAACGCGTCGTTAACCATCGCAACCGTACTTACCCCAACATCTACTTCCGTTGTACGTCCTTCTACGCTATCCGGAAAATAAGGTGCATTACTACTAGTACTACCATATTCGTAATTGCTTTCTCCATGTAAAAACCAAACCTTATATCCCGGCCTAAATCCATATCTATATAAGTGATTCCAAACAGTATGAACCGCAACACTAATTCTGTTACAGCAATTAGAACATGGACATTTGATATCCTGACCTTTTTTTGCTGCATCTTGGTTTCTGGGTAAATTCATGAACTCCCATATACCTGCAGCGTAAGCGGATGTTAATAAGTTCGAGCCCATATCCATCATTGGCTCGTCCATCCAAGACCGAAAATATGAACTCATCGCTAACAAATTTTTTTGATTTGTAAAATTGTGTTATGAATGAACGAAGAAATGAAGGAACTTATATAAAACGGATTTCCGTCGGAATTTCGTCGGAAATCCGTCACAAAACTCCGACATAACACCCCACCAATCCCATCGGCCACCGCTAACGAAATGGTAACCACTCAAATTTGCCGACATCGGAAAAATCGGATTTCCGTCGGGAGTCCGTCGGAAAATCGTCAGAATATTACGACAGATTATTTTCCGTCGGAAATCCGTCGTTTGTACCGACGGTAGATAAAACCGTCGGTATTCCGTCGAAATTTTGTGACGGATTTCCGACGGACTAAATGTTAGTCGCAAATGTGTCGGTAAGCCGTCGGAAAATTCCGACAGAAATCTTGGCCGTCAGAATAGTGGTTGTTTTCTTGTAGTGCGTTCTCTTGTCTTGTCTTTAGTTGCTTCTGTTGTTAATCCACATATGTGTATCTAATGTGGCCTCTCTTTGTCTAATGCAATATTTGTAAACAAGGAAGAAATTTCCAAAAGTCCAACGCAGAATTCTTATATATAGAATTGGTGGTTACCATGATTTATGCATCTTTCGCATATAATCCGTCTATTCTTGTCGCTTTGATGAAATAAAAAATGTAAATCTGTGATGAGGGTAGGTAAACAATTATTATTTAGAAATTGCTTAAACTCAATCTAAAAAATGATACAGTAGAAGACAAAACCTTTGAAAAAATGATTCAATAGAAGATACAATCAAGCAACTTTTGAACTCGGAGAAAATTGCTTCGATTGATGTTTGTCGACCAAAATCAGAAGGCGGATTAGGATTTCCGCTGCTCAAAGACTTGAATCAAGTAACATGTTTGAAGCTTATATGGAGAAAACTTTCTAGCCAGCCATCGTTGTGGGTGTCCTGAAGTGGATAAAGACAATGCTTATAGGGAAATATTCGTTCTGGTCGATTAAAGAGAATACTACAAAAGGATCGTGGATGTGGAAGAAGATACTCAAGTATTTTCATAATTGAGGTTTGTAATGGTGAGTCAACATCCTTTTGGTTTGATAATTGGTCCCAATTGGGTCGAATATATGATATAATTGGTCCTCGGGGGACTATAGATATGGGAATTCCAATTTCGTCAACAATGGCATATGTATTTGAAAACCATCGTCGCAGAGGTCATCGAGCTGATTATCTTGAGATGATAGAGGAAACAGTTGAGAAACTTAAGTCGCATCGCAAGCATGGAAAGGATGTTTCGACATGGAACTCCTCAATCACTATCTATAAAACTCGATTTGCAAGGAGAAGCACATGGCAACTCATCCGAACAGCCCAACCAATTGAGAGTTGGTCTCAAGGAGTGTGGTTCACAAACAACACACCTACGCACGCATTTCTCACTTGGTTAGGAATCAAAAACCAACTAGCAACAGGTGATCGCATGAGGCATTGGGGTTTTGGTCAGATTGTTGAATATATTTATTGTTGTTGTCTCTGCTGAAGTTTAGAAGGCAATATGCTCGTGGCTCTTGGGCTCCGAACACACTGCGACTTGGGATCAGATGGTGACCTTGCTCACATCGTCAAGATCCAAGCAATTAAGCTTTATTTCTGATACGCTATGCCTTTCAAGCAACCATTTATAACCTATGGCGGGAAAGGAATAACCGACGGCATGGACAAGTTGCACAGCCACCCCACTTCTTGATCAAGCTCATTGAAAAAACTATCACCAACCGCATCAACTCCATACGAAGCGCATACAATCATGCCTATGGGAGATCATGGAGTTATGGCTTTCTACGCGATAAAATGTTTGAAGCTTAATATGATTTCTTATCAAAATGTTGTTTTCAAATTCTAGCTTTGGCAAATGATGCATTCATTGTAAAAAAGCGTTTGATTGAATACAATTTTACATTCATTCACAAGAAAAAAAACAATAGAAGATACAATCTAATGAATAATACATGCATCTCCTAAAGGATACAACTTTTGACCCAAAGAAAAAAAAAATAGTAATTAAATGAGAAAATCGAAATTCATCTCCCTTAATAATATATATATATATATATATATATATATATATATATATTAATATAATTAGTTGGATTTATGTTTAATGTTTAGTTTTTGGAATATTTTAAAAAATATTATTATTTTATGCTTTATTATAAATAGTATATTTAGTTCTCTTATTGCATTTAGTATTCTCAACCTAAGAGTTTTTCCAAAAATCATGAAAGGAAGACTCTTACGCTCTAGTTTCCAACGGATCTTGTTCTATCCTTAAAAGTTTTCGTCCCATAAAACAACCATACCACTCCAAATGCAATCATAGCAGTCACAAATCACCTTCTGCCCTTTTCCAGGATATAAATAATTGTTACATCTTCCAAACTTTTTTATTTTGTGGCACTCATCACGGCACAATTTTTTCCATTTGGTTTTATACACATCGCACCAGGTGACATCTCCTTAACTTCTGTTTTGGCACATATCGTGTTAGCCTCCATTTGTGGTTCTCCTGATAAGATAATAATCAGTAAGTAAGAAATATTGAAATTTGTTTGCAAACATGCATATTTTAGTTTTAATTAAATACATCTTACTAATACATACTTCTACAAATAGCTGGATTGTTTAACTCGAATGTGTTTGCACTTCCATTAAATAAAAACAAGCTCTTATATATATGAAAAATAATATAATTTATTTTCTTAACTGTAAACAACAACAAAAAGTCAAATGACATCAACTTTTTTCTCTTGCTGGTTACAATTAATAAATAGATTGTGTCGAACAAAGAATGGATGCATTAGTAAGATTCATATATCATGCATGATGCATATTACCTGTCAAAACTAACATGAAGATTACTATTACATACATGACGAAGAAGCTAACAAATTTCTCAGCCTTTGCCTTTTTTTTTTTTTGCTATTTTTATGATTAGGTGATAATTCGTGCTATTATATGTTTCTATATACTCAGAGATGAAGGATAGTTTTTGACATCGTTCTCTTTGTTGTTCAAGAAACCATAATGTCTTAAGTGGCCCGTGGTGTGTGGGAAGTTAAAGCAAAAAATAAAAATTTTGCAAACATGTCGGTCGAACTCACGATCTATGAAGCCCAACCCCTCTATTTTAAACATTGCACTACAAACGATTTTTACAAAAATAATGCTCTACAAATTTATATTTATTGTGATGTCTAAAGTCCTTGCTTGTTGGGCTTTAGGTCAGGGCCGGCTCTGGTCTTAAGTTAAAAAGATGATGCAGAGCGAATGATATATAGTAAAAGTTTGCTCAACTCGATATAAAAGATTTTTTTTACAAACTCGGAGACTGAAAGAATTTGCTTGCACATGGTTTTGGCCATCATGAGTTAGATCTAGAAGAGATGTAGAGGTACTAATGAAGCTAGAGAGGAGCAGCAACGCAATGGTTGAACATGGGATTGTAGTAGAAGCACAAAATTAACATATTGTAAGAATGATGGGTGATTATAAAGAGAAGACAATGCTTAGGGATGAATTAGCTATCCGATCCTACCAACCATATTTACAGCAGATCAAAAAGCGTTTGAGGGTAGATGGACAAACAAAAGAGACCATACATGATAAGCAGAGAAGAGTGATTCATATCAACCTTAATTAAGTAGTTTAGCAACAAAAAAAAAATCAACATTAATTAAGTGTAGTGCAAGAAAGAGTGATTCTAATGGTTCCACATTGAATTCCTTTATTGGCTTATGTTTTGTAACAATTTATGCAGATTCTTGCACCACTTCCAATCGGTTTTGTTGTTTTCTTTCTATGTATCGATTTGGTATACTTTTAATTTTGATTCTTTTTCAAATTTACCGTTAATTACTTAATTCCCCCATAAAGGAAAAAAATCTAGTATTGGATAACTTTTTTTTTTTATTTATGGGACTAGAGAAACTGTTTAGTTTTAGTTTTAGTTTGATTTTAAAAGCATGTTTATCGGTGAACCCATTAAAAATTTTTGTAATAAAACAAAAAAAAGGAAAAAAAGAAGATTTTGTGTGATACGTTTCTTTCCCACGAGACGCTAGAGACGTCTCTAAGAAACATGTCACTCTTCTTTCCAAATGTAATTCAATTTTAATTGAAATATTAATATAATATTTGTAAGAAACTTTTGAGTTTTCACTGTTGGTAATGCTCTAATGATCTTTGGGGATTGTATACATAATTATAACCACACATACGTATGATAACCGGTTAATCAATTATTCAGCTAACCGATTCGGTTTCAAATTTTGTCCGGTTCAGCATTGTTGTCGTATTTTAAACGTGTCACCTTAACCTCACCTAATTATCCTTGTTAATTCGAGAGAGACATTTTGACAACAAAACATGAAGATTCCTTGACCTATAAATCAATTTAACTGAATAACGAAAGAAGTTAAAAATTTTGCTAGAAAAAAATAAAGGGACAATGTCTGAAAATGTCACCTTTTGAGTTTATAATTACACCATATGTCAAATTGCTACCAAATGTCACTTACACAAGAATATGACGAAATTAGCCCTGGTATATGTGGGTAGGAGTGAGCATTAATGAGATGCTAGTGTGTCAGATTAAAACTTTTTGGAGGATAAATTCAGCGGTAATTAATGGAGGAGTGTGCAGATTACCATTAAATAAGGAAAAGCTGTAAATCATTTAATGTTGGATAATATACGTACATAGATAGATGGATTCTATGATGTACGCATACGAGACACGTACATATTGACATACATGAAACCTATTGTCGATGATGTACGCATACGAGAAAATGTCCATGTTTTATTTTTGTTGGAATTGCATTTAATGCTACTGCTTTTTGTCACATTTTATGCATTTAGAATAGATTTGAATTCTCAATAAGAGATGTAGGTACAAACTCATATAAACATGTGTACACTAACATGTACAAAAAGTCATATAAACATGCATCATCCGTCATATACACTAACCTCATACATCTCGAACTGATTGTATATGAATAGTAAATGATATTCACGTGCACGTATACGTACACTCAAACAGTGTACGTGCATGCGTTGAAATTATAGGGGTATATGGTGTTCGTATGCATATACCGTATAGTTGCGATTACAGATGTACATTTATGTGTGATTTTACTAAGTGTACATGAATGGAACCATAACTTGGTGTACATAATCGAAAACTATGTGTACATCAACGGGACCTAAACATACATCATTGGTGTACGTCAATAAAGGATCTGTGTACATCAATAACATGTACATCTTTAGTGTTAAGGGTACATCGCTAACTCGTTTTGTACATCACACTCATGTACGTACATTAGCACCTTTTACATTAAAGTACATTGATTTTTACTCTCTCTGTACCAAATTCTTGACGGCAACCACTCTCGTAATTATTTTGTCTTCTTGTTGACTACCTAGACATATACGTCGATCTTCAACATTTGCATCTTTGGTGTACCTGATATTTGCTATGTGATATGTACACAGTACTGACGATTGTGTACCAGTTTACATAAAGTTGGGTACATCTTTTCTTTTTTACAACAGAGAGTTACGTCAAGTGACGGCGGTTGTAGAGAGACAAGTTTGAGCATATTTGGATTCACTTCTGATTTCGGTTCCATTGTCGATGAAATCTAGCTCTTTAGTTCCCTCTAACGTGTCTGCAGTCTTAGTGAGCAGCTCTGGTTTGGAATAATCATTTAGCTTCGCGGAGGAAGGTAGTCGTAGGACCAAAATAGTATTTCCGATAACAAATTGAGTTGGGGAGGCTAGTCGCCGCTGCTTCCGATTCCATTTTTGAGAACTAGGATTTCGTTGAAGAAGAAAGAGAGAATACGAACTTTTGGTTTCTTCATAAATAACTTTAAAAACTTTTAATTTTTCTTTTTTGATAATCGATTTCTTAAAGATATTTTGGAAGAAAAGTGGTTTCTCTTTATACCACTTACCCGTGTTTCTTTATGACAATAAAGTCAAATTGAGGCTACACTTTTTGGATGCATAGAAGACAATTTTGGAATAATAGTGTGCAACTGATAATTTTGAGAGAGTAGTTTGGTCATATGGCATTTTGGAGATTAGAAGTCATTTATGTGACATTCTAGTAAATATCTCAAAGATAAATGTAACTGACTCTGTATTATTGTATCATTCCAGTGAAACTATGACAAGTACCATTCACTTACCTCTCAACTTTAATTAATTTTTTTTTTTTGGTCACAGTAATTAATTTAATCTTTTCACAATTTTATATTCCACTTTACACTAATGGATGGTGATGATACATTGTAATTAGTCTTTCTCTATTATTTCCATTTTTTTTCTCAAAAGCCATCTCTTTTCTGTGATTGTTAGCTTCTTCGTTTCTTCTCCACCTTTCAATCGTCGTCTCAAAGTCAACTCTCTCTCTTCTAATAACAGAACAAAGACTCTTCAAGCTCTGGTTTTAGTCAACAATGACTACTGTTTCGAGAAGGTTGCTGAAGAGAGAGACGATCCCCTGCATAAGGAAGCTCTTCTCCACCGTTGGATCTCCTTCTTTCGTTGAAAGACTCAGAAATCTCCCCAAAGATTTCCCCTCTACTAATGCCAAACGCGATGCTTCTCTGGTAAAAAAGAAGACTGTTTTCTTCAAAAATCCGATCTGGGTTTTACCAAATTTCTCTTCTTTTCCGATGTCGATTGATCAAAACCCGTCTCTGTTGTTTTTAGCTTATCGGAAGAACACCTCTCGTGTTTCTCAATAAAGTCACTGAAGGATGTGAAGCTTATATTGCAGCTAAGCAAGAACATTTCCAACCTACTTGTAGCATCAAAGACAGGTACTTGTGTAAAAATCTTAATCTTCAAAGCAAAGAACACAACTTTTAATGTAATTTAATAGTTTAAGCTAGAAAGTGTTGATTTTTGTTTGTTTTCCAGACCAGCTTTAGCTATGGTTGCAGATGCAGAGAAGAAAAAACTTATCACTCCTGGAAAAGTAATCATCTTTTTACATTTTAATCTCAGATTTAACGGTGAATTAGAGTTTTAATTGATGCTTGTATATATATATTTTTTTTTCAGACTGTGTTGATAGAGCCAACTTCAGGGAACATGGGAATAAGTATGGCTTTTATTGCGGCAATGAAAGGGTATAGAATCATAATGACAATGCCTTCTTACACTAGTTTGGAGAGGAGAGTGACTATGAGATCATTTGGTGCTGAGCTTGTACTCACTGATCCAGCTAAAGGAATGGGTGGTACCGTTAAGAAAGCGTATGACCTCCTCGAGAACACTCCTGATGCGTTTATGTTGCAGCAGTTTGCTAATCCAGCAAACACTCGGGTACTTACTTAAAGAGTTAGATAGAATCTCTTTTTTTCTTTCAATTTGCATTTCACATTTTGATGTAGAGATGATGGATGCTTGGAGTATTTTAATGTAGATTCATTTTGATACGACTGGTCCTGAGATTTGGGAAGATACACTTGGGAATGTCGATATATTCGTGATGGGAATTGGCAGTGGAGGAACGGTATCTGGTGTTGGCCAATACCTTAAGTCTAAAAACCCCAATGTCAAGGTGATTGGTTTGAAGATATCTTGTGAATATTTTGAGATTGCTTTTTGATCATTTAGTTAATGCCTTGCAAATGTTAGATATATGGAGTAGAGCCTGCAGAAAGCAACATACTCAATGGTGGCAAGCCAGGTATTGAATCTTTACACCTTTATTCGTTCTTTGATTCCTCGTAGTCTATCCGAGTTTATGCGTTTACTGATGTTAGAGTTTTGAACTTTTGAGTTAGGTCCACATGCAATTACTGGCAATGGGGTTGGATTTAAACCGGATATCTTGGATATGGATGTTATGGAGAGCGTTCTCGAGGTAATGTACAAGGCTCAAAAGCTTCATCTTTTTTTCGTATTGTGTCAAACTTTTAAAAGCTTATGTTTTGAGAATACGTGCGCGAGAGGAACAGGTTACTAGTGAGGATGCTATAAAGATGGCTAGAGAATTGGCATTGAAAGAAGGTCTCATGGTGAGTTTTTTTTGGAGATTAGTGAGATAACCGGTTTTTGGTTTGTCTGCTTGTTTGTTTCTCTGGTTCTAACAATGGAAGCCTAACTTGTAGGTTGGGATATCGTCGGGTGCTAACACCGTGGCAGCGATTAGACTGGCGAAAATGCCAGAGAATAAAGGCAAACTCATTGTGGTAAGAGGGGAATAAAAACTGTTCTTGAGTTTTGTTTTGATAGAGGCAGAGATTTAATTTTGATTTGTTTATAACAGACGATTCATGCGAGCTTTGGAGAGAGATACTTGTCGTCTGTTCTGTTTGATGAGCTGAGGAAAGAAGCAGAGGAGATGAAACCAGTTTCAGTGGACTGATTTGGTTTGGTTTTGGTTAATGAGCAAAAAAATTGTGACACAGCCCAACAAACAAAAAAAAAAGAAAAAAAGTGTCATGTGTAATATGTTTGTTTTATGTCAATGTGGAATATTGGAAGAATAATTATGTTAATGTTGATTGTTGAATATTGGAAATTAAAAAAAAAAAAGAAAGGCATTTCTGGTTCATATAGAGATTTTCTGCTGGTAAAACCAAGTCAATCTTTGGGAGAAAATTATAATAGCTTAGGAGAAAATGAGAGTGTTTAGTCTTTTGCATAAAACAAACCAAATGGAAAACAGAAGCAAAGCCAAATTAATTTATAAAATTTAATTCAACTAAATGATTTGCTTATGAATGAAAATTTTAAACCACAAAAGAACACAGCAGAAGCCAATAATCTTTTTCTTTTCTGAAAATCTTTTTGATTGATCATACATTTAACATACAGATTGAAAAAATCATTACTCTTTATTTTATTTTTATAAACGAAAACAAAACGTTTTTATAAGCATTGACCAATAACACACCAAGAATCAGCATCTTTGACTTCAAAATAAAGAAGAAAATCCAAACTCTAATAAAGCGCATCACAGTATGCCCTCGTGGCAACAAATACAACGAATCTCTGATATATGTAAGCCACGTGTCCATTCTCTGTAACTGTTCTGGTCATATTCAAAACATGAAGAAACCTTAAAAACCAATCGGAAACAAAAAAATCTCCGGCGAAAAAAGCCCTAAGCGTTTGTTTTCCGATCATACGAAGAAGATGGGTTTGATTGATTTGATCACTAGGGTTGATTCCATATGCAAAAAGTACGAGAAGTACGATATCGATAAACAGAGAGAAGCTAATATCTCCGGCGACGATGCTTTCTCTCGTCTCTACTCCGCCGTCGAATCTGCCCTCGAAACTGTTCTTCAGGTTCGATTAGTTTCGTTTTTCCGATTCTATCTATTTGGGTTTTTTTTTTGTAATCGTTAGGATCTCTGATAGAAAACGGAGGATTTGTCGTCTGAGACAAATAGAGCGAAATCGGTGGCGATGAACGCAGAGATTCGAAGAACGAAAGCTCGATTGCTCGATGGAATTCCAAAACTTCAAAGACTTGCTCTCAAAAAGGTCTAATTTTGATTGAGTTTTTGAAATTTGTTTAAGATACAAAATCTGATGTGTTTTGATTCTTGTTGTATTGGTGTGAGGTGTTTATACATCTGATTCTGATAAGAGATGAGTGATTTCAGGTCAAAGGGATTTCAAAGGAAGAGCTTGAAGGTAGAAATGATTTGGTTTTGTCATTGAGAGATAAGCTTGAAGCCATACCAGAAGTCTCTGCTCCTGTAAATGGTTGGGCAGCTTCAACATCGTATTCGAACATCAGGTTCGATACTAATGTCTCAGGTTATGTATATTATCTTCTCTGTAGTTTGTGACTTGTAAGATTGGTATGTTGACTAATGAAGACTTGCTTAATTGTATTCAGATCATAGAATGGATAGTGAATATTTCAAGCAGAGTGAAGAGTCTGATCAGTTTAAACAAGAATATGAAATGAGAAGGATAAAACAGGCAAGTCTTTGTGTGTGTGTGTGTTATGCTTTTTTTGTCATTTGGTCTACTGATTGTAACAAGAGTCTCTAAACAAGCAGGATCAAGGATTGGATTTCATATCTGAAGGATTGGATACACTCAAGAATATGGCTCAGGACATCAATGAGGTTTTCTGTGCATGGTTTTATCTTCTGGTTTGTTACTTTATTGATCATGTTATAGTGATTCTCTTACTGTTACATATATTTACAGGAACTTGATAGACAAGAACCACTCATGGATGAAATAGATATAAAGGTTAATCAACACTTGTCCTTGATCGAGTTGTTCTTTCATGTTTAGATTTTCTTGATTTGGTATATATGCATCATTCAGATTGACAAGGCAACTACTGACTTGGAAAGCACCAATGTGAGGCTCAAAGATACTGTAACAAAGGTGATAACTGATAAACACACACAGTCCTCTGAGATAAATATCGAAACGATTCTCATTCGCTCACTGTTTTATTTGATTCCCAGCTAAGATCAAGCCGGAATTTCTGCATTGACATCATCCTCTTATGCATACTCCTGGGAATCGCTGCCTTCATTTACAAGTAATCCTCTTCTTTTGAAACTATATAGAGTTCAAGACTTGATAAATTCTTGCTTCATATTCCTTTTCTCTATTTGCGGATTTTGCAGCTCGGTGAAGTGAAAGCTGCTGATGCCTATATACATACACATAGAAGCATGTTCATGTTTGAGCCAAAAGAGGGAGGTTTCAGTTTCGTTTTCATCTGACCATTATACACTCATATACTTTGATGTCTGCTAAAAATAGGTAGTTAAGTACTTAATTTGACTCTTGTCTTATTTTATAAAAGATATATGTTTTAAAGAACTTATTTCACATATATGTATTTTCGACCAACATATATAGGTAGTTATGTATGTTTTAAAGAAATTATATATATATTTTAAAGAACATTTATATAGTATAGATATGTTTTTCGAACCAAAAAAAAAAAAAAAGAACTTATTTCACATTTTTATATTAGTGTTTGTACATATCTGGGCTATGAGTCTACGACATCTAGACTAACTCAAAATGCATTGTTGTTTGTAGAAAGACTATTATAAAAGTAGATTCTCTAGTACATCAAATCTAGACCAGTCATGATATATTATAGATGGTGTGATATGTAATTGTCATCTTTTCAATCATTATCCAAATAGTAAATCCACTTACCCCATTTTTCACCTAACCACTTCAATTTTTTTTTTTTTTTTCTTGTCTTCACCCACTTCAGTTGTCATTGAAAGCATGTCTTTTTTTCCTACCAAATTACAATCTCATGGTGCAGTAAAATTCTGTATAAACATACGTATACATATGCTCAATTATTAGAGCAGTATTTATCCCAAAAAAAAAGAGAGGAGTTCCAGAACATTAGGAATAGGATTCATTTTCATTTACTTTTTGCTTTCTAGTTTATTTTATTTATAATATGTAGATGTGGAATATCAGGGGAAAAAATGTAGAAGATGAATCTTATATAATATAGTAAGGTTTCTCAAAATTTAAACTAGGAGATATTGCCATGTGTCATCTAATTTTTTGACATTTATCTTTTTAAATTACTTATTAAAAACAAAAGAAAAATTAAGTATGTTTCAATAATTTTAGCAATTAATTCTATCAGTTAAATAACTAATTCTTATGTAAATTAATTATAACAAGTTACAATTAAGTGTTTTGTGCAGATTTATGTAATTCTTATGTAAATTATAATATAATTTTTATGTAAATAAATGTATAGAAAATAGATATTTTATTTATAAAATCCAACAACTATACAAAAAAACATGTAATTTTTTTATCTTTTATATAGGTTATTGCGATTTTAAAATTTAAAAAAATCAAGAATAGTTTAAATAAAAAGAAGTATAACATGAACCAAAAAAAAAATGATGTGAAAAAATTAATTAAAGAATGATTTTATGAATTTTAGTGCTGTTAAATCCAACAAGTCTAATTAGAGAAATTTAGAATTTAAATGTTTTTAAATTCTTTCATACCTTTTAAAATCATATAACATTGTATATGTCCAACAATTTGATACAAATGCTTAGTCTTATAACTTAGATAATTATTTACTATAAACACCAAATTTATATAATATTAAATATAAAAATAATAAATAAGTAGAAATTATTAATGTTTATTTTTAAATCTCACGCAACGCGTGGACAATCCCTAATTTGTTATATTTGAGATGGTATTTAACTATGGATCAAACTTCTAAAAGATTTTTCAAAATCTAAAGCCAAAAACTATTTCATAAACTGCAAACAATCAAGGCTTGAATTACTAAAAAATGGCCTGAATTACTCTTCTTTTGTTTTTTTGCCTATTTTCATTTACCAATACCAATCAATATTGGCATTTATTTATTTTTTGAAAATTTTCTTTTTTTCTTATTGGCATTTACTTCCGTTTGAGTATATTTGGTCTTTGAACCAGGGTTTTGAAATCGCTTTAGATGCATTAGGAAACGGTTAAATCACAAATGCTATAAGTAGAATCATAATCAATAAATAAAAATGGTCGGATTTCGAGATTTTTGGATTTTTGCTATATAGTTTTGAAAACCGGACCGGATCGGGGTCGGATCGGGTTCGACCGCGAACCGACTGGTTAGCCGGATTGGATTGACCCGGGTTTGAGTTTTTTTTTTGTTAAATTTCTATTTTTTCATATTTAATTTTTTATGATTAAAATTTATAAAAATAAATATTAGTATTGAATTTAGTTAATTTTTGTTATGGTTTAATATTTTTAATTTTTTTGTTACATATAAATTTAATTATTACTTATTAAATTTTGTTTTTAAATAGTTTTTTTGTCATTAAAATGATTTTCTTCATGATTAATTTTTAAAAATATGTTTATTCAAAGGTTATATTATATATTTGGATATTATAGTTATATAAAAACGATTTATATTACTATTTTTTAAAAACTATTAAATCTGGTTTGATCGGTTCGATCCGATCGGACCACATTGATCTATGACCCAAAAAAATTTTCGGTTCGGTCGCCGGTCCGGTTTTAAAAACATTGGTACTTGTATTGAAATAAAAACATATTTAATTAATTATTACGTTTGAAATTGACTGATCGATCTGCAGACCAAGCATGTTACCAGATTCTGCCTTTACGCATTACCATGATCCACTGAATTTAGATCCTTTTGGTTAAATCTTAAGATAAAAAAAAAAGGTGACAGAATTTTAAAATATTTATTACTACAATTATAATTATTTTTACAGATGTGGTCTCTGGTCAGAGACAAGTACTGACAATATCTTAACCACTCCCGGTTAAAAATATACAGTAATGTATTGATAACTCTCATAATTCACTAAAACAGCATAAAAGTTACTATAAATAGAAATTTAAGGTCATAACTTCTAATCTCCAAATAACACTCTTGCATTGGATTCAAAGTTGGTTTAAAATCTAGCTCAGATCGGTTTTAATCAGAACTTTATTCATAAAGTAAATAATCTACTTTATTTTTGTTTTTCTGGTAATGTTTATTGCTCATCTCATTCATATGTATAATATACACACACACATAAACGCGTGGCAAATCTAATGTTAGCAAGGGTGAAAAAAGCATATTTAAAAGTACAGGGGTGAAAAGTCAAAACAAAAAAAAATACACAAGGGTTGCAAAACGCAAAAATAGAAACTTTTTTTACTTTCTATAATTCTGTGACCGGACTATACTCGCCGTGAAAATCATAAACACCAGAAGCAGCCCAGAGCCGTTGATTAAACTCTTCTTGCATCTCATCGGGAACAAAAGGTGTTCTACAAAGAGGACACGTTTTCTGATCATGATCCATCCAACGGTCGAGACAGCTCCGGTGGAAAATATGTCTGCAGTTTCGTAACCACCGGATCTCTTGGTCTCCTTCGAATTCGTATAGACAAACGGCGCAGTTTTCCGGTAGATCTTCGCCGGAGTTTGTAACTTCTTTGAATTTTATAACCGGTAAGATCTCTCTGATTAAGAGAGCGGAGAAAGGTGAGCGGATTTCGGGTATTCGGGTCGGGTAAGAAGTGTAATCAGGCCAGTTTTGATCCATTTCGAGGAAATCGGAGAGACCCATGAATCGGAAGATGGAGAAGACGATTGTTCTTATGAAACCCAGAATCGATAGTGTTTGTACGAATAGCTTCGGTAGAAAAACCTCTGTGTAACCTACTGGAAATCCCATTGAAGAAGCTAGGGTTTCTAGAGAGAGAGAGAGAGTTTCTTTTTTTGTTTGTGTGATTATTAATAAAGTTGAGTTTTTTAATATACATACAGAGGAGAAGATTCATTTTATAGAGGAGAGGAAGAAGATGAAGAAAAAAAAATGAAGAAAAAAAGAGTGTGGAGTAAACGACGTCGTGTTTAATGTTAGAATTTTTTTTTTTTTTGATAGAGTTACTGACAGTGATGTTTGTTACGTTACTAACCCCAATGAGGAAAGAAGAGTAGAAAATGCGAAAAGCAATAAAGAGAGCGACGATTGGTCTGTGAGATGTTGTTATGTCACCAACAATGTTGGATTTCTTTTTTTTTGTTTAATTCGCTGCGTGCGTGTCTACTGTATTACTATTACCTACATCTTCAAGTTGCACGACGATCGGCACACGTGGTACGTGCGGTTGATAGGAGATGTTGATGTTTCCATTAAAAAGAAAAAAAATACAGTGTAGCCATTAATCATTATCTTTAAATTGGTAATTTGATCAAGATCTTTAACTAATGTAGCAAAGAAAAATCGAACAGCTGAGGTTGATTACGTGAATCACACGTCAAAAAAGGTTTTGATGTTTAGTCTCTATTAGCATTTACTGAATTTTCCTTTCATGGTCCTTCCAATTTTATTTTACTTGATAAGAAAGGATGGAATAAAAAAAATGAAAAGGACAAATTGAAATTATTTCGTAATCGCATCTTGCTAAGCTAGTTGTTCTTTTCCTTTAATTATTTAGCAAGTTATTGGTCGAAAATATATTCGTTAAAAACTCGGGCACTATATATGATTTGGATTTGTTTTTTTTTCTACAACGCTAGAGTTTTGAACTTTTGATTACTTCTAAATTTATAATCTTGAAACATGATGATGTATTAATTGAAATGTTTCGGTTATAAAAGAAAAAGGCATTAGGTCGAGTAAAACATGACAAAAGCAAAAGTTGAAAATTTTAAAAACGAAGAAAGTAAAGAGAAACGAGAGAAGAGTGTGTGTGGGTCATGGAGCTTTAAAGAGAGGGAATAGGGATGACTAATAAAGAAGAAGCATCAATCTTATCTATACCCCTCAAATTCGAATACGATATATATAAAATTATATAACAAAAAGAAGAAAAGTCCATTGTTTAACTGAGTGGTGTGGGTCGGAGAAATATAGGAGACAAGTCGTCGGTGGTAATGATCCTTCCACCAACCGGCAATGGTTCATGGCTCAACTATGATCGAAGAAATGTCGTTTTTGTAATGAAAATATATGTTTATAATGATCGATATTTAAAATTGTATTTTGAAAATCAAGTGATAGAATTCTAATAATAGTGTATGAACAAATTTACATAATTAGATGCACAACATTCACATACGATCAAATTTCAATCTTAGTATTAGTAGATTTTGTTATATAGGAGGCTCGATAACAAAAAAGAACCATTTATAGGTAACTAGAAATTACTCACGCGTTGCGCAAGTTTTTGTTATACAATTTTATTTGATTTAATGACGAAGATTTTGATTTATTTAGTAATTTGGTATGAAAAAAAAATAATTGTTTGACCAAAAAGATTTAATTGTTCTCTTATATATATTGAACGAAATATCAAATAATTTTCGATCCCTTTTATCTTGATGGTTTGAAAATAAATATATTTCTTCAAAATTTTGTTATGTACATATATTTGGTGTTGAATAATGGAAAAATTGCAAAAATGCTATTTTTATGTGCATATTTGCAAAAATGTCACTTAGGAGCGTTCATTTGCAAAAATACCACTAATTATAGATTTTTAAACCCTATATCTCAAAATTATAAACACTAAAAAATGTTTTGATCTCTAAACCCCCCCTAAACCCTCATAAATAAACCCTAATAGAATATGTTAACCCAAACATAAATAATAAATTTTTTTTTTGAAAAGTAACATTTTTGTAAAAATTTCAAAAGTGTGACATTTTTGTAAAGTGACACTTGAAAAGTGACATTTTTTGAAATTTCTCTTGAATAATCGTGTTATGTAAATTGTTTAACTGTTTTCATTATTTTCTTAATATATTTTCAGTATTGTTTTTTTTATCAGTAACTTGCATAATGTTAAATTACTTTTTTAAATTGCTATGTATCTACCTTTCAAATTGGAGAAATATTTTTCTTTTTAAATGATATATACTTTTTCCTGTCAACATAATTGACTTTAAAATTACACATTTTATTCTTGTCCAAAATAAATTTTATTCTATTATAGGTTAAATATTAGTTACATTATATCTTTTCACATTATTTATGTAATACGACATAATTTTTATGGACTTCTCTTCCTATAATTAAACATATTATAATTTTGAAGAACTATATTAACATAAATTTTCAGATTTAAATATGATAAATGACTTTTCAAATTCCTCATATATAATTCAATATGTTAAACAAATGTATAATTAATATGTATAGAAAAGTTCTGAATTGAAAATAACAAATTGTAAATACAAAATGATGTGACAATGAAGTAGAAGATGATGTGTCTTAGTAAGAAAAGTTTACTTTATAGATATAGATTAGTGGTAAAATTGAAGCTTTTGTATTATATTCATGAAGTTATGGTTCATAGTTATATTCACCCTTCTCCAAAAGTAGAATTCCAAAAGTAGAATTTGTTTATATATATATATGATGTTTTTGAAAGTAAACGAAAAAAAAAGTATTCTATAAATTCCAAGAAAAAAACACAAAATATCGAAAACTCATAAAGTACACAACGTTATTGTTGTCGAAATAATCTAAATCATTTAAAGTCGGTTTGATAAGACGTATATAGTACTATAATAAACACATTAATATGTTTATACAGTACTTCTAAATGGTATTATAATACGGTATATCAATACACACATGTACTTATTAAATGGTTGCACATATACAATTAATGTCACGACATCAAAACCAAATTTATTTGATAAACTTCAACTACTCACCGAACATACATGTTTTAGTGTAATATTATACGACAAAAAAAAAGACATGCAATTTGTCAATTACCGATCGGTCCAAACAAAAAAAAACTCTAAAACGATAAGGGAAACGAGAGAGGTATGGAGATTGAAGTGTTGATTTGGAAGTGTTATAATGAGTCCGAGACAGCCACATGGCCCCAATTGCTTCCATGCCTTTCATCTTCTCCCACACTTCTCTTTGTCATGTCACTGTTTAATTGTAGTTACTCGCACCATCTCTTTCTTTGGACCCATCGTTCATGATACGAATATACTTGATTGACTCTAACTTGTTTGTTTTTTAATAAACTAAATTTAATTATACTATATAATCCAACATTGATCAGCTGATGTTTTCGTGGAATATGATGTTCAATCATTACTTAATATATATTTGTAACAAAATAAGAATTTAGATGATAAAAAGCCACCCCCAATACTTTTTTTAGTTATTTGGTTAAGCGAGAGTCTAGATCGAAACTCATATATATATATATATATATATATATATATATATATATATATATACTTTTATCGGGCTCAAAACCCTATCCAAATGAGATTAGAACCCTAGGTTTTGGAATGCAACATTTTTAGAAATATAACAATGACTAGTATAGCTACCTACATTTGGTCAATATACAATTTATAATACACAATTATTGTTTTTCAAGTTAGAAAAAAAAAGAACGATAAAAATTAAATTGTTGAAGTTCATGTATTCTGTTAGGAAAATGTCCATATAAACATGATCTAAAATGGTGTTGCATTGCATGTGCAGAGTTGGAAAATAAGATTAGGTAGTGAATATTATAGGTGAATGAGAAAAATAGAAAACGTCAATTCGTGTTCGCTAATCAATAATCACGAGTGCTTTGTACATGTGATTCACAGTTTTGTTTCCTCTAAAGTAGGGATGATTTTGGTAAAGAAAGAGATGTATGGATTCGCTAGAATTTGATTATACCAGAAAAAAAAAAACTTTTAAAATAAGATTTGATCATAGATATTAATAATTTTGGTAGTGAGTTGTATTCTTAGATCTCGTCTTGTCTTTCTCCTAAACGTCACATGGTACCACTTCATGTACATCTTTTGCTTGGTACCACCCCATGTTTTTGCTTTTAAATTGGCAATGAAAATGCATTTAATTTGTAGATTGTACACAAATGAGGTCCCGAAAGTTTGTATTTAATTTGTAGACGGCCCATAGTTTTCTCTTAGAAGTCGTAAACCCAAACGAATATGGGCGTTTGTATTTTTTTTTCGGCCCAATCACTCGTGGTTTTTTTCTAAGTTTTTTCTTCCCTTTTTAGTTTGTGTTCAAATAGAGAATCTAAGATATGGTGGGAAGAAGGCGACACGTGTCTAAGAGTTGACCAATGAGGAAACTCATTGCGTTATCCATTGAGATAACCAGATAAGCAGAATCTAGTTTTGTCATCAAAGAGCTTTATAGTTTATTATACATCACTCCTTTGTTTCTTCTTCTCCTAACACACTTTGAGTCTTGAAGGTCAAAAATAGTCGAGAACAATGGCTTCTCTTTGTGCTTCTTCTGCCATCGCCGCCATTTCTTCTCCAAGGTAAGCTCTTCTTATCGATTAGTATCATTTGCTATTTAGGGAATGTGATTCGTCCTTGAAATAGTTTAGTTGACAAGGCTGCGATCGTGATGATCCTGATCAACTTTTGTAGTCTAGTGATTTGTATTAGTGTAGCTGTTATTCAATTCGAGGATTGTGTGTGTGAGTTGTAAAATTATAGTGATCCATTTAGAATAACTCTTTTCCTTTTTGTGATCTAGATTAAGAATATGATTTATATTTATGGTTGGTGTTGTTGAGGTCGTGACTAAATTTTTAGATTTATTTATATTGTATGGATATATATGTGCAGTTTCTTGGGTGGGAAGAAACTGAGGCTGAGGAAGAAGTTGAGTGTTCCAACTGTCTCCAAATCGGCTGCCTCGGTGCGGGCCGTTGCAGCGGATCCCGAGAGACCAGTCTGGTTCCCCGGAAAAGCTCCTCCAGAGTGGCTCGACGGTAGCCTCCCTGGTGACTTCGGATTTGATCCTCTTGGTCTTTGTAAGTTTTATTTTTTTCTTTCTCCCTTTTAACCCTAATTTATAAAAGAAAAACCTAAGACTAATTTAATAATCTCCTAACGAACCGGACACACATATCAGCATCGGATCCGGACAGTCTAAAATGGAACGTACAAGCAGAGATAGTTCACTGCCGGTGGGCAATGCTAGGAGCCGCCGGGATATTCATCCCGGAGTTCCTAACAAAGATCGGAATCCTCAACACTCCGTCGTGGTACACGGCCGGAGAACAAGAGTACTTCACGGACAAAACCACACTCTTTGTCGTTGAGCTCATCTTGATCGGATGGGCGGAAGGACGTAGATGGGCTGATATCATCAAACCAGGTAGTGTCAACACTGACCCGGTCTTCCCAAACAACAAGCTCACGGGTACGGATGTTGGATACCCGGGTGGGTTATGGTTCGACCCGTTGGGTTGGGGATCCGGTAGCCCGGCTAAGATCAAGGAACTGAGGACCAAAGAGATCAAGAATGGAAGGTTGGCTATGTTGGCTGTGATGGGTGCTTGGTTCCAACATATCTACACTGGAACTGGTCCTATTGATAATCTTTTTGCACATCTTGCTGATCCTGGTCACGCCACTATCTTCGCTGTAAGTTGGAGCCTAATCAAAATTTGGTTACTTGACTTTTTTAACTCATTAGTTTTATTTTGTTCGATAAACCGTGGGAATTCGGGATCTTTGACTAGCTTTTGTGTTTTGGTACAGGCTTTGACACCAAAGTGAGAAGACAAAAAAGGGGAGGATTTTGGGAGGAGAATGCGTTTGTGTGGATCATGTTTGTACAAATATCGTTTCGGAACTTAAAGCTATTATGTATTTATATAAATTGTGGTCGAATGCAAATTAGGGTTCGCCGTAACTCGATCTTTTCCTGACTAAATGCTTATAACTTTGCTTTTTCATTTCCATTTGGGTGGAGTCTAAGAGAGTTTCAATCTCTTCAATTTATTTCATGAGAATGAAACACAGTTTACAACCACTGCTAGTTACAAATAAAAAACTACGGATATAACCAAATTCATTATGAAGATATCTAATCAAAATATAGAAGAAGAAAAACAATGTCAAGATTTACGGAACTGGAAAGACATTGAGAAGCTGTTATGATTGCCAAATCGTGTGCATCTTTGTAATCTAGAGTTCTTCAGTACTCGTATGTTCATGAAGCGATTGTTTACGAACATAATGACGATATTCATAAAGAAAATGTAAGCATTAAAACGGGTTAAATCCTTTAACACAAAGTAACTTGTGTATGATATGGTTTAGATAAAGCCATGAAATGGTGATGATAACATGGGCCGTTTTAGAAGGCCCATTACCCTTATCCGTACAAATCCGGTTTGCATGGGCAGAAGTTAAACCGATTAGATCCGTAAAATTAAAATCCAATCCATACTAACCGGTCGGTCTAATTTTTTTTTGTTGTCAGCACTTCCAATTTTCATGCTCCGTTTATGGATCTGTGAGATCCATCTTCTTCCTCTCGTCGTGCGATTCTCATTTTCCCAACAAATGTTTCTATGATCTCTGTCTATGAACGAAACCTCTAAATTCCTTCTCCTCGTAATCGGATCCATTGTAGAGAGAGAGTGAGAGATACTGCCTAGAATTAGAGTTTCCATTGAGGAGAAGAGAAGAGAAGCTAAAGATGTATATGGCTTACGGATGGCCACAGGTGATCCCGTTAGAAGCAGGATCGTATCCGACTTCACAGCGAATCGTGTACCTTAAGCTCGCCGGAAAGCTATTGCTGGTTGTTTCTCCGTCTCATTTAGAACTTTGGGGTTCTTCTCAGGTTTGCTTAATCAATCTCTGCATTTCCTTACTGTGATTTTGTAATCAGGGTCTAGTTATCGCTAGCTAATTAGCTTTTGTTTTGATTTTTTCTGGAATAGCTGCGAGTGAGGTTGGGAAAGTACATGAGAGATGCGAAGTCTATGCGAGAAGAAGGAGAGAATTTGCAAGCTGTGTGGAGTCCAGACTCCAAATTGATCGCTGTTCTTGTAAGTTCTTAGTGTCACTCGTTGCTTGGTTAGTCTTTCAATCCTTCTCCAGCTGAGAATTTATCGATTTGGGATAAAGATTACATATTTCTTATGTGTAATGATGAGGGTAAATTACCCTCTTTCTAATTTTGAAAGCTTGATGATAACAGACATTTTTAAGTATCTCTCATTTCTGTAGTAGTATCTTGTTTGAATCATTTGATCAAGAGGCATGTAAACTCAACACTTGCCTGTTTTTGATGTCACACTGAAGGAAAGTGTCTGTTTTTGTGTGTGTATTCACCATTATTGTTTTTTGGTTTCGATTCAATTTGCAGACAGCATCATTCTTCCTTCATATATATAAAATCAAGTTTATGGATAAAGGAATAAAAATTGGAGAGATACCCTCGGAGTTGTGTTTTGCAACTGTATCTCTTTTGCTAAGTGAGCAGGTCCCTTTTGCTGGGAAGGACTTGTCTGTGTAAGTGCTTTTTCTGTACGTGTCTCTGCCGAGCCCAACATTTAACCCTATGAGTCGACACAGTAACGTTTTAGGATTAGAAATGTAAGGCGGATTCTTTCACTCTGTGCAGGAGCAATTTTGTGAGGGATAGCAAAACTATGCTTTTGGGACTCTCTGATGGATGTTTATATAGTATTTCCTGGAAAGGAGAGGTAATGTTAGATCTTTCTTTAGTCATTGCAGCTTTTCTGGATTTTGTTTTTTTTTTTTAAGTGTCAGACTCCTGATTTCTAAAATTTTGTTTGTCTTTGTAGTTTGGTGGAGCTTTCAGTATTGGTTCCCATCCTTCTGATAGCAACGATAGACTTTTGTCTTACACTCTAGGTAATGGGCTAGTTTCGGGAGTAGCTTCAGCAACACTTGCATCTGATGATAAAATCTCAACAAAATCGGCTATTGTTCAGCTGGAACTCTGCACTCGTTCGAAGTTATTGTTTGTGTTAAATTCTGATGGGCAGCTAGTGGTATGCTCTGTGAATAAGAAAGGTTTAAAGTACACTGAGAGCATTAAAGTTGAGAAGAAGTTGGGTGTTGATGCTGTTTGTGCATCAGTGGCTTCAGAGCAAGAAATTATTGCTGTGGGTACAAGAAAAGGGATGGTGGAATTATATGATTTCTCACAATCGATCTCTCACTTACGTACAGTTTCTTTACATGACTGGGGGTAAGTAACTAGTTACTAGGGGTATATACTATTATGTTTTGACGGATATGTTTCTTTCAATATTAGTTTTGGAAGGTTTGGGTATTCCTATTCATCTGAATAGTTTTAATTCCGGTGTTGTGTAAAGACAATAATATTTTACTACTACTGGAAATTTACATGCCTTCGGTAATTCTTGTACTTATGTAAAATGCTTGATCCCAGTACACCTAAGCATATCTTTTCAAGATTTTCAGTTTTACTTATGTTTCTTTCATGCCCTTGATAAATTAGGTTTATGATTGATAACACTGTTTTGAAACTTGCAGTTATTCAGCGGATTACACGGGGCCTGTCAATAACATTGCCTGGACGCCTGATAATTCTGCTTTTGCAGTTGGGTGGAAGTTGAGAGGACTTGCAGTTTGGTCTGTTTCTGGATGTAGATTGATGTCAACTGTCCGCCAAATTGGACTGAGTTCTATATCTTCCCCTAAAATTAACCCAAACCAAGATTGTAAATACGAACCGCTGATGAATGGTACTTCAGCCATCCAGTGGGACGAATATGGATATAGACTTTTTGCTACAGAGGAGGCATCTTGTGATAGAATTCTTGCATTTTCTTTTGTAAAATGTTGTTTGAACAGAGGAGTTTCAGGAAAAACTTATGTTCGTCAGGTAATGTATGGTGAGGATAGACTACTCATTGTTCAGGCAGAGGACACTGACGAGCTTAAGCTTTCACATCTAAAACTTCCAGTTGAGTATCACAAAGTCCAATATCCCCTTTTGCTCCTTCCCTGTATCATTTCTTGAAATAAATTGGTTATGTTATTTTTTGTTCCAGGGTTTTTACATCACCCCAAATTGGCCTGTTCAACACGTGGCAGCCAGCGAGGATGGGCAATACTTGGCGGCTGCTGGTTTACACGGTGTGATTTTGTATGACGTTAGATCTAAGAAATGGAGAGTATTTGGAAATGCCAGTGAAGAACAACAGATTCATTGCAAGGGTTTGTTATGGTTGGGGAAAATTGTCGTAATCTGTAACTACATCGAAACTTCTGAGACGTAAGGCCCAGTCTATATTACTAGTTTAGTGATTAGGATTCACTGGCTCTGTTTATTAAGTTTTACAAAGGAGAGGAAGTGTCTTTTAGTAGAAATGTGTTCTTCCAGACTTTTTTTTACATAGCATTATTGTGGTTAGTATTTCTGGGCATCTTGTCTTTTGATTGTTGTTCCATTTCACGTGTATGTTGTTAATTATTGCAGATATGAACTGCTTTTCTATCCAAGATATCACCTTGATAAGAGCGCTTTACTTTGTCGTAAAGTGCTACTTGGCAAACCAATGGTGATGGATGTTTACCAGGATTATATACTCGTATCTTATCTTCCGTTTATCATCCACGTATACCATGTGAAGATATATGGTGAATTGATACGTTCAGGCACACCATATCTACAGGTAGTTAGTTATGTCGGTTCATTTTTTGTACCTCCAGTAGACGTGCACAAAAGTACTTTTTTAACTTCCATGCAAGTGCTTGAGTTGCTTTTCATGCACCTTAAAGTGATAAAATGACAAACAGCTTTCCACAGTAAGAGAGTTGTCCATCATGACTGCAAAGAGCCATCCAGCAGCAATGCAATTTGTTCCTGACCAGCACCCGAGAGAACGTGACATGGATAATGATAATATGTCTTCTGATCTGTCAGACAGAGAACCCTCAAGGTAATCATCGATAGAGTAGAACATCCGTTTCAGTTTATGCTGTCATTCTAAATGCCTGTGTGATCTCCATAGATGTCTTATACTGCGGAAAAATGGGGAGCTTTCACTTCTTGATTTGGTTGATGGACGAGAGAGAGAGCTTACGGACTCAGTTGAACTATTTTGGGTAACATGTGGTCAATCAGAGGAAAAGACAAATCTCATCGAGGAAGTTTCTTGGCTAGATTATGGGCATCGAGGAATGCAGGTAATTCTTCTGACCATTTTTCTTCTTTTTAACCTTTTCTAGGCGTGCGCCAGAAGTGTCTGACTGGTTTTGATCCCTGTCTTTGTACTTTCTTGATTTTGTTTCACGCTGAGATTTTCTATTACAGGTTTGGTATCCTTCTCTAGGGGATGATCCTTTTAGGCAAGAGGATTTCTTGCAGGTATGCATGCTACTAGAGTCCAATTTTCACTATCAATAGCATATCTACCAGAAGCATGTCTTTCTGTCCCAACAATCATTGTTTCATGACATTTACATTCAAACACATCCCCCCTTTTATAGTTTTTACTTTTTTCACTGATCTATCAACTCAATGCGTTTTTATGTTGCATCCTTTAGTTGGATCCAGAGTTGGAATTTGATCGCGAGGTGTATCCCCTGGGACTTTTACCAAACGTGGGTGTCGTTGTTGGAGTTTCTCAAAGAATGTCATTTTCGGCAAGTGCAGAATTTCCATGTTTTGAACCTACACCTCAAGCTCAGACTATACTTCATTGCCTGCTCCGCCACCTCCTTCAGGTATTTTTTGGTCCTGTCCTCTTTCCTCTCTAGTGAGAATGGTCTCTTCTCTCTTAGTTTATATTCATTTTCTCCTTCCTGTTTTTCTTCTTCTTCTGATATTCGTATTCTGGTTTCTACTACGAACAGAGAGATAAAAATGAAGAGGCGTTACTCTTAGCACAATTATCTGCAGAGAAACCTCACTTCTCCCACTGCCTGGAGTGGCTTCTTTTTACTGTTTTCGATGCAGATATTTCTAGGTATCCAATGTCTATCAGTTTCTATGAAGCATCTCAATTTTTGTATTTTTACTCAATTTTCTTGTATTGCTTCACTTGTTTTGATTTTTTTCCAAATACGTGGGCATATCACAAATTTCAGGCCAAATGCAAACAGGAACCAGATTTCAGGACCTGGACATCTTAAAAAATTATCCCTTTTGCGGAAAGCCTGTGATTTAATAAAACATTTCCCAGAGTATTATGACGTGGTTGTGAATGTTGCCAGAAAAACCGATGCCCGTCACTGGGCTGATTTATTTGCTGCTGCTGGGATATCAACAACGTATGCTTCTTTGTTTCCTGTAAACACTTATAAAACTAGCCTTTTTTAGGGTGCTAAAATGGAAAACTTCTCTTATCTTATTTGCTCTTCTTGTTGACTAAACTGTATTTTATGCTATAAAACTTGATATTGTCTTTTGGTTATAGGTTATTTGAGGATTGCTTCCAGCGAAGATGGTATCGAACCGCAGCTTGCTATATACTTGTAAGTCTCAGAAGTCCTTAACCCTTTAGTATTTTTAATTAAGTGTATCAACAAAACCGAGTCATATCTTCGTAACTAAGCAAGTAGCAGTACAGTCTTTATTTGATAATGGGACAAAAGCGCATGGAGTTACTATTATATATCACTGTAGAAATCTGTTAAGCTATGTTTTAAACCGCACACTAAGTATAGAAATGGCGCAGGTGATTGCCAAACTTGAAGGTCCGGCTGTCAGTCAGTACTGCGCATTACGATTATTGCAGGTAATTTCGTCTGTTGCCTTTGGAATTTTTACCTTGTGACTCTTTTCTTGTCGATTTTGTTCCTTCTATTCTTACGACAAGTACATCTTTACATTTGCAGGCGACACTTGATGAGTCCCTCTATGATCTTGCTGGAGAGCTAGTATGTATTTGATGTTCTTGTTGTTTGTTTGAAATGGGTTATTTAAAGCGTGAATCCTTAATAATAATGTTTGTCACATATACCAATTATGTTGTAAGGTGAGGTTCTTACTAAGATCTGGAAGAGAAATTGAGCAGGCGCCAACAGAATCAGATACATTATCGCCTAAGCTTCTCGGGTTTCTTATCTTTGGTTCCAGCCACAAGAAGTCATCACTTGATAAAAGGTTGAAACTATACCTCTGATTCTGTTTTTTGATTTTACAATTGCCTTCTCTGATCAATTTCATTTGAAAAACTCGTCTTTGAAGCAGCTTCTCGTTGAAGGAGCAAAGTCCTCATGTTGCTTCTGTCAAGAGCATACTTGAAAGCCATGCCAGTTACTTGATGTCGGGTAAAGAACTTTCAAAGCTTGTTGCCTTTGTGAAAGGCACCCAATTTGATATCGTGGTACGTATGCAATCTGTATCTTTCACCTTTTTATGGTCAGAACGCCATGAGGTATATATTCACTAACAATCTCAAAAATCCAGGATTTCCTTCAAAGAGAAAGATACGGTTGTGCTCAGCTGGAGAATTTTGCCGCAGGACTTGAACTGATTGGACAAAAGGTAGGAATCAACTCCACTGTGGTTTCTTTAGAAAGTCTGCATTTTTTAAAGTAATTTTATCTGAATTTGAAGTCTACTATTGAATCCCTCTCAGCTGCAAATGAGTGAGCTACAGAACCGGTTAGATGCAGAGTTTCTATTGGCTCAGATGTGTTCAGTGAAGTTCAAAGAGTGGATAGTTGTTCTCGCCACTCTTTTACAACGGTCCGAGGTATAGAATCTTTTACTTTCCACCATTATCGCAACCCATTTGACGTAATCAAGTTGGTTAAAATATCTGTCATGACGCAGGTTCTATATGATATTTTCCGGTATGATGTACGGTTGTGGAAAGCATATAGCATGACATTACAGGTAAACTCTTGTTTCCACAAGAATCAATCGATCCCCATTTCACCAGGTCTTTAAAACTTGTTTATCGTTGCAGTCTCACTCGGGTTTCGCTCAGTACCATGATTTACTTGAGATTTTAGAGGTAAAACTCTCAGCGACCGCACTAGAAGAAAGCAATAGAGGAGCTTCCATCTCTTGAAAAGTCTTTTTCTTTTTGGAGCTTTTTTCACTTTCACAAAACATTTTCTGCCATCTCTCAGGAGTTTTCACGTTCGTGTAGATATATAAACATTGATCCCAAAAGAAATAAAAGATATATCATCCTCACATGGATTTTTTCCCTATTCCTATATTTAGTAATTTTTGTTTTAAGAGATGAAAAAGTAGTTTTCATGTCATAGTTAAGTTTTATCAACGATGCAAGCAATCACTAAACAGAACCAACCAGAAAACTTAGAACATTAATATTACAATGAGATAAGTGAATGTTAGGCACTTAGCACAGACAGTCATGTCATTTCGATTGTTTATGTTCATACAATGTAAACTACTCAAACGAAAAAGGTTTGAAACAAGAATAATGTATATGATTGTTTGGCTGCTAATACAAATATTTGATTAGAGAGTTTATAATGGAGACACTAATCTAGTAAGTATTAAAGTTAACCCAACATTCAGAACATATCATTCACCATACGAAATGCCTTTAGAGAAGAACAACACCATGGCCCAATCTACTCTTCTTCTTCGCATCCTCATCCTCACAGTTGCTCGCTACAATGTTTTAGTTTTCATTAAGAAAACCTAGAATTCCAAAAACTATAAATCACAACGTTATCGGATATTTAAACTTGCCTGTGGTAGGAAGCATTCAGTGGTTGCTTCTTTGAAAGCCGAACATTCCTAGGCACACAGTCCAACATCTGTGTGAATAAACAAATGCACAAGGGGTCAAAACATAACAACAAGTGAGAAAGGGACTCAAAAATGTGTATTGACAAAACAGTTTGGCTAGGATGCTTGATTTACTTTCCGTTCATGTGCTCTACTAGCGAGATGCGTGGTGAAATCTTCAAAGCCTTGGGAAGCATGATTAGGTGCAAACCCATTCACCCGTTTCACCGCACTTATCCTCCTCCTCACCTACTCCTGCCACAAGACACTCTTCGAAAGAAGGTAGAAGAAGAAAATTGTATGCACAGTGGGCCGTAGGTATGATAACGAACAAAGTTCGGATTGGCTATGACCATTATATTAGCTGGAGGTGGATTACTATTGATAGACCGATACATAAGACTCATCATTTCTCTGGAACCTGTTTCAGAAAATATAGACTTGAGACCCACACTATTTAATAATATGATCCATTATTACTGTAGAAGGGCATAAGGATGACAAGATACTAACCCTCAAGGACGTGAGTAAGACGGATTCCAACGGCAGTGATGGTGAGAGGACCAGCGTAGCCTTCATTCTTCAAATACCGTTTAATATGCGGACCGGCCAGACGAGCATCAAAGCCACACGGAACCGGACACTCACTGATGTCCCAAAACACCGATGTTACAGCCTCCTTGTCTATCTCAGGTAGGGGCTGCTTGTGGAAAAAAAGACAACATGGGGTCAAAAAAGGGAAACTGGTGGTAAGAGTTGTAAAATTTAGAAATCCAAAAGCTATCAGACACATTAAAAGAGGACTTTGGTTGCTTACTCACCATGAAAGGAGGAGGATCAAGGGGAGCCACAGTAGATGGAGGATCAAGGGGAGCCACAGTAGAAGGAAGGGGAGCCACAGTAAGCTGAGATTCAAGGGCCAACAATTCCAAAGCCTGCTTGAAAAAACTAGAAGTGAGAATTACTAAAAAAAAATAGCAATGACAATGTATTGATTTGGGTATAGGATGGAACCAACCATCTCTTCTTGATGTTCTTCACTAGAAAGGTGAGCGATTAAAGTTTCAAAGCCTTGGCTAGGAGGATCACGGTCGCATACAAAGCAATCCCAGTAGGCAGGAGATTCAACTGGTTCCACTTCGCCAGGGGACAAAGACAAATGGTGTGCCAGAAAGCTATGAAAATCATTACCACATGGAAACGGGTGAAGAAAGTTGTATCCCATATCTCTAAACAAGTGACCAAAGTCACTCTCACATATGGCAACTATATTAGCTGGAGGCAGGATCATCTCGGTAACGGCATAAATATTTTCCAACATATTCATGCCACCTGTAGTTTCAGAAACAAAAGAGGTGAATATTCATCATCATATCAGTTAGGATTATAACAAAGAGGATACTATTAATTAACCTGGAGCGGTGTGAGTAATATCTCTTCTTTGTGGGCCTTATGAGCCTCTTTAGGCCCAATATTAATAAGCGCATGTAGCCTGCTCGAGTAAGAGTGTAATCTAATTTCGGTGCTTTTAATTATCCAAGTACAATAATACTAAACAAATCATCATCTTTTGATCTAGTCAACTAACCTTTGTTCATCACTATGATGCTTTACTTCTCCTCTCGTGGATATCTATCTATGTTGATGAGAAGAAATAATATGGACATGAATAATATTATTAGTTGATTCAATTGTATAGATGATGGTGATGATTCAAATCAAAGATATTTGAGTGTGTGACAACACCGTAATAATTCACATTCAATCACAAGTTTTCTGTTAGGTTTTGATTAAATTATGCCTTTCCCCGCAAGGAAGAATGCTTGAAAATGTTCCATGATTTCTCTTTGGCTTCTGTATATAATAATAAGGGTAAAAAAACATTGAAGATGGGTTGAATTCTTTGTTTCCTTAATACCATAATTTTGGATGTATTCTACCTTGAATCTTATTTTGGCACTCATTTCATTGTCGTCCAAACATTATGTGACATGCTTTAGATTGATATAATTTGCTCATCTAACCAATGTGAACCTTTTTTTGTTCTTTTCATTTTTTCCTTTAGTACTAAAATACAAGCACATTTTCAGAGAATTGATCATACATACAACTTAAGAGTTAAGCGACTGTTTCTAATCAGAAAGTTTGAAACACAAATAATGTATGTGAATGCTGACTAGATATGATATTTTGGCTACCAATACAAATATTTGATTATAATACAATTTTTTATATTTCTATAAGAAAACAAAATTAAAACAGAAAGAAAGATAAATAGAGCTATCAAACGGGCTGATTCGTGTCCAAATGGGCCATCCGCAGCGGTTTTTTCTTCTTTTGTAGGTTATATGTCCAAGTCCACCCCGCATTATACAACGGGTTAGCGGGCTAGCCCGCAGAAACCATTATGTGTCAAAAACTCTATCTAAATCATAGTTTCATCATTTACGCATCATGACTTCTTAAATCTCCATCCAGTACACGTACACCACCATGTACGTCTAACACAACATGTTGTTCATCCTGCTGTACATCTTGTGCATTGTGTACCTCATGTACGTGTACGGGACCGACTTCACTTCCACAAGCACACTATCAAAACCTTATATAGGGAAAGAAAAAGGCAAAGTTTCTGAAGGTTATACCAACTGTAGCATAGGTAATGTACATTTGTATTTATGATATTTATACATAATATTTTATATTTATACATAATATTTGAGTTAAACATTGTAATTGTGTAGAGCAACCAACACGAAAACGAAAAGGCAAACAACCCGTAGATGGTGGAAAAAAAAAACAAAATAAACCTAATGTTGTTCCTGATTTTGTTGAGCAAGTCAACAACAATGATTCTGATTCAAACGGAGACATATTCGACAGAATATATATTGAATTAAGGCGTACCTTTGTAAAGCAAAATCAACGCACATACAAAGCAATTAGGGAAGCTGTTGAGGAGATCAAACAGTATATAGATGGGAGATTACCAGCTCAGTCTCAGGAGGCGAGGGTGACCATGACTAAGTCAAGGGTTAGGAATAGTAGTACTCCTTCGCCCAGTATACCACTAAGGAGGTCATCACGATCAGGTCTTAGGTATTCCCTGTTGAATAAGGGAAACCAAATGCTTACACCATCCGTGACAACCTTCTAGTACACGAAGATGCGAAAGCAGCTATTGGATGCGGTACCAGCCACGTACATCAGGTACACCTTGACTTTAATAGGCTTTTGACCAGGCAGAACTCGTATATTGTTTAATAGTAAGTACTTACTCACCTATTTACAGGATCAAAGTGGAGAACAACATATAGTTGTTGTGGCTGATACTCATCCTCCTGACATGGGCCAGACGGTATTACCATCCGCCATTGGGATGGTGCATGAGTCACCCACTAGAATAGATGTAGATGAGGTATAGTGCAGATAAAATATAGCTTCATAAATTGTACTTGGAGACTAGATACACAACTAGTGCTTTCTCACTTATTGACAGGTACATGAATGTCATCATGTACAGGAGATTGTTGGTGTACATCCATCAGGTAGTGGGGTCAGCTGACACCACAAAAAAAAAAATTCTTTATTAGTAGCATAGATCAAATATATTGAACCCACTAACTTTTAATTCTTTGAACTCACAAAAAAAATATTTGGACCCATAGACTAAAGCCCACCAAATCTGGTAATGAATCCAGCAAGTTGTTATTAATTTTTGGTTTGGTTTGAACCCACAAAAAAAAATTTTTGGGTTCGCCACTGGCAGGATGAACAGCAGGATGTCTTAGACGTACATGGTGGTGAACATGTACGTGTTAGAGTTAGTTTATATCCATCCAAAGTTGGAGACACAAGTGAAAGTAAATTAGTTGCGACACACATACATGAGGTACCTTGTTACTTTATAAATTGTACATTCTCTATATATAAATTTAGAATCGGTACATGACGTTCTTTACTTTATATTCACATGATAATATTGGGAAAAATATATAGGAGGCATCTGCATTTGAGAAGGTACCTCAGTCACCCATCGGTCAGGAGGATCATGAAGTGATGAAGTCATCCTCAGAGATAATAAATGATGTACATCTCCAACTCTTCATACAAGCCTCCCTTACATTTGTATGTGTTTTTATATCTTTAATAATGTCCAGGTTCTCCAAAACATAAAGTCTACTGAAGTTGAAGCTGCCCCAATGGAAGGCAAAGTCACCAGGAGTCGAGGACTTGTAAGGCTGAGAAGAACAACGTCCAAGATGGAGGAATATGTCGTCGCTGTACATAACCCCAAGCCTTTCATAGGTGGCAGCCTCCCTTACAATCTGATGGATGGGATGTACCCTGAAATTTATGATAGTTTCACTGAAATTCTCAAAGATGAGGATAGGTACATCTGCATTCCTATGATACTGTTCTTCAAATAAATTTGTATTTTTCAAACTTAAAGTTAGGTTCATGTTTTGCAGGGTATTCGATATGTTTGGTGTGACGACCCAACCCGTCAAATAAAAAAAATATTTTAACCGGATCACTATTATCATAAATAGTGATCCTCAACGGTCCAATAAACAAACAGCGCGGAAACAATGATTCAACAATCAAATACAATTATCGTTTAACAAGTCCATACTTATTAATTCTAGTTCAATTCGGTAATACACATAGTTCTGAAATTGCTAACACCCTAGCAATTCTAACTTATTACACGAAAACGAGCCACTAGATCATTCCCCTCGTCCCGGCCATGATTCCACGATCACTGACTGTCTTTACCTGCATCACATGGTTATAAGAGATGCGTGAGTATTATCATAAATACCCAGTGAGACGGTCATCCCATCAACAGGCTATGTACAAATATAAGCATAAGCAATGCTACAATACCAGGATGAACAATCAACATGAAAACAACTCAATCGCGTAAAAACAACCTGTGTCGATCGATACACTAACCCGTGCCGATCGACACCAACTCCGACACTCATGTCCGTCAGCACACCATCCCGGTGACCTACTGACACCATGTCGATCGACACACCCATATGTGTCGATCGACACACCAAACCCAGAAAAACTCGCACACGCGATTTTCTGCATAATAATTTATCAAACAACATGAAATTCGATCCCAAACAACACACAACGCATCCTAACACTTCTTATGCTTACACGCACCCATGGTCACGCACTCACCTCGATTTGGGAAGGAAAACGGATTCAAAAGTGTTCAAGAACACCCAGAACACCAAGAACACGCACGCCCCAAAGAAGTCAACGTATACTACGAACGGCTACTCCAAATTCCAATCGGAAACTGGTGCTGGAAACTAGACACGACGAGCTACACAACGGTATGTAGAACGTCCTCTAACTCCCTACAATTCGACGGGAAAACAGCCCGCAAGTTCAACAATCCGAACTGGAACAGAAATGACATGTTGAACAAGAAAGCACACTGGGAACGGAAAACACAACGGAATCAAGATCGGAAACCCGATCTGAAAAGTAGACAGATAGAGCTTTCTAACCGTATACAGATCGTCCCTTGGTTCCCAACGGTTCGACGAGAAAACAACTCGCAAGTTCGATGATCCGAACTGGAACAGAAATAACCCGTTTTACAAGAAAGCACACTGGGAACGGAAAACACAACGGAATCAAGATCGGAAACACGATCTAAAAACTAGACATAGAGAGCTTTCTAACCGTATATAGAAAGCTTTCTGGGTCACAACAGAACGACGGCAAAACTCCTCCGAAGTTGACTGATCGCAGTTGAAGGCTGCACAAACCGACCAACTTAGAACGATCATAACTAACAATCTAACCGTCCGATTGATAAACGGATTTTTCCTACGACAAGAACAACGACAGGAGTACTTACCCTCCAAATTTCACTCCGATCCGTCGTGAACTTGACCTCCGTCTGCCTCCTCCAAAACACGAACAGAAGTTGTTCTTACCCTCCAAAAACCCAACTCGAAATCACTTGATTTCCTCACTCAAATCCCCCAAAAAAAAACTGATTTTCTCTCTGAACAACTGAGCTCTGCCGACACTCCTCTTCCTTTTATAGACAAATTTTTTTTTTTTTTTTTTTTTTTTATTATTATTATTATTTTTTTTTTTTTTTTTCGTGTCGATCGACACACACTCCCTGTGTCGATCGACACACGACCAAATATTCCGTAATTTGGTTCGCGGTCGTTACAATTCTCCCCCACTAACACAGATTCGTCCTCGAATCACGCGAAACCGTCACCTTACGGTCAAACACAACTGATATCAGCCCTCCAACCTGGCCAGCTCTACTAATATCCTCACCCCTGGCCCCACCCGGCCAGCACTACCTGAGATTACACCCAATCTCAGAACTCAACTAGTGTCATACTAGTTACATTGCACTACCATCACAGGTGCAATCCTGACCAAACCCGGTCAGCTCCAACTCAGATCATTTCTCGATCTCCATCACCTAACCCGTCTCACTAAGGTTGACACTCTCGTCCGAAACCCGACCAAATTCCCCCAGGAAACATCCACGATGCAACACTCGCTGATCTGGATCAGGGTTGTCCGATAGATCGCGCAACAATCAAACAAGAACATGCCCGACCCACCGTAGACCCAGACCTTGGATCAATTGGTCGCACAACAATCAAACAAGAACATGCACGACCAAAGAGGCTACATATGTTTACCAGGGTCGTCTGAACTAAAATTCCAAACTCGAGTAACAACCCTAGCTTAGACATCCACAAACCACCTGAGATCATTCCCGATCCCTGAAGTTCATCAAATCTCATACTTATAATCACACTATAGGTACTCTTGCTCAAACTCATATCTCTATACACCACTCCCACTCGCAAGATCGTCACCCTACGAGCTCTCGATGTATACCATACCGGCTCTCGGTATGCTCCAGCCCCTCCCACTCTCGGGACACACAGTCCGTCAAGCTATCGGCTGCAGAGGAAATCACACATCCTCTGGAGAGATCTCTGTCCCTCAAAGTATATGCAGGAGAATATCACCATCCCCTGGAGCAGTAACACTGTAACGTGCATCATAAGCACCTGTCGACCGATTTACTTCAGTGGTTCCCATCTTGATATCCCCTAACCCGGAATATCACTCATGACCAATCCCCAGGTCATCTGAAACAACCCAATCGCCAGGGTGTTTCCTACCCCGATATTCCCAAACCCGGAATATCACTCATGACCAATCTCCAGGTCATCTGAAACAACCCAATCGCCAGGGTGTTTCCATCGGAGTCCCTAGAAAAGACAGTCCTAACTCACATAAGACTTCTGTTCCAGACTCCCCCTAGAAAATAGACAGGTTCTAACTCACATAAAACCTCTATTTTCCAGCGCCATCTAGGGATCTACCCGTCCTAATCCCTTAGGACCCCCATCCCTAGATACCTAGACAAGCCCTAACTCCCATAGAGCTTCTATCCTAGCCCCTCAAATGACCTCCCCGTCATTACACACATGACCTAACCCAGTCATCAAACCCATGATCTCCCCGTCATACCATAAGAACATCCGTCTTATAACCCAAGATAATAAGAAAACCCCATCTTATTAAATCTCAACAATGTATATCGTTACAACCCAAACGAAAATACATACAACTCATAGCAACAAGCTAATACAACTACTGAAAACCAGAAAAACACTCAAGCCTCCGCTTGCTTCTCGAACCACTTCGAGAACTTTGCCTTCATACTTGCCTCTGGTTCCCAAGTCTCCTCCTCGACACCATCACAGTCCCACACGACTCTCACCAATGGTACCCTCTTCCGACGCAGCACCTTGACTCTCCGCTCGAGAATCCTCATAGGTCTCGCCGCTAACGTCATGTTGGATTGAAGATCCTCCGGGATCCTAGCCAACACCTCCTCAGATTCATGTAGACACTTCCGCAGCATCGATACATGAAATACCTTATGAAACGCTCTCATACTCTGAGGTAACTCCAACCGATACGCCACTGGTCCAACCCGCTCCACCACTCTGAACGGACCCATAAACCTCGGACTTACCTTATTCTCTGAAATGGATCTGTTAGGACCCCTCAACATCGCTGCCTTGAGATACACCAGATCTCCCAGCTCAAACTCCAGCTCTTTTCGTCTCTTATCAGCATAATTCTTCTGCCGATCCTGAGCCTCTCTCATGTTCAGTCTCAAGACACGGATCTTCTCCGTCGTCTCCTGAACAAAATCCGCACCAAACATGCTCCTCTCCCCCCACTTGAGTCCAGCACAATGGTGTCCTACACGGCCTCCCATACAGAGCCTCATATGGAGCCATCCCAATACTCGCCTGGTATGAGTTGTTGTATGCAAACTCAACCAGGTTCAGATGATCCGCCCAATGACCACCATAATCCAGCACGCACATCCTCAACAGGTCTTCTAAAGTCTGAATAGTCCTCTCCGACTGTCCATCTGTCTGAGGATGATACGCCGTGCTCATGTGCACCTTAGTGCCCATCTCCGCCTGAAACGCCCTCCAGAACTCAGACGTAAACCTCGGATCTCTGTCTGACACAATACTCGCTGGCACCCCGTGCAGCCTCACTATCTCACGCACATACTTCTTAGCCAACACTACCGTCCCATCGGTCTTTTTGATGGCAAGAAAATGGGCTGACTTGGTCAGACGATCCACAATCACCCAAATCGCATCATACGTCCGTGACAACGGCAATCCCGTCACGAAATCCATGGTAATCATATCCCACTTCCACTCCGGAATGGGTAAACTCTGCAACATACCACTCGGAACCTGATGCTCAGCCTTCACCAGCTGACACACGTTGCACGCTGCAACCCAATTAGCTACATCCCTCTTCATCCCGACCTAGTGATAATACCGTTTCAGATCACGGTACATCTTGGTCGCCCCCGGATGAATCGATAACATGCTCGAATGGGCCTCTCTCAGAATCTCCTGCCTCAGATCCTCGTCCTTGGGTACACAAACCCGCCCATTCACCAGTATCATCCCACTCGCTGAGACCACATACTCCGAACTTGTCGCCTTAGAAGCATCAATCAACCCCTGATCCTTCTCCTGCGCAACCCGAATCCTGCTCAGTAAATCTGCCTGGTTAGCTGCCTCTAACCCCAACGGCTCCTGTGAGATCACACACAACCTCAACGTACTAATCTCGCTCACCAGAGCTTCCATATCACGCTCCTGAGCCGAAGCAACCCTCATCCGACTCAATGCATCCGCAACCAGATTAGCCTTACCCGGATGGTATCCGATCTCCAAATCGTAATCCGCTACCAACTCCATCCAGCGCCTCTGTCTCTGGTTCAGCTCCGGCTGAGTGAAGAAATACTTCAAACTCTTATGGTCTGTGAACACCTGAACCTTTCCGCCATAAAGATAAGATCTCCAAATCTTTAGAGCAAAAATTACCGCAGCCAACTCCAAATCATGGGTAGGGTAGTTGCACTCATGCTTCCTCAACTGCCTCGAAGCATACGCAATAACCTTTCCCTGCTGCATCAGGACACAACCCAAACCAACACCCGAAGCATCGGTATACACCACGTAAGGCTCACCCGGCTCGGGTAACGCCAACACCGGTGTACTCGTCAACATCTCCTTCAGCTTCCCGAAACTCTCCTCGCACGCAGAAGACCACACAAAAGGAACATCCTTCCCGGTCAACTTGGTCATCGACTTAGCCAAACTCGCAAATCCCGCGATGAATCTTCGATAATAACCTGCCAACCCAAGAAAACTCCTAATCTCGGTGGCATTCCTCGGTCTAGGCCACCCTCTGATAGCCTCGATCTTAGCCGGATCCACAGAAACTCCCTCTGCAGACACCACATGGCCAAGGAAACTCATCTCTTGCTGCCAAAAACTGCACTTGCTCAACTTCGCAAACAACTTCTGCTCCCGCAGCTTCCCCAGAACTACTCTCAGATGCAACTCATGCTCCTCAGGACTCTTGGAATATACCAGGATATCATCAATAAAGATGATCACAAACACATCCAAATACTCCTGGAATACCCCGTTCATCAACCGCATGAACGCTGCTGGTGCATTCGTCAAACCAAAAGGCATCACCACGAACTCAAAATGACCATACCTCGTCCTGAAAGCAGTCTTCCTCACATCTGCCTCCTCAATCGGAATCTGATGGTACCCTGAAGCCAAGTCGATCTTGGAGAACCAGGTAGCCCCTCGTAACTGATCCAACAACTCATCAATGCGCGGCAGAGGGTACCTGTTCTTTACGGTGACTCGGTTAAGTCCCCGATAATCGATGCACAACCGGAAACTACCATCCTTCTTCTTCACAAACAACACCGGTGCTCCCCACGGTGAAACACTAGGCCGAATAAAACCCTTATCCAACAAATCATCCAGCTGCTTCTTCAGCTCTGCCATCTCTGCTGGAGCCATACGGTAAGGTGCCTTAGATATCGGAGTAGTCCCGGGTTCCAACTCAATAACAAACGGATCCGACCGCGATGGCGGTAATCCCTCCAATGACTGGAACACATCCTGGAAATCCCGAACAACTCGAATATCCTCCACTGTAACCCCTCCAACAGACTCAGGCATCACTATCGTCACCAGATACGCCTCGCAGCCCTTGAGAAGCAACTGCTCGGCCTGTATCGTGGAAATCACGAGACTCCCGGAAGTCGGTCTCACACCCTGATAAACCAACCTCCCCGCCTCTCGCTCAAACACAACTCGCCCTCGGTGGCAATCCAGATGGACCCTGTAACGATCCAACCAATCCATACCCAGGATAACATCATACAGCTCCACCGGACTGATGATCAGATCTGCTGGCATCGACTCTCCCGCCACCAGAACATCCACACCACGAGCGCGCCCGAAAGTAGCCAACGTCCTACCTCCAGCCACCTTGACTACTCCCGCCTGTTCCCCGGAATCACTCTGGATTCCGCTGCTCTCCGCACACTCCGGCGTAATAAAGCTATTCGTAGCTCCCGAATCAAATAACACGTGGGACTCATACCCGCCCACAACTAAGGTCCCTGCACAATTCCATGTGCCTCAGAACCCTACCATTCTAGCACAGACTCACAATTTCCCAACAGACAAAAACTCAAACAACCATGAATTTAAAAAGTCAAGTTCGGAAATACCTGTGATCGGTCTGGTGCTAGATCCATCCGCCTCCGCAGACGTGAACACACGCGGTGCTGCTGCAATCTGAGACAACGGCTGCACTGCCAATGGCTGCACTGCGGCCACCGCCAACTGCTGCAGCTTCGGACACTTGGGCTTAATATGCCCCGTCTCTCTGCAGTGATAACACACCCGCGTATCCTGAACCCCGACCCGCACATCTCGAGTCCCGGTCCCGGTCCTCCTCGGACAGCTCGCCACACGATGGGACATGCTCCCACACCCGAAGCATCCCGAACCGCCCTGACTAGCCCCTGAAGTGCTCTCTCACTTCCTCTTCTGTCCCTGAGCAGGCTTGCCGCCCCTGCCTGAACTCATCTGCTGCTGAGATCTCCTCGGCTGCTGCTGCTGCACCGGTGGACTAACCACCACAACCTGCTCCCCGAGATCCTCCTCGATCGCAGCAGCCATCTCAACCAGCTCCGCCCTCGTGGCGAACCTACTCGCCCTGCAACGAGTCCTCAAATCTGGTCGAAGTCCTCGCAAGAACCTCCTAACCTAGGCATCCTCGCCCTCCATGCCTCTCCCTGCATGTACCAGGAGTCGACTGAACTCAACATCGAACTCCCTCACTGACCGATCTCCCTGAGTTAGGTCCAGAAACCTAGACTCCAAACGGTCCACCGCCTCCTGCGGGAAATACTTGGCGTTAAACTCCGCCAAGAAATCCTCCCAAACCATCTCGGCCTGCACTCTCCTGGCCTCAACACCTCTCCACCAGAGATACGCATCACCCTCCAGATAATGCACCGCCAGATCTACTCTGTATCCCTCTGGACATCTGATGGAGCGAAAGTTACGCTCTAACCTCATCCGCCACCCATCAGCCTCCTCAGGCTTAGCACCGCCCGAGAAAAATACAGTACCAATCCGCTGCATCTGCTCCATCATCCGCAGATAAGATGGAAGCTCCTCAACCCCAGCCATACCCGGCTGCACCCCAGCCAAACCCGGCTGCACCCCAGCCAAACCCGGCTGCACCCCAGCCATACCCGGCTGCACCCCAGCCATACCCGGCTGCACCCCAGCCATACCCGGCTGCACCCCAGCCATACCCGGCTGCACCCCAGGAGCATGACCCGGAGCAGGCACCCCTCCCGGTAACCTCTCCAGAATCATCTGTAGTAGACCCGCCAGACGATCATCTCGATCCGGGGCGACGCCTACGGCAGCACCCCCACCAGGGCCCACCGCACCACCAGCTACATCGGGACCTACACTAGCCCCTCCAGTCCTCTCACTGGAACCCGTAGCTGTCACACCCACAGACCCCTCCTGAAACGCCTGCGAGTCAGCTACCCGCTCCTGTGTAGTCTCCTGGGACTCCCACGTGGCAGCAGACTCACTCCCAAGTCCCCGCCCACGCCCACGCCCAGCACGACTACCACGACCTCTACGGCCCCCGCGACCTCTGCCTCTAGCCACTCTAGCCATCACTTTGCACTAACCAGCAGAATACTAAGTACTAGAAAAAACAGAAATCACAAAACACATACCGTGGAATCTCATTGAAGGCTCGGAAGGGATGATCTAGGACTCCATACCCACACAACAATCAATTGACTAACTCGCATAATCAATTAACTAACTAGCCCTAGAACCGCTAGGGCTCTGATACCAAACTGTGACGACCCAACCCGTCAAATAAAAAAAAAATTTTAACCGGATCACTATTATCATAAATAGTGATCCTCAACGGTCCAATAAACAAACAGCGCGGAAACAATGATTCAACAATCAAATACAATTATCGTTTAACAAGCCCATACTTATTAATTCTAGTTCAATTCGGTAATACACATAGTTCTGAAATTGCTAACACCCTAGCAATTCTAACTTATTACACGAAAACGAGCCACTAGATCATTCCCCTCGTCCCGGCCATGATTCCACGATCACTGACTGTCTTTACCTGCATCACATGGTTATAAGAGATGCGTGAGTATTATCATAAACACCCAGTGAGACGGTCATCCCATCAACAGGCTATGTACAAATATAAGCATAAGCAATGCTACAATACCAGGATGAACAATCAACATGAAAACAACTCAATCGCGTAAAAACAACCTGTGTCGATCGATACACTAACCCGTGCCGATCGACACCAACTCCGACACTCATGTCCGTCAGCACACCATCCCGGTGACCTACTGACACCATGTCGATCGACACACCCATATGTGTCGATCGACACACCAAACCCAGAAAAACTCGCACACGCGATTTTCTGCATAATAATTTATCAAACAACATGAAATTCGATCCCAAACAACACACAACGCATCCTAACACTTCTTATGCTTACACGCACCCATGGTCACGCACTCACCTCGATTTGGGAAGGAAAACGGATTCAAAAGTGTTCAAGAACACCCAGAACACCAAGAACACGCACGCCCCAAAGAAGTCAACGTATACTACGAACGGCTACTCCAAATTCCAATCGGAAACTGGCGCTGGAAACTAGACACGACGAGCTACACAACGGTATGTAGAACGTCCTCTAACTCCCTACAATTCGACGGGAAAACAGCCCGCAAGTTCAACAATCCGAACTGGAACAGAAATGACATGTTGAACAAGAAAGCACACTGGGAACGGAAAACACAACGGAATCAAGATCGGAAACCCGATCTGAAAAGTAGACAGATAGAGCTTTCTAACCGTATACATAACGTCCCTTGGTTCCCAACGGTTCGACGAGAAAACAACTCGCAAGTTCGATGATCCGAACTGGAACAGAAATAACCCGTTTTACAAGAAAGCACACTGGGAACGGAAAACACAACGGAATCAAGATCGGAAACACGATCTAAAAACTAGACATAGAGAGCTTTCTAACCGTATATAGAACGCTTTCTGGGTCACAACAGAACGACGGCAAAACTCCTCCGAAGTTGACTGATCGCAGTTGAAGGCTGCACAAACCGACCAACTTAGAACGATCATAACTAACAATCTAACCGTCCGATTGACAAACGGATTTTTCCTACGACAAGAACAACGACAGGAGTACTTACCCTCCAAATTTCACTCCGATCCGTCGTGAACTTGACCTCCGTCTGCCTCCTCCAAAACACGAACAGAAGTTGTTCTTACCCTCCAAAAACCCAACTCGAAATCACTTGATTTCCTCACTCAAATCCCCAAAAAAAAAACTGATTTTCTCTCTGAACAACTGAGCTCTGCCGACACTCCTCTTCCTTTTATAGACAAAATTTTTTTTTTTTTTTTTTTTTTATTATTATTATTATTATTTTTTTTTTTTTCGTGTCGATCGACACACACTCCCTGTGTCGATCGACACACGACCAAATATTCCGTAATTTGGTTCGCGGTCGTTACATTTGGTGTTTTAAAACTCCGTTCCAGTTTTTTCACCGAGTTCTGCAAGCCAACCTGTTGGGTGAACTCTACGGTACGTTTATCGTCTTCTTTAAGCAAGAGCAAGCTTCTTTAAGCACGTTTATCATCTTTCTTAACTCATTTTTAGGCTGATGTACCTTATTTCATAAAGTGGTGTACCTCATTCTTTAATTGATGTACCTTATGTCTATAATTTGGTACGCTTTTTTAATGTGCTGTATATTTTTTCTCAGCATCTAGAGATGTTGTCATTAATGTTGCGGCGTAACGCTAGTGAGATTATGAAGAAGAACTGATGCACTGTACTTGGTCTGAGCTTTGCATGGCAACTGGTTGATAGGTTTTTCAAGTTTGAGGCTTATAAAGAAAAAGATTACTATAAGTTTCATCCAAGGTTATGCGATATGATAAGAGGTGACTTCGATCGCCGTGTACCCAAGCTTTGTTGTTTCAAAGATGTTGATTGCATCTACACGCCAATGAACTGGAAACAGAAGCATTGGGTAGGGCTTAAGATCCATCTTACTGAGCGTACTGTCACGGTGTATGACCCTCTACGTAATGCTACGAGAGAGTCCAACGTCAAGAAGTTAATGAAGCCTATATTGGTAATGTGTCCGTACCTAATTAGGCAGGTCAACAATAATCATCGGAAGATGGACCTCTCACTCGCACCGTACAACTACGTACGCTTGACCAACATTTCGTAGAACACAAGGGGCGGAGACTGTGGGCCTTTGGCAATGAAGTTTCTAGAATTGTTGGATTCCGACTGAAAACAATTCCGGCTGAGGCAAGGCCTTGATGGATTTGAGTCGTAACGCCATGAGCATAGATTGTGGACGTACCACGATAATTCATATTCGCAAGGGATGATCTAATGTTTTGCGAAACCAAAACAACATTGAGACCATCGGGGATTCAGCAATGTTCTATGTCCCAGAAGACAGCCGTCTTTGCCGTTTGGTATAGCTTATTATCCATGGAAATCAGAGGGAGATGGTGGAGAAGAAGAGACTACAGAGATTGTGCGGGAAAAATAGGGTTTATGGTTTAAAGATCTACTTGAGCCTAAATGAACTAATACAGGGAAAAAGTCGATTTATTTCCCAACTATTTGCAATTGACAGTTTTATTCCCCAACTATAAGGGTTACAATTTTATTTTCCAACTAATCGTTGACTCTACAAATTGGAGATTAAAAAAAGTAAATGCTAACCAGTAAACAGAAAGAGAATATGAACCCTAAATCAGAGGGGAAACCAATCCCTTTAATTGATTCGACCAAAATCGAGCTCAAAGCTTACCAAAATCAAATTCAAAGCTTCACATCAGTATGAGAACAATGCTTGAAAGTTTCTCGTTATGTTCTTCATCGTCTGACTTCCTGATTTTCTCCTCTGATTTCGAGTTTTCTTTAGGATATCGCCTACACACTACATAGAAATTAGTTTAGGGTTTATGTTCTACATTTTGGGAAGAACATCGAGCTCAAGGTTACTAAAACGAAACCTGAAAAATTAGACTAATATTAAACTTAACGATTTCTGTTTAATGTTTAAGTTTACCTTTTTTAATCTTTGTATGCTCAACGATTAGTTGGGGAATAAAATTATAACCCTCATAGTTAGAGAATAAATGTGTCAATTACATATAGTTGGAGAATAAATCGACCTTTTTCCCGGACTATACATATACAAAACATATAAATAGAAACTATTATTTAGTGGAACTTTTGTATATGGGCCATTTAAACTAAGTCCGTGATAAGTATTCTTTTGATATCGTGGAGTTAGGGAGATTTTTTTTTTTTTTTCAAATAGATTTTATTATTATTGATTGGTTTGTTTATATATTTTTTTGTAATAGTTTGAAGATTTTTAAATCAATCCGGATTTTTTTTCTTCTCAGTTTGTTGGATTGTTAAGATTATTCGTTTATGAATCTTAAAAGAAATAAGATATACATCATCCCTTCACATGTACATAACCAAAATTCGGATGGAACCAAAACAAAAAACAAGATATACACATTGCCTCTCACATGGATTTTTCATATTTATTTAGTACTCTTCGTTTGAAGAGATGAAAAACTTCGATTGTTTATTTAGTGTAACATTTCGATTGTTTATATTCACACAATGTCACATTTTCTTTTTACTAACCAAAAAGTTTGAAACAGAAATAATGTATATGAATGCTGACTAGATGTGATATTTTGGCTGCTAATACAAATATTTGATTAGAATACAATTTTTATATTCCAATAAGAAAACAGAATTAAAACTGAAAAGGAAGATAAGCATAATTAAGCACCCGTGACCGTGAGTAAGCATGGAGGCGTGAGAAGTGGGTCGGCAGAAGTGGGATGAGTGAGTGGTGTTGAAAGTGGGACATACCAAAACTCACGAGAACTTACTTTGCAGACAATATATTATGGATTATGGATAAATCTAATATTATAGTATTTGTAAGCTTCTCTTTTGACTTAACATGGCATGACACATTCTCAACCCAATATTTGTATAAATGGAGATGCTCTTTGTGTGCCCCAATATTTGCATAATCTATGTGGTATAGATTTCACTTGACATCTTTAAAAATTCTTTCTAACTTTTCAGACATCAAATATAATTGCCGTAAGTAGTAACTAGCGAGTGGTATAAGATGATGGTATGAAGAATTTCGTAGCCACGTTGAAAGAGACAAAAGTGATGTACTCTACTCTCACAAGTCACAAAGTCACGAGTCACAAGGAGACAATTACCCATTCTTGTGTTGTTTTTATTTGAACCTCAAACATTAAAACCCGTGAGTCCAAAACAAAAAGAGGAAACAAAGGAATTGACATGCTCTCATAGTTTAAACAAATTATGATTCTTAGATACATTCTTATTATAAATAATGATTAGAATATTATTATAACATAAGCACAATGCAAAATTCTACATTTTCAAAAGAGCCACCATGGTCACACTGAGGATATGCCTATGTTTGCTAGTATTTTGGCCTTTTCTGACTTTTAGTTTCCAATATACCTCCTAATCAATTGATACCACTAATAAGTGAGAAAATCTTTTTTCAATTTACAAGATCAACAACACACTCAGACAAAAAGTTTGAATCTTTCTCCATTATTTCTCTGCTTATAAATACATAATTCATTCCACTTTCATTTTCATCAAACCATTTAGCCTCTCCACATCTACAAAGACTCACAAGTAACTCTTTCTCTCTCCACATCTTCAAACACACACACACACACAAAAATGTATTAACAAACCCACTATTTTTTTGCTTTCAAATTTCTTGTTCATTATGTCTCATAAAACCAACCTCTCTTTTACTTTCACCCAAAAGTTGTTCAACAAACCATTAACAAAACCCACTAATATTCATCTCCCATTTTCAGAAAAAGAAACCCAAATTTCAACAATCACTATTTTTTTCACATGCACCCATTCACCAAACTACGAAAAAGAGATACAAACCTTTTTATATTCCACTCTTTAACTAACTTAAATAACTAATCCGATACAACCTTTTTGTATTCCACTCTTTTTAGACTCATTTTCATATTCTAACCCTCTTTCTTTCTTCATTTCAGATACAACAACAACAACAAAAAAAACCATGAAGAAGAACATACTCCTCGTCCTCGCTTACATAATCACCATTATAACCCTCTCAACCACAACACAAGCAACAAGGGTATTACAGTCATTTGACACATTCGAGTACACAGCAATCACATGCAGATCACACAGTGCATCCATAACAGAATACGGTGGAGTCGGAGACGGCAAAACGTTAAACACAAAAGCGTTCCAATCCGCCGTCGATCATCTCAGCCAATACTCATCGGACGGTGGATCTCAACTCTTTGTTCCCGCCGGAAAATGGCTCACCGGAAGTTTTAACCTCACGAGCCATTTCACTCTGTTTCTTCATAAAGACGCAATTATCCTCGCTGCTCAAGATTTAAACGAATATCCAATTCTAAAGGCTTTACCGTCTTACGGTAGAGGCCGTGACGCCGCCGGTGGAAGATTCGCTAGTCTTATCTTCGGAACTAATCTCTCCGACGTAATCATCACCGGTAAATGTTTCAGTCTTTAAAAAATATATATATATATTTGTTATTTTAAAAATATGGAAAAATGTTTTTGAGTCGTTGGATTTTTTTTTATTTAGGGAATAATGGGACGATCGACGGTCAAGGATCGTTTTGGTGGCAGAAATTTCATGGTGGGAAGCTTAAATACACTCGACCGTACCTGATTGAGTTAATGTTTACTGATACTATACAGATTTCTAATCTAACGCTTCTCGATTCCCCATCGTGGAATATCCACCCGGTTTACAGTAGGTAATAATTATCTTCTGTATCACACTCATAGTAATACCATGCACCTTCACTATATCCTTCGTAGATATTGAAATTCGGATTGCTTGATTCGGTCTATTCGGTTTTTGGTTTGTTCGGGTTAGGAAAAATCCGGTTGAATGTTTTTTTGGTTCAGAAGTCAATTTGTTCGGTTTAGTTCGATTTGGGGAGGAAATTTAATTAGGTTATTCGGTTCAGTTTCGAAAATTAAAAACTCGATTGTAAAGAAAATTCGGTATAGTTCGATAAGTTTTAGTTATTTTGGAATTTCGGGTGGTTTGATTCTTTTGAAAAACTGAAGAACCGGTCAATTTGGTAATGCCGAACTGAAGCGATTCGAGAACCAAAATCATTTTGAAAACTCGCGTTTGTTTTGGAGTTCAAAACCGAAAATTAAAATTTTCGATTCGGTTCGGTTTTATGATTAACTAACAAAAGTATCCAACGTGGCAGTAATATCATCGTGAAAGGAATCACGATCATAGCTCCGGTGAAATCTCCGAACACCGACGGAATCAATCCAGGTTCGTCGTCTTCGATCACCGATCGGACTAATAGTTCCAGTTTCTTCAAATTTTCATTTTTCTCTTTCTGGGTTTCCGATTTTCTTAACGAAATTCGATTTTTTTTTCCTCAGATTCGTGCACGAACACGAGAATCGAAGACTGTTACATAATCTCCGGCGACGATTGCATCGCCGTGAAAAGCGGTTGGGACGAATACGGAATCTCCTTCGCGATGCCTACAAAACACCTCTTAATCCGTCGATTAACCTGTATCTCACCGTACAGCGCCGCAATCGCACTCGGGAGCGAAATGTCCGGCGGAATCGAAGACGTAAGAGCGGAGGAAATCACCGCATACCAAACGGAATCCGGCGTACGGATCAAAACCGCCGTGGGAAGAGGAGCTTTCGTGAAGAACATATACGTGAAAGGGATGAATCTACACACAATGAAATGGGTTTTTTGGATGACTGGGAATTACAAAGCTCACGCCGATTCTCATTACGATCCTCACGCTTTACCGGAGATATCCGGAATCAATTACAGAGATATTGTAGCTGAGAATGTTTCAATGGCTGGGAGGTTAGAAGGAATCTCTGGAGATCCTTTTACTGGGATTTGTATATCGAATGCTACGATTTCAATGGCGGTTAAGCATAAGAAAGCGATTTGGATGTGTAGTGATGTTGAAGGTGTTACTAGTGGTGTTGCTCCTAAGCCTTGTGATTTGCTTGATGGAGGAAATCAATCGGAGAAGAAGAAGATGGTTGATGGTGGTTGTGATTTTCCGACTGATGTGTTGGAGATTGATAATGTTGTGCTTAAGAGTTGTAGTTATCAAATGAATTAGAAGAGTTGTAATCTTTTATGTTTTTGGTACTTTTGCTATGTTGGAATCGATCTATGAGAAGTTTAGCATTTTACAGACATGTGAACAAATCAATTTGAGATATTAGCCTCATCAGTAGTAGCTTGATGATGAAAACAGAGAAAACAAAGCAAAAGTGTAGTAGCTTGATGTGCAAGAAACTAAACGTTCAACATTTTTTTCAATGGACAAGGGTTTTTAAGTAGATATTTTTTAAGAAGTAAGAAAGAAAATATTTACATGGATTTCATGAACATTTACATAGAAAAGAAAAACATTAATGGGTAGAGTCCCTTGAAAGGGTCATTGAAAGATTCTTGAACAAGACCATCACCATCTTCTTCATTTTCACATCAACAAATTCTAATTCTTTGATTACCCATTGCTCCATCAGAAGAGAGTTATGCTGACCATAAAGTGTTTGGAAAATAAACCAGGAACCCAACCAAAACACTTCAATGAAACCATGAACTAACCAAATGTAATTATGTTGAATTTGTAATATACCAAAGAAGCAACAAACAGCTTCCTCGAGAGAGCCTTCTACTGCGAGGTAGTAGTTTTGTATTCGAACCAGCGATAACCTAAAACAAACCGGGGATTTTGATTAGTGACAAGTTTTACTTTGTAATAAAAAATCAAGTTTACGTACCAGGTGGGGCCATCCCAGCCAATCAAATGAGGATCATCAATGAGTTTTCTTTCATTTGGTTTCGGTTAGGGGTGTTCAAACTGAGTTTTGGATTAGATTTTTTAGGTTTTAGATTAGATTTGGATATTTAGATTAAGAATTATTGTATCAAATTATCTAATTACAATTTGGATTGGATTTTTTAGATTTTAGATTTGGTTTGGGTTATTTGGATTAAAACTTATTGTACCGAATTTAATCCAATTAAAATTTGGACTGGATTTTGTATGTTTTGGATCTGGTTTAAGTTATTTGAAACACAAATAATTTAGGGTGGAGAAGTTTGAAAGTGTTCTTCAAATTATATCGATGATTTCTTTTATAGTAAAAGTCTAGTTAACTTATCATTAGGGACAATAGTAAAATTAGGTAAATTTACGTATAGTAAAAATGTTAATAATACATTACTATTATTCATATAAGTAACTTTACATATAGTTACAAAATTAATAGTAAACTACTAATTTTGATTTAGGCAATTTTACATTTATGTTAAGTTATTTACTAATATAATATATATGTAAGAAAAAGTTTGGGTTTTATTTGGGTTTTTTAGTTATCTAAAGACCAATCCAAATAATCCAAATCTAAATTAATTTTTATTATTCGATCTAAATGGATTTTTGTTTAAATCCAAACCCATACTAATCCGGGTTGTTTGGATTGGATTGGATTGGATTGGATTAGATTGGATTTACTGAATTGGACACCCCTAATAACATCTATTAAACAACCCGGTGGTAGTGGTGGTGGTAGACCACGGCCGGGACACTAACAAACTATTAAACAATTCAGTAGATAACAAACTATTGAACATCCAGACAAACGTCATACATATTTAGCATACTTTACCGTCTAGAGGAAAGAAAAATAAAAACATACGAGGAGGACAAGTGCTAGAAGCAAAAGAAGAAGGGTTGCATTGTATCACAAATGAAAAACACCAAAGAGAGCTTCAAGGAGAGACAAATAACATTCTACTGCGCTGCTCATCAGTATAGTCGGCCCAGCGATAACCTAAAACAAACCAGGGTATTTTGGTTAATGACAAGTTTTACTTTTGTAATCAAGAATCAAGAACAAGTAATTTACGTACCAGGTGGGCCCTCCCAGCCAATAGGATAATCATAAGCAGGATCAATGTCTTGATTTGGTTTGGGTTCAGTCACAACAGTTACATTCCATCCTCCCATGTCACTTCCATCAAGTCCCACAGCCTTCTTTAAACCTACCTTCTTAGAAGACTGGGTTGCGTACAGTCTTGTTCGACAGTCAAGTATAGGATCTCTCCACAGGATCTGAAAAGTCTAAACAATGCATTCAGGACATCATCCGCATGAAGGGAAGTGGGATATCCCTTGACGAAAAAGCCACAATCACTGCAATAATAAATAAACAAAAACCTAAAAGACAACAAATCAATCAATCTCCGGAAACAATTAACAAAAGCAAATCAATTTACGGGGTGGTTGTGAGTCTGTGAGAAGCAGCCAACAGTTCAGGGCTACACTTGCAGGATAGTTTCGGTACAGCCTTAACAAATACATCCCATCCTCCAATCTTCTTTCCAGGAAAGGGAAAACCCCACGGCGTTCTCTTGGGAGGCTTCGTCCAAGAAATATACGAAACCACATCTGTTAAAAAGAAACTTCTTAGCGCTATAGCTTTTAAACTACTTGGCTGCATGGGAAAAATACACAGCAAAAAATACTGGGATTTGTATATCGAATGCTACGATTTCAATGGCGGTTAAGCATAAGAAAACGATTTGGATGTGTAGTGATGTTGAAGGTGTTACTAGTGGTGTTGCTCCTAAAGCTTGTGATTTGCTTGATGGAGGAAATCAATCGGAGAAGAAGAAGAAGATGGTTGATGGTGGTTGTGATTTTCCGACTGTTGTGTTGGAGATTGAAAATGTTGTGCTTAAGAGTTGTAGTTACCAAATGAATTAGAAAAGTTGTAATCTTTTATATTTTGTTTCGATCTATGAGAAGAAGTTTGCATTTTACAGAGATGTGAACAAATCAATTTAAGATTCTGATGATGAAAACAGAGAAAACAGAGCAAAAGCTGTAGTAGCTTGAGGTGCAAGAAACTAAACATTTATATGACTAGAGATAATTTCTCTGCGAGATGTCTTTTATGAATCATTTACTTTGTATATATTAGATCTATAACCAATCTATTCGAGTATAATCATTTTTTTTTTTTAAACCGTTTTTTAAGCTAGGAGCAATGGTGAATGAGGTGATATCAAGCTTGGTGATCTAACATGTTCCTCGTATATCATCGAAGAGAAACTCAGCTTGAGATTCTTTTGAAAACTCTTTCGTTTCTTGTTCTCGTTTTCTTTGTTGCGGTTACAAATATTGTTCTTGTTGTCTCCGTCTCCAAGCACAAAGTCTTTAATCCTCTGTAGTCCGATTTGGAGTGTGTCTTCGTCCATATTAGCGAAGCAGACTCTGAACCAACCTGGCTCAGAGCAGTGAAACGACGAGCCAGGAGAGACATTGATCTTCACCTTATGGATGATTACTTGCCAAAGAGCCATTTCAGACTCAAAGCTTTGATCTTTAAGCATTTTTCTCAAATCCATTAAGACGAATAAACCCGCGTTGCTTCTCAAGCAAGAAATCCCAATCTCTTCAAGCCCTTTCGTGAACATGTGGTGTCTCTTCGCCACTCTCTTCGACACCTCTACAAGAAAGTTATCGACAAAACTCTGATCGGACAACATAGCAGCTAGAAAACTCTGTGTTTGCGATGAGACCAATCCGAAACTCGACATCCTCCTCGCGCTAGACACAACATCATTATTGTATGAGTAAACCACTCCTACCCTGAAACCGGGAAGACCCATGTCCTTCGATAGACTATAAACGATATGTATCAAGTCGCGGTTGACATGGTCCATATCTTGGATGATCTCTGCGATACTGATGAATCCCGCTCCTGCGAAAACCGTGGCTGCGTAGATTTCGTCGCATACTAAATGGATTTGCTTGTCGTTGATGAAGCTGACAATGGTTTCAAGAGTGTCTCGATCAAGAGTTGTCCCAAGAGGGTTAGATGGGTTTGCGAGGATCAGGCCTTTGATTTTGATACCGGTTTCTTGGGATTTAAGGTAGGTTGATTCTAGGGCTTGTTTTGTAACTTTGAAATTGTTTGAGCTGTTACACTCCACAGGGATTATTCTAACTCCGGTTCTCCACCTTAGGTCTCTGTCGAATCTGCAATGTTTGAATAAACCCCATTTTTATTAGTACTAAAGAAGAGTAAGTCAACCAAGTGTTAATTAATAGCTGACTTTTGAGAAGAGTCAATGGACAATTTGATGGGGTTTTACTAACCAAAAATACTGAATCAATCAAAAGAATTTTTGTTTTGACTTTTGGCCAGACAAAAAATTATACAGTATGAAGTAAGAAATATGAATGATATAAAAACAATATTTAAATTCCTTTTTTGATTACTTTGAATTTAATACAGTACCTGAATCACTAACTCATGTATTATTTTTTAATTAATTAGTAAAACAATATTTATTTAGACACGATATTTTTTTACTAATGAAATGTGTGTAATAAATACGTACGCGGCATAATAAGGAGTCGGAACAAGAAAAGCATCGCCGGGATCAGCAAGACAGAACATGAGCGTCTCATTTGCTCCGGTGGCTCCACCGCTCATGACGACCCTCTCCGCCTCAATCTTCACATTTCCGCCTCTTGCTCTCTCCATAAAAGTCGCAATCGCCTTTTATTTTCCGACAAAAAAAAAAAATATATATATTTCAATTTGGTAATTAGATGTCTTAATATATGTAAGTTACACTGCAAAATTAGAGTACTTTACCACTTCCATTGTTTTATATAACGAAATGATTTACTATAAAGTATAAACAAAGTTAATTAATCATATAAAATGAAATAAATACCTGTCTAAATTTTTTTTTTTTTTTTAAAAAATTTACCTGTCTAAATTGTTTGAGACCGTGATAATCTTGAAAAACAGCGATATCGGAGAAACCGTCAATGCCCTCCGCCGTGCAAATAGATGCTTGTGGATTTGCCTTTATCCATTCTTTGATCAAATCAGAACAAAGCTGAAAACGAATATCCCAATTACACCAAAAGAAAATTTTATTATTATTATTTAGCAAAAAAAAAAAAAAAAAAAAAAACTTATTAGGAAGAGGAAGAAAACGAACTTGATTTTCGGCGAGACCCATTTGAATAACACCTTGTGGATTATGATCAGGATGAAAAGGGTTATTGTCGTAAGCTTTCCAACCGTCGAAGTACGGTGAATCTTCACCGTGCTTGTCACCGGCGGCTAATTTGGACAGCAAATTCTTGTCGGGAGACATTCTTCCGATCGAGTAAAGCTTTTGTGTGTTTATGTGTGTAAAGAACAAGGTGTGTGGTTTTTTGTGAAGGTGTTGGATTGGTTTGGCTTGTGAATATAAATGAAATTAAGGGAGCCTGTGAGGAGGTTTTATAATGGGGTCTTAAGAGAGAAACTACTTATTTCCTCTGTGAGAAAACTTATTTGAAATCTTCTTGTTTCTATAAAAGTATTATTTTGTGGGGACAATATATGTTCCATAAAGTCAAACCTACAACAAATGTTTTTTTTTTTTTTTGTATGAATGTTAAGATAAATGATTTTTTTCTTCTATCTATGCCAGCCAACACATGTTTTCTTCTTAAATGCTGTAATATGAGCGAAAAATGAAAAAAATATGTATTATGTATAATTTTAAATACTAATAAATCCATCAAAATAGATATTTTTATATATATTTGAGAAGTTATAGATAAATTTTTTTTTATTTGAAAAGTTTGTTTTAAGTAATAGCTTTTTTTTTAAAAAGGATATCTTTTGAAGCGACAATAACAATATTTCTTGTGCAAGAAATATCATTTGTTTTTTCAAAAAAAATAAAAAAAATATCATTTGTAGAAATTTTAGACATATTAACGGCCAACCTTTACCCATGGTGTGATGGTGCCATGCATATGGTACAATTTCATATTCTAGAAACTTAAGATACGATCCAATGAAAAGGTTTATAGAATGTTTTCAAGTAAAACCAGACTTGGTATATGTTCATGCACGGTAATTAATAACAAATACAAAGACTTTTATGTTTCATTGACTTTTGCTAAAAAAATAGATCAACCAAGAATGTTTAATTAGATACAAAAGAGAATAACAAAAGTCGAGATTGCTTTAAAGATTCAACCGTCGTAGTCAGAAATTATAAGTTCAAGTCTTACGAACTTTGTTATTAGATTCGGGGGGAAATGTTTACTTTGACTTCGTGCGTTACATTTTCTTTAATCTAATTTTGAGGCTCGATATAATCATATAACATCCGATTATTTTTAAGAGTAATGTAATGTAATTTAGTTTCTTGTAAATTTACCTTTGAATAAATTATTGAAAAATGTTTAATAAATCGTTTTTTTCATAATAAACTTATATGGCCACCCGAATATTATGAGAATAAACAGATTTTTACTATGAAAAGTTTGCAGTCAACCAACGCGGGTTGGGCTAGTGGTACTTGAGGGGGTAATCCCAATATGGTGTCCGCAGTTCGATTTCCGTTGGCCACCAGGGTTTTCAAATGGTCCCTCCGGGCCTCCAGGACTGTGCCGTAGGCATACTGGGCCGTGGGCTCCTTGAGCCTGAAAAGGATGGGTCTCACGCCTCAGTGCTAGTCGGACTCCTAGATAGACGCTAGAGGACCGGACACCTGGATTATCAAAAAAAAAAAAGAAAAAAAAAAAAGTTTGCAGTCCCACCATTGAATACACATGTTTATTTTCTCTAAAATACCTATACATATTACATGCATGACGTCGAACTCTAGAATACTAGGATTTTACAGTCGTATACCAAAAAGAGTTAGTTAACCTTTTTTACATGTTGGAGAAAAACAATGGCTGTGATCGGTGACATTTAGGGTAAAGTGGCTGAAAATAATAAGGAGTAAAAGAGAGGTAAGAGAAAATAAACAGTAACAAAAGGGAAGAGGAAAAGTAACATTAATTGTATACCTCTCATCTTAAGTAGTGGATAATCTTACTCTAATTCTAGCGTAAATGGGAGGAAATTGTTTATCTCTAATATTTTTCTTTTTCACCTGATTGGTAAAAATTGAGCAGAACTCACAGTAAAATGTTTTCAGCCAACTTTGTTTACTCTAATTATACCATACAATCACAGCAATATTGTTGTACTTGGTCAAATCTATTTAAGATTTAAAATTACTTTGCGTGTCGATCGCAATGAGACCATGGTCTAATCACGTGCAATTTTTATTTCCTCCGTTTAATATTAGTTTTAAGAGGGAGAAAATGATGTAAGAGATTGAAACTTCTGTAATGGGTTGGTCGAGCTCTTCTTCCAAGGTCATTCGTTATGTTTTTTTTAATCTTCTAGATTCATAAATTATTATAAATTATAAGATTAATTACGCAGATAATTATATAATAAACAATTTTAGTTTTGAACTACGGGACTACTCCGGACGATTATCGTTGTACTACGTGAAAATTTTCTATAAATTTTGTCTCAATTAATTTGTATTTTTTGGGACTCGAACTCCACCTCTGTAGATATAGAAGCATTAATGAACTCTCTGTTAAACTACTGGACTGGAGGGGTTTCCACGAAATTCATTCATTATGTTTATGTAATAGTGGGTGTGATTGGTATTTTTATAGAGTAAATAGGTGGGAAAAAAAAAGTGGAAAAGAGAGGAAAAATTAAAATAAATGTAGAATAAAATTTCCCTTTGTTTTTGTGACCTTTTTTGTGTGTGTTTTAGCTGAAAATGGCTGAAAACATTTTCATAGTGATTGGTGAACATTTAGCGTAAATGGGAGTAAATATTATTTCAGCTGAAAGTTTTACTCTAAAAGGTATAAACATTCATAGCCAGTATGTAGTAACAAAAATTAATATGTGAACACAAAATTTAAAAATTAACACGTGGCAGCAGCCCACTAAGGAATTGGCAATCAATAAACCTTTTTACAATTATGTTTATGTAATACTAGTATCTAGTAACAAAAATTAATATGTGAACACAAAATTGAAAAATTAACACGTGGCAGCAGCCCACTAAGGAATTGGCAATCAATAAATCTTTTACATTTTAAGTAAAATTCTATCTGATTAATCTTCGCCTTAAATTGAATTGGTCGGAGCCTCGGAGGTCAAAAAGTCTAAAACTAGATGGACACATTGTTTTTTACTTGAGGTATTACTTTTTTGGAAGAGAAAAAACATCATTTTCTTCTGACAAAAAAATATGATCGTTTTCCTAGAGTGTATTTGTAGAGTAAAAGAATACGTACACGCACGTGTAATAAAATGCCTGGTGTATATTTTCGAGCAGTAGTGTGGCATAGCTGTCGCCTACAAAATATTGCTAGTGAAATAATCATAAATGTATTTGATGTTACATCAACTTTCTTAGTATATATATATTTCTTCCTTCGTAAAACGTATGTGATGCTTTTGCCATTAATCGTAACTATATTTCTACAAAACGCTAAATACGTGAACAACGATAAAAATGGTTTCAACGTTCAAACGTTAACAACGATCGGAACTCGGAATCTTAGTGGTTTCAACATTCAAACGTAAGTTATTAGTATACTTGATTTCTCCATAAAACTTGGTTGAAAACTCATTCTGATAAAATAGCTATATTTGAGTATGCTCAATTTTTTAAAAAGTGTTCATACATTTATTGGATGATCTGTATCACTAGTGTATTTATCTGACACTTGTAAGATATGTGTGGTATTAATTAGATTCATTTATCTAAAGATTAATCTGATTTATATTCAAAGATTACATTCACTGCAGTTTACCGGCTTTCTATAAATGATACTCTCTCTGTTTCACAATAATAAATTTTTTTTTTTTAAAATTGTTCCATAAGATAAATTTTTATTATTTAATGCTAATAGATCGTAAATTTCAAAAAAAATATTGAAACAATATTGGTTAAATTTGCTTGAAAACTGTTTATTATGAAAATTAATACAAAATTAATTACTCTTCTTAATATGTGTGAAAATCTCAAAAAATTAATCTTTGTGAAACAGAGTGAGTGGAACAAAATAGGAAAAATCATTTTTAACTACACCAAGTATTGATTAATATGTTTCAAACCATCCCAGGTATAAAAATATGTTTAAAACTACATAAACTATTATATAATACATGGTGTATATATGTAAACATGATAAAAACTACAAATTTATGTTTTTTATAAATATTTATCAATTTAGGGATCAATTTGTAATTATTTCATTAAAAAAATAGTTTTTTAATGAAAATTCAAAAAACTAAGAACATACAAAACTTAACAAATCGAAAGAAAAACCATAAAATTTTGAAAATGTAAGAAAACAAATATATTAAATTTTAGATAAAAATTAAATTTATAGTATCAATTATAATTTTTATAGAAAATTTAAATTTGTAAAATCCCAAAAATTTTAAAATTACAAAATTTATTAATCTCTAAATGGTAATTGAAAATATAATTTATATAGAGTCCCAAAATTATATATTTCGAAACCATTGAATTTGCTAGACGAAAATAAACACAAGTTTTTAAAATGTTGGTCAACAAATATAGTTTAAATTATATTGAATAAATTTCAATAAGTTAGAATAAAATACGTAAACGACATATTACACTTTTTCTTTGGAGAATATTTTTACTTGTGCTTTCGGTACTATATCAATATTAACTAATGAATTTTAAATTTAATTTTAATTTTGAAATTCAAAATTGCAAGTATAATCTAACTTATATCTACACTATAAATTGTTGTTTTAAAAAAATATTAGTTTTTTTAGATTTCTTAAAACTTTTTTGTATTATTATAAATTTTGGTAATTTAAAAAATTAATTTCGTTTCCAAAGTTTAAAATTTAAAATATAATTAGATATTTATATTAATCTTCACATTATGTATTTTCGTAAATTTATTTTTTTTGGAATTATTTATTTTTTTGGATTTTTTTTTAATTTAGAAACTTTGGGATTTTACATAATTTTTATATTTTCCTTATATTTTTGAAAGTTTATGGGTTTTCTTTCAATTTATTAAATTTTGTAAGTTTTCATTTTTTTTATGAAAATAATTACAAATTAACCCCAAATTGATAAATATTTATCAAAAACACTAATCTCTTTTTAACATATTTACATGTACTTGGTGTATGTCACCATGTTTTATATAATACTCTGTGTAGTTAAAAACATATTTCTATAATTGAGATAATTTGTAACATATTAGCCAATACTTGGTGTAGTCAAGAATGATTTTTCCAACAAATTACAAAACTAATTTGATAATGTTTTTTTTTGTTTTCTTTTTGCTAGACAACTAGGTAGATAATGTTTCCATATTAATACAAGCTTTATTAACATAAATTAAAAATGCAAAACCATATCACCAAAAAGATTAATAATCGAATCAATCTTTCCCTTGTGACAAAAAAAAAATTCGAATCAATCTTTTCCCTTTGTTTTCGTATCTTTTAATGCCGACTTTAATTTTGTTTTACTACGGTGCCAGCTATTGGGATGTGAAATTACGAAGTTTCAATTTCCAAACTTTAGAATATTTATCATAATTATGTAAATTCGTGTGTCGTGTGCATGAGAAGATAGAGACATGCATAAAGAAATTGAATAAAATAATCAAAATGTTTAAATTTCATGTGACCATGTTCGTATATACATATATATAGATATCTATATATATATATATATATATATTTTTTTTTTTTATGAAAAACTTTTCGTATTTATTACATAGATACAAATAAGAATGCAAAAATTAATTCAACGTAGAAAATACAAATGTGTAAATATTCCTTTCTGACCATGGAATTGAATTTTCATGTAGCATAGTCTTAGGAAAAAACTTCTATGAAATATTATATAATTTGTTTTCAAGAAAAGTAATATATAATTTGTGAAAGATGCATAATTGTGTAAACATTTGTCAAATATATTTTCATTAAAATAGAGGGAGTGAAAGCTATAACATTCGTAACTTAATCTAGTAACTAAGTAGAAGTATATATGATACGGCAAAGGTTTTAATCAATATTATTGCCAATATTGTGGACCATAAAAGGAGATTATAGTTACAAACATTAAAACTTTAATGCGAAGATTGTAGGGTCGTGACCATCCTAGGCTATGACAATTAGTCAACAACTTATTTGATATCTTTACTCACTTTTAGAGAATATCTGTTCTATGATCGATCCTTCTTGGCTCGATGAATTTTTTTGGGTTAGAATGTAGTCTTGCATATGTGTAAAACTCCTTTTGACTGACTGTATGATTGTGTTTGATTCAGGTTTTTGGTCATGTATCAAACCTTATTCTAGTATTTTCATCTTCAGTGAAAAAAAAAAAAATGATCGATCCTTCGTTGATATTTTTTTTTTTGTTTATAAAAAAATCAGTAAATGACAAAAATAATAACTAGTCAACTCGTTGAACAAGTGACAGCTTTGACTTCCCTCTCGTAAGCTGTCTTAAAAAATCGTAAGTCAATTTGCCTTCGCTAAAGTCAGGTTCTCCTCCATTACCGAAGAAAGAGATCAATTCAACTCGAAGCACGTGCCTGTCTCACTCAATTCTCTGGGCCCAAAATTAATTTAAAGCCCATAGTAATGGGCCTAATAGTTATTTGTCAAAAATAACCCTTTTCAACTGTAAAAGAAGTTTATGATGAATGAATGGTAGAAACTTCGAAGTTACAAACAAAACAATGGAATTTCTTCCTTTCTGGTTGGTTATTAAAATTGAGCAAATAATCTAACATAATAAATAGCGATTGTGTAATTCTGTAAAAAAACATTGAAGAATCGAGGTTACAACTGGAACTAAAACATCATCCCAAGCTAAAGACATTGAAAGACGAAGTGTTTTTGGTCGGAGAAGCAACAGAGTAACCTTGCTTAAACTTCCTCATAAGCTTACCTGACTCATCTGAACCTGAGAGACGCTCCATTAGGATCTCAAAGGTGATCTGATTTGGTTCACACGACTGTTCGTACATCTCATCCATCAGTTTAAGCAATGTATCCACTTGGTTCTTCTCTTTAAGACACTTGAACAAGGCATTGTAAGTTTCGACATTCGGTCTCACCATTTTCTCCTTCATTTCTTCTTTCAGAGACAATGCTTGTTCGACGTTCCCTAGCTTAGAAAACGCGTTTATGAGAATGTTGTATGTCACGGTGTTTGGGTTGACCTTTGAGTGCAAACCCATGTCTTCGAATACCTTCAATGCTTCGTTTATATCACCGGCTGAGCAATAAGCTTCGATTACCGCTCCATATGTCACAACGGTCGGGTCTAACCCGTCTTCTCTCATTTTCTCCATCATTGTCTTAACACTCTCGAAGTCCTTGAGTCTACCGAAAAACGAAATCAGAGTGTTGTAAGTGATGGAATCAGGTCTCATCCCTGCTTCCTCCATATCGCTTAGCATCTCGTAGACTTTCTCTTCGTTATTCTTATCACAAAACAACCCAATAAGCATGTTGTAAGCCAATAAATCAAGAGAAAACCCTGACTGTTTCAGTTTCTCCACCACTCTAATGGCGTCCTGATCTCTTCTAACTTGGCACAATCCAGCGATCAAAGCATAATAGATCTTATCATCAGGAGAACAACCAGCTTCCGACATTTGGTCAAACCAATACATAGCCCTTTCTATGTTACTGACGGTGCAATAAGCATGGATCAATGTCATATAAGTAATCACGTTACCTTTCACGCCTTCCTTTTGCATATCCGTAAAGAAAACATTCGCCATGTTCACTCCATGGTGCCTGCACATTCCACCGATAACAGTATTAAGAGTAACCACATTCGGTTTAATCCCGTCCTCTTTCATCCGAGAAACAACTTCTTTAGCCGTCTCAAGCTGTCCCGCTATGCAATACCCATCAATCAAGCAATTGTACGTAACTATATTTGGCGCACAATTCTCTTCCATTTTCATCTTTACCAATAGCTCTTCTGCTTCTTTTATCCTCCCCACCTTGCAGAACCCGTCGATGAGAGTATTATAATGAATCGAATCAGCTTTGATCACATTTCCATCATCAGTTCTCTTTCCACACATTTGTTCAAAAATTTCGAGAGCTTCATCGACCCTCCTCGATTTACACAAAGTGTTAATAAGAATCCCTAAAGTCACTACATTGGGACGAATTTCCATCTCATCCATCTTTTCAGCTATAGCATTCATTCTACCAATTTCCATTTTCCTTCCTAATACTGTCAAAAGCGCATTGAAGGAAGGAGCTTGAAGCGGAGCTCTGTTCTTCATCAGATCAATCAAAATCTCCCAAGCTACATCGGTGCGAGCGTTTTTGCATAGACTAGTTATAAACCGAGTCAACCAAACACAATTTGGGGAGACACCATGAGAGCTAAACCTCGAAATCAACCTAATAAGCTCCTCCTCCTTCAAAAGCCTTCCTTTCCAAACCTCATGGAAAACAATATCAGCCGTGATTCTATTAGGAGGAAAAACCGATCCTTTCTGAAGCATTTCGTCGAGCACCTTCAAGGCATCATCCACAAGTCCATTCCCGAACAATACATCGATCACAACATTACGAACTTGTGTGTTCTTCATACTCGAATCGATTCGTTCGTATACAAGAACCGAATGATTCACCATACCCATACGTCCAAACCATCTAATGAGTAGCTTAGTGGCAACGACGGTAAGAGGAATGTCCTTTTCTTTGGCAATCTCATAGAGCCGGAGAAGCTTATCCCTTGAGTCCGGTTCACTACTGGCGAATTCAATAACCGACTGAAACACCAATGAGAGTGATTCTTCACGGCGTTTCAGAGACTGAGATTTCTCATTCAGATACTCGAAGAAGGAGAATGCTAGAGAGTACGATCCTAGCCGCCGCGTGACTTGAGGGAATACAAAAGGAGAAACAGAAGAAGAAGATACGAGAAGCGAACGAAGCGATTCGCTGGAAGACCAATCATGTTGCGGGATTTTCCGTAGATTATCTAAAATTTGAGAAACCGTCGATTCCTGACTCTCCGGTTTGTTTCCCGGTGGTGGGTCTACGTAATCAGAAAACCGGCGGAGGAATCCGGGACGGTTTAGCAGATTAAAGGAGTTCCGGCGCCGGGAAAATGATAACACAATACTCATATCTTCAAGGTTTCAAGAAGAAGGCCACCGGAAAATGTGGTCGGCGGTTTGGAATGAATTTATGACATATTTGGCCCAAGAAAAACTTTACAATATTTTACATTGAGAGGCCTTAAGTTTTAATTAAATGAAGATTTCACCCTGTATTCGGGAGGAGTACATTAATTGGGACCAAAACTACTAATGTATCACACAATGAGGACAAGTCTTTTATTTTTCTTCCTAAAACTACCCTTTATTTTTAGTCGTGATACTACCTAACTCAAAATGAAGATCCTGAGAGCTAAGAGAATAACTCTTTGTCACTGAGAAGACAGTGAACCTGAAGGATCCATTTTTTCAGCTGATGCTGCTGCAGCAGAAGCAGCCTTATCTAATCCTAATTTCTGTAACTCGTTTAAGAATCCGTCGAGGTCGCTCGAGGAGATCTTGTAAGGGCTGTGAGAAGGACCTGGAAACAAGTGTTTGGATACTTCTTCCTTATACTCCAAGAGTGCTTTGTTGATCACTTCTCCTACTTGAGCGTACTGCTTGCAAAACTTTGGAGTAACCTGAAATGAAAAGGTTTACGGATTTACTACCAGCGAAAACCATTCGAAAATGAATCATAAAAACAGGAAGAAGCATCATGATATAATTGGTAACGGATTTGACCTTAGCATGATGTGGATGCTGCATCATTCCCAGAAGATCATGGTAGACTAAAACCTGCATCCACAAGAAAATTATGACATACTTACTTGATCATAATAGTAGATAACTCATTCTTTTTGTGCTCTTCTTACTCTTTAATCATGCAAAAAGGTCAATATTTGAAAAGCCTAATTTTGCTCGATAAGACAATGTAAGGAGAGTGTCAAAACGAACCTGTCCACTGCAGAAAGGGCCAGCTCCTATGCCAATGGTTGGAATATGAAGAGCAGAGGTTGCAGCAGCAGCAACGGGAGGCGGAACACATTCTAAAACAACCGAAAAACATCCAGCTTCTTGTAAAGCCATAGCAGTTTCCACAACCTAAAATAACAGAGGAGAGATCTCTTTAATCACATCTTCAAAAAACAACCTTATAAGGATTACCACAGACATGAATTCTTAGTAGTTTCCGACCTTAACAGCACTAGCTATGTTTCTCCCTTGTGGCCTGAAACCACCAAGAACACTTATAGCTTGAGGAGTCAATCCAACATGTCCCATAACCGCAATTCCAGCTTCAACAATGGATTTTGCAGCAGTGATTCTTGAAGGTGATCCTCCTTCAAGTTTAATAGCATCCATTCCTCCTTCTTTCAACACTCTAACTGCAGTATCAACCGCCTGAAACATCATTTAAAGCAAAACTTAAAACAACCAAAATTGATCCTTTGCTCAAACAATTCAAGTCTCAAAGAGCCATAAAAATCCCAACTTGGTAGTGATTTCAAAGAGATTACCAGACAAAATGGATCATTTGGGTTGTAATTTTTCCCCTCACAATATGCTAAATTTGAAACAAAGCATCAAACTTTCGAGTGTAATCGATGATTACTTACCTGAGTGTTGCTGGATTCATAAGAACCGAACGGCAAATCGCCGACTAGAAGTGGCCGTTTAGCTCCACGAGCAACGGCACGACAGTGAACGAGCATCTCGTCTAAGGAGATAGGAAGGGTTGTGTCATGACCATGAACAACCATTGAAGCTGAATCTCCGACAAGACAAACATCAATTCCGGCAGTATCTATGTGAACGGCTGATGGGTAATCGTAAGCGGTGACGACGGTAATCGGCTCACCTTCCCGATGTTTCTGTCTCAATTGCGTCAAAGTCACTCTCTGGTTCGGGTTTTGCTGTTTCGGTCCACCGTAAACGGTATTTTCCGGTACGTTGCTCATAAACCGGACGGTAGTTATGGTTCTCGCCGCACGAGAGCAACTCTTGATAAGCGAAGAAGCCATTGCTGATGAAATGCGATCGAAATTCGAACCGAAATTAAAATGAGTTTACATTTTTAGACTTTTTTTCTTCTACCCTTTTAGATAAAGTTTTTGACTTTTTTTTTTTAAATAGAAAAAAATTTAAGAAAAATTTCAAAAAATACCATTTTTTAATTGTAATTTTACAAAAATGTCATATTTTTGAATTTTTTATAAAAATGTCACTTTTAAAAATTTTTTTTTTTACATTATTTATGTTTGGATTAATTATTTTCTATTAGGATTTAGTTACGAAGGTTTAGGGGGGTTTAGGGGTCAAAACATTTTTTAGTGTTTAGAATTTTAAGATATAGAGTTTAAAAATCTATAATTAATGGCATTTTTACAAATTAACACTCCCAAGTGGTATTTTTGTAAATCTGCACATAAAAAGTAGCATTTTTGTAATTTCCCCAAAATTTAAAGGTATCTTGGAGTATATAAAGCCGAGCTACATTCTTGAAAACGGTACATTACCTTCTCTTTTGTCAATTCTTTTTACTCTGTTAAATATATAAGGTTTCTGGTTTGGATATAATACTGATTTTGGCAAAAGTGAATCGACAAATGGTTTAAATCAGATTTGCATTTGAAAGCCCATTAGAGCATTTCCATCGGAGGATTTTTAGGAATCTCTAATAAGTATAATAATGAAAAAAAAAAAGTAAAAGAGAAGAGGGAACGTGAGACGTATGTTATTTGAGATATTTTAGAAACAGTTTTGGGGATGATCTCTCCACTTGTCCATTTATGAGAGGTTTAATTTAGTGTGTTTAAATTATATGATTTAAATTTATTAACAATATTATTATTATAATTTGGAAATACTTTTGAGGTTATCTCTCCGATGGAGAAGCTCTTAGATGTCGCTTGTAAGATCAATGGTTTTCTGTAAATAAACCCTCCATCTGGTTAAGATTTGCGATTTTACCCTCCAAGTCAATTAAATGCAGAACAACCCTTCAAGTAAGATTTAACCCGCAATATAACCCTTTGGATCTGAAAAATTAAAGAGTTTTTACGACTACAAGCGTTAGAGTTTATAAATTTTAAAAATAGATTTGGCCATTTGGGTTTTTTTATTTCAAAGACTTCGATTTGATATGTAAATATTGTGGTTTGAAAAAATTAGAAGGATTATATTGCATGTTATCTCTTATTTGGGGGGTTGATTTGCATTTAATTGATTTGGAGGATAAAATCGCAAATCTTAACCATTTGGAAAGTTTATTTGTAAAAAACCCTAAGATCAACAATGGTTGCATGGATTCTGAAATATAGTAAAATAAATAACAACAAAACTCAAAAACAACAAGACAAGATTCAAAAACAAACACAAAGCAATAATAAACCATAGGCTCAAACTTTGACATTTGTGATTAGAATAAAGCAAAACGTTTTTCAAAAGAAAAGAAAATAAAGGATCCAAATATAAAAAAACCTACAACGTTTTTCAACAAAATTCATTCATGAGAGAAGGGGAGAGAGAGATTCTACCATAATTCGAGATTGGGTCCTCCTAACCACGAAACAGACTATAACATCCCTTCCACAAGAATCTTGGACCTCGATATAGAAGTTGTTGTTACGGTCATTTCCAATTGCAACATCAAGCGTAGCGTGGTAGTTAGCGATTCGAAAGATCAGGAGAGTAGGTCTCCTAACAAAACCAAAACTACACAACAATTAAAAAATATTAATCACAACCATTTTTATCAAAGATCACAACCGTTTAAAAACAAGAAAAAAGACTTATATCAACCTTCGATCATTGGAATCATGACAGTTATTGGATTATCCATCAGGTGCTGAACTAGAAAGTCCTCAAAATCTAACCGGTTGGGGTAGTCGGAGTAGTGGTAAACTCGATACACTCCTATTGGAGATCTCATGACTTCACCAAACAGATAATTCGCAAAGCAAAAAAAAATTTGTAAGAGATCTAAACCCAACATAGCCATGCGTGAGCCCACCATTTGGATTTGAATATAGAGCCAGTAAAAAGCCTCTTCAATGGAGAAGGAGATAACATCCGGTGATAAGTTGTGATTTATGTACAACGCGGTTTGTTACCGAACTAGGACAATTATTGTGCACAAAAGAAGTCTCCCTTGATGAATAACAAGATCCATGATGTTAGTATGCCTGGAGATCTGAATCTCATCAAAGATGTTGGAATCCCATGAGATTAGAATCTCATCGCTCATTTTGGCAACAATCTTCACACAAAAACCCTAATCATATCTAAAATGAGAAAAAAGTAATTTTGGTCAGTGATGTAGTCATATATGCTTATGGAGTCTTATTGGGCATGTATATGGCTTTTATTTGGCTTTACCAAGCCAAATATTGTATACAGTATAATCTCTATAAATTAATACCTTATAGATTAATAATCACCATTAATTAATAATTTTTCTTGAGTCGGACCAATGTAAAAGTTAACAAATTCGATAAGACGATAAGATAATAATTTTTTGAAACTTTTATATAAAATATGATACCAATAATAGTCGGTTGGACTGGGCCAATATAAGCGATTCTTTAGACCATGTCTTATACACTATATCAGATCTCAAGTCGGTTGGACTGGGCCAATATACATAGAGGCTGTAGTGACTTGTTTCACCCCACCTCGGTTGACCTAGTCCGATTGCGAATCGCTTATTAAAAGCAGTATCCCAATGACTTCCATTGATCTAGGTATTTTATTTATATGATTTTCATAAATATGATTGACAATTTTGTTCCAATTGTCTTACATTTTCTTTTATCGTTTTCTTTACACGGTGCAAGTCAGATTGCGAACGATTATATTAACGCAAAACTCGATGCCATTCTTAACCGTCCTGCTACATGTCACTTCGCTCTTGTCATCCTTCTCGTTAGATAAGCATTTTGTAGAAAAGCTTGAGAAGCTCCACAAACATATCCACTCCAGTGTTATAGTGCTCAATCAAGATATCATATCCGGAAAGAGGATGAAAAGGTTTCCGTCTAAATTTAGTTGGATCGACTTGCTTGATGCTTATGAAGAACACATAGCCAATGGTGTTGTACCTCCGTACGATAATGGCCCTTCTTCGGTTATGGAGGTGGCGGGTCTCGATTTCGAGGTGATGACATGCTGTTTTTTAATACACTAATTATCGTGCACAAAAGAAGATCAAAGATGTTAGAATCCCATGAGATCGGAATCTCATCACTCATTTTGGCAACAATCTTCACACAAAAACCCTAATGAGATCTCAAAGGAGAAAAAAGAGTAATTTTGGTTATATAAATGCTTAGTGAGTCTTATTGGGCGTGTATATATGGGTTTTACCAAACCAAATAATGTATACAGTATAATCTCTATAAATTAATATTTTATAGATTAATAATCATCATTAATTAATAATTTTTTTTAAGTCGGATCAACGTAAAAGTTAACAAAATTCGATAAGATAATAATTTTTTTGAAGTTTTTATATAAAATGTGGTGCCAATAATAGTATAACCATATATAGTTATAGATATATAACTATGATAATGTATTAATATATGACTTCAGTGTAGTGATTTTTATTTTACTTGTTATATTAAAAACCTTTTATAGTTATTGGTATCCAAAACTTGTGGAAAATTATAGTTACGATAATTGATTTTTTAATATTTTCTAAATATTATGATATTAACATTTATTCGATTTCGATAACAAAAATGTATAAATCATAGTCTCATACTAATATATATTATCTGTTCAATTAAGTTCTTTAATATAATATTATTTTGAATTTTTTAAAAGAAAATTTAGTACCTAAAATATATATATATATATATATCTATATAAATTAAAAAAACTTATCGATTAATTAATAATTTTGTAATCAATAAAATTTTAAAGTCTAATAATATTATTAGTTTACTATGGGTTTAGCACTGATCTACTATAGGGGTAATTAAACAGAACTTTACTTTTTTAGACTTTTCTTTTCGGATAAAGTTTTTTTTCTTTAATTTTATTTTTAAATAGAGAAACGATGTTGGTGATGGTGACTCCGATTCCTAAGATAGCGATTTCAAAGTTGACTGCTTTCGTACTCTCTCTATCTACTACTACTCGATCAAAACCATTTCCCGGAGTTCTCGATTTCTACCCTCGCCGGAGATCTTATCGTGTAATCACTTCAATGGCTAGAGCAGGATCGGTCTCCATCGACGTAGCTGGAGAATCGAAACCGGATCATGTCACAGAGAAGTGGTTCTCAGTGCCGGAGCTCCGATTGCGTAACCATCGATTCTTAGTCCCTTTAGATTATTCACTCGATTCGGAAACTTCTCCCAAAATCACCGTTTTCGCTAGAGAAATCGTTGCGGGTAATTTTAAAATCGGAGCTTTTCTCGATTACGAACTCTTTCTATGATTCGAGTATGACTCTGTTTAATTAAAGATTGAATCTTTTTTTTTGTTGTAGTGGGGAAAGAGGAACAAGCAATGCCGTATCTATTGTATTTACAGGGTGGTCCAGGATTTGAAGGTCCAAGACCAAGTGAAGCTAGTGGATGGATTCAAAGAGCTTGTGAAGAGTTTCGTGTTATCTTACTCGATCAAGTATGATACTTTATATAGTTTAATATTGCTCTTTCTCTGGACACTTTTGCTTAGTCTTTGTGTTGGTCCTGCAGAGAGGAACAGGTTTATCAACACCTTTGACTTCTTCCTCTATGCTTCAATTCAAATCAGCAAAGGATTTAGCTGATTATTTGGTTCATTTTAGAGCGGATAATATAGTTAAAGATGCTGAGTTTATTAGAGTTCGTCTTGTTCCTAATGCTGATCCTTGGACAATATTGGGTCAGGTATATATGTTTCTGTATATCTCTATTAGCCACTACTCTCTGCTTCAGTTCTTGTCATTTGGTTTCTTACTCGTCATTGGTATTTCTGCAGAGTTTTGGTGGCTTCTGTGCAGTTACGTATTTGAGCTTTGCGCCTGAAGGACTAAAACAAGTGCTAATAACTGGAGGAATCCCACCAATTGGTAAAGCATGCACTGCAGATGATGTGTATGAAGCTGGTTTTGAACAAGTTATTCGCCAAAACGAAAAATACTACAAGAGATTCCCTGAAGACGTTGTGATTGTTCGTGATATCGTAAATTACTTGGTTGAATCTGAAGGTGGTGGGGTAAGGGATTGCAACGTTTGCCAAATATACTTATCAGTTTAGTTTAGTTCTTCATTTGACTTTGTTACTGTCTTTAGGTGCCTCTTCCATCAGGAGGCATCCTCACTCCTAAGGGTCTTCAAGCTCTTGGTCTTTCTGGTTTAGGATCAAGTACTGGTTTCGAGCGCTTGCATTATATGTAAGACTTTAGCTTTGATAAGTTTTATCGATTGCCTCACATGTTCTGTATTAAATCTTGCCTTCTTAATTGATCATAGGTTGGAGAGAGTATGGGATCCAATTTTAGTTCCTGGAGCACCAAAGTGTATCAGTCAATTCTTCTTGAACGCTGTAAGATACCGACAAATATTTTATGTTCGTTAATATCTAGATATGGAATCGATAGCCTGAGATGTTTTATTGTTGCTGCAGTTTGAGAATTGGCATTCTTTTGATACAAACCCACTCTATGCTCTTCTCCACGAGTCGATATACTGTGAGGTATAGTCTCCTCAATACCTCATCTTCTTCTTTCCCATTTCATTCAATTGCTTCTACTTGTTATCCTTAATTGAAAATTTTTTCAGGGTGCTTCATCAAGATGGTCTGCTCATAGATTACGGGAAAAAGTTGAGTGCAAATTCGATGCTATGAAGGCAGCTAAAGAAGGTCAAAATGTACTCTTCACAGGAGAGGTACATTTTCGGAATATTTCTAATCGTACGGTTGGTTAATTGCTCGGCTCACATTGCTTAACTAAATTAGTATTTGGATTGATATCAGATGATATTTCCATGGATGTTTGATGAGATTCATGCCTTGAAGCCATTCAAAGATGCCGCGGATCTCTTGGCCAAGAAAGAAGATTGGCCACCATTATATAACGTTGCTACATTGAACACCAACAAGGTCTGTATAATCTTTTAATCTTTAAGTTCCTATAGATCGAAGCGCGGTTATTTTACTCTGTTTTCACATGATCTCCTTTTGGTAGGTGCCTGTTGCTGCAGCGGTATACTATGAAGATATGTATGTAAACTTCAAGCTAGTGATGGAAACAGCTCCTCAGATCTCTGGTATTAGACTTTGGGTGACAAATGAATATATGCATTCGGGCCTTCGCGATGCTGGAAGACAAGTTGTTGATCATTTGTTGGGAATGATCAATGGGAAAAAGCCTCTCTTTTGATTCTTTGTAATAGTCAATGCTTTTGTGACTTATGATTTTTCTTCTTTAAACTCTCTTTGAGAAGTGAGTGGAAAAGAAATGAATAAGAAAGTTTTTGAATTTTTTAGCTCACTTTCCCAGTTCATGTAGAGCCGTCCAGATAAAAGAGACCAAAAGCAAGAGCAGAGGATGTGTTCATTATATATATAAAATATATATAAATTGTATCAGAAATCCGTTGTAGTCTAGCTGGTCAGGATACTCGGCTCTCACCCGAGAGACCCGGGTTCGAGTCCCGGCAACGGAGAATTTTTTGTGAAACAAATTTAACTTGGAACTATATTAGATAACCGGTTTTGGTTCTGTCTGGTCGAGGAAAACGATTTTTGATCCCTTTGGTTTAATAATTATTGACTTCTTGACTCTTCTTCGTAAAAAAATAATTTTAGTTTCCAGTTTCCCCAAGTTTCTGGTAATAACGAAAACGATTGACCTTCCTCAAAACGAAATAAAGATAAACGAAGAAAAATAATCAATCATGTCAATATCATACGGTACAAGAACTTAAATAAAATAAGAAGAAAAAATTGACATTTCCTTTGGGCCACTGAAGCGAAGTCACTATTCACTAAACCTATAAACAAGAACCCTAATAAATGCAAAGCTATCAATACGTTTGCCAAACTTTTGTATTCAATGCACACTATCTACATTTTCCACCCACCTACCAAGACAAATAATAAAACAAAAAAACAATAATAATCTCCATCACTCTTATTTCTCTTCTTCATGGCTCCAACCTCTTTCTTCACCATCAAATGTCAACCGCCTCAACCGCCGTCTTTCCTCCTCCTCCTCCGGTACCTATCCCTACTTATATCACTAGCCTTGGTCTTGGTTACTCCATAGCAATAGCTTTAGGTTTCCTCGTTCTTATCTCAACAATTATCCTCTCTTCTTACATTTGTTGCCGCGCCTCTCGCCTCCGCTTCTCCTCCTCCGCAAACGCAAACGCAAACGCGAACGCTTCTTTTGGTAGCCGTAGCATAATCGTACCACGTATCATATTTGTAGCTGAAGACGACGATCTTGAATCAGCTGTTTCTGGAACCGTTGTTGTTGGTGGACTTGATCAACCAATCATTAACTCTTACCCTAAATTTCATTACACTAAAGATATTGCCGTAGCCGCCACCGCCGGAGATAATGGATTTCACGGCGAAGATACGACGTGTTCGATCTGTTTGTGTGAGTATGTGGAAGAAGAGATGTTAAGGATGATGCCGGAATGTAAACATTACTTCCATGTTTATTGTCTTGATGCTTGGCTTAAACTCAATGGTTCTTGTCCTGTTTGTCGGAATTCTCCACTTCCGACGCCGCAATCTACTCCGTCGTCGACTCCTTTGTCGGAAGTTGTGCCGTTGTCTCAATACGCCGCCGATCGGAGGAGAACAAGAAGATAAAGTTTTTTTATGAAGTCATATTCACTTTTTATTTTGTTGTTGCTCCGTTTCATTTGTTCAAATATATTTTTTATAATATGTGATGTAATTTAATCCGATTATGATTTGATGATTTATTGATTTGCTTTACATTTTTCTTTTCATGTAGTATCAAAGTGGAATATAAAAGACTGTATCTCCACACACACAAAAATATAATTGCTGGATCAATTGAGTTTATTATATTTAGCTCAAATATGTAAATAACCGAATTATATTAGATTCATTATCGGAGATGAATACAGTAAAACCTCTATAAATTAATAATGTTGGGACTTTGAAAATATATTAATTTAGAGAGATATTAATTAATCGATAAATTAATAAATATTAATTTATAGAGATATATACCTGTTTTAGGTAAGAATTTTTTTTAACAAAATTCAAATGATATTCTGTTCAAGAATTTAATTAAACTAATTTGTAAAAATAATATGTATTAACTTGAGATTATGATTTATACTTTTTATTATTGTAATAGAATAAATATTAACATCATAATATAATAGCTATTTAAAATTAATACACATTATTAGTACAAAATTTAGAGAGAAAAAAAACATGGTTATCGTTATCAATGTTGATGATAAAGTCAGCAACGATATATATTATGATACATTTGGAAAAAATTATGTGTACAAAATCAATTATCGTGTCTATAACTTATCATAAATTTTGGATACCGAAAAAACAATCATAAAAGTTTGTTTGAGATAGTAAGTAGAATAAAAAGTTACATAAGTAAAAAAACTATATATATATATATGCATAATTATACATGATTATTAATTTATGACATTATTGGGACCATATTTTTACATGGAAATTTCAAAAAAATTATTATCTTATCATCTTATCGAATTTTGCAAATTTTTACATTGGCCCGACTCAGAACCGGGATAATTTATTAATTTATGGTGATTATTAATTTATCGAGTATTAATTTATAGAGGTTTTACTGTAGAACTAATATAATTTCTAGTCAAACCAAGAATAATTACGAACATAAAATTTATGAAATTTGAGTGGTAAATTTACAAAATGATGTTACATATTGAATATCGCTAAGAGACAAATTAAATGACAAGATATAATATTCGGCTTGTTTTGACCATTATGCCAAATTTATCACTTATATATCTTTATTGAAATATTTGGTAATAAAATAAAAACTAAACATGGTCCATAATAAATAAATATAAATATAGTGGAACTAATAAGATTTGATAGTGGAAACCCCTTAAACCAGTAGTTGATTAATGGTTCATTAATGCTTCTACACAAGGAGATTTGGGGTTCGAATCCCAGAAAATGCGATTTATTATTATATTTGCATACTAATGGAGAAAAGTTTGCAGAAGATTTTCAGCGTGAGGCAAGGTAGAATCATTTGCAAGGATCAAGACAGTAGACTTGTCCGTCGTGAAATCGTCGATGTAATAATTAATAGAATAATAATAAAAATACAGTGTTTAAGAAATAAGATTTGGTAAAACCAAAATATGTACAAATATAAAACTGTGTAAACTTATGAATATGACAACACTAACAGACAAATTAATGACAAGATACCTTATTCGGTTTGTTTTTACCACTGTCAATTTTATCACTCAAATCACTATATCTAACTAAATCAAATTGGTCAATGTATATATGTATAACAAACCAATGTAACTTCAAATATAAAATTTATGAAATTTGAGTGCTAAATTTACAAAACGGTGTAAACTTACGAATATGACATCCCTAACAGATAAATTAATGACATGACACCATACTCGGTTTATTTTCACCACTCTGTTTATTTTATCACTCAACTTTCTTAAAACATCCGAACATATATGTATATATAACTAATTAAAAGATCCGAATGTATATATAATAACTAAATCAAATTGGTCAATGTATATATTATAATAAATATAGTGAAACTAATAAGATTTGGTAAATTCAAAATAAGTACAAATATAAAACTTATAAAATTTGAGTGCTAGATTTACAAAACGGTATAAACGTATGAATATGACATCGCTAACAGATAAATTAATGATATGACACCATAGTCGGTTTGTTTTTCACCACTATGCCAATTTTATCACTCAGATTTCTTTAAAAACCTTTAGCAACAAGATAAAATATCTTTAAAAACCCAAATATATATAGTAAAACTAATAAGATTTGATAAAATCAAAATAACTACAAATATAAAACTTATGAAATTTGAGTGTTAAATTTACAAAACGGTGTAAACTTGTGAGTATGGCATCGCTAACGGACAAATTAATAACATGACACCATACTCGGTTTGTTTTCACCATTCTGCCAGTTTTATCACTCATATTTCTTTAAAAACCTTTAGCAAAAAAAAAAAAAAAAAAATCTTTCAAAACCCGAATATAGATATAACTAAATCAAATTGGTCAATGTATACTAAAATTTGTTATAAAATCTATAAAAGAAACTAACGAAATTTGGTAAAACCAAAAACAAATACAATTATCTTATAAAATCTGATAAAAACAAATATAAATGTTAAATTAAAAAAAAATTACCCATGTCACAAAAAAAAAAATTAAAAAGAAAACTACTTGAGTATTAATGTTATATCCGTGGCAGCTACTCATCCCAAGTCTCTTGGTCGGATTACCAATTTACCATACGCCCTCGGCCCTCCTGAAATTATAATCACTGTAAAGAACATATACAGTAGAACAATTTAACAACAAGTCTCTTGGTCAAATTTAACACTTCTCTTCTCAATTTTACAACAAGCTTAGTTTAGAAAACAAGTAAAACCCCAAAAATAGAATAGAACCCATATAATCGAAGAAGTGGAATGACTCAATTCAAACAGACCTGATTCTAACCCTAATCGAACTAGCTAGACGATTAACATCTTATTTTATGCAGATTTCAGACGGCAACAAAGTGGAAAAAGTTTACACACAATGCCGAAAAGGAAAACAAAAAAAATTGACAGAGATTAAATCCAAAACAGAACACAAGAAGATCAAAACAGAGATTACTTGTATGAGAAGTCACGCATATCGTCCGCATAAAAAGTGAAAAAGTTTTGGAGAAATTAGAATTTCAAAATACAAGAACGGTAAAAACAAAGCGGAAATTTACCTGGTTAATTGGATGTTGAAGATTACAGATGATATTTTACTCCTTTTCCTTAGCCAGAGGAAGTAACGATTACGCAAGAGAGAGAGAAAGAGATTACGGACGATTTTCTAAACAAAGAAGAAGATGAATTGTGAACCCAAGAAGAAGGTTGAAAATTTGGGGAAAAATTAACAATCTGTGTTAATTTAAATGAATCGGTAGAGGTTAAGGGTTAATTCAAAGAGCTTTCCTTTAACGGCTATATCATTTTGAAAAGTTACCGTTGTATTAACAATGACGGTGAAACATTATTAGGCCTTTAATGGGCTTATATATTTAACGTCTTTTAAACTCTAGATGCTTTTCTTTGTAATCAAGTAAAATACAATAGAAGTCAAAGACTTTTTTTTTTTTTCTTTTAAAGTCTGGATTACCAAGATATTGTTAACTGAATAGAAGAGAATCTTTATAATATGTAAATGTAAAAAATTAGAACTATCAAACAGATTAAATCGTAAGAAAAATAAAATAATACAATCAAATTCAATAAAGAAAGACTAGTGTCTCTAAAGATGGGAACAAAATAGTTGGAACTTGTGATTTGAACAAAAAAATGTCCCCAAAATATTGGATGCGTAATGCGTTGACTTAACCATATGTTTTCTACGTAATTTAATCGTAATTTATAAGGCAAGTTATTAAGAATGTCAAAGAAGTCATAGAGTTTCCTTCACGACGTCGTTTTATTGAAAACGACTGAGCCGTTCGATTATAATGCGTCAGTGATCAGATTACCGACACGTGTACAGAATTTCCTTAGCCATTGTCGGTTACTTTAATGAAAGGTATGTAAGTAAAAAGAATCCACAACCATTGGTTGCCTCCACGTTCAAGGCACTAACGGTAACGTCCGTTTTCTATTTGTTTTTTTCCTTCTTCTTCTCCTCCAATTGATTTAACGCCGTTAACGTCTCATACATAAACCTATTCTTCTCACCTCTTTAGCTTCCTTCATTTTCTCTTTACCTTTCTCTTCACGTCGGATCGAAAATCGGAGACGAAAATGTCGGAAGAATTGGAGAAATCTGTGTCGCCGAAGAAAGATTCTCTGATCGAGAAGATCGTTGAGAAGATTCACGATCATGATTCTTCGTCGTCGTCGGATTCCGAGCACGAGAAACGGGAATCTCCGTCGGCTTTGAAAGCGAAGATTTATCGTTTGTTTGGTAGAGAGAAACCTGTTCATAAGGTTCTCGGTGGTGGATTGCGTATGTTTTCTTCTTAATCTCTGTTTTAATCGCGATTACCTTCTGTGTGTCAGATGCTTGATCTGGAATACGAGAATCTGATTATCGGATTCAAAATGTGATTTGGGAATTACATGTTTTATGTGATATCTTCTGATTCGTTATTGGAATGTGGGAATCGGAGTTGTTTATCGTGTGGAAGATGTTGGAATTGAGAGAATCTGCATCTTGATCTTGGTTTTGATTAGGTTGCTTGATTTGTGGTCATTGTTTTGATTTGATTTGAAACCATTTTTGGAATTGTGTTTTTGTTATCTTTGTGGTATGATGCACAAATAAGTATAGTTTCTTCTATTTTCTTATTGGTTTTTAAACGTCTATGTGTAGCTGCTGATGTGTTCTTGTGGAGGGACAAAAAACTCTCAGCCGCTGTTCTTGGCGTCGCGACTGCCGTATGGGTGCTGTTCGAATTGGTTGAGTATCATTTCTTGAGTCTTGTGTGTCACATTTTGATATTCGCACTCGCAGCCTTGTTTTTATGGTCTAGTGCTCATGCCTTTATGAACAAGTAAGCTTTTGTTGCCTTAATCATGTTGCAAGTTACAACCTATATGTTTCTTTGCTTTGCTTAAAATGTTCGAAAACTTTTCTTTTTGTTTTCAGGACTCCACCTAAAATTCCTGAAATCCATATTAAAGAGGAACATTTCCTTTTGATTGCTTCTGCACTGAGAAACGAGCTGAACCAGGCTTTCGTTATCCTAAGGAGCATTGCCATAGGAAGAGACTTGAAGAAATTTCTGATGGTATGTTTTATGTTCGGTTCATTATTGTAAATATTTGCAGTTAATAAAAGAGATTGTTAATGTTGTCTGCCTAAGTACAGTACTTGATCAATCCTGTCTGATTCTGATTGTAAGATATGCATTGTGTGTTAATTAATCTCAGGTGGTTGTTGGGCTGTGGATAATCTCGGTTGTGGGAAACTGGTTCAACTTCTTGACTCTTGTATACATCTGTAAGTACTTGTACCAATAAAAAAAGTTCTAATTTGTATAAAGTTTTTGTTTTTTCGATTGTTGAATCTAAACTATGTTTGTGTGTGTGTGTTTGGGGGGGGGGGGGGGGGGGGGGGAACAGGTTTTGTGGTGTTGCATACAGTACCGATGCTATATGAGAAACATGAGGACAAGGTAGATCCAATGGCAGAGAAGACATTGAAGGAGCTGCAGAAACATTACATAGTGTTAAATGAGAAAGTTCTTTCTAAGATTCCAGTTGCTTCCCTCAAGGCAAAGTTGGGTTAGAGACTTTAGGGTCAAGTAACCTCCATTTTATCTCTCTCTCCTCCCCCCCCCCCCCCCCCCCCCCTGACTTTTTGCTTTGTGTCTTGGGGAATTTATATATTTTTACTGAGGGCCCTTGAAAAAATTGTTACTCTGCTTTCATTTATCTCATTGACTTTTTCTTTTACCCTGGGAAATGATGATTTTTTTTTGTGTTTGGCTACATATGTGAATGCTGAGTTAATCAAATTCGTAAAAATATAAGATCATGGAATGGTAAAAATGTTTATTTCATAGCCCCTACACCAAACAGATTACTAAAACATTATTTTGGAAAACCTTTCAAAGAAAGATTTAGTTACCGAACAAATGATAGTTGATCAACATTTTTCTTTAATTTCCACTCGAAATTTTAACCCATGCATCAGCAAAAGAAAAAGAAACAGCTTTAACTTTCCTTTTATAAAAGTGGAATAAAAGAAAATTAACGGTATGATAATTACAACAGATATTTCGAATTCCTATTTCAAATGTAAGTATGTATATTTACCTTCTTTTTCTTAAGTAAGTCATCTCGAGAGCCGTTGATTACTCTCCAATGATCTGAGAGGCACAGTCGAGAACTCTGAATCAGACAAAGGCCCGTCTTGTCTTGTCTTCTCCGAATCTTGCTTGGATTTGGCTGCTGCTGCTTCTTCTGCTTCTCTTCTTTCTCGCTCTTCTGCGTCTTTGAGTAAGAAATCAACCCATAGATCCGCAAATGACTGTAACAAACAAAATAATCCATTAAAAGAGAAAAAAAACTATAAAGGTTCCATTGGATCAGTACTTCATTGTATTATAAAGGATTTTTACCTGGTTATCAGAAGCTGGATTAGAATGTGAATCCGCGGATTTCCCGCCTAAAATTCCGCCAACAAAGCGACCTGGAAAGCCCAATACGCCTCTAACAACACCTTTACCTCCTCCTTGTTGTTCCCCTCCAATCCGTTCTTTATCTTCCTCTGAGAATCCTAGCATCCGAACCATGAGGTCCAAAACCTAGGTAAAAGGAGTGAAACAAAAAACAACCTAGTAAACATGAATGTCCGAAAAACCGGATTTCGGAATAATGCCAATGTTTACTTACCTCTTTGCTATGATTTTTCTGAAAGTGTGTAACTAGCAATTTGATAACGATACGCCTGCAAAATGATTTTGGGTTTCATCACTGCATCAGAACATCTAATTTTGACAGGAGAAGCGAAATGTGTATAATACAGTCAAAATTGGTGTACCTATCAACGAGATAATCCGACTCCATTGACATTCTATTGAGCCGTGTCATGCTCTGCTCAAGAACACGTCGTACTTTTGCATTGTCTTCTTCAACTTTGCTTACTCTGTTTTTCCATTCCGCTGCAACCTTTTCGGCATGCAATAGTTTGGATGTGACGTCTTCCTTTTCTTTATTCGATGACTCTAACCGCTCATCAGCATCCTTCAGCAACAATAAAATAGCATCAGCCCAATATCGATATGGCAGGTCATATGTAGTTAACAAATGAAAAGGATATATATGCCTACTTTCAAACGAGCATAAAGCTTCATCAACTCGTCTTTAGCCACCGCAAGCTCTCTTTCAAAATGCTCTTACAAGATGAATTAGATCTCATCAATAAATGAGTGTAAGAAAAAAAAACAAAGATTTTGAATTTCCTTATGGTACCAACCTTAGCTTCGATTTCGGCGTAGTACTGGCCAAGAGCGGTTTGAAGATTTAGAAGTTCAACATTCTTGGACTAAATTGTTCTCAAACAATATGTAAGTTTTTGATTTAAGTCGTCATTTGTTTCCTGTAACTTCCGGATTTGTTTGTCATTGCTCAGCCTGCTATCCTCCTGATTAGCCATTGCCTGCTTAAGAGTTTTCTCCAAGTGTGATATCTGAGACCTTTGATATTCATTAGTCTGGCGGAATTCTTCAATCATTCGGCTATCTTCATCCATTTTCTCAGACTCTTCAGTTTCCTGTAAAATTGTGGCAAAGAAAACAAAAATCCATTACCTTCTTCTCAGAAAAACATGAAGAAAACTTTGTTTATAATGAAATCATAGCAACACTTAAGTACTGCTAGAAAGTAGCGATAATTTGCAGAAATTGATCAAAAGACTAATAATATGAATATCATTCATATGCAAAATAAAGAATTATATATAAAATTTGCTTTCACAATAGCTAACCTTTTCAAGCAAGTGTTGTTTGAGCCGTTTTAGTTCTTGTCGTGCTTTATCCCTGTCTCTCTGTGTTTCCTTCAAATCCGTTTCCAACTTCTGCAAGGATTGCTCCATTTCATCTTTTCCAGGAAAGCTTTCAGGTTTCTCCTAGTTAAATACTAGCATAAGGAACTATAGATACTTGCTCCATAATTCATTTAAATTGCAAAATGTGTATAAAGTCTCTCTGGTGTAAGAACCTTGTCCAAACTACTAGGATGTCCAGTCAGAACCTCTGTGGCGTCTGGGAAGACTTTGCTACTGGTGGGCCTCCTGCTTTCTTCCAAAGCAGCTTCTAGCTCAGTTCGTTTCAACTATATAGTGATGAAAAAGCAGATCAGAATCAGTTTCAGAGTCCATAAGTCAAAGTAGACACACACATACAGTGTGAGAATGACAATGGTTTGCTCGCAAAATTATTCAGCAGCATGGAACACAATAAACCTTAAGCTCGTTGTTTTCTTTCTCCAGAGCTTTGTTAACTTCTTTTAGATGTTCCATGGCAGTTCCAACACCGTGGCTCTCCTGACCAGTCAACTTCATCTGCAAGTGTTTGATTTCAAGCAATTTTGCATGCAATTCACTTCGCACTTTGCTAATCTCCATGGAAGTCTGTAAACAGATGGATACAGAAAATAAACAAAATTGTAACTTAAAGATGGTTATTCCTATACGAATATAGGAAATGTAAGTCTTTTCTAACTCAAAGGCTTACTTTTTTCTTATCTAACCTCAGAGACTCGAGTTCCTCCTTGAAAGATTCACTCCGTTTCCACTCCTCTGAAGACAACAAGGTAAGTGAGAATACTAGATTAAGAAGAAACATAAAAGCACCATGCTACTAGTGATATTATATACCCTGTAGAGAAACCTGGAGATCTCTTAACTTTTCACGCTCTTTGGCAAGCTCTTTAGCTTGCACAGCTACCAGTGATTTGGTCCTATCGTCTACCATATCTGAAAGGTCCTAAAATGGCATCCAGATTACCGCTTAGAATTTGGTTTTGACCAAAAGACCAATAAAAGGCACTTTTTACTACAACGAAAAACGGTGTCTTATGTATTACAAGGTCTAGCCCAAAAAAAAAATCTGGAACTTACTCAGACATTCTGAAGTACGTATCTAAACAGCCAAACAATTTCAAGACCACGAAGCTTTTATCTCAATTGATGGTAAATAAAAAATGGTGTTACCTTTTCCTTTATATGCAAATCAGTATCTTTCCCTTTTCCATTGGACATATGGCTACGACTTTTTAAATGTGGCACAGATTTTTGTAGCCTGTTGGGTGACTGATCGTTGTTTCCCTGGGAAAGATTACAAATCAGCTTAATAGTTTAAGACATGCCTAAATATCAGCAAATAAAGAATCTACATACTTATCAAGACAATGATGTTCCAAATTTTCTAAACAGAAATGCCAATATCCAGCTTCCTCAAATCTTGATAAACTTTGTATCCAACTAAATCCCACTTCTATCCATAATGCATTCCATTTCACACAGTATAGCTCTTGAGTAGTTGCAATCTCTATAACAAACATACCGATATGAAAACAACCATATGATGTATCTACCTTGATAGCATTATTGTTTGATTCCCTGGAATTATCGGTTCGAGCCTCTTTCAAAGCGGCACTAGTTGAGGTCAGATTTTGATTCAATGAGCCATTCTCCTGATTCAATCTGGAAATCTGATCCTATAATAATCAAATTCAGTGAGAAGCTACGAAGAACTCAGTGAGAAGTAAATATTCTGTCACAAATCTTAACCTCCTTTTCTCTTAACAGAGCTGCGTAATTCACTGATAAAGCTTTGATATCTGCTTCAGATTCCTGAAGCTTCTTAATCTCTGCCTTATACTGCTCAATCTAACACACAAAATTGAATCACAAAAACAAGCAACCTATCATTACACAAACTACATTTCGCGTATACTCAGATTTCTAACAATCCAGTGAAATTCGGATGCTTAATCTATAAATCGAGTATGAAATTGATCCAATTTGGGCCAATATACCTCATAATGACCAGGCGATTCTATTCCATTGGTGATCGGATATCTGGAAACGGACCTGGAATACCTAAACCCATTGGAACTTCTCCGATCAGAGTCAGGTAAATCACCGGCGCCATTGACGGAACCGTAACTGTGAAGATTCTTTTCCTCTTCGTCGTCGTCTTCGTGCACATCGAGCGCGATCTTGTTCAAGTTCTCCTTTAAATTCTCAATCGAACTCCACATAGCTCCACACCCACTAAAAGACTCAAATCCTACAGAAGAACACAGATTCCTACTCTATCGAAAAGACATCAATCTTCGTCTGAAAAAGAGTAAAAATCGAATTTGAAGGTTCTTCTCGGAGATCAGAATCCGATTAAACAGAAATAAGAGATTTCTTACTTTCCCAGTCAGAGAGAAACGTAGAAGAGATTTGGAACTAAAATTAAATAACTTGCATATATAATAAAGTAGCGTATTAGTTAACTCGTCGTTTACGTACTAAAACAAATCACTCGTAGCTAGCTATCACCGAAGCTTCGTCGGAAGTCCGTTTCCCGCTTTGAAATCAGAAACAGAATCAAAAGTTTTCGAAAACTCATTTTCATTCCATGTGGCTTCCAAAAAATAACTTCTAAAAATATATTGAAACTTTGCGATTCCGTTTTGGAAGCTTGCTCTTCCATTTTTAAAATATTGTATTGTAAATAAATAGGAACGGTAAAATTATTTTTGATATGTCTCATTTTATAAATACAAAATAAAACTGAAAACTAATTTAATATTTTAAAATTTACACAAACTAATTTCATATTTTATCTATAAATTATCTTGCTTAAAAATAGTGTTATGCTAATACGTGTGATATTAGAAGTTATTAATTTGATTAATTAAATCAAACAAATATCTAGCAAATTCAAATCCATTTTTCTTCGTTTCTCCCTTTTGTTTCCTTTCACCCTTCTTAGAATCTACGTAAATAACCTAACGAACGTCATAGACCCTGTGGAAGTGAAACTACATGTTCATTGCATCTTGTTACGCTTTTGAAGGAGAATCGGAGGGTTGTCTGCTGCAAAATCAAATTTCAAGCTATAAGTGATGGCTTCTATTGCGACAAATGTCTTGAATGCGATTTGACATTCCATGTGAACTGCGAAAAATATGTTGCAGATGTAAACCACCCTTCCCATTCCTTACACCCTCTAAAACTCTACATTGGTGAAACACCCGCTTATACCGATGAAAAATGTTGTTTGTGTGGAAAATAAATTGTTGAGAAAGCCTTTTTTATCATTTTTCCACTTGTAACTTCACTTTGGATTTGCATTGTGTTGTTAATCCAATACCGTTATATCTTGAGGACCTAAACAACCATGACCATCGACTTGGTGAGGGGATAAATGAAAACACCATACGACATTTCGAGCATTCTCATAACCTAGGACTCGACAAATTGGTATTTTTATCATGGAGAGGAGTTGTAAGGCATTCGCTTATCCTATATATCATCATTCACAATTGCATGGAATGTAAGTTTATGATCCATGAGAGTTGTGCTAATTTTCCTAAGCGGAAACGACATATGGTAAGCAACACATCGTATAAACTACATAATCAGTTGACTGATTTTAATAGATGTGCAATTTCGGTGCTGATTAGATATGCGATGTGCTTCAGTGAGCCATTTATCCATCGAAGTCATGACCATCCATACACATCACCACGAGGAGTGCAATGTTTGCAACCAATAGAAATGTCATATGCTCATATGCGTGGAAGATCGTTGTGGATACGTCATGGACTTCAAGTGCGCTACATTACCATATGTGGTAAAGCACATAGTCTACGATCATTTTCTCTTTTTATGCTATGAAAAATGCAAATGGTAAATATTGGTGTGATATTTGTGAACGAGAAACATATTCAAAAACATGTCCTACACTTGTAAAGACTGTGGGGTCACTTTGCATACCGATTGTTTTCTCAGATATTCTCATGATCTCATGCCAGGAAGCTAAGTAAAAACGCACTATGGCGGATCCATATGGTTTGAGGTGGTTGCAACAATAGTATGTCTCAACCACGTTGCAGTGAATGCAAGTCCCTTTGCATATTTCATGTCAAATTCAAACAACTGAGGAAAATCGGTAATGATTATTATTGTTCGGTTAACTGCGGTGACATTAGGTAGGATGATTGAATTTGGTGTTTTCTTGTGTCAAAAGTTCCCAATTTGTTATATATTGAGGTGTATTGTTGTTTCTCATCTTTAATGAGATGAGTGATCTTGATAATTTTGGCAGAGGCGATGATTTCCAATTATTTTGTTGTTAATTATACCAGATATATGTATTTTTTTTCTTAGGTAACAAGAAGTTTAAAAGGAAAGTTGGTTGTGTAACCATAAAAAAAAATTATATCTAATAATCTATGTGGCAACATCCTAGTCATTGGATCTAAAGTTTTTGGTTAGATTATTAGATATATAAAAAAAAATTTGTTATACAATAAATAAACCCAAGTTTAATGATATTTTGCTTTGTACTCTCACCGTTTTTGTTAACAGATGTTTTAGAAATTCCTTTTGTTTCAAATTTAGTGACGTTCTCACGAAGAATCACATTAGCATCTGCAACTGGTGTCAATGATCTTGCCTCCCAAAATCAGGCTTCATGAAGTATTTAGCCATTTCAAAACTTTGGATTGGAATGCAAATGTTCAGAGTGTTACTACAGCTTTGGCAATTCGATATTTATTCCACTGTATTGATTGATATTCGATGGAACATGGAGTTTAGTTAGGAGAATCTTGTTCATGTCCCAAGTTACATATACTTGAATGACATGAGACAAGATCAAATCAAAATCCCCAATTTCAAACATAAACAAAATTTTGACTTCTGATTTCTCATTATCACCAAATTTTGTCTCCAATATCTTTTTACCGCATAGATTTGATTGTACGACCAATTTGATTTTAAAAACAGTATGACAACTCACCCCCGAGCATTGTCCTAATTATTGTTGCTTATCTAAGCAATAAACTCGTATAACCTTAAACAATATCTCTGCCTGAATGAATCAATGCTGAATCAGCAAGGCGGATCAACCCGCCCGGTTTGCGCTTGTTGTCGCGCTCGTCTTACTTTCAAATCATCCGTATAATTCTGGTAAACATACGAAGCGAAACCCCAAAGAGCGATCAGCATCGACATGACCTTAATGCCACTCATCTTATCACGGAACACAACCAAAGCCGCGAGAGGAGTCACAGCTAGTGAGAGCGTACTAATAACATTTGAGAAGAGCGACGACACCAAAAATATCAGGCCAACAACTCCCACAGAACACACTTGCCACGTCACCGCTGTCCCGACCAAAGTCAGTACATAGGAAGCTTGCCCTTTATGATACCCTTCCATTTCCCCGTGCAGCGTTCTCCATTCCCCGCTAGCGAAAAGCCCGATAACCGAGACACAAGTCGCAACCAAAGACGTGTAGATTTGCAATTCGCGAACCACTGAAAACGTCTCTCTCTTAAGTATCTTCTCGAAAGATAATTGCATAAGTGAGAGCAGCAGAGAATAGAGTGCGGATGAAAGCCAATTGAGTAGCGCATATGAGCAAATAAGTTGAAGAAGAGAGGTAAAGGAGTCCAACAGAGTATAAGTGTATAACAATATAACATGTTGTCTCTGGCTATGATGACACCGAGCAAAACGTAGATGAAGACAAATACCGAATTTTTGGTATACCATTAGAGTCGGTTGAATCGTGTGTTCGAATTTTATTTTCTCGCTTTGATTTGTCCCCCAAATTTACTCAAAATCGATAGAAATTGATTTGTAATCAGGTGGAAAACTCTAATTTCTCGCTTGTTCAAATGTTCATTGATACATTACTTTCACCATACAGTACTTTCTAGGGCTGGGCACAGATACCCGTTACCCGTCTTTTACTCGTTACCCGACCCGTACCCGTCTTCAAAAAAAGGGTACCCGTGACTTCCGAGTCGGGTAAAGGGTATTAAAATCCAATTACCCGCGGGTAAGAGTCGGGTATCGAGTATCAATTTTTTTTTACTATCCGTCTCAGTACCCGTCCTACTACTCGATTTATTACCCGGTCCGTAAATACTCGTATTTTATATCACTCTTATATTTAATAAATTCAATTTAGTACTATATAATTTGACTTCTTCTGTTGATTGAAAGTATCCATTCTCTACTTGAGAGAATGTTTAAAGTCTATGAGAATTATGCTTCTTCTTCTGAAGAACCAAGTAACCGAGTGCCAAGAGCAACACAAACCAATAACTCGGAAGCAATGGTTGTGGATGAAAGTTATGATTTTGATTCTCTGATGGATCTCCATGAAGAAGCTGAAGCGACTTGTGTTTTTAAATCACCAACAACTTTATTCCAAGGAATTACTCTTTCCTTGGCAGATGAATGAGTCTCAACTTTTTTAGGTAAGTTACATTAGTATTAATTAGATACCAAGCTGAAATTTGTGATATTAACTTGTTGGTGATTTTTGTTTTGTTTATTATCACTCGTTTGTTTGTATTATGCAAGTCAAAACTTACTGTCTGTTTTCATTCGTAGGTAAGTAAATATAAGGGAAGAAACAATCTTATGGAAGAAGCAATCTTATGGAAGAATGATCCTCGCAACATGAATTTTTTGTGTTTCTAAATTATCATTGATGATTTTAGAAATGATAGATTACAACCTTTAAGGTTTAAAGTTTGTAATTTTATATCTTTTGAACTATATGTTGCCTATTAAGAGGAATTCTTCCTCTTTTTGTAATGACTTCTTCATTCTTTTGGTATAAAAATTTCCTAATCACAACTATAGATAAATTTTATTGTAACAAAGCGGGTAAGGTTAACAAGTCGGGTACCCGGCGGGTCAACGGATTTTTGCCGGGTACCCGTTTAATAGGGTACCCGTTTTTTGCGGGTCGGGTAAGGGTATTGTTTTTCAAATACCCGTTAGGGTCGGATCGGGTATCGGGTACCCCAAATTCTCAGGGTACCCGTCTCATGCCCAGCCCTAGTACTTTCTATATGATATAACATAAGCGATTGCCACGAAACGATGGAAGAGGCATATTCAAGAGCGAGAGAGTTTATACTCTCATCTCTTTATATGGTCATGCAAAACTCCCCATATGAAAACACGTAAAGGAAGGAGAATAATAGAGACCTATGTATCAACAACGCCAAATAATAAAGGTAGCTCCTGAGTAAATTATATGTGACCAAAAATACAAAACCTATTTAACTTGCCTCTCAAGAAAATCTAGCATTCACTTAATTTCCAATTTTGCCATATATGAGTTTAATATGGGTTGGGCATTTGCTATAAAAGTCATCCTAATCATCCCTTATTTTACACATCACCAAAAGGAGTATGTAGTGCTTGCAACAAACATGCACACTATGTGCTCAGATGCGTTGTAGATGATTGTGGATACATCCTGGACTTCAAGTGCGCTCTACTACCATATGAGGTAAAACATAGAGTCTGACGATCATTTTGTCTCTCTATGCTACAGTGAAGAAGATGCAAGTGGTCAATATTGGTGTGATATTTGTGAGAAAGAAACAGATCCAAAAGCTTGGTTCTACACATGTAAAGATTGTGGGGTTGCTCTGCATACAGATTGTGTGCTCGGAGATTTACGAAGTTTCAAGCCAGGAAGCCAACTGTCAACGTACAATGTAACTCGCAACAATAGTATGTCTCGACCGCATTGCAGCCAATGTAAGTCCCATTGCATATTCCCTCTCATCTTCAAAAAATCGGGAAAACCCGGTAATGAATACTATTGTTCTGTTAAATGTTGTGTCCCAGACTGATATAGGATGGTTGATTTTGGTTTTTTTTTTTTTTAATCAAAAGTTCTTAATTTTGTTATATATGAAGGTGTGATTCCGACCCAAAAAAAAAAAGTTATTTATGAGGTGTATTGTTGTTTCTCGCTACTCATTTGTTTTAAAAAAAAAACTTCCATTTATTTTCTACAAACCTCCGTAACACGCCATTTTAGTGGTAAGCTACACTCAGTGATTCACTTTCATCCATTGAATACTACTCAACAATCATCTTCCCCATTATTCTGTTCCTTTCGTTCAATTTCTCAATTTGGTAAAATAAAAGAAGACACTACGACCAATTTTATTTTTAAAAGAGTATGACAAGTCACCCACAGACCACACTTGCCACGTCACCGCTGTCCCGACCAAAAGAGGCTTCCCCTTTACGATACCCTTCCATTTCCCCGTGCAGCGAAAAGCCCAATAACCGAGACACAAGTCGCAACCAAAGACGTGTAGATTTGCATTTCGAGAACCACTGAAAACGTCTCTCTCTTAAGAATCTTCTCGAAAGAGAATTGCATAAGTGATAGCAACAGAGAATAGAGTGCGGATGCAGCGAGGGTACACACAAACCCGATAATGTATTTCGACCTAGAGACACCAGAAGGAGCGTCTGCATTATCATCGTTGTTGAAACCTATCAAAGTAGAAGAGAAGGAGAGGAGAACAACAGAGTTGAGAATCAAAGCAGTGAACTTCTGAGAGTTGATGAAATACGAGAAGACCGCATTGAAAGCCAATCGAGTAGCGCAAATGAGCGAATAAGTCGATGCAGAGAGGTAAGCAAGTCCAACAGAGTATAACATGTTGTCACCAGCAATGATGACACCGAGCAAAACGTAGATCAAGACAATGACTTTGATGGAACAAGAAGCAAAGGCAGAATGCAGAGGATAGGAAAAGCAGCGGTTTGAACAAGAGTAGCCATCCATTTGCTGTTTCCACCTTCGTTGTAGTAAAACCTACCAAGAAGGACTGAAGCAGCTTGACCACCAATGAGGAAGAAGATGTTGATGAACACAAGAAGCCACCATTGCCAGCTTTTAAGCTTCAAGAGTGGAGTTGGAATACCTGCAACATTCTCCTCTTTCGACAAGATTGGTTCTTGATTATCTGTAAATCGCATCAAATTTCGATTACCCATAACTTCAAAAATTAAAATTTGGAACTAAAACCCAAAAGAATTATCAATCAGACAAAAACACCATTTTTGCATCATCTTTGCTCCTGGGTAAAGTCGAATAAACCCAACAAGGAGAAGGAGACTGACCTGACATAGAATTCACGACGATACAGAGAGATTTATAAACCCAACGTGAGATTTCTATACTCGTCTTCTTCACGATTGATCGCTTACCACCAAGATCCCTCAACTTTAAAAATCGAACAATTCAGAGTATGAATCGTCGAAATTGATGCATCTTATTGTCATTTTGTTTCTCTACTTTTGAGTGGGTTTCGGATTAAGGCCTTTTTCTGGCCCCTTACGTAGGCCCGTAGGTCTAATTTAATTTCACATTTTTTTTTTTGTTTAATATGGATTTAGTTTCAGTTGATTCAAAATATCTTCTACAAAAATGATATTCAATTTTTTTTTTACAAAATAAATGATATCGCAATAGAAGTTATGTGTATACCAATTTTCGGTCGTTGAAATAATATCATCATATATAATTTTTAGTAAAAACAGAAGTGACATTAGATATATTTTGTATATTGAAGTGAATAATCAATCTTCCTACTGCATTTCCCAAGTCTTCTTTTAGCAAACAAAGTCTTCTTTTCATTCCATAGGAGAGGAATTTCCCTCCCAATTGCTATTTAAATTTGTATTTAATATTAAAGGGACGTATATAATTATGTTAATCTGACTTTTCTTGTCCTTCCCTGGCGAATACATGGCACTTGAAAACAAAATAATAATTGTTCGGTTGAAGTAAAATACAATATATTTTCTATCTCAAATGAGGAAAGAAATATCTTCACAAGTTAACAAAAATTCAGAAAAAGATCTCGAATAGAACAGCTGTGCATCTTTGCGACCAAGTCTTGTAGCAGTTAGACAACAAAGACGGTCCAAGTGCATTAAGAAATCTTTTTTTTTTTTTTCACATACAGAGTATATGCTAAAGTCATGAATTTCTTGTGGCTAACGACCAAAACAAAAAAATTGTGGCTATAACTATATTCCCCAATTTTAAAAGTTTTGTTTTTTTTATATATTCCCCAATTTTATAAGTTGCGTTTACAAGGTTCAAAGTTATGTTATATTTCATGTGAAAACCTTACAACAATTTAAATCTACTCTCTCTAAATATTTTGCATAATTTGGAATAAATTTTCTCATTTATAGAAATTTATAAGGATTTTGTTGACTACAGTTTTAAGTTACTTTTTTTTTGTAAACTTGTTGATACTCATTCCTTAAATATAAAATTTGATGGATATCATTAGATATAAAATTATTAAAACACACGTTCTCTCTTCTTTTTACTCAACTTTATACATTTTCTTTCATCATTTTATTCAATTTTTATTAATTTTATATTTAAACACATTCCAACTAAAGTTTAAAATTTCATCTCCTCTTTTTACTCAAATTTTATTAATTTTATATTTCAATACACTCTATTATTTCAACCAAAAACACTTTCTTTCTTTCTTTTACTCAAATTTTAATAATTTTATATCTAATAATACTCATCAAATTTTATAAATAATGATACTCCATTATTTCAACCAAAATCACTTTCTTTCTTCTTTTTATTCATTCGTTATCTTTTTTTTCAGTGACTTTTGAAGCATAACAAAAAAACAAAGTTTGAATTAGGAAAAATAATTGACGTACACCAACTAATGACAGAGGTACAGAAAAATATCTTAGTGACCACGTGGTCTGTCTTGCATTTCATGAATACGAGGGACACCACTAAGTTTCCCTTTTTTAACTTAAACCATTTATTTATGGTCCCTGTGAACCAAAAAAAAAAAAAAAATTATGGTCCCTCTTTCCATTTTCGAATTTTTTTATGGTACCAAAATTCACATCAACACAATATTTGTCCAAAAAGCAACTCTTACTAGCTAACCCTGATTTCCTTCCAAATAATAATTTCATTAATTTTTTGTCGAAATTCCAAATAATGTCTCTATTTTAATCTTCTTTAAAAAAAAAAATATTCTTACAGAGAATAAACTAAATACTAACTCCAGACTTACGGAAATCTGAATTTCGACACTAAACTTCGAAATTTAAAAAAAAATGTAACAATATTTTTCGTAGACAAATTTTACTCGTTTACATTAAATCCGTTTTTTCTTACAGTTTTACACTATTAAAAATATGTAGATAATATCTCCAAACTAGACTTTCAAATACAAAATAAATCCGATATTTTTGGTAACATTTTAAAATATCGATATTATAATATAAAATTTTATGTATCATAATTTAGCAAAACAAAATATGCATCACAGCCGTTTTAAAAGATTTTAATTACCTAATCATAAATATAAATAAATTTGTGGTTAAAAATAAATAAATATATAAATAACTTTCAATATTCTAAAAAATAAATAAAATAGACTCACACGTGAGAACGTCTGACGTCGGCACGCTTGGCCACGTAATTTCAATTTGGAAAACAAAAACAGTAAATAATAAAACTAACCATAATAAAAGGAGGATAAGGAGTCGAAGAGATAAGCGCAGATACAGAAAAGAGAAGGATTCGATTCAAAATCCGATTCCAGATCCATTTTCCTGGGAAAACAAAAAAAAAAAAGAATCTCTCAAGAAAAAGGTTCTTCGAGTTTCTCTAATCTTCAATCTTTTTCTCTCCATTGATTTTCCTTGAATTGAGAACCAATCGTCTCTCTCTGGGAGCTTTTTGGTTCTCGTCATCAATGGCGGAAACGACGGAGAAAAAGTACATTACAAACGAAGATCTGAGAAAACACAACAAATCTGGAGATCTATGGATCGCGATTCAAGGCAAAGTCTATAACGTCTCCGATTGGATCAAAACTCATCCCGGTGGCGATACGGTGATTCTCAATCTCGTTGGTCAAGACGTAACCGATGCGTTCATCGCATTCCATCCCGGAACCGCTTGGCACCATCTCGACAATCTCTTCACCGGTTACTACCTCAGAGATTTCGAAGTCTCCGAAGTCTCACGCGATTACCGTCGCATGGCTGCAGAGTTTCGAAAACTCGGCCTCTTCGATAACAAAGGTCATGTCACTCTCTATACTGTAGCTTTTATCGCCGCTATGTTCGCCGGAGTTTTATACGGTGTTTTGTGTTGTACCTCTGTAATCGTTCACCAAATCGCCGCGGCGTTACTCGGACTCCTCTGGATCCAGAGTGCTTACATAGGTCATGATTCAGGCCATTACGTCATCATGGCGAACGATTGGTATAATCGAATTGCTCAGATTGTATCCGGTAACTGTTTAACCGGAATCTCAATCGCGTGGTGGAAATGGACTCACAATGCTCATCATCTAGCTTGTAACAGTCTAGATTACGATCCTGATATTCAACACATGCCTGTTTTCGCAATCTCTACCAAATTCTTCAACTCCATGACCTCGAGATTCTACGATCGGAAACTCGATTTCGATCCCGTCGCTAGGTTCTTGATCAGTTATCAACACTGGACTTATTATCCAGTCATGTGTTTCGGTAGAATCAATCTCTTTATCCAAACGTTACTCTTGCTCTTCTCTAAACGTAAAGTACCAGATCGTGCTTTAAACTTCGCCGGAATCTTGGTTTTCTGGACTTGGTTCCCACTCTTGGTCTCGTGTCTACCGTCTTGGACTGAACGTTTCTTCTTCGTCTTCACGGCCTTCACCGTCACTGCGCTTCAACATATTCAGTTCACGCTTAACCATTTCGCAGCCGATGTCTACGTAGGTCCACCTACAGGTAACGATTGGTTCGAGAAGCAAGCAGCAGGGACGATTGACATTACGTGTAGATCTTACATGGATTGGTTCTATGGTGGGTTACAGTTTCAGTTAGAGCATCATTTGTTCCCGAGGCTACCTCGTTGTCATCTTCGGAAAGTTGCTCCGGTGGTTAAAGAGCTTTGCAAGAAGCATAACCTGCCGTATAGAAGTCTGTCGTGGTGGGATGCGAATGTGTTGACTATTGATATTTTGAAGAAAGCTGCTTATCAAGCTCGTGATGCGGCTAATCCTGTGGTCAAGAACTTGGTTTGGGAAGCTTTGAATACTCATGGCTAAATCAAACAGAGAGACTTTTGCTTGTTTGATTTATTATTATTGTGCTTTTGTTATGCTTTTGAATCTTTTTAAAATTTCGGTTTCGTTACAATTGGAAGAGGTGTTTTTTTTTTTTTTTTAGATTGAATTGAATCGAGATTTTATTTTTATATAATATGATGAGACTATTATTACTATATTATTATTTGAATCTTTTTTGTTTTATTATCGTTTTTTTGTTGTTTTCTTTCACATGGCTCTTTTTTTGATGCTTGTGACTTTTTGTTTGTTTGCCTTTTTCGATGTTTTGTCGCGTTTACATGATTACGATTGCTAGTATAAGATTTTAAAAGATCAACGGTCTTGTTATATGTGTGGTTCGAAACCAACGAAACGTTGCAAAGATGTGGGCTGCTCATACTTTTTAAGTTCGTCATCGAAAGAGAAGTCTGCTGCAAAGGCATAAACAATAAAACAATAGAGTTAGTTTGTATGCTTCTAAACTGAATTGAATATGAAGAGATTATAAATTATGCACTTTATTCATACAATAAACATACTTTGAATTTCAATGAAAACTTCTAAACCAAACAACAATCCCAATATCGAACTCTTATCTCATAAACGATGATGATCGATCTCTAACTTGAAATTTTACAAGATTTCGATGCAGAAACGTTGACTTCTTCTCCTGCATAACTTTCTTTCTCCTAATAACTGTCTTCAGTTTCTCAATCCCCACCGCATCAGAATCAGCATTACCATGATTATTACTTGTAGCTGAATCTTCACTTGAATCCACTCAAGTAGTGACATTGGCTTGGTAATTTTGGGAAATTCCCATTACAGTCTCTGAACTAATTTCGTGTCTAGAATCTCAGAACTAACGAGGTTTCCAGGACACAATTCTACACTGTCTTTCCCAAACTCAATCCCAAATCTTTCAACGAACAAGCTCCTTATGTGTTGAAGCTCCTTAAGCTCGCCGATTCTTGCTGCTGCAAATATCAATCCGAAAAACTTTTATAAATAAAAAAAAAAGAATAAGTTTCTTTCTTGAACCGTTTTAGGTTTTATTTGTTACAATGTGTCACAAGTCATCAAGAACAACTTACCTTGGACGTATCAAAAGATGAATCAGGGTTGAAATCAATTAACATATAAAGCAAAGTGATCGAGATTTGGATCAACGAAAGCAAAACTTTACATGGTGATCGAAATTAAGTCTCAATACCATCGAGAAGGAGCTGTATTAGAATTTATAAGGAGGCCGAGCAAAAATAACACTCGGTGATAAGTTAAACAAATTCATTTGATTTGAGACAAATGGGTTTCTTTTTTTTTTCTTTTTTTGTGCAACAGACTAATGGGTTTCTTTCTTCGATGAAAACTTGAAATTGATTTGGATTTAAAAAACAAATGGCCCAATGGGCTTTGGTCTTCTTCTTTTTAAATAGAATTTATGCTATATCGGTTATTTTTCATTCATTTTATTGTTGACTATCACTAGAATCTAGACGTCTCTATTTTTCGAGTTCGATTATACTATATTTATTTTGATTTTAATTTCTAAAAATAAAAAAACCACCTTCACCAAAGATTAAAGCAATGTTCGCAAAGGAGTTATGATAAACAAAATTAAAGGCTAGTCTTTTTCTAAAACTAGAGAGAGAGATAATAGTTGCAAGAACAAAATGGAAACGTGGTAGAGAAACAGTAAAAAAAGAGAACAAGAAAATGTGGACCAGAAGAAGAGAACATTATCATGATATGTGTGACTTCTAAGTTTAGTCCACTTCCGTTAGCTGCCAAACAAATACAACAATTTTTTTTGTCAACTTCCATAATCATTTCTCTTTTTGATCTTTTTCTTTTACTTCCCACATTTATATATCACATGTGCTAAAAATTTAAAAACAATTTTATTTTCCAAATGCCGCTTTACAAAAATATCATTTTTTATAATCCTTACAACAATGTCATTTTTTAAAAATTATTTATTCATTATATCATTTATGTTTGGATTAACTATATTGTATTAGAGTTTAGTTTTGAAGATTTAAAGAGTTTTAGAAATCAAAAGATTTTTGGGGTAATTACAAAAATGCCTTTTTTGTGTGCACATTTGCAAGAATGCCACTTAGGGGTGTCCATTTACAAAAATGCCACTAATTATAGATTTATAAAGCCTATATCTTAAAATTCTAAACCCTAAAAAAATGTTTTGACACCTAAAACCCCATAAACACTCAAAACTAAATCCTAATAGAACATAATTAATCCAAACATAAATAATATAAAGAAAAAATAATTTTGAAAAAATGGCATTTTTGTAAAGATTTCAAAAATGTGGCATTTTTGTAAAGTAGCACTTGAAAAGTGGTATTATTTGAAATTTTTCAAGATTTTTTAGGGTTTAGAATTTTAGGATTTAGACTTTAAAAAATCATAATTAGTGATATTTTTGTAAATAGACACCAAAAGTGGCATTTTTGCAAATGTGGATATAAAATGTGGTATTTTTGTAAATGTCTCTTGATGAGAAATTTCAAATTATATAGGATTTTAACATTTTCATACGTCAATTATGAAAACAATTATGTTTTTGATTGACTTATGAAATTTCTTGATAATTTTTTAATTCGAAACAAATGAGACATTTTAATTTTAATTATTAAATGGGAGGTTGAAATCATAAAACGATATGCAAGTTAAAACAACATTTAATTTGAAACACAACGAATAGCAAATCTAATTAATTAAAACAAATCCGATTAATTCATCATTTTAGATATATTCATAGGATCTAAAAATTAGTTTAGAATTCATCCTTGTTTTACAAAATCAGTTATTAAAAAACAGTATGTTTGTGCATGTGTGAGTGTATCTGCTCCATAGTGTTAAAGAATGAGAATGAGATGTGACTTAATGTTCACAAAGGTATCTTTGGCTGGTCCATAACCATAAGTGACCAATTAGTATTTGCCACTATGTCCTTACATTTATTTTTTTACCCTTACTTTATTTGTTATATTTCTAATTAATTTCTATATATATTTATATGAAACCACCAAATAGGCATAATTGATTAGTGCATATTGATCTGGTTGTGTTCCAACATGCCAACGATTAAATATATTTCTATATATATTTTCATGTGGTAAACACTATATAGTTGTGTTCCTACATGCCAACGATTGACCTATAGACATATGGATTCAGACATGACATGTCCACGATGTGGCTCACCAAAAGAGACGATCAACCATCTACTCTTTGAATGTCCGCCAGTTTTACAAGTTTAGGCGTTATCAGACTTCCCGTCCTCTCCGGCTTTCTTCCCAAGTACCTCTTTATTCCGAAATATGGATTTTCTATTCTCGCGAACAAACGAGTCGGTTTATCCGAGTCTCAAAGAAATTTTTTTCCATGGATCCTCTGGTATATATGGAAGGCCAGAAATGATAAGGTGTTCAACGGAAAAATAATTTTCCCAAGCTACACTTTCCAGACAGCGATTCTCGAGGCAGAAAGTTAGAATATCGCTAATCAAAGAGAAGAAGAAGAAGAAGAAGCAAAAGATCTACGCCAACAAGGTGCCTCACATGATTTATCTCCCTGGAACCTCCAGATCTCGACATGCCAAATCGATACATCATGGATTGAACATGGTATAGTCAGTGGACTAGGATGGTCCCTAAGTGACGATACATGCCTCCTTACTTTCGGCATGAGAGGATGTAGACGAAGCATGTCAGCACTTTTTGCTGAATTCGACGGGCTACTTTGGGCGATAGAGTGTTTAATCGAGAGGAGACTCTTCTCAGTGAGGATAGAGGCGGACTGTACAAGCCTAATTTCTATGACCACGGATCCACTGGATTGACCATCTTTCAGTGCAGAACTTGATTGTTACACTATGCTAAGATAATCTTTTTTATCTTTTAATTTAGTTCATATGCCACGTAGTGGTAATATCCGGACCGACTCTCTTGCAAAGGGAGCTCGAACACGGAGTTATGTATTTTCTCATGTAAGTCAGACATTTCCGTTTGGGGTGGTTGTCAGGGAAACCTTGCACTCGGTAGCACTTGATCTAATATATAGTGATTATTGAAAAGAAAAAAAAAATAGTGCATATTGATCTTGCTAGATCTTCCCACAATCTTCACATCATCAAAGTCTTGTTTTTTTAAGAAAAATAATAATAATACTATTAACTTTGAGATATTAAACGCGATTTGACTAGGGACAATTACAAAAATACCACTTTTTGTGTGCACATTTGCAAGAATGCCAATCAGGGATGCCCATTTGCAAAAATGCCACTAATTATAGATTGATAAAGCTTATATCTTAAAATTCTAAACTCTAAAAAATGTTCTGACCCCTAAAACTTCCTAAACCCTCATAACTAAACCCTAATAGAACATAATTAACCCAAACATAAATGATATAAAAAATAATAATTTTGAAAAGTGGCATTTTTGTAAAGGTTTCAAAAATGTGGCATTTTTGTAAAAATTTTAAAAATGTGGCATTTTTGTAAAGTGGCACTTGAAAAATGGCAATTTTTAAAATTTCTCATTTGACTACTGCCTTTCGATTAGTTTCGATTTTATCTTTAAAATAAGTTATACAAAAACATTAAAGGTGACCAGTAAACCCAAGTTGCAAAAACTTTCTGGAGCATTTCTAAAATACTTTCTGCACCAAAAATATTATTTTTAGTGTGATTATTTTTTAAAAATAGATTGCTTATTTTTAAGAATACTATTAATTATAGATTTTTAAACTCTAAATCTTAAAATTCTAAATTTTAAAAATATTTTAACCTCTAACAAATCATAAACCTTTAAAATTAAATCTTAATACAACATAGTTAACCCAACATAATAGATTGTTTATTTTTAAATAAATAATTTTGAAAATGTTATATTTTTGTAAAATTTTTGAAAAATGGCATAACGGTATTTTTCAAAAATTATTTAAGAGTGTGAATGGTGATTAATGTAGAGGAAATGAATAAAAAAAATATGGAAGGAAAAGAAAATCTTTTCAAAAGAAAATAAAATTTTACCATGTATTAGAGGAGAGAAAAATTCCTCTAAACTAGTTACTTTTTGACACTTTTAGAAATTTTTTATTTTTCTCAAATTTTGTTGATTGGTATAAATGAAAAAAAATTGTTTTTCTTCTCTTTTCGTTTTTTCTATGGGTGTTAATCAATCACAGCCTAAAAGTTTTATACGGATTTAGACAAAACTCTAAAGTCTTCGAACATTGACATTTGACATATATATATATCTACGTTTAATGTTTTTGTAAACTACAACTATAGGGTTTTAGGTTTTGTAACTTTTTTCACAAACAAATATTTTATCTACAATAAAAAAAAGTTGGGACAATCCACTTTTTGTGTGCACATTTGCAAGAATGTCACTTAGGGATGTTTATTTACAAAAATACCACTAATTATAGATTTAAAAAGCCTATATCTTAAAATTTTAAACCCTAAAAATTGTTTTAACACCTAAAACCTCCTAAACACTCAAAACTAAACCCTAATAGAACATAATTAATCCAAACATAAATAATATAAAGAAAAAATAATTTTGAAAAAGTGGTATTTTTGTAAAGATTTCAAAAGTGTTGCATTTTTGTAAAGTAGCACTTGAAAAGTGGCATTTTTTGAAATTTCTCAAAAAAGTCTTCGGTACGAATTAGTCATCAACCTCGTAGTACTAATAAGTAATAAATACGCATATCTACGAATGAAAAATATTTAGAATTTATAAATTTTAACAAAACATTTTTTTTTTTTTGCAATAATGAATCAGTGAATCACATATGAATAATGGACTTAAAAGAATAAAGGTAACAATGAGTCAAACTATTTATATATTTGTCATATATTTTTTATATACTAGTGTTAAATTATGTCCACTTCCAATAACACCATACATAAATTTTAAAAACTTGTACCGATTCGTAATCTTTATAACTAAAAATACTTTTAATTTATTTAAGTTAAACTCTTTTTAAAAACGAAGTGCCATGTGCAATTGTGCATAAAGTGTTTTGAATCTGTAAAACTTTCACTAGGAAACTAAAGCAATAATAAAGACAGTGCATGCATCACAAGGTGTATGCTTTAATTTTTGGATTTATAATAACTAAAAGTTTTAATGGTATATTCTATTGGATATTTCCCTTCCACAATTTGCTAGAAACACATTTAAATATTATGATCTCCAATTTGGTAGAGTATATGCAAAGCATAGTTAGTTAAAACTTAAAATGGCTAGCTATTAAACAATTATTTCAATTTCCTCGATTCTAATGCTAAAGAGTAAACTGTTTATTTTTACATAAACAGTTAACAAGTTTTTTTTTTTTTAGAAAAAAACATTTAACAAGCTGATTTAAGATCTATGGTAACATAACATGGACAAACAAAAATCCAAGTTTTTTTAAAAAGGCATATAACCAGCAAATGTGATTATATACATGAGCCACTAATTGTATAGACCTAATTACCATATATGGAATATAATAGTGGAGTAGTTAACTAACCATAAAGGGTAAGGGCATATGATCGAAAGAAAAAAGATAGTAATGCGTATGAAGCTGAGATCAATTTATAACTTTACACGTTAATTTATAACTTTAGTAGTGCATATGAGGCCATCAAATTTTGTAATTAAAGCTGTACATGAATTTTAATTTAATGTTTTATGAGAAAAGAAATTAAATTATTTAATTTGTATACCTGTGAATTAATTATTTTTTGTTTTTTTTTTGTATAGTGAGTGTATTAGGTAAAGGGGCAGACCACTAAGAAACTGCGAGAAGTCTAGGCTAAGGAAAGTAGAGAGACAGACCTTTCAGTGTTTGAAAGGCAAAGTACAATTACTAAAAGGAAATCATAATAATAATATTAATTTATTTTAAAATAATTAAAAAGACATTTTTTGTATGCATATTTGCAAAAATATCATTTAGAAGTGTCCATTTACTGAAATGCCACTAATTATAGATTTATAAAACCTATATCTTAAAATTCTAAACCCTAAAAAATGTTTTGACACCTAAAACACTTTAAACACTCAAAACTAAACCCTAATAGAACATAATTAACTCAAACATAAATAATATAAAAAAAAATAATTCTGAAAAAGTGGCATTTTTGTAAAGATTTCAAAAGTGTGGTATTTTTGTAAAGTGTCACTGAAAAAATAGCATTTTTTGAAATTTCTCATTTTAAAAAGGGTGAATTAAAAAAATAGGCCAATTCTAAATGAAAATTAAAATACTAGGCCAAATCTTCTAAAATTAAAAAAATAGTCTTTGTATGGTTGAAATGACGATTAAGACATTTTCAAAATTGTAGCCATATTTTGTGTTAAATTTTGAAAATTATATTTGGTAAATCCACTTTTCTTCTTCTATTTTGAAATAAAATCATTTAAGTTCGTAAAAAATTAGAAATGGATTATATTCACAACATTATAGTTTAACTGTATATGCTAATATGAATGAGATAACTATACTGATATTTATTTGTTTTACTATTAGGTGATATACATAAGTTAAGTTGTAAATATATAATAGTGATCTATTAGATACATGTTAATATATGGATTATTAAGCTTTTTCTTTTTCGTTTTAGGAATATGGATTAGAATCATTAAATACTGAATTATTAACTTTTTTGGATTATTATACACGTTTTATTTAAATGATTATCTAAATAAAGGTAACAAATTTTAGCCTATTTTTCTAATTATAAAAATTGTGGTCTATTTTCTTAAATTTAATTTATTTTTGGGTTATTTTCTTAATTTTTCCTTTTAAAACTAGATATATGAAACAATAAAAAGACAAAAAGGTTACCTCATGTGGTATGTCATTTTCAGCAAACCCTTACGGTTACCAGAGTAAAATACTAAATCAATAAACACCATTTTCTTCAATCTTGTTTTTGGTGTTTTAAATTATGATAAGGGTTAACAATAATAAAAATGAATTAAAAAGTATTTTTTTTCAAAATCTTACTGTGTTATTGACTTATTTCTACTTTTTTCGTGAGAATGTTATTTCTGCTTTACCACAAAAATGTTTTATACTCTCTCCGTTTTATAATATATGATATTTTAGAATTTTTTTGTTTTATAATATAAAATAGTTTGATATTTTAAAATATTTTTTAGTTTTATCAAAAACTGTGTGCCCAATAATCTTTTATAATTTTTTTTATAGTTAGTTGAATTATTTTAATTAATATATTTAATTTTACTTTTTGAAAAAAAATATTTTTTTTAATGTTTGTGTTTTTGGCAAAACATCCTATATTATGAAACGGATGGAGTACTTTGCAACAACGCCGCTATATAAATCATATTATTATTATTTAATAAAAAATATATAGGTTGATGAGTAAGACAGCATTATTATTGGCGTTTTCATTGTTTTTGTGTTTGTAAGTTCCCATGAAAATGTGAACAAAAAAAAAAAAGTTCCCATGAAATAATTTTTTTTTTTTTTTAAACGCATACTACTATTCTTTTCAGATAAATGATACAGTATTTAACAACACGCGCTTACACGCGCCTGTTCCATTTATATATTTAAACCATTTCCCTCAAAAATAAAATTAAAAAGAAGAACTAAAAAAAAAAAAAAACACAGCAAAAACGTCTTCCTCTCTTCTCTCTTCTCTCTTCCCTCTTCCCTCTTCCCTGACCTTGCTCTCTTCTCTCTCTCTTTTGTCTTTCCCTTTCATTTCTCTTTTGTCTTCCTTCGTCTCTTGTCTGTATCATTCATATTAATAATCGAACCCGAAACGTCTCTTCTTCTAACTCTCTCTCTTCTCTATAAAACCAGATTTCTTTCAATCTCTCTCGTTTTCTTGATGAAACCCTTTTCCTCATTCTTACTCTTCGACAAATCCGAATTCCTCAGTGACCCATTTCACTTCCATCTTCTATTTTTAGGAAAAATCTCACCTTTTTGGTTTTTTCAATAAACCAGGATCCACAAAACCGGCATTTCCTGTCGCAAATCTAAACCTGAAATTCCGACACTTTTTCCGGTTTAAATCTCGAGAATTCTCAAGATTCAAAGACCCACGAGCTTCCCGAATCAAAGGTATGTAATGAATCGAGATGGGTTTCTGTTTAATTTTTCACTGTCTCTTTCTGCTTTAATTCATTGATCTGTTCCGTGTTCGTAATCCTCTGATTGATGATGGGTTTTGGGTATTTATGATGTATGTTGTTACCAGATGCTGGATTGATGTATAAGTATAGCCTAATTTTATACCTAACATCAAATTTTTGTATTAACTTTAGGGTATGACGTTGAAAGGATGACACAAGCTTTCTCCTTTCATTTCTTTTATGTTTCTGTCTGAAAAAAAATGTATTGCAGTATTAGACTTAGTCTTAATTTTGGTTATCTTTCTGCATTTTAGATTTGACTATGATTTATGCATGTCTCATAATCCAAATCTGGTTTAAAAAGGTTATGTCTTGATCTATTGTTGTTACTTTTATTGAGGCTCTAATCAGTTCTGCAATTTACAATATTGGATTCAGATTCGTAAGCTTTGATTCTGCTAATTGGTGTGTGAAAAGGTTATAACTTTCTTAGTATTTGTGTTTTATTGTTTCAGTGGTTATTGAGAATGGAAGCAGAAACGTCTTGGACTAATTATCCGTATAGCTACATTACTACTTATGTACCTGAAGTTGTATCATACTCTGAGCAGAGCGATGATGAGACCAAAGTCGATACCTTTTCGATGGATTCGCTTCTTCCTGACGATTTATTAGAAAGAATCCTCTCATTTCTCCCCATTGCAAGCATCTTTAGAGCTAGTACTGTCTGCAAAAGATGGAACGAGATTGTGTCTTCTCGAAGGTTCTTGTGGAGTTTCTCGAACAATTCGATTCCTCAAAGACCTTGGTACTTCATGTTTACGAGCTCTGATGATCCCTCGGGTTATGCTTACGATCCGATTATTCGGAAATGGTACAGTTTTGATCTCCCTTGTATCGAAACACCGAATTGGTTTGTTGCTTCCTCTTGTGGATTGGTTTGTTTTATGGATAATGACTGCAGAAACAAGATTTATGTCTCGAATCCGATTACCAAACAATGGAGGAGGCTTATCGAGCCACCGGGTCACAAATCGACAGATTACACTGCAATGTCTACCTCTGTGAACCGAGCAAACCAAGCGACCCGAGCAGGAAACCGAGGAAACCGGAGTTATTCAGTGTCGATAGTGAAATCGAAGCAAGTTCCAGGGAATTTCATACAATGGGATCTCTCTATTCATGTCTACAGCTCTGAAACAATGACTTGGACAACATCTTTAACCGATGTCTTAACCGGATGGAGAGGAGGAAACGAGAGCGTGATCTGCGACGGTGTTCTATACTTCTTGATTTACTCAACTGGAGGCTCTGATCATCGCCACGGATTGATCGCTTCCGATATGAGATCATCGTCTAGCGGAATCTTGATGAGGAGTTTTATCCCAATGCCGTGTTCTTTAACCTGCGGAAGATTGATGAACCTAAAGGAGAGGCTCGTGATTGTTGGAGGTATCGGAAAACACGATCGACCCGATATCATAAAAGGGATTGGGATTTGGGTATTGAAAGGAGGGAAAGAATGGGAAGAAATGGCAAGAATGCCTCAGAGATTCTTCCAAGGTTTCGGCGAATTCGACGATGTTTTTGCGAGTAGCGGTACCGATGATTTGGTTTACATTCAAAGCTATGGATCTCCCGCGCTTTTGACATTTGATATGAATCTAAAGTATTGGAAATGGTCTCAGAAATGTCCTGTTACTAAGAGATTCCCACTTCAGCTCTTCACTGGGTTTTGCTTCGAGCCAAGACTCGAGATTGCTCCATAAGTTGTAATGAAGAAGACAAAAAGCGTCTCTTTTGGTTTTTGTTTCTCTCTATTGGATTGTTTTTGCACAGAGAAATCGCTGAGCATGAAGATGAAGATGAAGATGAAGATGATACGAGTAATGTTTTAAATTATTGGAATATTGTTGTTATTTGCGATTTGGTACTCTATTAGTTATAATATTATCAAAAGAATCATATTTTATGATTCTATCAATTGAGTCCTCTCACTATTTGTGAAATTTTAATGAACCTTTTCAACATGTGGCCCACAATATCTCGTAATGGGTCAGAATTCTGAAACCGGAGGTTGTCTTGTTGCTGTTCTTAGGAGGATAAAGTAATGATTTTGTTTTTTTCTTTTTCTTCTGGAGATATTAATAATGTGTATCCATTATTTATAGCTGTAAATTATTTAAGAGATTTATGTTTTTTTTGTACTTGTATAAAAAAAATTGGACCAATTTTCGTGATGGGATTTGGCAGGTTTGGCAGTGTTAGGTTTACAGGTAATGGACAACAGCTATTTTCTTTTCTTGTTTTGTATTTTTATGATTTTCTTAGGGTCACTTATTTTCGTAGCTTTAATAATATTACTTTAATTTTGAAGTGTTATATCATACACTATGTCTCATTAGTAACTCGTGTAAAAGATGAATGACGAAATAATGTATGGATTTCTACAAGCTTTTTTTTCCTCTTGACTATTGGTTAAATCTAAAATTTGTATATCTTTCAAAATGCCAGATGTTCAAAAAAAAAAAAAAAAAAAACTAAGATTTGTCACTTTTAACTCATAAAATTAATAAATATGCGTCCTTTTAAGTATGCAAACTAAAAGAAAAGTAGACAATTACTCTGTGCATCAATTTAGTTAAGAGTTTATACCAAATCAACAGAATAAAACACATTTAGATGTATAAATAGTTTTGTTATTATTTGAGCCGTTCCAAATATATTTCGTTGTATACTGCATATCATCATCATTTGAAAGCTACATTGGCTGGTTTAGTGTCTGACTATTCAAAGTTATGATTTATTTCAAGCGAAATCGAATACCTACCTCCAAAATAGCTCAACTAAAAAGCCTATAATTTAACCACGTTTTGAAAGATATAGGGCTTTCGTGGACATTTCTTTTTCATGGGCTTTTTTATTGATTATTCGTAAAAGAAAGGACCCAAACCAATAAATTCAACTCGTACTTTTCTTCTCGGATCTGATTCCTACGCAAAATTCAAAATTCTGTATCAAACCGAACCGGTTATTAAATAGATAAGATCTCATATGTACACTGGTCAGTCGCTTTACTCGTTTACTAGTTTGTGTAGTTGGATGATGCATTTGAATGGAGCATCTGGATGATATATTTGAATAGAGCATTGGATGATGCATCTGACTATTGTTCGTTTCTGCATTTGGACATTTCATCTGAATGTTCCATCTAGATGTGGTTTTGTTTGTTTGGTTAGTTCATTATAAAGTGCATTTGCATCTAGAAGTATTTGAGATCTAAATGATTAAAATGGACATGTCTTTATTTTAAAGAGATTCTTTTATCTAAATTGCAATTATAACTAAATAATTTTAACGTATTATTTTTCTCAATATATGAATTTTAATTTTCTTATTAAATTTTAAAAACACAATTCCCAAATTGTATGGTTTTGGCGAAAAAACAAAATTTTCCAATTTTATGGTTTTGGCGGAAAAATGCAATTCCACCATTTTTCCACCAAAATCTTGATTTACAGTTTTGGCGAGAAAATACAAATTTAACGATTTTGGTGTAAATGTATAATAACGCAGTTTTGCGGTTTTGAAGGAAAAATCTATTTCTTTTTACGGGAAAATACAATTCCGCCATTTTTTCGCCAAAATCGTGATTTACAGTTTTGGCGGGAATATCCAATTTAACAATTTTACGGTTTTGATGAAAAATATATTTTTGGCGGGAAAATATAATGTCGTTCGTTTTCTCGCCAAAACCGTGCTTTACTGTTTTGGCGGAAAAACAAAATTTTACGGTTTTTTGACGAAATTTTTTTTTTTTGGCGGGAAAATATAATTTTGTCTGCTTTCCCGCCAAAACTGTGATTTACTGTTTGGACGTTTAGTCATTACTTCTAGCGATCCTATTCCATGGTACTTCTTGATCCTCTTACCGTTCGGGAAAACAAAATTTACAGTTTTTACGAAATTTTTTTTTTTTGGCGGGATAACATAATTTCGTCCGTTTTCCCGCCAAAACAGTGATATGTTTTGGCGGAAAAACAAATTTTTACGATTTTGAAGAATATTTCTTTTTGGGGGGAAAATATAATTTGTGTCTGTTTTTTGCCAAACCAGTGATTTACCGTTTTGGCAAAAAAACAAATTTTTATTGCTTTGACATATTTTTTTGGCGGGAAAACGGAATTCCGCCAATTTTCTGTCAAAAATCGTGATTTATAGTTTTGACGGAAAACACAATTTTACGATTTGGGTGGAAAATTGTACTATGTGATTGTTGGGACTGGATTCGTCACCGAATTTGGCCTACTTAAAGGCCCAGATCAAAGCTTATCATTCGAAAAACGTTGACCAGAATCGATGCCCAATCCCGAAGAATTAGACATTGGTTCTCTTAGGGCCCAGGTCAACCCCGAAAGGACCGAGTCAACAGGCGCGTGGATAACGAGCTGGGATTGAGCTTGGAGCGAGTCAACGGAGCGGTTATCTCAGTCGTAGGAGCGAGATTTGCGGGAAATATACCGAGATTGTGCCCGAGATACGCGAAACTGCCCTATAAACGTGGAGCTGGATTGAGGAGCTGAGCTGAGCTATAAATAGATGAAATCCAAGCAAATTTCGCCAATTTTACACACACGCGAGAGCTTAACACGATATTTTCAGCTTGTAATACGTCTCAAACTAGACCATATTGTATATTCGATTCATATCAATATAAATCCAGCTTCACTCTACTTTTCTTTTAATCGTTGAGGTTATAGACATTTCTTAAGACCAAGGTTTCTTCTCCGAATTCACATACAAATACTCAGTGCAGAATTCAGCTTCCACAGTGATTTTGCGGTTTTGACAAAAATATATCTTTTTTGTAGGGAAAATATATATTTTGCAATTTCCCTATGAAATTGTGATTTTACAGTTTTACGGTTTTGGCGGCGAAATGATAATTCATTATTTTACAGTTTTTAGAAGAAAAATTTTGGTGTAAATCTATGATTTTTACATATAAAACGAAAATCTATAAAAATGAAACATTATTTGGATTATAATTGTAAATGATGGTATTTTAGACATTTACAATTTTTAGATGTACCATCTATATCTAGATGCACCATTTAAAGTCATCTATATGCACCATCTACATCTCTTATTTTTGTGAAGAGATTTTTAAATACATCTAGATGCTCCATCTGGATGATGTGTTGAATAACATTTAAACGAACATCAGCTGACATCTACATCCAGATGGTGCATCTGGATGTACAAACGAACATCACCTTTTTCGTATGTCTCTCTCACTGGAAAACTTTTGAGCTTCTCTCTCTATTTTTGCAACTTCCGGCGACGATATCTCTCTGATTTCTTCACCGTTTTCCTCATTTCTCTGCATCGGTTTTTGAAATTGATATAAGACTCGCAATCCACCAAATCTTATTGATCACTAGATGTCAAGAGTTGACAAGCTATATGGATCGAAGATCGCCACGCAAAGGTGTGAAAGCCTTCGTGATGAGATCACAAGCCTAAGTCTAAATGATTCCACACAAAGACAGAGACTCACACGAAATCTAGAGTGAGGGAATCCACACAACACTCAAGAACTCGCACAAATACAAGAGAAGTGAATCCACACAACTCAAAGTAAACAATAACACAAAAGAACAAACTTTTGTCAAAGAAACTTAAACGTTTTTGATTAATTCATTGGTGATTTATAATGATGAATGATAAGAGCTTTATATAGGCTCGTGATCTAGTAATAATGCTACATAATTCTTAAACAAGAAAGTAATAAATCAAAATAAATATCAATCAATCAACGGTTTGATTGATATGATCTTTATTACTTGATTTTTGGCCAAATGAGAGAAATGTGAGGTTCTTTGTATCTAGACAACTTGGGCATGAAGTAATGACGTCTTGGGGGTCTCTTGATTATGTGTAACATCTCCAAGCTTTCAAAACGAAATAAATCAAAAGGATTTACCCGTCGGACCAGATTTGACGTAATTGACTCCAAATAAATAAAGTTGAGGTGTGAAGAGATCCACTTGATCGCATACATGTTGATGCACTTTAATGACGTCTCAATTGTCTCTAAAAGAAATAAAATCTCTCGTGGATGCCATACACGAATCTTCAAAGTGCAAAATATGGAAAATGCCATCTTTTGATCGGTTTAATGTCTCTCGGGTTAGTTGCCGGTTTGTGAGCTGATCTGAACCAATCTTGGCGTGGTTTGGTTGTTTTGGACTCTCTTGGTAGTTGACAGATCGTGCTTGGTCTGGTCTTGTTATTCTTGGGTTGAATGGGCTGGAATCCTATTTGAGAGGCTACTCGGTCTTTACAGTCAGAACAGTCTCGGATGATTAGTGTAATGGAACACGTCCGGCTTGTTCCAACTCAGATTCTGATTGAATCATCTTCTTCTCCTCTTCAAAGGTAGGTATGATATTGAGGTCTGCATCAGAAATGAGGCAAATAGTAGTTTCCGATCTTCCATTGGATTTGGTGGTGGAGGTGCTCTCTAGGGTTCCGTTGACATCAGTGAGAGTAGTTCGATTTACTTGCAAAAAATGGAACACTAAATCCAAAACTCGGAGCTTTATAGAGAAGCACATTGGTCAACTAAAAGCAGAAATGGAGAAGAAGGACGAGTCTCTGGCGATCATGTCGATGGATTTAGGGGTTTATCTGATGAGCATCAATCTCTGTGGAATTAACGACAAGGTTGAATCATCCATAAAGCAACAAGGTAAACTCATTACCAGAGCTAATCGATACGAAATACGTTTAGAGAGTCAGTGCGACGATTTGTTCTTATTCATCAAAGGCGACGGTGAACAACCTTATAGGCTTGTGGTTTGGAACCCTTATTTTGGGAAATGAGGGTTTATCAAACCCAGAACTGCTACATGTAGTTTTGATTTGGATAGGTACGTTCTCGGATTAGACAAGGAGAAGAACAAGTCGCTTCTTCGTAGCTACAAAATCTTGAAATTTGTGGATCGGCATATGGAAAACTACAAGTTTGAAATTTACAATTTTGAGTCTAATTCATGGAAGGTTTTTAATGTCTCTATCAAGTCGATTATACATTTTGAGTCTAATGGCGTGTCTCTAGAGGGCAATACTTACTGGATTGCTTACAAGATGTTTCCAGAGGTAGAAGAGAACTGTGTTTTCTTGATCTGTTTTGATTTTACAACCGAGAGGTTTGGACCGCGTCTTCCTCTACCGTTCCTCTCTGATTCCCAACTTAATGTCGAACATTCTAGTGTTGGAGACAAGCAACTTGCTGTGTTATTTCACCGCGGAGACAGGTATACATTGACGAGTGAATTGGAGATTTGGGTCACCACTAAGATCTGGCACCACTTACTGATTTACATTTTTTTATATCGAGTTTCTTCATTGACCAGAAGAAAAATGTTGCGGTTGTTTCTGGTAGAGAGGGTAATGTGTTCCCCCCATCCCTTACAAAGCTTTCATCATTGGAGAGAATGGATACTTCAAACAAGTGGATCTTGGTGAACCGAGACACTTTACTTCTTTTCCACGTGTGTGCTCTTATGTTCCAAGCTCAGTGCAGATTAAGCAAGTTTCTCAAGGTAAATCGTGTTATTAATAGTTCCATTAACAAATCATAATCTATGTATTCACTGTCTTCTTGACAATGACACTCGCCATGTTTCTGCAGGAATCAAGGTTGATAAGACTGGTGAACTTGGTTCTAGGCACAAGGCAAGCTTATGCGATGGGAATAGCGCCTCTAGAGGTAGAGACAAGGCAACCTCAGTAAAGCCCTTATGGCGCCTCTAAAGCAATATGGGGTTGATCTTTCATGTTCCTCTCTCCTCTTAGGTTTGATCTAGTTTGAAACCCCCATGATGGTGATGGTGATGGTGATATATAGATTGCTAGTGTTTTAGGCTTATCTAACAATCTTTAAGAACTATTATGCCTTTTGCTTGATGATATTTGAATAGAAATTGGTCAATTATTAGTTTGCTTCTCACTTGTTATATGAATTTCCAAGTGTGGGCTGTATAATATCTCTAAGTCAGAATTTACACAATTTCAAGCTTTTCTACAAAACAATCATAACATCTTTTGTTCTTACGCTGAGTTTGTGTTTTGGAGCTTCACTTCCATAACACTTTGCAGAGTATGACTTGTGGTTAAACGTCAGCAAAAATTTGGAGATCTTTGAGTTATTGAAAAGCATTCTGGAACAATGTTTACTTCCACAAGACTCATTGTTGGTCTCTTAACGCTTCGTAATGAAAATAGCTCATCGATACGACGCTATATCCAACCATCATTGCGAATTTTTCTTCAAACTTGAAGAAGCAAGAAACTAACCTCACAGTTCTAGAACCAATTTTAACCGTAGCCCACCGTGTATACAGAGCACAAGTTCTTCTTCCTTGGACCATAAAGCTTGCTTTTACGAGACCTCTGTTTGAGTACAAGGAAAGGAAATAGAGTAAATGTCATCAATACAATAATCTTTAGGTTGATACTTAAAATGTCCGATCAAAGAGATCACAACTTTCAGAAACGTATTGAAAAGATATAGGGGCTTTCGTGGACATTTCTTTTTCATGGACTTTTCTCTTGATTATTCATAAAAGTTAGGAACCAAACCAATAAATTCAAACTCTTAAACTTTTCTCCTTCTCGTATCTGATTCCAACGCAAAATTCAAATTTTTGTAGCAAACCGGACCAAACCAAACCGGTTATTAGATAGATAAGAACGTATAGATTACTTCTCTTACTTTCGTAGCCTTTCGTCTTTCTCTCTCACCGGAAAACTGTTGAGCTTTTCTCTCTTTCCAACTTCCGGCGAATATCAAGCTCTTTCTGATTTCTTCACCATTTCCTGATTCCTCTGCATCGGCTTTAATCTCGCCGGAGAAGTTATTATAGACCTGAGGAGGGATTTGTGTGTGTTTTGAAGGAAGATGAGAGGTAGTGAAAATACAGATCTGTTCGACCCCAAAACCCAGATGGATTCTGATTTCTCTCGTCATGGTTCTTCTCCAGACGGCGATTTTGGATTCGCTTTCAATGATAGCAACTTCTCCGATCGCTTGCTTCGGATCGAGATCATGGGTGGTCCTTCGGATTCTAGGACCGACGTTGAAGGTTGTACCAGTATCGCCGATTGGGCTCGTCATCGGAAGAGGAGAAGAGAGGATTTCAAAAAGGATTCCGGTGGGAAATGTTTTGATTGCTTTCATCAAATGTTTGTTTTTGTGTTCTGATTGGGATAACAAGAGCCGTAATTGTTCGTCTGGTTGATGTGTTTATGGGTCTGATATATTCTCAAAATTTATGTATTTTTCATCCATTTTCAGTGTCGATTTCAGACATCGTGGCATGTCCTGAGGAGCAGATATTAACAGATGAGCAACCTGATATGGATGGATGTCCTGGTGGTGAAAATCTAGATGACGAAGGAGAGGCAATGGTTGAAGAGGCTTTATCAGGTTTACTACTAAATCATCATCTATTTAAGAGTATTGTTTACTTTCAGAAGGAGGGCTTATTTTGATGTAGCTAGCTTTGGTTTTAGGTGATGAAGAGGATACAACTAGTGAACCAAGCTGGGGAATGGACTGTTCTAAAGTTGTTAGGGTTAAAGAACTTCATATTAGCTCTCCTATCTTAGCTGCGAAAAGCCCTTTCTTTTACAAGGTATCATCAATGGTTCTTCTGATGATGTTGTTACTTATATTTATGTGTATCACACTCTTGATTTCTTTTGCTCGGTTACGTTATAGTTGTTCTCCAATGGAATGAGGGAATCTGAGCAAAGGCATGTCACCCTTAGAATTAATGCATCAGGTACGCTATTGCAACATAAGCTAGTGGCTCGTGGTTATCTTAATGCCCTGTTAGTTTATCATTGGCCTTATGTTTTTAGTATGAGTTTTTTGCATTTGTTGTTCTATTGTGTATTAGTTCTTTGGAATTCATGCCTTCGATCTCCATTAATTCTACGTAATTTGCAGATTCAAAGTATTGATATGCATGTATACTCTGTTTTGTGTGTATGGCAGAGGAAGCTGCGTTGATGGAGCTTCTAAACTTTATGTATAGCAATGCGGTATCTGTAGCCACAGCACCTGCCTTATTAGATGTGTTGATGGCTGCTGATAAATTCGAGGTTGCCTCTTGCATGAGGTACTGCAGTAGACTTCTGCGCAATATGCCTATGACTCCTGAGTCTGCGCTTCTCTATCTCGAGCTTCCGTCTAGTGTTCTAATGGCTAAAGCTGTTCAGCCTTTAACTGATGCTGCAAAACAGTTCCTTGCTGCCCGCTACAAGGATATTACCAAGTAAGACCTTGAAACAATACAACAGTTTTGAATGTATTTCCACGATATTACTGTAATCATGAACTACAAGATGGTTGGTCATATCTTATTAGCCATGGTTACCTTTTTTCCAGATTTCAAGAAGAGGTTATGTCTCTACCCTTGGCAGGAATCGAGGCAATTGTATCAAGCGACGATCTCCAAATAGCATCAGAGGATGCAGTGTATGATTTTATCTTGAAGTGGGCAAGGACGCAATACCCTTTGTTGGAGGAGCGAAGAGAGATTCTCGGATCACGTCTTGCACTCTCCATCCGCTTCCCATTCATGACATGCAGGAAGCTGAAGAAGGTGCTGACTTGCAGCGACTTTGACCATGAAATCGCATCAAAGCTTGTTCTAGAAGCTCTTTTCTTCAAGGCAGAAGCTCCACACAGGCAACGTAGCCTAGCATCTGAAGAATCCGCCTCCGTGAACCGCCGTCTCATAGAGAGGGCCTACAAATACAGACCCGTCAAAGTCGTCGAGTTTGAGCTTCCTAGACCGCAGTGTGTAGTCTACCTGGACCTGAAAAGAGAAGAATGCGCAGGATTGTTCCCCTCGGGAAGAGTCTATTCGCAAGCCTTCCACTTAGGCGGTCAAGGTTTTTTCCTCTCAGCGCATTGCAACATGGACCAACAGAGCTCGTTCCACTGTTTCGGTCTGTTCCTAGGGATGCAGGAGAAAGGGTCGGTGAGTTTCGGAGTGGACTACGAATTCTCGGCGAGGTCAAAACCCACGGAGGATTTCACAAGCAAATACAAAGGGAACTACACGTTCACAGGAGGTAAAGCAGTTGGTTACAGAAACCTGTTTGGGGTTCCATGGACGTCTTTTATCGCGGATGATAGTGCTTGCTTCATCAATGGCATTCTCCATCTCAGAGCAGAGCTTACAATCAAAAGGTCTACAGATCCTCAGTGACCGTTTCTTTGTTCGTTTTATTTTATCCCACACTCTCTCTCCTTGTCTAACCTTGTTTCATCGCTTTTGTTTTTTTCTTTTGTAAGGCTTGACGAAGACTTGAGCTTATAAAAAGTGTTTAAAAACGTTTCCACAAAGCGACGACGTTTAAAGAAGAATGTAAATGCGTTCGGATTTGTATCTCTTTCTATTCACGCGTGCTTAGTTTGCTTTATAAATATTACTTTTCAATGAAATTCTCAAGCATAGATTCTTTGTATTATGGACGAAGTTGCGTAAATCAACAAAAAATATGCGAAACGAATAAAATGGTCGTGTAACAACTCGGTTAAGTGTAAACAAAAAAAAACCGGTTTATATGGTATATTAATAACTTGCTTTCTTCGTAATCTCTACGCAGAGAAAGAGAGGGAATCATCTGAAAATTTACTACAAAAAAAAGAAAGATCAAACCAAATCAATCTATAGTCTTTCAACAACATTTCTTGAAGTATTTTTGATGCCGAAGAATAAAGGAAAAGGAGGAAAGAACAGAAAGAGAGGTAAGAACGAAGCAGACGACGAAAAACGTGAACTGATATTCAAAGAAGATGGTCAAGAATATGCTCAAGTTCTTCGTATGCTTGGAAACGGACGTTGCGAAGCGATGTGTATAGATGGAATCAAAAGACTTTGTATCATAAGAGGTAAGATGCATAAAAAAGTTTGGATTAGTGCAGGTGACATTGTTCTTGTTGGACTCAGGGATTTTCAAGACGACAAAGCTGATATTATCCTCAAGTTTATGCCTGATGAAGCTCGTTTGCTTAAAGCTTATGGTGAGCTTCCTGATAATGTTCGTCTTAACGAAGGAATTGCTGGTGGTGTTGACGAAGATGATGAAGGTGGAGTTATTGATGATTATCTTGAGTTTGGTGATGATGAGATTAATAGGCTTTAAGCTTTGATTATTAATGTAAAAAATAAAACGCTTTTACGAGGTACTATAATGGTTATGAGATGAATATGTGATGTATTATCTTTTTTGTTGTTTCTATGTTTTTTTTTTTTGAAAAAACTATGTTAAAGAGATAAACAATTCTATGTTAAATAAAGAGAAACAATTCATATGCTTTAAAATGCTTATTTGTCTATAGATAAAATCATATACTGTAGATCAATCCACTCATGATCGGTTTTTAGTTAGAAATCAATAAAATTGAAATGAAATATAGTTTATATGTTAAAAATCCATGGATAGTAAATTTAGTTTTTGTTTTTGAGTTTAGGATTTGGAAAAAGAAGATTTACCTTAGTGGAAGATCTGCATGATATTATGTAAAATTTTCCTTTTGTGTGACATTGAGAATGTTTGATGATTCATTTGCTTTTGTAAAATTTTCGGTCTATACACCGAAAAAGGTGGTTTATTTGTAATATTGGGCTTTATAACATTATGGAGATTAGGCCATTTGTGGAACTATATGGCCCATGATTCTGCGTTGATATGTTTTGATTATAACTTAGTTAATGATCATTAACAAATTTCCCAACAAATTACAAAATTTCACTAGAGTTGATTATTTTATGTTTATGATACAAATTGCTATAGTTTTCTTTCTTCCATATACATTACCCGTCCATTCAAACTACGTCGTCTCAGTTTGAATAGATTATTATTCACATGGATTTAAATAGATATGACTTTTGATTTGAGCCATGCGTTTGTTTCAGTTGGATTATTTAAATTCCAATAAAATTCCAAGTTTTCAAATTAAATTGACCGGTGGTTATATACCGTACACGTGGTACATTGTCCCATATAGTACACTGTTCACAATCATTTTTTTATTAGACAATCATGAGACAAGCAAAAGTATTAAAGTACACAAATTATTATAAATGAATTGTGAAGTTACATTTTGCTGGTACAATTTACCAAAACTAACACTACACAAATGGTTTTTTGGCTTGCCAAATTTTGTAATGTTCTAAATTCATGAATGTTACTGTATTAGTTATACACTTATACTACATGTTTCATACTATTATGTTTCATAATGAAAACTACCTTTTTGTATAAAATGAAAAATTAAGGTCTTAATTAGTATAGATAGATTATTAAATTGTATTGGAAAGGCAAATAATTTTTTTTTCTCTATTTTCCACGTGAACCAAAGAATCTAGTTCCACTAATTAAGGTATATCATTCTTCTCCTCGAACCTCAAATTATGTCTGTATCTTACTAGTATTTAATTAGTGACAGGTTGGACATTGAGTATTTAAAATAATGATAACATTAAATAAAAACTCAATACCCTGAAGAAAGTTCAGTTCTGTTTCCGCCATGTTTATCTGAAACAATGCATGTAACCTCTTCCTCAAATTCAAATCAAATAAATTCACCATAAATCTCATAAAATCAACATATAAACTCTCAAGTTCATCAAATTTTTTCCATAAATCTGTTTCTTTTGTTTGGTTCATCAGATCCCTTTTTTTTTTACCATTTAAAGCTTATAATTATTTATATATATGAATTGAATATCTTCCAAAAAATGATATATATCAGTGGGTTTTATTAAATCTTTTTTTTTTTTTTTATTACTAAAGAAGATAGGTGTTTTGCTCTTTCTATCGCCAAGTGTTTGTTCTTTCTCTGTTTTAATTTTTTTGTTTTCTTTTCTTGGGGGGAGAGTACTGAAAACGAAGCAAAGAGAAATATTTTTTCAGATCTAATTAAGTCACAGTCATGAGATTACTGTGGGAAAGATAAAGCTCTTTTGTCTTCTTTTTTTTATTGTCGGGAAGTTGTTGAGATTTAATTTCAAAAATTTACAAGAAGTTCTTGTGAAATCAAGAATGGGTCATTACGCAACAGTTTGGGATCATAAAGCAGCTACTGAGATAATAAAAGATTGGAATGGCATTGACCAAGTTGTTCTTAGAAACCCACATGGAGCTTCAGCTAAAGTAACAACCTTTTCTTGTGTGTTTGTCTCTCGAATTCGAGTTTTGAAATCAATGTTTTAATTCGATTCTGTGTTCTGTTTTTTTTTTCTTTTTACTTTCCAGATTAGTTTACATGGAGGACAAGTGATTTCATGGAGGAATGACTTAGGGGAAGAGCTTCTTTTCACTAGCAACAAGGTATGCATAAACTAGCAAGAATCTATGGACATAAATAAAAAATCTAATTTTAAAAATCTGTTCGTAAATTGTTAGGCTATATTCAAACCACCAAAATCAATGCGTGGAGGGATTCAGATTTGTTATCCACAGGTATTTGCTCATTCTTCTCACTTAAGGATTTTTAATGAACATTGTATAATTGAGTTGTTTTGTGTGTGTGTTGAAGTTTGGAGATTGTGGATTATTGGATCAACATGGTTTTGCAAGGAATAAAATCTGGGTAATAGATGAGAATCCACCTCCACTTAACTCAAACGAAACCATTGGAAAATCATTTGTTGATCTTCTTTTGAAACCATCAGAAGAAGACTTAAAGCATTGGCCTCACAGGTATAATCAAATGTTACTTGGTTTTGCTTTCCTTTCTCTTATACAGATTCGAAGTTTACGTGTTTTTTCCCTTTGCAGTTTCGAGCTCCGTCTTCGGGTTTCGCTTGCTGTAGATGGCGACTTAACATTGACTTCTCGAGTTAGAAACATCAATGGGAAGCCTTTTAGCTTCTCATTTGCATACCACACTTACCTCTCTGTCTCAGACATAAGGTATTAATTTACTGTTAAACAAATCAGCCAAAGATTATATGTTTTGGTGCAATCATTCATTATAACAGACTTTGTTCACTTTTGGTAATAGTGAAGTGAGGATTGAAGGGTTAGAGACATTGGACTACTTGGATAACCTATGCAAAAGAGAGCTTTTGACAGAACAAGGCGATGCAATAACCTTTGAATCTGAGGTAAAAACATAAAGATGTTATAATCATCGCTAGCGAACACGTAATCATTGGGTACGTTATGTCAGATGTTTCTTTTATTTCAGATGGACCGGACTTACCTTAGATCGCCAAAGGTAGTTGCAGTTCTTGATCATGAAAGAAAAAGAACTTATGTGATTGGAAAGGAAGGACTACCAGACACCGGTATGAATCATACGACAATGCCTTTTCGATTACTTGTTTGTATATGATATGGTTCATTAATAACAATAGATGGTGCAGTGGTATGGAATCCATGGGATAAGAAATCGAAAACAATGGCGATTTTGGGGATGATGAGTACAAAAGCATGCTGTGTGTGGATGGTGCAGCAGTTGAGAGGCCAATCACATTGAAGCCAGGAGAAGAATGGACCGGCCGACTTATGTTAACTGCAGTTAAGTCCAGTTTCTGCATGGATCAACTCGAATTACAGAGCAAAGGATTCTGATTCTGAATCTTTTTGGATCATCCGAGAGAATATTGTGCTAATTCCATTGCTAGTCTCTGCAGTTTTTTTTGTACTCCAACATTGGAAGAGCAGAATCGCCGATTTGGTTTCTTCTTTCTTTTACATTTGAAGTTTGTTTGTTCTCACATTTCCTCAGTAGAGAAGCTTATGAGCCGGTGATTTCTCAAACCGGTCTTGTGATGTAGTGACAAAAGAAAAAAGCCTCTGTTTTTGTAATGTAACGGCTAATGTTAGAATATGAAGCTTCCACTGTTGTTGTCCTAATGGATCAGTGTATTTTATTGAGCGGTATAATATCAATGCCATGTTCCTACTATGGCCCCTCTGCCATTCATTACACATCTCAGCTAGTTTAAGATCTCATTTTTTGTTTTGTTTGCTACGATATTTTCATGAAGAATCCTCAAAGCAAATTGGAGATTGACACCCCTAGGCTAAATTTAATATTTGATTGCTCATTCATACATATGTCACCTGAAATTTTGCTATGAATTGTCTAAGAAACTAATAAAATCCAAAGCACTATTACCTTCATAACACAATAACAAGACTCAAGGAATAATAGTCAATAAAAACATAAAAAGAAACGAAAACGAATGCAATTGATCATTGTCCAACATGTTGCTGTTTATGTGGCTCGATGAATAGCAAGCTTTCTTACACTTGAAATCTTCATTTTTTCCAACATCTTCATAGCATCATCGACTCTCCCGGCCTTAACATACCCATTGATCATTGCTCTGAATGTCGAAACGTCAGGTCCCGTCATCAACTCGTCATTCTCGACGTCGGAAAACATCTCAGCAAAGAGTTTCTCTGCCTCGGACATGTTTCCTTGTTCGCAGAGACTCGCGATGATCGTCCTATAACACGTTTTCCTTACCCGCGTGATCGGGATAGTCGTTACACTGAAACCTTTCAACATTATGTCAACCGTCTCCGAACCACATGTTTCTATCATCTCTCTAAACAATTCCCAAGCCTCTGTTTTCTTACCGTGCTCCACAAAAACCTCCAAAACCTTGTTTCTGACAATGAGGTTCTTGGCCGCTTCACCCTTGTCCAAAGCCGCGTAAATCTCCATAGCTTCCTTGTCTTTCCCTTGCTTGAACCAATAGTTCATAAACGAAACGTTGAAGATTGCAATCGCCTTGTGATATTCTCTCCATGGAAGCTTACTATTCGGCCCTTTCAATTCCTCAAAGATTTGGCTCGCCTTCACGAACCTCCCTGAATCTAAGAATCCGCGAATAAGAATGTCGTAGACCATGAAATCACAACGGCCCATGGATCTCACAAGATCACAAGCTTCATCGAATCTTTTAGCATCGACCAAAGCTTTCGTGAGTAACCTGTACGTCTCGACCCCTGGAGCTAAAACTCCGTCTAGCAAAACGTGACGGTAAAGCTCAAGAGCGTCATCGACACGACCAAGGTCGCAATGTGCTTTCACGATGAGATTGCAAGAGAGCATGTTCGGGATAGTTTGAGACTCGTTGAAAAAGTAATTGAACAGAGAGATGGCTTCGTCGTACCGTTTAGCGCCGCACATGGCTCCGATTACGGAATTGCATATGAAGACAGTATCACCGTCATCACGAAATTTCTCCGAGACAGCGAGGCGCGATATTTTGGCGGCTTCCTCGAGATTAGACAACTCGATCATTGTCGTGACTCTGTAGCGGAGAGAAATTGGACGCGATCGATGTTGCAGACTGGATTGATTTTCGGGATTGAGGAAGGGTCTCTTCCGAGTGGGTAAGGCACGAACAGCTTCGCGACAGGAACAGCCCTTGATACGGTCGGATTTTGGACGATGCGGCGGAGGAGGGACATGGTGGAAGAGGAGAAATTAGGGTTCAGTTTTGAATCGAATTTAACATAAAAAAAGGAATTGAAAAAGCTATGATGAGGTCACTAACTATATATAATTATGGGCCTTTCATTTGGATTTTTTGTTCATGAAAGCCCATTTGTATAATGGCACGGAAGTTTCTTTGCTTGTGTAGCAAGTCTCTTTGGCAGAAACCCAATGTTGTTGGTCTAAAAAGGTAAACAAAGTAATAAATTGATCCAAATTTAGAGAATAACATTAGAGGAAAATTCACTTCCTTCCACTTTATATATATATATATATATAAAAATTCACTTCTTTTAGGATTCATTAATAAACTCAGAAATTTTTTTTCATACACTATTTTCAGTTTCTGACGTTCTTTTTTTTCCCAGTTTCTGACGCTCTCTTTCTCAATTAGAGAAATTATACACTAATTAGAAAAAACAAAAAAAAATTATAGGATGGATGATTCTGCACAAAAACAACAACAAACAAACAATTAGTAAAAGGGTAAACGAAAAAAAAAACAAAAAAACTGTGAAAAACACATGTAAACAATATTATACCTAAAAATATACTATAACAAAATGAAAACAAAAGATACTACGGAGTTACAGAACACACACATAAAATATAATATCCGATAAGAAACGAATTGATGAACAAAAAAACAATCTAATAGATGAATCAATGAAACCAAAACATTTGAGATTCTCCCACAAAAAGAAAACAAAGCAAAGAAACTCAAAGAAATTTTTTTTTCACATAAGCAATTTATAGTTTAAACGAAAGAAAATATATGGAAGAACGTGATGCATAACGATGAACAAAAGTGTAAAATACCATCAAAACACGATCATTCGGAAAATCAGGATAGTACAAATTCAAAAACCCTTAATCTCCTCCGGTATAAGACGACAAAGTCTTCACTTTGCGCATCATATCATCGAAAAGAGCTTCACATGGTTGGTTCAACAACCATAACACCAGAGTTCAATATCTCGGAATGCTTCAAGTTTGCACAAAACTTAGAGCACTTAAACAAATCCTCAATGTTCTTTACCACAATAGTATCAATATCAAGATACACAACTGCAATTAAAAAAAAAACAAAGCTTTATTAATTTAATTTCTAAATCAGAATCCAAAACAAAAACACTTTCACCTATTTTGTAATATGTCATTTTAAAGATCTTGGGCTTTGTATAAACACCCCAGAATTTGGTTTGGATTTGCCAATAAACTAATCTTCTCTACTTTCCATCCATAAGCCTGTAGAAATCAAAAATATAACAAACAAACAAACATATTTAAATAAAGACAAGATTCAAAGCTCAAACTCGTTGTAATATTCACTCAATCGAAAAAGGGAAACCTTGAGTAGGTTCTTAGAGTAATCGGAGACACCATCAGAGACCAAAGCACCATAGCTTTGTTGGATCCAGTGTCACGAATCGATTTACCCAATACCCTAACTCCCAATAAGAACTCATCACCATACAAAAGTGTCACATAAGCTTGCAAGTAGACAATGGAAGAAATCTATCACCATAAACCGACTGCAGGATGGAAGACATATATTAGGATCGATGAAAAAAAAAACAACATTTTGTGACAAAACCCTAAAACATAGATATATATATACAAAATTATATAGGTGCTAAATACGGTTAAAAATCATATTGGCCTTATTACAACTTAGGCCCAATCGTATTTTTTTAAAAAATTGATTAACAAATTAAGCTCAATGGCATACGATTGTAATTATATGACTCATTAAGGATAATATAGGCAAACCAAGTCTTAAACTCACTCTGGAGATGACTCGTAGGATTTTCGACCTCACAATTATAAGTATAGATTCGATATATATCACGTGACATGACGTTCGAGAACACGGCAGGACCTCATAAACATCAATTCGTGGCATTGCGAATGAGCTCGGATTTGTGTTTATTTTATCGGTGCAGTTTCAAATGATATCAAGATACTCTTTTCGTGACAGCCGCGCCTGAGTTCTTAGGTCTCTCCGTCGTCGGGTCTCTGCTTATCGATGGCAAAGAGCAGTCGTTTGGGGAGGTGCTCAAACCCTCAACTCGCCTCACGACTAATCGACCGTCAGACCTAATTTCGATTAGGTCTCCTTCCGGCCTAGCGGCTCCGCTGATGGAAGAGGTTTCAATCAGCGAGGAGCGGCGTATGTGGATTGTGTCGAAGCTCCCTTCATCTTTATGTGGTCTTGCTTTTTCCGACCTTCGGGTTAGGAATTCCCATCGTGCCTGGGCCTACTCCGGTGGTGTGGCTTCCTCTGTAGAAGTCTCTTCCAATCGAGGACAGTTGAGGCTTGTGGATGAGCGGTCTCTCTGAGACTCCCTTCCGCAGACTTGGATTGGCCTCTGTTCTGGAGGTCCTTTTTCTAACTTTGGGGCCTCGATCTCTTAGTCACATCCCTTTGGTTTTGATGCAGATCATAGAAGTCAGGGTGTTTGCGGTTTTTGGCTCTTCTTTAGGCGATAAGGCTCGTTGTTATGGCTTTGCTTGTGTTGGTTATTATGTGGACAGCAGTCTCTCCTTCAGTTCGATGGTCGTTGTGGCAGCACGTGTGTGAGGTACCATCTTAGTAGAGCTTTTTTTCTGCTCGTGTTTATTGCACTGTTGTAGTATTAGACCGAGCAAAGCTTCTGGTATTAGCTAGTAGCTATTCTTTGGACTACATCATTGTACTTCTGGTGTGGATGGTTGTGCGAGACCTGTTGTTGGTTGTGTCTTTCTTTAGTGGTTGTGCTGCTTTAGGTAGGTGGTTGGTTATGTGTTGAGGATCGTAGGACATTACTTGAGCTTTAGAGGAGCTAGTAAGATCATCGCTCTCGGTGCTATGTTTTGATTTCTTTACCTAGCTTTGTACTAGCCAATGTTATTGGTAGGGGAAGCTTGCGTCGTTTTCTTTTTGGTGTGAGATTTCTTTCATGGAGCTAGCTCATGGTCTAGCACTTCTAGTCGCTCTCACTAGACGCGAAAGGAGTTAGTGATCGAGGTCGTTGAAGTCTTTCCGTTGACAACTCCTAGTTTGGGCCTCTTTGAACGACTTCTTTAGCTCGGGTTTTGTTTCTTTGCGGTTCTCGTGCCTGGCTTTCAAATTGCCTTGCGCCAACTACTCTTGGAGGAACATTCAACATCGTCATCACTTCGCCTGCTCCGTTAACTTTCGGGTCAATGTCGAGCGGCGGACTGAAAACTTTAACGCATTATGATCTCCATGTTTTTATATTTTTTTGCCATGAAATCATTTCCATTGGTTTATAACTAATCATTATAAACCTAAACTGTTTTCATTATTGAATGAAATATTTACCATTTAGTAAAAAAAAAAAAAAAAAAAACTCTTTTCACATATTCGCTTACCGCGATTGTCATATTTATGGTATTATATATTTATATGATTTGCTCAAGGTTATATTCATAGACACTAGTCATGTGTGACCATATATATATTGATTAAAATTTTGGGGAATTTTTTTTGGATAGGAACGATTGATTTCATATTTGGCTGCTGTTTTCCAAAACTGTGATATATTTGTGAGACGGCCTATGGATCACCAAGGCAATATGATCACAGCTCAAGGAAGAGAAGATCTACATGAAAATACGGGTAAACTACTATCAAAACTAAAATCGTATAAAACCAATCCATACTTTGGTATACCAACCTGAACAGGGTTTGACCGCTAGAATATATATTCATGGTTAACGTTAACCTTCTTGATGCCTTTGTTTGATGACATTTTGAATATAGGCATTTCGATCCAACACTCACGGGCCAGGCCAGCACCAGAGTTCGAGGAGAGAATGGAGAGGCGATTTCGCCCTATCAGTTTTGTATTACGGCGAGTTTATGAACATCGGAAGTGGTGCGGGGACTAGTAGAAGGGTAAACTGGCCGGGATTTCACATTCTTCACGGCGAGGATGAGGTTTCTCCGTTCACCGTCAGTCGATTTATACAAGGAGATTCTTGGATCCCTATCACCAGTGTGCCGTTTTTGTCCGTGTTTGAGTCGGTCAATATAATATCAACGTGAACTTATGTTTTAAAATATTTATTATGTTCTACTTATAAAACGACAAATAAAAAGACAAATAAACGACAAATAAAAAGAATATTTATGTTATTGACAAAAAATAAAAAATATATTTATGTTTTACTTATATATTTTTGGACACCATATATGTTTTACATATTTTTCTACTTGCTCCTTAGATTAACAAAATTTTCTCATCTTTTTATGTAGGAAAAAAATGTGAAAAACCCTTACAATTATGAAAAATGAAATATTGAATTCGATCTAAAAAAATAGCAAAAATAATATTCTGTATAAATTAAAAACTTACGATTTTTTCTTTTTCTATACTCCAAAAATCGTTTCTCTCGTTATTAAGGAAAATCCCATAGTCTTTCCTTTTCTCGTACAATTATATATATTTTCCTTTACTGTTTAATGTAAAGTCTTTTAGATTAAGTCTCTGAATCATGTATATATATATTTACTAGCCTAGTACCTGCCCATGGGCGGGACAATATTAACTTACCAATAAATCATTAAATTTTATATCTAACGCTTGATCCATAGAACAAAATCGAGGAAAAATCTAAAAATTATAAACATAAAAAAAGTTAAGCATCATTAAATTTAATAACATACATATAATTAAAATAGCTCAAGAACACATACCCATCTGTAAAGACATAGAACATGATTAGATAATTGACAATATATCATCGATGATAAAAGGTGTAGAGAAACCTAATATATTGAAAAATACCATTAGAAATAAATTATGAAGAACTAAAACATGGACTTAAATATAAGACATAAGTTGGGAGAATTCTAACCTTCAATGAAAAAATAGCGAAACCAAGCTCTGATGATGGAAAAATCCATACTACATGTATATTTCCTAGAGAATTTGGAAAAAAATACAAACCAAAATAAAAGAAAAGTCAATAAAATAGAAAACATTTTATAAAAAAATAATATGAAGAACATAAATAGACAGTTTTTAAGAATATAGAGGGTAAACTAAACCACATACTCGGTACCATAACGAAATGATTAAATTATGCAATGAACCTACAAACGAAAAAAGAAAAACAAAAGTATTAGTAACAAAAAAAGTCATTAGTAAAAGTGAGATACAAAAGGGTAAGAACAAAAGTATAAAAGGATAGAAATAAACACCTCAAATTTTTATCAAGACATAAAAAAAGCAAAAATAATATGAAAGATTGGTACACAACCCTACATATATACACGAAATTATTAGGACTATACATAATTAGGGCTAGACGTAATATTATGATAATTACTAAAAATATAAATATGGTATTTTCTAATGATTTTAGTTTATATATAGAAATTAGCATATTATTTTCTTATATTACGTTAAGATAAATATAGAAAAAGTTAGGGTAAATATAGAAGATTAACATTTTAATTAATGAATGAGCTCTATATCATACCATGACTTAAAAAGATTTTTTTGACTTTTGGTCTCGTCCAAAACCCTAGCCTTCATTAATAATGTCTCTGATCCGCCGCGTGATCCTTGGTCGGCGGTTCTGCACCGCCGTGCCAAGAAGAGCGGAGGACGTAATGTCAAACCCAGATTGTCGTCCTTTTCAGCTAAGCTTGAGAGTGATGTACCTCTCCTCCGTCGACAACTTAGACACGGCGGCGAAGTACGCTCGTTTGGCCGTCTTCAGCAGAATCAAAGCAGAGGACACGGAGGCAGCAGAGGAGACGGAGGTTACATGTCAATCCATAATCAAAAGTATGGTATGGCATAAAAGGCACAAGGAGGCCTACGATCTCTACGATTTCTTCTTCAACCAGCATAAACTCAAACCCAATCGCCACAGCTGCAACTCCATCCTCGAGTCTCGTATCCAACAAGGTCTTGTCGACGAAGCTCTTGATTTCCACCGATCCATCAAACCCGGCATGGCCCGTTATTACCCAAGCGAAGATACTTTCAGGGTCTTGACCAAAGGATTAGTCAACTCCGGTCGGTTGGACCAAGCCGAAACCTTGCTTAAAGGCGGGAAAGCAGTCGATAGGAGCATCTACCCTGATCACGTGGCTTTCAGCAATCTGATTAGAGGGTTTTTGGATCTTGGGAATTTAGACAAGGCGACTCTAGTCTTGGAAGATTTCAAAAAGGTTTGTTCTCGTATTGACCTTTCAAGTTATTATCCTCTTTTCCATTGGGAATTCGAAAACAGAGTCGCCTTCCTGATGGCGGCGTTCGTGGAGTACTGGTTCAAGCAAGGCAAAGAGATGGAAGCTATGGAGTGTTACAACCAGTCTTTGTTCGCAAACAAGTTCCCGGTTCTGGCATACACCGGTGACGCCTTCTTGGAAGTCCTGCTCAAATACGGTAAAAAAAAACATGCTTGGGACTTGTACCATGGCATGTTAACTGCGACAGATAACAGATGCTTTGGCTATTCTACGGTTGAGACTATGGTGAACGAGTGTTTTGATATGGGTCGGTGTAGCGAGGCAGTCGAGACCTACAACAAGGCGAAAGAGAAGAACAGGTTCGTAAGGGGCAGCTACGTTATCACAAGGTGCTGCGAGATGGGGCTGTTGTCGGAAGCAGAGTCTCTCATTGCTGCTGATGGTTTCGTATATATTCGGGGTACCACTTTCAAGACAATGATGGATGCTTATGTCAAGGCCGGGAGAATCGATGATGCTTTAATAACCTCCAACAAGATGATCGATTCAACTCTAAAGGACCTTTCCCGTCTTTTTTGACCATTCTTGTGCTCTTTATTTTATTATGTTGGTTTTATTATATATACCAGTACTTGTTTTAGATAATGATACTGTTGTTACTTATGACTACTTCGGATAATTACTTTAGTACGTTTTCTCCATCACCCCATACTCGTAGCCTTCTTTCTCCAAATAAAGTGCAAAGTCTTTGAGAATCGTGATAAGAAGCTGCGCGTTGTCGAAAGCCTCTTGGCTTGCAAATGCAACCTAATTGGGCTCTCCTTAAAGATCTTAACAGCTTGTTGAACGTTCCGTGTATGGTTCGAACTTCGTTGAATGAGAGATTTGCTGAATTCAATGAGATGTGCGTTCACCAAGTGGAGTAGATTCCCGCTTACAGCGAAACCATCTAGACTCTCTCTCTTGAAGCTTAAGATTCCCTGTTGACTTTAGGTGCAAGTTTTTCTTCGGTTTCTTCACTTTCCTGAAACAATAGCGTAGCGTAGGTTTAAAATAAAAACACAGGCCCAATTGAGAAGCAATGTTGAGTCCCATCAATGCAACATTATCCAATAAAACGTTTTATGGCCCATTCGCATCAATGTGACATTTCAAGGGGAGTAATCATTATCTCATAGGGTGCTGCTTTGCAACAATAACCAGGGAAAAAAAAACAAAATATTAGCAATCTAAGCAAAATAGCATGATATTGAGAAATGAGAATCATTAGATTAGAGGACTATTTGGTTAGTTAATTAATTTTTTTTTTTTAATGTTATTTTAGCCAATTTTTTTATCTCATATGTTAATGGAAGTTGATTAACAAAAAAGGAACCATGCAAGACATTTTGTTTTTTTTTTTAAACGGCAAAAATTTGGGTCATTTGCAATAATAACAAAAAAAAATTATAATTAGAAATTTAGAAAAATTTGAGAGAAAAAGAGATAGGGAGAGATAGTGAGTAAAAAAAATGAGCTTTTGGTTAGTTTGTATATTACAGTTTTTTTGTTGTATTTCTAGCAAATAATCCCCAAAGATTTTACTATACTATTTTAAGAGAATTTTTCATTTCCATTTACCATGACAGGTGGCCGCATCCCAGATTCGCGGTGGTGACCATCGGAGCCAAACGAACACATTCTCATAATTGGATACAAGATCCGAGGCATTTCTGCAAAAATTCATAAGAATTTAGAACTATAAACCCACTACACTAGGCCAACATCACCACTGTGAGTATACAGAGGGAAGATCGACGATAATCTAGTTGTTTAGTGTTTTAATAGAGAGAATGAGGAGATACATATCTGGCTGTCGATCGGAGACCATCGTCGGTCGAGCAGCTAACATCGTCAGTCGGAGTAATGCCCTTCTTTATCACCTCACATAAAAGAGCTTCTGCTTTCTCGGATGCATATATGGCACAAAGGGTGATCATTTGGTTGTACAGGAGAATCCCTTTCTTCTCTTCATTGAGTAAAATCAGCTCTAGTGTTCATAGGTCTCTATTTGAGTTGTACAATCCCATCACTTTGCTTTGAATCCATTCCGGATCTCATCATAAATTCCTTTCAGAAAAATGGTGGAAAACAATGCTCCTAACGCCTTTAGGCCAGTTAAGTCCGAGCTTCTCAAGTCTCCAATAGGTTATTTCTAGAACCGAGTAACTTCATCCTTCCTTCTGCAAAAAATCAACCAAGTCTTGAGCCGCTTCAATCTTCATCTTGGCTTCTTTAAAGTCTTGTGGGGATATACGTCTTTGGGTGAGAGTGCAACGATTCAAAACCGAGTTGAAACTGGCTTCATCACGAGCCATAGGCACTGCCTTGATGATGTCAACAGCCCAACGCATATGGTCTGCACTTCTGATCCGAGCAAAAGTATCTACAACCGCTCCATAGTGATAGGATTGGGGAATGACTCCAAAATGCCTCTTATTTTAAAGAACCTGGAGAGCCACTAAAGGGGATGTGTGAGGTGTAGATTGATCTTGTGCATGAAATGTTCATATAACCAATTAGGTAGTTTTTTACAATTGAAGTTCATATACACAATTGGGCAACATATAAAATGTAACAATTGAAACTCCAGTCTTGTGATGTAGTAAAGAAACTTATGAGTCGATGATTTTTCAAGCCTTTATATTTTCTTTTCGGTAACAGATAATGTATGAATATGAGACAAGTTGGGTTAAATTTAGCTCTCGGTTCAACTCTGACATTCAATTCCAGTTTGATTATTTATGGTTTAGTTAGGATTTCGGTTTCGACTTTTTGGCATTTTGAAGTTAAAAAAAGAAACCACATTAACCAACCACAAAAAGAAGATCTAACTTTGCATTACTAGTATGAGTTTGAGATACCCAACTTCCAAAATCAACAGCAAAATTTGACGAAATTCATTGTTAAATTTGAAAAAAGTTTTGTGTATTCAATAAATTTATCAAAAAATTGTTTTTTAAAGACTGTCAAAATCTCATGTATATCCTTTAAGATAGTGAAAATTGTGTTTAATGATTAAAATTTATAAAAATGTATGTCCCAATAACACTAGACTTTACTAGAATTTATTAAAAACCAAACTTTTTCAATAACAAAGAATTTCAAATGGAATTTAAAAATTTTCAAACCAATAACCAAATTTTCTAATACAACTGAAACTCGGTGGAACCAAATTTATTGATTTTTTTTTTCTTTAATTTTGTTCTAATTATAATAATTCATGTGCGGATTGTTTTGCAAAAAATGCATATGCATACGTGCATGCTCGAGAATTTTTATTTTCTCATATAAGCAATTTGGTGCCAGATTTTCTCTTATGATTAAGTTAAAGAAGTTTCTGAAGCAATATATATATTGAGTTAATGCATTGTTTTCGTTTTCAACTTCCAAAATCCGCAGCAAAAGTTAACGAACTCATAGACTAAAATCTTGGACATTTTTGTTTTTCTCTATCCCCAAAAGATTATGCAGCTCGACGATACTCTAGCTGTTTGGTGTTCTCTTCAAGTACCTTCAAAAGCAGAAGAACCAAAGATTTAGAAAACAAACAATGCCCTCCAATGGTGGAAAAAGAAAAGCTACAAAGAGTCATAATTCATTTTGTTACCTCGCGTATTCTCTCTGCAATTGCCTTGCAACCCTCAGAAGCTAGCGCAAACACCGTTTCAAATGTTTCCATCGGTAACTTTGCATCCATCTATACATTTTAACCCAAAAACAAACCAATTTATTTGCGAGTGAAGAGAAATGTGACGTGGAGAGAATAAGAAGAAGAAGAACCTGAAGAAGTGTCACTTTGTCTGTCTTAGGTAGAATACCGACAGTTACATCAGCTCCTCCAGCGCTATCTTCGACATAGTTAAGATCTAATATGGAAATTTCATTAGCTCTTTAACTACGAAAAGCGAAAAATCGTGTGCTAATGAATGTATTAAAATGAGTATTACCGAGAAGAGGAGTACTGTTTAGGTATCCAGCACTACAGGAGACAGCAAGATCACGCATTGGAATTCCAGCATCTGCAAGAGCTAGAGTCGCGGCATTGATACAAGCTGATCGTGTTCCTGATTACAGAACATAACACTAACAACGGATCCAGAGATAGAAAAAAGTGTGGTTTTAGAACTTGAGAAATAGAGAGAGAGTTATTTCTTTACCTCCATCAGCTTGTAGAACCTGAAGGAAAATGTCAATCTGCATAAAAGAAACAATCCATCATTAACTAAGGATTCGAACCATGGTTAGCAAATGCTGTGCACATTCAAAAACTCAAATTTCTCCTGAATAGTTCAGTTTCAAGTTCACCGGAATGTAGAACGTTAACCTGAGAATGAGGCATCAGTTCCGTTAATATACACGCTTCCATTGTCTGACGGATGACTAATGATAGCTCAGTTGTTCGCCTGACCATAACACACAACAATTCAATTTTCAAGACCAGGCGGTTTTTGCAAGAACAAGCGAGAGCCTTTTAGACATATGTAAATCTAACCTGTCCTGTTTCTGTCTTCTACGATCACCAGTACTAAACTGAGCCATACTATACTCACACAACACCTACCAACAAAAATATACAAATTAGACGGAAGAAGCATTTCGAATTCACAAAGCTTTTCGCCAACAAGAATACCAAACAAAATCAAAACATATACATACCAATGCACGATCATGCTTTAGTTGTTGGCTCTTGTTTTGAATCTGAGAGCACAAAGATACAATTAACACACACAACAAAAATGTACCAATAAAGAAATCATCAATGTAAGAGAATGAGTAAACAAAGTACCTCTCTTGGGCCATAAACAGCTGCAATTACTTTCGTATTACCCATCTCAAAAACAGCAGAACTGAAAGAAGAAGAAGAAGAAGAAGTAAAAATTTCGTTTTTTTCATTCATATGGATTCCAAAATTTGAGAGGAGAAAGAAAGAGATTGACTTTACCCATCAGCTTTAGAAACCACTCCAATTTCAGCTACGATTTGTCTCATCTGTGATTTTATCAAACAAGCATCAAGAGTCAAGAGTAGAGAAATTAAACAGTAGTGATAAGGCCAACAAAGGCAAGGAATAGAGAGATGCAAACATACCTCATTGAATCGGCGACCATCTAATCGCAGACCTTCAGGGCTTACGTATTCCATTCTTGTGACTTTCACACAACTCTACTACATAGAGAAATCAATAATGAGAAACAGAACAAGTACGATACTTTGTGTTTCACAGAACAGAGAACAGACAAATCATAGAAGCAGAGAGGATAAGAAGAGACGAGGTACTACCTTTGCCGATATTTGCGGCGGCGATACGTCGGAGGTTAATGGACGGCGTCGATGAGAGAAAGGGTCCAAAAAAAAAGATAGGGCTTTTGGTTGTCTTTTGTGAATCAGTGGCGACTGTGAGGGTATAATCGTAAAAAACCATATCACATAGCTAGTTTTGGGCCGCTGGTTACCAGTGGACCGTTTGGTTATAATCGAATTATACGAAATTGTTGATATTGAAATTTTACATAATCTATCAAGGGGTTATTGGATTAATGATTTTTGTTAAGTCAATCAAAATTTTTTTAGTTCTTTTGATTCATTCATCTTGAACCATATTCGTTTGGGTATGTGTTTTGATACAGTATGAGATCATGAATTTCCAACTCAAAATAAAATGGTTATGATATAAACTTAATTCATGTTACTACATCTATTAAAAAAATTGATATCGTTTTGTTTATTTAAAATTGAATGAATATACAAAAAAAAAAAAGAGAGTAATTTTTGGTTCTATGTAAAAGGTTTGGTATTACCCAATAATTTAATATACAAAGCTCTCCGAATTTTTACATGTCTGCTTAGAAGATTCATACCAAATTGAACGCACCCCCAACCGTACCATTTAAAATCGAAACCAAAGTGTAACGAATATGAAAAGAAAAATTGATTAGAACCACTCGCTTTATTTGCAAATACTTAAAAAAAAAAACATAATTTAGTTCGAATTGAAACTTAATCAGAATCAGTGATTTGGTTTCTTGTATTTGATCAACAAAAACAACTAAAAAAGATAGGGTCTAATTAAAACGAAACCAGCAACCAGATCGGTCATTCTCAATTCACTGATCACGAAACCTAGTCAATAAGAGAAAATGAAAATACTATTTTAGAATCGAGTTATTAGTCAATTATATAGTTCGTTTCTTTAAGGTTTATATGTTTCTTTCTTTCCTCGGACTCTGATATTTATTTTATCTTGTATTTAAGATTCATTTACAACATAATGATGGTAGTATCGACGTGTCAGGATTTAAAGAATGAAATGCAAAGTGACGTATATGAAAATGACGGGCTTGTGACAGAGGAGATGATGGAATAATTACATATGTTTTTCTTTCTCTATATTTTTGTATCAAAAACTATACAAAAAAACGATATTAGATCATTTAGGAGAAATCATTTTCTACCTAGTACCTACAACGACTTTGGTCCTCCTAACGAATGTCATGCAATTTAATGTTCCATATGAGTATATTACCATATTATTTCATTTCTCGGTCTTACTCTAAACAAAGAGTATCAAAACTAATCATTCAACAACAACAACAAAAATTAGGAACGAAACTAATCCCAAGTTTTAAAAGCCTAAAAAATCACATGTAAGATAACATGAAGTTTCTTAAGATCACAAGTTAATTCGTGAAATTACTCTTAAATTTTTTTAGGAAATCTTATAAAATTGCTTATTTTTAATTATTATTTTTGCCGACAAACTCTAGCCAAAGTTCAACAAAAAAAATTATGGAATCTAATTTATTCTCTTGGTTCTAAGAATAAACATTAAATACCAGGGAGAGGTAGTGACTTGGACTCCAAGTAAAAGATAATAATTATCCTAAATAAATAAATACATTTCCAATTTTTTTTTTTTTGTCAAATAACAAATTTCCAAAAAATTAATTTGCTTAATAACAAAAACAAAATAATTAAAAAATTAATTAAAATAGGAATATGTGACATAATTATATACACTAAATTTAAGTTAATTGATTATATTATTAATTATAATTTTTTTGGATTATTCCACCCAATTTCCCATTTCCAAACACATAATTAGATTCATTACCATTAAAAACTTTATGATAATTTCCAATTTCAGAGTCAATGCACCGAATTGACATATCCTCGCGACCAATCTCACACAAGGGGGGCCCACTAGCTAGCGCGTGATGACACGTACTGAGAGTGCGCGTGGGATCGTTAAAATTGCTTGGAGACCAAGCTATTAGAGTAGGACAAAAGGCTCTGCTTTCAGTACGGTAACTAACACGTGTCAGAAATCTAACGTCTCAATCTGAGATGCGGAAAGCCGTTTTGAATCCCCCAATGGCCGCCACGTAACCGCCTTAACCCTCCTCATTCATCTAACGTTTCCGGTTTACATAAACCGAACATAATCCTAATTCGGTTAGCTTCAAATCTTTGATAAGAATCTATACAATTTTGAATGGAAAAATGAAATTGAACTTGACTCGGTCATAAATCGGTTTGAACAAGCATCTATTTCTCGCTTAACAGTTAAACATAAAGACAAAACACTAATTAATCACGTTAATTAAAAATCTCCATAAGAAGTAAATTTAGTCATGACTTTATAGTATTTAAGGAGTATGTTCCTCAGAAACGGCGATTCTTCTTTACCTTTTGACTCTTCTTTTCTCTCTCTCTCTCTCTCTCTCTGCAACTCAAAACAGTGAAAAAAACCTCTCCTTTCTTTCTCTCTCTAGAGATGGAGAGACGAACGAGAAGAGTCAAGTTCACTGAGTATCGTACGGTCACTAACGTGAAAGCTAAACCATTTAACGATTCTCCGAGAGTGGTCCGAATCACAGTCACTGATCCTTTCGCTACTGACTCATCAAGCGACGACGATGACGTCACGGTGGCTCAAACACCGATTCCGAGGGTGAAACGATACGTGGAGGAGATTAGATTCGGTGTTGCTCAATCTATGGCGAGGAAAGGTAGGTCCAGATCGGAGAAAAGCGTCGATGATGACGTGTCAACGGTGAAGCCTAAGAAATACAGAGGCGTGAGGCAGAGACCGTGGGGAAAATTCGCGGCGGAGATTAGAGATCCGGTGAGTCGGACTCGGGTTTGGTTAGGGACTTTTGCTACGGCGGAGGAAGCTGCTATGGCTTACGATCGAGCAGCGATTCATCTCAGAGGACATAACGCACAGACCAATTTTCTAACTCCTCCTCCGTCTTCACCGGAGAAGAAAGTTCCGGTGATTGATCTTGAAACTGTTTCCGGTTGTGATTCCGGTAAATATTCACGGCAGAGTCTTCGTTCTCCGACCTCTGTTCTTAGATTCAACGTCAACGAAGAAACAGAGTATAGAACAGAGCTGGAGAGCGAACCCATCGAGCTGTCTCCGGAGAGGAAGTTAACCGGTGTAGAAGAATCTCAGGCGAGTTTGTTCCCGGATCCGTATTTGTTGCCGGATTTATGTCCCGGAGGAGAATATTTCTGGGATTCAGAAATTGTTCCTGATCCTCTGTTTCTTGATGAAATCGGAATCCATGAACCGTTACCAAACATAATGATTCCGAAACAAGAACATGAATCTGAAGATTTCTCGTTTGGTTTGATCGAAGATTTCGATTCTTCTTCATGGGATGTGGACAGTTTCTTCGAGTTGGATTAAAAATCTAATTTTTCTCTCAGATTTTTCTGGTTCTGAGAATTTTGGTGGCGATGATGTGTTGGTGATGACGTGGACGCATCTTGACCGTATGCTTTCGTTTTCCGTTCGTTGACGTGGACGGTTCTGCTAAGCTGGACCGCTGAAATAGTTTGTATTTAATTAATTTGTGGGTAAATATAATTATTTAGTTAAGATAAAATGTCAATGTTTAAATGTTTATGAAGGTTTTGGCCCCTTTAAGACAACAATTTCGGTAATTGCTTTCTCTTTGAGTTTGTCTCAACATGAGGAAGCAGTATATACGAGTGTTTTTTTATGCCTATATAAGTGTTTCCTAAATGTAAATCTCTAGTTTTTTCTTTTGTTAGTTGTGTGACAAATGACATGTCTTACTGCTAAATAAATATCTTTCTCAAATTTTAAAGTCAATACTCCATTATTATACAAATTATCTGAGTAATAAAAAAAAATCAAAATATATGGAGTTTAAGATCTTTTAATTGATGGAAAAATAAAATTTTGTATTTCGTACTTTATTTTAAATCAAAAATCAAACTGAACTTTGTATCAATTTTTTGTTCCTTACAAACATAAACTTGATTTCAAATTCATAATCCACAATAGTAACATATATATTTACTTTTCAATAAGTAACGAACCTTTGTCCCATAATCTAACTCATGTTAGACAAAACGTTCATAATATGTTTGATTGCTTGTGTCAAGTCCACAAACGTAAAATCATCCACCCCTAAATGTATCACCTAGAATTCAAACACCGTACGATAGCATCATAAAAACACCAATTCTAACCGGTTAAGTCAATTTGTACTTGGTTTAATAATGATCAACATTTTTTTACCTAATGTCATACTATGATTTATCCTCATTGAGTGGGTGTGATTGCGAAGTGAAGATTCAAAGTATCGGCGAGAGACATGTTGTCGTGTCTGGTGTTGTTTTCCACTCAAGTAACAAAAACCCATTTCATGCGAAGAACTAAACCATTGAATCCTATATTAGCCCTACCAGTTCTGTCTCCACTCATAAAAACACCCTTCACATTTTTCAAATTCACCATAAAAAGATACCAAGTACTTTTACTTTCTTTTCTATTTATATATTAGATTACAATAATCATAAAGATGCATTTACGTTTTATCAAATTTTGGTCGAGGTCTACGTGAAGAATTAGACAACGGAGTTTGGTATATATCAATTTCGAAGGACGAAAGTGTGTTTGTCTTCTAATTAAATGGATGTTTTCTATTTTGTACTATGGTCCATCCAAGTGGGTGGGACAAATGTATAGAGTTATATGTTACAAGGCCATTTTAATCAAATTTTTACTTCAATAAAAATCATGTAAATTTAAAAAATAATTTGAATCGAGAAAACCATTTTCAGAAAAATAAAATAAAAATTGAGAACAAATTTTTGTTAGTTCTCTTACTAGTTATCTTTATATATAAGTGAGTATTCTTCGTTTTCTTATAAAAACTGTAAGAGCAAACTCATCAGTTTTAAATACTATGGCAAAGACTCTAGCTGAGACAGAGGAAATCGAGTCTAGTGGGCCAACGAGAAAAAACATAAAGACAAGGCCCAAAGTGAGTTGTGAAGTGAGGAATAAAGACAAGAAGCAACGGTCTTCTTCTGGTGAAGAAAACGACAAAGATGCAGGGGAAAGCAGAGCAAAGAAATCAAAGAGAGGTGGCGGTACGGATAGTCAACTGAGCATTGCTAACAGATTTGATCCTCTCTTACCGTCAATTGAAGATAGTATAGATGAGTGACAAATGTCAAAAGATTAGGATGTAAAAGCCCTAAAACCCTAGTGAGCATCTTTGTATAAATCGTGAGAGAAGGCAAATGTAGAAAGAGGAGGCGAAATGAATTAAGAAGAGAAAATTATTCAGCTTCAACATTTTCTTTTTACTTTCATGGTATCAGAGCCTATGGATCAGTCTCTAGATCCATATGCTCAACCTTCTTTGAGTATCACTAACTGTGTTACGATTAAGCTTACAGAGAGAAACTATCTATTATGGAAGCGGCAGTTTGAGTCTTTTCTTGCGGGTCAGAATCTGCTTGGATTTGTGACTGGCTCTACTCCACTTCCTCCAGCCACTCTCCGGGTTCCCAACCTCACTGAAGCTGTCCCAAATCCGGATTTTGCAGCCTGGACTCGTTCCGATCAAGTGGTTCAGTCGTGGCTCCTTGGATCTCTGTCAGAATCCATTCTCAGTGTGGTGGTTAGCTGCAACACAGCTCAAGAGGTATGGTTAACTCTAGCCCAACACTTTAATAGGGTTTCATCCTCTAGATTGTTTGAGTTGCAGAGGCGCTTACAAATAGTCTCTAAGAACAATAGGAGTATGGACGAGTATTTACGAGAAGTAAAGAGTATCTGTGATCAACTATCCTCTATAGGAAACCCGGTTAGTGAGAAAATGAAGATATTTACTGCACTGAATGGTTTAGGTCAGGAATATGAGCCTATTAAAACTAGTATTGAAGGGTCTATAGATGGAGGTCCAGCTCCAGTTTATGAAGATGTTATTCCGAGGTTGACTGCATTTGACCAGCGACTGCAAAGTTACTCTCTTGGCTCAGGAGTAACTCCTTATATGGCGTTTAACTCTGAGAAAACGAGTCCAATCTACCACTCTAACAATAGAGGTTATGGGAATTTTTTTGGTAGAGGTGGACCTTTTAGAGGACGTGGATACTCTACTAGAGGTCGTGGTTTTCATCAACAAATAACTCAAGGGGTTTCTACACCAATGTCTTTTGGAGATACAGCTAGGCCGGTTTGTCAGATTTGTGGTAGAAAAGGGCATCCAGCTTTGAGATGTTGGAAGAGATTTGATAAGGCATATCAAGATGAAGATGTTCCTCAAGCTCTTGCTGCGATGCAGATTACTGAGGTGAATCCTAACCAAGGTAGTGAGTGGTACCCGGAGACAGGGGCATCTGCTCACATCACTAGCTCACCAACGCATCTGAATCATGTGCGTCCTTATGATGGATCTGATGCAGTCATGATTGGTGATGGAAATTTTCTTCCTATTACTCACACTGGATCTGCGAGTCTAGCCTCTACCTCAGGTAATCTTCCTCTCACTGATGTTTTAGTTTGTCCAGATATTGCCAAGTCATTACTCTCTGTATCTAAACTTACAAAAGACTATCCTTGCACTGTTGAATTTGACCGTGATACTGTCAAAATAAATGACAAGGCCTCAAGGAAACTCCTCACTCTGGGAAACAGCCGTAATGGGCTGTATATGCTGGAGAATCACAATTATAAAGCCTTCTATTCTTCCCGTCAACAGTCGGCTAGTGATGATGTGTGGCATAGAAGACTTGGACATCCTAACTCTCAAGTTCTCCAGCGTTTATCTGCAAGTAGAGCTATCTTAATCAATAAAGTATCCAAGCGGTTATGTGAAGCATGTCAACTTGGAAAGAGCACTCATCTTCCTTTCACTTCTTCCTCTTTTGTTGCTTCAAAACCTTTAGAGAGAGTACATTGTGATCTTTGGGGACCCTCTCCAATAACCTCTGTCCAAGGCTTTAAATATTATGCAGTGTTCATTGATCATTACTCCCGATTTTCTTGGTTCTTCCCTATGAAGTTCAAATCTGAATTTTACTCAATCTTTCTGAAGTTTCAAGCCTTGGTTGAAAACTTATTACAGTTGCGAATTGGTACTTTTCAGAGTGATGGAGGAGGTGAGTTCATGAATCAGAAACTCCTCTTACATTTTCAAGAGGTTGGTATTCAACATTGTGTATCATGCCCTCACACTCCTCAACAGAATGGACTAGCCGAAAGAAAACATAGACACATCACTGAATTAGGATTGTCTATGCTTTTTCAAAGTTATCTTCCTCAGATCTATTGGGTAGAATCCTTCTTCACTGCAAATTTTCTGAGCAATCTTCTTCCAACTACTGCGTTATCAAGCAATGTGAGTCCTTATGAAGCCTTGTGGAACAAACCTCCAGACTACTCTTCTCTTCGGGTTTTTGGGTGTACCTGCTATCCCAACCTTAGAGACTATGCCACACACAAGCTTGATCCAAGAACACTAAAATGCGTCTTCTTGGGATATAATGAAAAATACAAGGGATACAGATGCTTGATGCCTACCAATGGTCGAGTCTTCATTAGTAGACATGTCTTGTTTGATGAACAAGAGTTTCTTTTTCAGAATGACTATAAGCACTTACATCCAGGTGGAGCTTCGTATCTTCTCTCTGCGTGGCAACGAGGTTTTCAGGCGGTTCCTTCTTCTATTCCTGAACACCAAAATTCTGAATCTCATCTTGATATACCAATCCCGATAGTGAGTCATCCTCCTTCTGTGACCACTGCTACAACAGGATCTCAGTCTTCCCACTCGACTCCTTCTTCACAAACCAGTGACATGGACAACACTAGGGTCTCAGCAGAAGAGCATGTTGTATGTACGGCAGGCTCAGAACCTGTTCCTATTGGCATCAACACCTCTCCTCTGCTTAATGACGAAGTCTCCTCGGGTCCACTGTCTCCTCAATCAAACACTCATCCTATGATAACTAGGTTGAAGTCAGGTATTGTCAAACCAAACCCTAAATATGCTCTCCTAACTCACAAAATAGCTTTTCCAAAGCCTAAAACTGTTACCAGTGCCTTGAAGCATCCTGGTTGGAACAAGGCAATGAGTGAGGAAATGCAGACTTGCCATGAGACTCACACTTGGGACTTGGTTCCTAGGTCTCCGGATATGCATGTACTTGGTAGTAAGTGGATTTTCACTACCAAACTAACTGCGGATGGCGACTTAGATAGGCTTAAGGCTCGCTTAGTTGCTCAAGGTTTCAATCAGGAAGAAGGAATTGATTACTTGGAAACTTTTAGTCCTGTAGTTCGCTCTGCTACTGTTAGGACTGTGCTCCATACTGCCACGGTTATGCAATGGGAGGTGAAACAAATGGATGTTAAGAATGCGTTCTTACATGGAGAATTATCAGAAACAGTTTACATGACACAGCCGACTGGGTTTGTTGATCCATCCAAGCCAGATCATGTGTGTCGTCTCAACAAAGCTATATATGGTCTCAAGCAGTCACCGAGAGCATGGTTTGACAAGTTTAGTATGTTTCTGCTTGAGTTTGGTTTTGTATGCAGTACAAGAGATCCGTCACTTTTTGTCTACATAGAAGGCAAGAATGTTATTATGCTTCTCCTGTATGTTGATGATATGTTGATTACAGGTAATAACTCTGCGACCTTGGATTCACTTCTCACGGATCTAGGGAACAACTTCATAATGAAAGATCTGGGGCAGCTGCATTATTTTCTTGGGATTCAAGCTCACTTCCATCCTGATGGCTTGTTTCTCTCTCAGCAAAAGTATGCTGAAGACTTACTAGCTGCGGCTGGAATGAGTGACTGCTCTCCTATGCCAACTCCCCTACCTTCACCGCTGAACAGAGCTCAAACTCGAGATGAGTCATTTCAAGACCCTACATATTTCCGAAGTTTAGCAGGCAAACTACAATATCTGACACTTACAAGGCCTGATATTCAATTCTCTGTGAATTTTGTGTGTCAAAAGATGCATGCTCCCACAGTCTCTGATTACATGCTTCTTAAGAGGATCCTCCGGTATGTTAAAGGCACCATGACTATGGGCATTTCCTTCAACAAGCACACGGATTTCACACTTCGAGCTTATAGTGACAGTGACTGGGCAGGCTGTCCAATAACTCGACGGTCCACCGGTGGCTACTGTACCTTCTTGGGTAATAATCTGATCTCGTGGTCCTCATTGAAACAGCCTACCGTCTCTAAAAGCTCCACTGAAGCAGAGTATAGGTCTCTGTCCGATACTGCATCTGAAATAACGTGGATAAGCCTACTGCTCAAGGAACTTGGTATTCCAATCTTGAAAACTCCTGAGCTATACGGTGACAATTTATCCTCCATCTATCTCACGGCAAACCCGGCATTTCACAAACGGTCAAAGCACTTTGAGAATCACTTTCATTATGTGAGAGAAAAAGTCGCCTTGGGAGCTCTTGTGGTTAACCATATTCCGGCTGAGCAACAATTGGCCGACATATTCACGAAGTCCTTGCCGATTGGTGTATTTGCTTCTCTTAGGTTCAAACTCGGTGTGGACAAGCCACCCACACCAAGTTTGCGGGGGAATGTAAGAGCAAACTCATCAGTTTTAAATACTATGGCAAAGACTCTAGCTGAGACAGAGGAAATCGAGTCTAATGGGCCAACGAGAGAAAACATAAAGACAAGGCCCAAAGTGAGTTGTGAAGTGAGGAATAAAGACAAGAAGCAACGGTCTTCTTCTGGTGAAGAAAACGACAAAGATGCAGGGGAAAGCAGAGCAAAGAAATCAAAGAGAGGTGGCGGTACGGATAGTCAACTGAGCATTGCTAACAGATTTGATCCTCTCTTACCGTCAATTGAAGATAGTATAGATGAGTGACAAATGTCAAAAGATTAGGATGTAAAAGCCCTAAAACCCTAGTGAGCATCTTTGTATAAATCGTGAGAGAAGACAAATGTAGAAAGAGGAGGCGAAATGAATTAAGAAGAGAAAATTATTCAGCTTCAACGTTTTCTTTTTACTTTCAAAAACGAGTCTCATCATGAAAGCATTGATCATTCTATTATTATCTTTGAGTAGCATTATCTAAAGAAATGATAAAATATTAATTTTTGATCAAATTTGATCTTAGTTTCATATCTACACCCATGTTTTTCATTGACATTTTCCTCTATTTTTTTGTCACGTATTGACATTTTCCTTTATAAAGTATATTATACTTTTCCTAACGTATATAATAAATCAACACACCAATAAAAAAATTAAGCAACACAAACAACTCTTTGGACCTCTGGTCTTTTCGGGGTCCAAATTTTGACCAATTTATATCTTTCGAAGCCATTTGAAATTGGCCTTCGAATTTTGGCTTCTCCAGTTGGAACTTGGAAGCCATGCAAACTTCCTTGTCATTCAGAACCTTCCCGTTCACATTCATAAACTTCCTCTCAAACATCTTTTTTTTTTTTTGTTAACCAAGAAGTTTCAAACTCCATATGCTAAATACTGTTGATAATCTTTATTAATATATTTCTTATGAAATATATTACCATTCGCCATTTAGATTATACTCATTCAAGTAATCACTATGTTCTTAAACAATAAAAATGCATATATATGCATGGTGTGAAAATGAGATACATATGAATCCTATGGCCTAATGAAGACAAGTTTGTTGACAGTTAAAATGGGTTTTAATTAATTTTTTCTCATTTACTTTCGGTTAGAGTCGATGAACAAGAGTACAAAATTTACTAGTAGATTTGTGGAATCCCAAATAAAATGCACAAAAACAAAACATAGAGATTCACATGATCAGAACCAGAACCACTTGCAAACACACATGTAAAGCATCGGACCATTTAATGCCTGCAGCTTGGACCGACCATATGAAGAAAAGGAACAAGATTCAAGGAACATACTACTAATTTAAAAATTCAAAATTTTTGCCAATAATAGCTCTGTATTTCAATTCAAACTTGGTGGATATTTGTTCGAGATTAAAAATTCTCCTTTTAGCAGAATTTAGTTTAAATACATTTTTAACCTATTTAATTCGGTTTTGTTATTGTCTTGTTTGTTTTTGTAATTTCTGGTTCGGAATAACTTTTTTTAGTATTTGTTTGAACCGAAGTATAGCTCGATTCGGTCTGTTAAATCAGATTCAGAAATCATAATAAACACTTTTCAACTCTTGAAAAAAAACAAAATTTTGTTAATCATCTGGAACATATATTAATTTTAGATGATTATTGTAAAAGCAAAAGGTGGGTTTAAGCCCATATAGTGAACACGAAATGGTCAAAGATTGGGCCACAAGAGACTGAGAGGTGAAGCAACTTGGCTAGTGGCCACAAATCTAATCTAATATGGGCCCCAGTCAGATCTTTCAACGCTCACAAGACCGACTTTACAAAGTTCATGCCGTTTATTATACTCTTTGTGTTTTTTGTTTTAGGTCAAAAAGAAAGAATAAAATAAAATGCAATCAAGCATATGTCACTCTCTATTCAAATGTTTGGAATTGGGAAGATAATAAAAGTCTATAAAGTTTAAAACAATGAACAATGTTGATGACAAAATCCTTTTAATCAATAGCTAAATATTAGAAAACATACAATTTGATATAAAACGAGATTTTGTGTGATTACACTCTGTACAAATACGATCGATTTTCTAACGAGTATGCACTTATTTTCACTAGAGAACCTCTATAACCTAATACTCGATACATCAACAAATTTACGTGATCTCGAATTAGTGTATCGGTACATTTTGTATCTCTATATATTTATCAATTATTATGGTCCTAAACATTATTAGATTATAAAAATTTTACTTTTAAGTATAATTAACCCAATTTAGCCTTTGGTGGTTTTGTAAGTTAAATTTGGGTGTGAGGCAAACGTGATTAATCACTACACACCACAGCACCTTATAAATTTGGTCTCAAAACCATGGCAAGTGCCTGTGCCATTCTATTGTCGGGCTTTTACATGGGCCAATTTCATGGAAGATTTGGCCCAAAACAGAAAAAGTTCGTGCTTCAAGCATGTCAATATCCAGAGTTGCGTGCTTTTCGCGTAATTTTTTTGAAATCATATCATATGCAGAAATTTCGCCTTTAGTCCTCAAACTTTTGTCATTTTCTGATTTGTTTACCACAAAAGCGCGTGGAAACTCATTTTTCTCTTGTCATCTTCTTCCCATTACTTGTAAACAATCAATCATATATAAGAACAAGAGAACAATGGGGGAACCATTTCTATAATATTAAATTTTTTTTTTCGAAAATTCTGTAATAGACGAAAAATTTGAGAGCATTGGTGATAAACGTAACTAAAGGATTACTTCTACAGTAAACAAATTTTACAAGGAGTACTTAAACAATAAACGAATTCTTTAAGTGCAATTCTAAATAAATAAAAAACAGAGACAAATGCATATAGCCAGAGATAAAATGGGTTATTATAGAACTCAGAAACGATTTAACTCTCAATTACAAAATGATCAGAAGAATATGTATGAAGAAGATGCATCAAGTGGATGGATTAGATACGTAAGCACCAGAGCAAGCACCATTAGCAAATACGCAATCCCTTGATCAATCGATGTTCCTGTTTTAATCAATCAATTACACACATATTTATTACAGATATATTCAATTTTAAATTTCCCCTAATCACGACACTAATGATTAGAGTCACTTCAGATCTGAGGGAGAGAATGTGATAATTGCAAGTCGGAGAAATTTACCGTCGCTTGTAGGAGAAGGAGCAGGAGCTAAGGATTGAGCGCTGGCGAGAGGAGAGACGACGGCGAAAACGAAGGCGATGAAAGCGAGAACGGCAACGGAATTCCTCGACGACATCTCTGATTTTTTTTGTTTGTAAGAGATTTTTCCGGTGAGAAATAGAGAATCGGAAGAAGAAATCCGGCGAGAGAGACAAATCTGAATGAAATTCCGGTGAGAGAGGAAAGAGACGGACTAATAAAGCGCTTTTTATAGGACGATACTAATTGACTGGTTACACAGGGTGTAGCCGGTAATCACTATAGAAATTGATTTGTTATTGTTCAAGTAAGTTACCGACACGTGTCTTTTCTTACTTGCTGATTTTTTCTTAAGATGGTTCTTTGATATCTTAAGTCCGTCAATATTGGAGTTGGATTTTTTTCTTCTCTCTATATACGTAAATATAAGTGGAGCACAATTTTTTTTAGAGAAAAAATAGAGATGTATTATTTATTCGTCAAATTAGGAAAAAAATTCAAAATTGTGTAAAATAATGGTACATAATACACGACCTCGGCAAACCAAACAACAAAATATGTAAAATTATAGTAAATTATTGGGGATGGAATAATAATTTACGTAAGCAGTGTAGTAGAGGGCCATGTGCATGTGATGAGATTCTCTTGTTTTTTCGTTTTTTCCTATATCTTTACAGTTATTTTAAAATAATAAAAAGAAAAAAATTTCGGTGAGGAGCCTTTTATTTAGACAACCACCGAGAAGGTGATGATATTATCCACGTATTAGGAGCAAACATCATCGATATTATTCTGGCCATTCAATAGCTCAACTACTCTTAGGATAATACGTTTTCCACGAAAGTTATATTGACCGTCGTATTGACATTAACTCGTGCTTATCTAAAGCAATGGAGCAGAATCTCGCATTCCGGGATGGAAGATAGAAATCAGAACTTATGAAACAAGTTTGAAAATATGGAAAACTAAAGGACTTAGAAAGACATTTTAGATAGAGAACTTAAAGAGAGGTTTTTAATATTTTCCAAACTTTTAATATCTTAAGAGTGGTTTAGCTATTGAATGGTCAGAGTAGTGCCGATGTTTGCTCATAATATCTGGATAATATCATCACTCTCGTCTGTCAATATGACTTAGTCAATACGGCGTCTTCTATGTGATTGTCTAAAAACTGTAGTGTCCTCTTTTTTTCAACAATATGAAGAGATTAAAGTGATTCTTTCAATTTTGTTTTTTTGCTTATATTTTTAAAAAAAATTTACTTGGCAAAAATGACTTTGATTATAATTTTTGAAACGGCTAGTAGGTGTTGTTGATTCAGTCACAGCGTGTTAATAGGTATTTGGTATTTTGCCAAAATAATAAGTATAGAGAGATCAAGCAATTTATTTTTCCCTGAAAAGTCGTTTTAGTCGTCAACGGAATGTTGACAAGAAAAAAAATCGATAAACGGTCCCATAAAAATCTGGATTTTCCATTGTTTTTAAAGTAGATTCTATGAATTATCTAGTGGGTGTTTTGTGATATTAGCTTTAGCTTAATCGAATATATCTACAATTTTCCCATTAAAATTTGATTTGCATCGGTATAACATTTTACAAGAAAAAAGGTAAAACATGTAGCCTTTTTTGCTTAAACAATCCAAACAGTACAAATGCATGATTGATGGAGAAAACAAAAAATAACGTTGGATAAGTTAACATCATTACCAATAATTTGGTTCATTTATAACTGGTTTAAATTTAAATCTAAATCAGTCTCACATCTCACGTAGTGATTCAATATGCATAGATTCCGAACCTATATTACTTTTAAGTTGGTCAAGTTTGATTTGCTTAAGTTTGATTTGCTTCAAAAACAGCGTCGTATTAATAGTGAAAGGAGGGTTGAATTGACACCCACACACATAAAATATTGACCATATAAGAGATACAAAGACGATAAATCCAACAAACACATTCCCTCATTAACACAAACATTAGATGCTTTCTAAAAGGTTTCTGAGTCTTTTAACCATAAGCATATCACACATGCATATGTGGGCTGAGAGATCACACAATTTCACTCCTTTCTTTAGTATCTCACACTTACGAATGAAAAGCTAAAACACCCATAAAAAGATAGACAAATTCGAGATTGCTAGATTCCTGCCCTTAAGGAGATGCAACTTTATGTGATCTCAATCTAGAAGAACACATTAATCTCATAGATTTTAAAATCATCCACATCATAAAATACTATTCAAGGCTTACGTGCCAACACTCGTTTTATCGTTACTACTACTCCTACCAAAAACCCGGTAAAGTAAAACCTATTGATGACCTGAAATTAAAAAGTGAAACATCATGACTTTACTTACTCAGGATCTTCATTTATTCTTTTTTATTCAGAACGCCAACTTAGGATCAACAACTCCTGAAGCATTGCCTTCACCGGTTAAAAGCTGTTCTGGGTCCTGAGAGAGACACACAGAGATACAATTATCATCTCGAGTTCATCCATAATTGTGATTGATTATAGATGGGAAAAGCTTATACCTCCATTCCCCATTTAATGTAATCTGGAGACTCACAGGCCTTGTATTCATCTACCAAACTCTCAATTATGTCCCTTGATTCATCAAACTCTGAAAGATCATTGTCCTGTCCATATCGACATGTGAATTCTCATGATTTCGACATTTAATTGACAAAGTTGAGGTGCACTAAACATCAACCAAAAACAAAGGCAAGCAGTCAACTTACCGCAAACATGGGAAACTTTCGGTAATTGTCAAGAAAAGCTTGCTTCTTCCTCAATTTCTCATATTGGCTCAAACATTTGCTGAAAAGGTGCCTGATACTAGTGTGACTTGCTAACATAAGACCACTGACCTGAAATATCAAACACACAACCAAACTAAGAGTCTTCCATTGTGATTTCTAAAGCAAGAACTCGCGGCCTAAGACATTAATTGTATGGAGTACCAACTCTCAGCAAGACAGATAAGTATTATAAATAGAGCGAGATATGATTACCCTATGGGCAGTTTGAACATATGGGGACTTCTTGGAAAGCGCAACCTGTCAAGAATAAGATGTGGAAAAAATTGTGATGCAAGTCCAGGGTCAAGTCACAAACAAGAACTGTTTGCAGACAGAGTTTGGGTCAAAACCTGTATGCTTGCAGGTCCCCACTCAATGAAGTTAACAAGCTTTCTTTCTCGGATCCTCTGCAAACTCTCATGCACCTAATATAAAGTAGTAAAAAAACAGAGCAGATCACATCAACAAGACAGGATTATTAACCGATTCACTCTCAATATGTTGACAAGAAAACTGTTAGGTGCCAGAGCAACAGTACCTGAGTGGGATCAACTTCTCCTTGAATTATATTCAATATTGATATGTACTTTGCCTGACTAGCTTCTTTGTTTCTAGCATAAGACGAAACCATGATATTTTTTGTCTGCAAATACAATCATGTTAGAAGTAGATCTGATTCAAGTTTCAAAAATTAGTTTGGAGAAAACAAAAAGCGCACCTGTAGAAGTCTTCTCATAACATCCAGCACAGTAGTTTTACGAATAACATTTGCCTGCCAAGAAAAGTTCACTTAATCAATAAAATGGAACATTCCACAATTATGTGGCTTTAAAAATGCAACACACATTTTCAGATACAATAGTGTCCCACAAAATGATTTCGTGATTGATGGTCTCAATTATTAAACACTTGTAATTTGTTACCTGGCGCTCAACAGTCAACGGTGTGTATCCTGTCATGAGGAAATGACACCTTGGTGTTGGGATCAAAGATGCAAGCAAGCCAACCAAGTCATTATTCATGTATCCAGGATAACGCAATGTTGTTGTGCTAGCAGACATGACAGTTGACACTAACGAATTCGTTTGAGCAAAGGTAGGATTTGTTAGATGTAGACGCTCCACAGCTATTCTATTCAATGCAGTGTTGTCAAGGACAACAACACAATCAGCATTTAATGTAAGTCGCTTCAGCGTCAACAGTGAGTTGTAAGGCTGGACAACTACATCACTTGTCTCCATCTGGTTGGGGAATACACTGTATGTCTGAACCAACTTCTTGCTATAGCGATCATTCAAAGTCTCCAATAGATAAGAGCCCATACCTTCATGCGAACAAAAAAAAAAAAATCATTCACACTACAAGAAGCAGTGAATAAACCAGAGAACCTTAACTCAGAACTCGTACATGTCAAGTCCCGTAACATCACTTATCAGTTAGCAAACTCGACACCGTTGAGGAATGACTATTAATCTAATATAAGATAGAGGTTGCCTAGAAAATGAATACCCGAGCCAGTTCCTCCAGCAATGGAATGGCAAAGAACAAATCCCTCAAGGCTGTCACTTCCATCAGCTTCTCGATCAATCATATCCATGATTTCCTCTTCAACCTCCTTCCCCTGGCCAAATTTAGCAAGTGAAGAAAATATGAGATATATCCTGTGATCATATTGGTCTCATGAAAAAACATCAAATAGACACACGAAGAAGTTTACACTATAATTCAAAGAAGAGCGAAATTATCCCAATCGAAAGAGCGTTAACAAACCTGGTGATATCCACTGGCCCAGTTATTTCCGGCACCACCACCGTGGTCCGAAAGGAAGATATTCTCATGATTATAAAGATTCCTGTATTCACCATTCTGAATACCATTGATCACTCTAGGCTCCAAATCAATCAGTAGAGCTCGTGGTATATAGTGCTGGTCATCAGCTTGGTAAAAAAACACATCTTTTCTATCACCTCCCTGGACACAGATATCATCAAATCCACAACACAAACACCAAAACCACTCTAATCAATCCAATCAGGTCACACCCAAATCTCAATTTACTAAGAACCCAAAATCAGAAACAATCCAATGACCAAACAAATCAAATTTCACCGTCTATATGGTATTCAATTATCGAACTTTAATAGAAAACCCAGAAACGATTTGGAAGCAATTGATGATACAAAGGAAGAAGGAAGGACCTGAGTAGCGAAATCCTCGAGAATACCATCTTTACTAATCCCGTGCTCGAGGCAAAGCTGTTTCCAAAACTCCATTCCGATCTGGTTCCCACATTGTCCGACTTGCAATGTAATAATCTCCCTCGGCATCTTCTTCTTCTTCTTCTACTGATTGAATCTCACACTGTTTCCAGAAAAGTTGTTTGTTGAGGGGAGAAAATTAGGGTTTCGAGAGAGAGAGTGTGAAGAAGATGAAATGAAATGATTAAATTAGCACTGGCGCGGATGCCTTTTTAAAAGTCGAGGGAAGAAGAGAGAAGAAAAAGATTAATTATTAAAATTAAAAATTTCGATGTTGAAGAAGAAGATGATAAAATTACTTTACCAACTGAGTCTGACTCGGTAAGACTCGTCTGGGTGGTGAGATCTCTCGACAGAGACACTAAACAGTCTCAGCTGCTAACGTGCGCCGTCAGTCACATTGGGCCTACATTATCGGCCCGTTAGTGTATTAACAACCCATTAGATCTTAATAAACGATTTAGCAGGTTCAAATGATTACTAATATTTTTTTTTGCATGTCAAAAAGTTTCAAATAATTAAACAAGTTCGAAAAAATTAGGGTTAATTAAAAAAAAAAAAATTAAGCAACTAATCAAAATTGCCCTATGTGGCACAATCATAATCACTAAGATTTAAGTTAATTGGTTAGTTGCTTATTATTATTTTTTTTTTGTGGTTATGGGGCAAATGAAAATTAGTTATCTTCCGTTCAATACGCTTTATTAAAATTGAAATATGAATTTTCTTTTACTAAAGTTTTAAAACTACAATAATAACAAAACACAATATAATGAGCAACACAATGCAGATTTTGTTGATTTAACCAGTAAAGAACAAAGAGATTATACTACAAGACTATGAGCTCTACGATATTGGTACATCTCTTCAGTGATTTTCCGACAAAATTTACATTTGGAGGGGTATGAGAATTTTGTACAGTTGATAATACAGTAGAACCTCTGTAAATTAATACTCGATAAATTAATAACTCGTTAAATTAATACAATTTTCAAGTCCCAAATTAAGTTTTCGACCCAATTAATCTCTCGATAAATTAATATTTCCCTAAATTAATAAAATATCGTAATCCCAACGTTATTAATTTATAGAGATTTTACTGTACCTCTTACACATGGATACAGATTTGGTGAAGTGCAAATCCGGATTTTACCCTTAATAAAATCAAACCAGTTTCAGTAGTTTCATGGTTCCAGTAGAGCTAGCAGCTACAAGCATATTCGATTTTTTTCTCCAACAGACGCTCGACACAAACTGTCCATTGTCGTCATAGGATTCGTTTCCGGAAATGGGATCGACTGATCCAAACTTGTGCGAAGTCATTGGCATTGGTAAGGATCTGTAGTAATTGTATACCTGAGAAGTAAAATGCAAGTTAAGAAGGTGGTTCTAGCTACTGATTTGATGAAAGACTGCTTTATAATTGAAGTCTCTAACTCAAGAACCATGAGAAACCAAACCAGAATGATATAATACCTCATTGGTCTCTGAACCGCAGGCAATGTAACCGTTCAAAACTGATAAACCGACAAAATTCTGTAAAAGGGGAAGATTAAAAATTGAGAACTATTTGGATGAGTGGCAAATGTAAGAGAAATTTAGGAGTAACCTTTTGATTTGTGTGTCCTTTATATGTAGATGAACATGCACCAGAAGATAAGCCAGAGGAATAAGTCTTGTTGAGATTCCAAAGCTTGAGTGAGTTATCAGTTGAAGCGGAAACGATGGTTTCTGAATCCATAAATTCCACATAGCTAACAGCCTTCTCATGACCAGCTAATGTGCACCAAGGAGTTTTCACATACCGAAGATCGTAGCAATAGACTTTGTAATCAGCTGATCCAAACGCCAACAAGTGACTGGATGAACCAGAGAACTGCACACAACACACATTTGCTGGACTCCGGATAGTTCCTGTTGACCGTTTCTGCATAGCCATGAGATAAAAATAAAACATTTCGATTACATATTATCCAAACAGAGGAAGCCTCATTAACTTGTTCATCTATTATCATGAGAATAAAGGATTATTTAAGACTTTTCATGGAATGAGATGAGACGTACATCATTGATGCTCCAAAGTTTCACAGAACAATCATCACTTCCACTGACAAATCTTGTCGGGTCGGATGGGGAAAAATCCACTGACCAGGCTCTCTTCTGATGTTCCGCGTACTGCGAAAACCCTTGTCCTGTCCCAGCATCCCATATCTGCACTTACCATCAACACCATAAGGTAAGAACATGGCAAAATACATTTCCATGGTCACTTAGGCAATCAGGATATTTGGACCCAATCACATAGATCACCCCACTGTACTAAGAAAGTTTGAAACCTAACATACATAAAGTGTAACAGAGGATGCAAACAAGGGAAGTTTCAAACAAATTAACGAAATATAAATTTTCACACGCACCTGAACTACACCATCATAGTCAGTTGAGGCTAAGTAGTTTTTGATGTAGCTATTCCAGCAAACACAGCTTAGTTTAGTTTTATTGCACATCTCAACTAGCGGATAATGAACACTGACTGAATCATCCATGAATGCATCAAAGTCAAAAATCTTGATCTTCTTTGATATACCAGCTGCTGCTATGTGTTCCTCATCAGGGTCAAAACTCAAAGAGCATATCACACCCGTTGAGTTTAAAAGGTCCCCGCTTCTTATAGTCCCACAAGTTTCAAATTTACTATACCGAGCAAACTTGCATAACCCCTCAAAAAACACTTCAACTTGATCTGAAGATTTTTCTTTCTTCTCATTTTGGATATCAGACCACATATCCCTGTCCTTCAGTACGCTTTTGTCAGAGCGGGCACTCTTAGCAGAACCTGGTACGTTCATTTGGGATCTCATGAAGAAGTATGCATCCTCAATTTGACGGATATTATTTATCAGCCTATCTGTTGGCACAAACGGAGTGTTTGAGATAGTATCACAGCTTCCATTTGCTTGAGATGATTGAAATCTTCTTTCACTAGCTCCGCGAGGTATGGTTAGCAATGTATTTGAAGAATACCTTCTCTCAGCTTCTTTGATGTCTTCCTCTATGGTCTGGATGTCTTGCAATAGCTTAGATGCATGTTTCTGCTTCTGCTTTTCTAGTGAAGCCAAAAAGTGAAGCAACAGCTCCGGCACCTCTTCATCATCACCAGCGGATGAAACTGAATTTTCCTTGCATAGCAACTCAGACTGCAGTATTTCTCTGCAAGGCAAAGACAAAGGATGCAGAGCAAAAAAGAAGCAATGACCTAAAATTCCCATATCATTCAATTCCAGAGTATCACTTTATTAATGGTGACCTTAGCAAGAATAGAAGAAAGCTCAAAAAGCTCTAAGAAGGTAGTACCTAGCTGTGGGTCGAGAGGAGGGTTCAGGATGTAGAAGCCAAAATAGAAATCCAGCTTCTTTGGTGTTTTGCGAAAAAAACGTTGGTGGAAGAATTCGACGGCCTAAATCTGCCATCATTGCAGTATACATCTCAGTGGACTCGCAATCGCATAGCAACTGAAACCAACCACGGTCAAGCTTAGAGAAATCACAATATTCACCCATCACATAAATGGGTTTAGACCTTTTAGTAAGACGCCTACAAAGTGAGGCAATTACATTTAACTAACTCACAAAACTGTAGAAAAAAAATGGAAAACATCACCAAAGTTGTCCTAACCTCAAAAAGGAGAACACCAAGGGAATATATATTTGATTTGAATCTGTTATTGTTTATGCCTTGCTCCTCTGGACAAGCATACCACAGTTTTTCAAGCCAAAGTTCTGAGGAGATACACTGCTTTATCGGAGTGACAGATGCACCAAGATGGCTAAAATGGTTTTGCTGGTGAAGTTCATAACAGTTTTGATCTTGTTCATCAATCGCATTTAAATCAATCATAGGACTTGTCTTTGTACCAGGTCTCTGAGTTGTGGTGACCTGCAATCGACTACTTGGCAAATGCAAATTCCCACCCACTTTTCTTTGCTTTAAATCTCTATCTACTGTAGATGATTCTTGACTTAAGGTTCTCTTCCTATTTGAAACTTCATTAGCATCCCAATCTGAATCATTCTTGCCGGAAGAACCGATGTACCTAAGCTTATCAGATGGAGATACAGATAAAAAAGAAGGCCTTAGGTCTTGTAGAAAGAATCCTTGTGAGTGGGCAGAGTCAACCAGCTCCACCAATTGCCTAAACAGAAGAAGTCCCCTAAGTTTCTCTCTTTTAATATTACCTGATCTCAAATATTCCCTCAAACTGATTTCCTGCGGATAAAGTTTAGGATAATCCCCATCTGCAGAGCATAGTACCGTCATGTTTTCTTCGTGGAGTGCTTTCAGGGTTGACACATTGTGAGTACTCGGCAACTTATGATCCAGTCTTTCTTCCTTGCTTCTTCCTAAATCCTTATCAAAGCCGAATTCAAGATGAGTTTCCGGTTTTTTTCCAACTATCCCCTTCCCTTTCAAAGCTCTTTTACTTATCAACTGAGAAAAATTTGAAGAACTCAAGGGTGTTTCCAAATGGACATCTCCACTAGTCAATGCAGATGCATCTTTGTTACTCTTGTCACTTCCTCCTGCTACTCTTAATCGTCCTGAAACAGCGTCAAGAGGCTGATCAGGTCTCAAATTTTGCCTTTCAAGAGGAGCTCTTGAAAGCTGTTGTCTGATTCTTGACAACATCTGATCCATATCAGGAGGTCGTGAACGAAGTTCCTCATCTACACCACCAAAACCAAATCCTTTCGCTAAACGAGACAGATGCTCAAACTTCCCAGCCTTAAAACTATCAATATTACTTCTTAAACCCGAGACCGGATTCCTAAACTTCCCCAATGTCAGCTCTTCCACAGAAACCCCTGAGCCAGCATCATCTTTCCTATGAACTGAACTTCCCGGAAAATCGCTCCTCGAAGGATCATCATTTCTAGCTAATCCAAATTCTTGAGTCAAAACCTGACCATCTAGCTTAAACAGAACAACATTACTAGCTAGTTCTTTAACTTGTCTACTGTTACTCGCCACAATTTCTTCCCCAACTCTTTCCATATCAGACAAAAACATTCATCAACAACAACACAGATGATTCGCAGCTTCCATGACCTAATCATAACACAAATATCATTTCTGAATAAGCAAAAACGAGTAAGAATCAAACTAACCTAAAAGAAACCTCTACCTCAAAAGCTACACAGATAAAAATCAAACGTATTCGCTTACCATGAATCCAAATTACAAGCAGATCAAAAAACACAATCACAAACTCAACGAGAGAAGAAGAAGGAAGAAAAGTGAGGATATAAAATTTCCATATAAGGAAAAATTATCTCCTCGACACTTACCAAAATCGACCTAATGAGGCTAAATTTCCACCGTCTCTTTCGTTTTTTTTTCTTCTTCATTATTTCTTATTTTCATGTCTCAATTTTCTACTGTATATGATATTTAAATAATTAATATATATAGACTTGGCGGACAAATTTTTGAAGCTTATTTTATTCATTTCTTTTATAATCTTGTGAAGAGAAATCCAAAACCAGACACAATAGTCAAAGCTCAATGGTAATTAAAATAAGTACAGAAGAATCTTTGGGCGATATTTAATTAGAGGAGGAGATTTAAACACGTCGCCTCGTATATGGGCTTCAAATTAATATTGGGCCTGAGTCAATGTAATTAGATTTTTTAATTTGGCTCACTAAAGCTTTCTAACGAGTGTTTTACTTGCTCTTTGACCCAAATTAAAATTTCAATTACATCGGTTTAGTGAGCCAGAATTAAATTAGTTTTGTTGGTGCAAAACATTAAGCCTAATGTTTTTAGTGTCACCGGATCGATCATACACTTCCAAATTCAAAAACGATTATAAAGTTTCAAAGCAATACTATTTATTTTTAGAATAAATCTAATGATATTTTGAAATGCTTCTGATCCGTTCTAAAAGGTTGATTGGCATTGCAAAGTTTTTATATTAGTCCGACTCGGGACCGAGATAATTTATTAATTTATGATAATTATTAATTTATCGAGTATTAATTTATAGAGGTTTTACTGTATTTATTTTTAGAATAAATCTAATGATATTTTGAAATGCTTCTGATCCGTTCTAAAAGGTTGATTGGCATTGCAAAGTTTCACTTCCTTTATGCTCTCAGATAGTAAAAATTTGATTCAATTTGATAACGTTTAAGGACCCAACAACAAACCTTTATAAAGCAAGCGCTCTATGTAACGAACAAAATCGCTTAAATGTATTTATATACATTTTACACACTTGGTATCAAATGCATATAAGTACGTTTTTCAGAAATTTGGTGAACGAAAACGAAAAAGGTTGAACATAATAATGAGAGGAATAAAGAAGACTTAACGAAGAATGCTTTGAGACGTTAAAGAAAAAACGAAGAATAAAACTTGAATGTTGAAATAAATGTTATAGTCAGGTTAAAAAAATTCCGTTGAAAGACGTACATTTTTTCAAATTTGGTTAACCATTCTGGTTGATAATTTATATCCGTTAAGTAAACTTTTTTTTTTTTTTGAGCAAACATATCCGTTAAGTAAACCAATGACATGAATTAACAATGCGATTTCGTATGTTTTAGTTTTTTTTTTTTTTTTTCGTTTAACAAACTTTAGTTTTGAATATATTTTTCTCGTTGACAAAAAAAGAAAAAAGAAAAAAAAAGAAGAATATATTTTTCTTTTCTCTATTCCTATATTTATCAGTGTTAAGAAAAGATAATTATATTATAAGTTATCGTTAAAAACAGAAACAAATCTCGCCAGCTTGGATGTTATAAGACCATAAGACCAAAAAACAAAAACAAAAGAGGAAGAAAACAAAAACCTTTAACATTTTAGATAAAAGACACATTCAGTGTCAGAAATCTACATCGAGAAACACACTAACACTTACACATCATTCATGAAAAACACTAAAGAGATCAAGACTAAGATCATGGTCGATGATCACGATGATCGTATACTATGGGATTGTGGAAGTCCACTCTATGATTCTTACGAGCTCGTCTCTCTCACTCACATCATCGAACGCCATTTCATGTCTCTCCCTTCTCTCTCCGGCGCCGGCGGAAAAATGTATTGTTCTAAAACGCCGTCTGATTTGGGAGCAAAGGCGAATCTCGCGGCGAGCACCGTCGTGGATCTTTGTTGTTCTTCTGAATCTACGACTGGTAAACTATTGTGCGGTGTTTTTGGGAAGAAGTGGTGGGAAAGAAAGAAATATGTCGATGTGGTCGAGGAGGATTACAATTACAAGAAGAAGAAGAAGAAGATGTTTTCTCGGATTCTCTCCGGGATACGGATTCATACAACAAGATCTTGTTCGTCGAAGATGTGATTTTTATCTCTTTCTTTGTGTAATAAAAATATAAAAATAATAATTATTGTTTCTTAATTTGAAATTTATAATCGAATAAAATGTAACGAAAAGGGGAGTTGAATTTTGTTAATTCATTGATGAAATGCAGATTTATTGCATTTTAAAAATATATATTGAGATTACCATCCTATAAGTTATATTGAATGAAATGTGGATTGACATGCAATCCACGTTTACGTGGCAAAATATGACATGTAACGGTAGAAACAGTTCAAATTGCCAATATGGTTCAACTGCATCTTTATCAACCATAAAAACATTTTAATATTGTTTCATACCAATCTTGACAAGTTTTTGTAATATGTGAAAGTTTGAACAAGAAAAGTTTGATTTGCGTTTACAAAAAATAGCAATACAACGTTATATTTGAATAAAGTATAGTAATGTAACAACTACAGCTTTCTTTTAAAACAAGAATAAAATATGAACATGCAACTCTGTGATTTAAACAATAAAAATCTAACTAATCGATGTGTGTTTTAGTAGAATCTTCTTGTTGATTAAAATCTTAAAGACAGTCGATACGAACAACCTTCTTTATCACTAGCCGCTACACATTAATCACCGTACTCCCAAGTCATGTTTTATTTTGTTCCTAATGATCATAAATTTTTTTGGTAAAATAGATAAATCAATTATTGGCATTTAGCTAAAAGGAAATTATATTAGCATATACCAACTATAGATCACGAATCCAAAAGGAAGTGTCAGAAGAAAAATGTGAAACTTGATAGAAACAAACAAGTGAATAAGAAGGACAAAACATGTGAAGCAATGTGTGTATTGGCTTTGAAAATTTCATGACTCTTCTGGCAATATCATAACAAACAAATGATATAGGTCTTGGAACTTGGTAATTTTGTAATTCGGTTACTCCTGAATTCATTTTAAAGTATTGAGAAGATGAGTATGCGCAAAGGGGCTTCTTGGTTAAAGTCCACTAGGGCTCATCTGTATGATCGAAGTTTGAACAGATTCAAAGGCTAATTTATTTCCCTTTAAGATTTTTTTTGTTTTGTTTATAACATTCGGTAGGTTTTAGTTAGCCGTTACAAAATAAAATCCTTCCTATATAAAGCAGTATATCAACGAGCATCTTCAAAAGCTTGATTCCTCCTATTCAAGCGTTGTGACTTTTGAAACCCATCTTTTAATCTATACAATATTGTAAATAACATGTAAAAAAAAAAAAATAGACAGTACAACACAACGAACGCTTGTGTTAATAACATTAATGGGTGTAACATATTAACATAACACTCCATATCACACCATCATCATCATCATCAGTACAAAGGCTGCTGAATAAAAAAGGGAACAAATCATAATAAACAAACAGGATGGAAGTAGCAGAGGCAAGTCAAAGTCAAAGAATCCGACTAAGGTCATCTGTTATGGTTGTGGTGGCAGAGGTCATTACAAGCGTGATTGTCCGAATAAGGGCAAGAAGCAAGGAGGAAAGTCTGCAAATGTAGCGCAGCAAAACGCTGATTCAGGGGATGACGATTTGCTTACTGTTATGTCAGGTCATCATGCAGATTCTTGGGTGCTGGATACAGGTGCGTCTTTTCATATGACTCCAAACAGGGAGTGGTTTGATACGTACAAGGCTGGAAATATGGGATCAGTTCAGTTGGCAGATGACAGGGTCTGTAGCCTCGTTGGTAGTGGAACTATCAAGTTCAGGATGCATGATGGGGTCATAAGGACGCTTACTGATGTGAGACATGTTCCTTCAATCAAGAAGAATCTTATATCTCTGGGTACTCTTCACAGAAACGGATTCAGATATCATGCAGATGAAGGAGAAGATGTAGTGAAAGTATACAAGGGATCTATGGTAATGATGAAAGGAACGATGACAGGAGGGAGCACCTATCGTTTGGTAGGAAGTGTGGTTGTAGGTGGAGCTGCAGCTGCTGTTTCTGAATCAGACAGCACGGCCCTATGGCACATGCGTTTGGGACATATTGGTACGCATGGGTTGAATGAGCTTCACAAGAGGGGTCTGCTGGGAGGTATGAAGAACTGCAAGATGGATTTTTGCAAGTTTTGTGTGATGGGAAAACAGTCCAAAGTGTCTTTCAAGACGGGTCTACACACGACAAAGGGTCTTCTAGACTATGTCCATTCTGATGTGTGGGGACCAACTCGGGAGCAGTCATTGGGAGGATCTAGATATTTCGTTACCTTCATTGATGATTATTCAAAGAAGGTCTGGGTATACTTCATGAAGCATAAGTCTGAGGTATTTGAAAAATTCAAGATTTGGAAGGCTGAAGTTGAGAATCAGACGGAGAGGAAGGTAAAGTATCTAAGATCAGATAATGGCACAGAGTATATTGATGGGAAGTTTGTCAAGTTCTGTGAGGAGCATGGTATTCAGAGGTACTATACAGTGAGGAAAACGCCACAGCAAAACGGAGTCAGTGAGAGGATGAACCGAACTATCGCTGAGAAGGCAAGGTGTTTGAGATTGAATGCAGGGCTCCCAAAACAGTTTTGGGCAGAGGCAGTAAACATGGCGGTTTATCTCATCAATAGATCGCCACGGAGCTCTCTTGAAGGAAAGGTTGCTGAAGAGGTTTGGACTGGGGTAGATGTTGATCTATCAAACTTGAGGATTTTTGGATGTCCAGCCTACATGCTTATACCAAGTGATGAAAGGTCTAAGCTGGATTCAAAATCCAAGAAGAACATTTTTCTAGGCTTTGAGAAAGGTGTTAAGGGCTTCAAGTTATGGGATCCTGAGGCTAAGAAGAGAATTTTCAGTAGAGATGTAGTGTTCGATGAAAAGTTTATGGTCGAACAGGCGAGGTCAGAACAGGTGCCATTCACTGTAGAAATTGAAGATGAATCTGAGAAGGCTCAGGAGAAGCCTGGTGAGACTAGGCAATCAACAGAAAATTTAGAGAAGCCTGCAGAAGATGAGCAGGAAGATCAGCCGGAAGATGAGCAGGATGAAGCAGAGGAGAGTGTTGATACAGGCAGACCAAAGAGGGTCATCAAACCGCCGGTACGTTTTGGTTTTGAAGACATGGTCGGTTTTGCTCTTTCAGTTGAGTCAGATGTTCCATTGACTTATAAAGAGGCTATTGCAAGTCTGGATAAGGAGGAATGGACAGGGGCTGTGATGGAAGAGGATGAGAGTCTTTGTAAGAACCGTACTTGGGATCTTGTCCCTTTACCAAAGGGAAAGAAGGCAATTGGATGCAGGTGGGTTTTCACTAGGAAACCAGGGATGTCTGAGAAGGAGTTTCTGAAGTTCAAGGCAAGGTTAGTTGCAAAAGGATACTCACAAAAGAAAGGAGTAGATTATGATGAGATTTTCTCTCCTGGTTAGGCATAATTCAATCCAAATTGTGCTTGGTTTGGTAGCTAGCTGGGATCTTCATCTTGAGCAGATGGATGTCAAGACAGCTTTCCTTCATGGAGATTTGGAGGAAGAGATCTACATGGAACAACCAGAGGGACTTGTGAAACCAGGTGAGGAGAAGCTTGTATGCAGATTGAGGAAGTCTCTGTATGGGTTGAAGCAGGTTCCAAGACAATGGTACAAGCGGTTTGACACGTTCATGTTAAAGATTGGTTATCGAAGATGTGAGTATGATTGCTGTGTATATGTGAATTGTCATGATGATCGTCCTCCTATACTTTTGTTGCTTTATGTTGATGATATGTTCATTGCTGGGAGCGATATGGGTGATATTGCTGAGCTGAAGAGGTTACTGAGCAGAGAATTTGAGATGAAGGATCTTGGTGCTGCAAAGAAGATTCTTGGGATTGAGATTCACAGAGAGAGGAGCTCCAGGAGATTATGGCTGTCTCAGAAGGGCTACATACAAAGGATTTTAGAAAGGTTTGACATGGGAGGTGCTAAACCAGTTTCTACACCTTTGGCGAATCACTTTAATCTTTTAACTGCTCAGTCTCCCAAGTCTGATGATGAGATCAGAGATATGGAACAAGTTCCTTATGCTAGTGCAGTTGGTTGTCTTATGTATGCTATGGTTTGTACAACACCAGATCTGGCTCAAGCTGTTAGTCAAGTCAGCAAGTACATGTCTAAACCTGGGAGAGAACATTGGGAAGCTGTGAAATGGGTTCTCAGGTATTTGAAGGGTACAGCTGATTATGGGATTATGTTTGGAGGCCAGGATAATGTTTCAGCTATGGGGTATTGTGATTCAGATTATGCAGGAGATTTGGATAATCGAAGGTCCACCACAGGTTTTGTGTTTACACTAGCTGGAGGACCTATATGTTGGAGATCTGTGCTGCAACCGATTGTTGCAATGTCTACCACAGAAGCTGAATATCTAGCGATGGGAGAGGCAGCTAAGGAGGCACTTTGGGTTCTAGGAATTGTGACAGAATTGGGCATTGATCAAGGTGGAGTTCAGCTACACTGTGATAACCAGAGTGCCATTTTTCTGGCGAAGAATCAAGTGTATCATGCAAGGACGAAGCATATAGCGGTGAGATTTCATAAGATTAGGGAGTTGGTTGCTTCTGGTGAGATCGTGCTAGAGAAGGTGCATACGTCGGAGAATGCTGCGGATATGTTGACCAAGCCAGTTACTGTGGAGAAGTTCAAACATTGTTTAGAGCTACTCCATGTCTTCCAGTGCTAAAAAGGAAGAAGAGGTTCCCCTAAGATTCTGAAGAAGCTGGAGTTAGGAGTGATTATTCGTCAAGGTGGAGTTTGTTATCTAAGTGACTTATAATCAGAAACATAGTGGTAAAAGGCCCCCCGTGGTACGGTATACGTCAGTAAACCGGGTTTTTTGAGATGTATATATATGGAGTTTAGGTTTTATTCTTTGTAACACACGAGTAATAAGAAACCCTATTTTCGTCTCAATCTCTTTTCTTCTTTGTTTTATCGCCTTTGATTCATAACAGAAATTTATAATAAAAGTTTATATAAAACTACATAGCTATCGTTACATAATCCTTCACCAATTGTTAACCATCCACCTCAGAGATTTTTTTGGGATCCACAGGGTATGTTTTTAAAAAGAAATTGTTGAAATGTCAAGGTTATGAATTTGTTTCTTATACTCAAAGAAGCAGTTTTGTTAAACTTTAAAATTTGAGAAAATGAAATCTTAACTTAAAATGCTTCTTCTCATCCGGTTAATAGTAAGATATTTCTCTAGTCTAAAGTGAAAGTCTAAAAAGAAAACAGTCAAAAGAAGCAGACCGAGAAAAATGTGGTGAAGCTTCGAATTTTATTCCGCGAAGAAATCAGGAAAGTGGACCTACTATATGTACACATGGCCCACTTAAATTAAACTTTCGTTTTCTTTGACCTTTTAATTCACGAATATTTTGCCATCTCATCATATTTTGGTTCTCTTTTCTTTGATGATTTTGTTACATTTTGTTTTCTTCTAAATTATGAAATGCTATTTATTTTTGATTTTAAATAATTCTGTCACGTCTTTTAACAAAGGCCAAAACCCTGCTTTTCTTTTAACTCAGTGGTCGCTGACATAGAAGCTAAAAAGAAAAAGCATTATACGTATGGTTGTTATAAAAGCAAAAGCATAATAAATTCTCCCAATTCTATTTTACTTCCTTTATATTTATATTTTTATAATTCCCGATTGTGTTGGTCTTTATCCATAATCCAATATGTTACACAATGTTCACTGAAAAAGAGAAATTATAAAAAATTGGTAACCAAGAAACAAACCAATTTGTAATTAACAATCATTTAAATGGGTGAAAGTGGAAGAAACAAAAAAAGGTTAAAGAAATAATAATGTACACGTCAGAATAAACCACTGACGGTAAAGGATTTGACGGAACTGAGAGTGGCGTTACGGAATGAATGCTCCGTTGCGTCACAGCTCAGAGGGAATAATAAAAGGAAACTGGAAACAACAACCAAACTAATAATAGTAAAAGCTCACTGTAAAACGCAGTCGTTTTTCAGTAAAACGATGCAACGCAACTAAAAAACGTCGACGTTTCTTTCCCCAAGTGATTTGTTTTATACTCTGTTTACTTTCTCTATCGTGTGAAAAGGAGCGAAATTTGCAGAAACATAGCAAAAACCCAGATTTTCTTCCAACAAGACCAAACTTCGAACTCAACGAGAAACAAAGAATCAACAAAAAAGACAGAGACAGTGAAAGAGACAGAGAGAGAGAGATTCAAAACTTGCTTTTACTACATAGCTTTCTTTTTCTTTCGGACAGCATTTTCCTCTGTCTTTTTCTCTTCTTCTGGTTTGGTTTTTCCCGAGAAAATCAAGTCAGAAAAGAGGGGATCGAGTAGCACGAGAGAAGCTAAAACCCAATCAACAAGAAATCTCTGAGCAAAAAGGTTCAGTTTTTTTTCTTCCTTCAAATCAGTTTCATTTCAATTCACTATGAGAGTCATATTCTTTCTTCTGAGTTTCTTCTTCTTTTGATTTCTGAGTAATCTTTATCAGACGTTTCTGGGTTTTGGTTTCCTTCTCAGAGAATTGAAAAGAAATGGCTGAGCCGACCAAACTAAGGCTAGTTCGTTGTCCAAAGTGCGAGAATCTCTTATCAGAGCCTGAAGATTCACCTTTTTTCCAGTGCGGTGGCTGCTTCACTGTTCTTCGTGGTAAGTTCTTCACTTTTGAGCTCCCAAAATCAACAATAAATCCCCAAATTTTATCAGTGAAGTTTTGGTGAAATCAATGTAGAGAAATTAGTTCTTGTTTTGGTGTTTATTAGCTTTTGATTCAAATGTAGTAGCTTTGTTTTTTATGCTTACTCTTAAGGAAACATGTTTTACATATACAGCCAAAACCAAGGAGCGTGAAGCAGATTCGGTTTCAGATAAGTCTGTAGAAGATAGAGCCAAACCAATCTCAGTCAACTCTAGTAGTTCCCCAGATAAAGCAATTGCGGATTCTAGTGAAACATCATCCGACTCTGATGTTGTTCCATCAAATTCTGTTTCTTTGAGAAACCAACAAAATGTTCCTGTTGATGTTGAGAGTGATCCTTGTCCAAAGACCAAAGCTTTTGATGCTGGTACTAGCTCTATATTAGGGGAGAAAGATGACCCGAAATCTCAGTCGGGGAGACAAGACTCGGGTTTGGATCGGTTTAGGAAAAGAACAACCAAGAGGTGTGATTCTGAAAGTGTTATAAACAGATTATCCACTTCAAAGTATCCTTGTGATGAAGGCACTTCTTCTTCTACTACTAACCACTTTCCAGATGAGTTCAAGAAACATCAGAGCGATGAAGCAATCGAGCAAGACCGAGCTGGACTTTTGAGACAGTTGGATAAGCTCAAAGAACAGCTTGTTCAGTCTTGCAATGTGGCTGGCGAGAAACCTAAAGAACAAGTTCCTATTTCTTCTTCGTCTTCCACGGGGTTAAATAAGGCGCCTCCAATGCGGTTTCACAGTTCGGGAAACCACGCTGTTGCAGGTCCTGCTTATTACCATCAACATTCTGAACCGCATCGTCCTTATAACAACAACAGCAATGAAGTCCCTATGCACCATAGTCTGATGTATCCCAGTTATGGAGACCCTCACAGGTTCCCGATGCATGGTAGAGGTTCTCATCCGCTGCAACCATCTCATCCATACTTCTCGGGACAGTATGTTGGTAATAACAATAACGGTCATGATCTCTTTGACGCATACCCGCAGCAAAACGGGCATTTTCATCACCCAGCTTGCTCTTGTTACCATTGTTATGATAACAAATACTGGCGAGATTCAGCACCGGTGATCCCTGATGCACCTTATAACGCCGGTTTTTATCCTCATGAGAGCGTTATGGGTTTTGCTCCACCACATAATCCTAGAACCTACGGTTCTCGTGGTCTACAGCCTCATGGAAGATGGCCTAGCAACTTCAGTGAGGCTCAAATGGATGTTCTTTCACGGGTTCGTCCTCCGAAAGTTGTATTATCAGGCGGATCTCGACATATCCGGCCTTTGGCAGGTGGTGCTCCGTTTATAACTTGTCAAAATTGCTTTGAGCTTTTGCAATTGCCAAAGAAACCAGAGGCTGCTTGTACAAAGAAACAGCAGAAAGTGCGGTGTGGAGCGTGTTCGTGTTTGATAGATTTATCTGTTGTTAATAACAAGTTCGTGCTCTCGACAAACACAGCTTCTTCGACAAGACAAGGAGAAGCTCGTGTAGCTGCTGATTACACTTCCGATGACTATGATCTTCTCGGTTACGTGTTTCATTCGTTGGATGATGAACCCGGGTTGATCTCAGACAAGTCTCAAGATATGCAAAACGTTCATTCTCATTCCGCTAGTCTTTCCGAGGACGAGCTAAGTTCAGACAGTCTAACAGCTAAACCACTTGGTCAAGCTGATCAAGATTCGCCTCTTCGCGATTACTCTTCGATCAATCATGACCGGTCTGGAGTAGGTAGCCGAAGCGCTCGTTCAGAACAGGACAAGGGTACACTGAGCAAGACAACAGCAATGAGACAAAACTCCATGAAAGAGGTTTCACTTGCAAGTGAGATGGAAGTTTCCTTCAATGACTACTCTCATCACAACAGTGGAGTATCTAAAGATCACCAGCAAAGATCTAAGAAGAACGGATTTGCAAGCATTGTGAAGAAAAGCTTCAAGGACTTAACAAAATCTATACAGAACGACGAAGGGAACAAAAGCAATGTGTCGGTAAATGGACATACTTTAACCGAACGACAAATGAGAAAAGCAGAGAAGCAAGCCGGTGCCATTCAACCCGGAAACTACTGGTAAATGTCGTGAATTCGATTCCACTCTCTTATGATCATTTTCTTTATAACTTATTGATGTGTTCTGGGGACATTATAGGTATGATTACAGAGCTGGATTCTGGGGAGTAATGGGAGGTCCATGTCTTGGAATATTACCGGTAAATAAACACAGTTTGATATTATTGCTTCTTTGCTAAAGCTTACAATTTACGAAAAGGCGAAATCTTTTCTTGTTGCAGCCGTTCATAGAAGAGCTAAATTACCGAATGCCAGAGAATTGCGCGGGTGGAACTACTGGAGTGTTTGTAAACGGAAGAGAGCTTCACCGTAAAGATTTAGACTTGCTTGCAGCTAGAGGTCTTCCTCCAGACAGAGATAGATCATACATTGTTGACATTACGGGTAGAGTCATCGATGAAGACACCGGTGAAGAGCTAGATTGCCTCGGGAAACTCGCCCCGACGTAAGTCGTTTTTTTCTTAAATCTCAGTTTCGCTTTTGTGACCTTGCTTGCTCTTGTTTATTGACAAGAAAGTATATGTTTTGGATGGTGTAGGATTGAGAAGTTGAAGCGTGGGTTTGGTATGAAACTTCCGAGGAGAGCTACGTGAAGAGAAATGTTCTTACTTCTTAGTAGCCTCATTAATACCATTGTTTAGCATCTTGGGGAAATGTAGAACATATTTTTATTCAGGAATTTGTATATTAATGTCTTTCAAGTTTTTCTTAGACTAGTCTATTTCTATTGCTAAGTGATTTATGTTGTTGTTGTTAAATATTAGTATCGTCTTAATTTCTTTTGATCGGTTTAATATTTGTAACTAGTGATTGCCCACGCTTTGCGTTGGGTTTAAAAATTAACATGGTAAAATTTAATCTTACTAATTTCTAGTTATTGATTATTTGTGTATTAATTAAATATTTTAATTTTAAATTGAAATAAATTAAACAATAAATTAAATCCCTTTTTCTATTAGGATATTATAATATACATGTAATTTTTTTTAGTTTGAATAGATTTAAATTTAAATATCCAAATTTTCACATTTATTTATATACTTTTATGTTCTTTCCATTTAACGTAATTTAAAATTTCAATAATATTTTCCATAAAACTTATTTGTTTTAGCTTTTCATTAGAAAAGATAGATTATTATATTTTTCGATATGTGAAATAGAATACGATAATATAAATTAGTTTTCTAAGCTTAATATGATTCATTGTAACTCGATTTTTTTTGTTGACAACATTGATATGAGGTGTAATAATTTATTTTTCCACTTTCTGCTTAGTTTTTTTTTACGTTTAATAATTACTAAAATAGTAAAAGTAAAATTCAGATTTTTATACAAAGTACTTAATTTTATCGAGGTATGTTTGAGTCAATCCGTTAGATTTATACAAGTATAAAATATTTTTTAATTAGATTTAGCCATATTTCAAAAATCTATTTAAAAATAATAATATCTTGATTTGGTAAATAGTAAAATGTAATCTTACTTTAAATATGATTAAAAATATTTAACTATTTGATTATATGTGATAAATTTAGTTGAAAATAAAACAATATATATAAAATAAATTATAAGAATACAATAGATAAATATTTGATCGACTTATATATAAATGATTTTGTAATAACACTTTCAATTTTATTTTATTATTTAAATGGAGTGATCTAATTTTTTTTTTGTCTTTTTCGTCTTTTGATTTTTACAAACTACAGGATATTCAAGAGTGAAAATAGTTCAAATATAATATGAGAAATAATCCATCAACATTTTCAAAAGTAGATATTTGAATAGTAAAATAAGATTAAAAGTAAAAAAAAGTACCAAATTTAAATAGGATTAAGAAAGACTAATAATTTCAAAAGATGTGATAAATTTTAGTTATAAATCAAATAATAAAAACATTAAAAATTAAAAAATAAATGATATTTTTCTCGATCAATGGTTTTGCCGTAACATTTTTACTTTGATTTTATTTATGTTAACAGATGATCTAATTTTGTTCACTGATATTAAATATTTTGTTTTTATAGATTTATAGAAGATTAAATCACAAACCCGCATATATACGGATCCTTCATCTAGTATTATATAAATTTGGTGTTTATAGTAGATAATTATCTAAGTTTTAAGACTAAACATTTGTAGCAAATTGTTGGACATATACAATGTTATATATTAAAAAAAATAGACCATTCATTAATAAAAATTAAAGCATATGGAAGACATCTTCATTGGCAAAAATCCTCAACTTGTATGTCTGAATCAGTATTCACTACAATTTTCTTTAAAAATGATTGGTCGTCTTTTTCTGCATCAAATACGTCTGTAAAAATCTATTGATCAGAGAACAACTACATCATCTCAACAAAGATATTGGAATGCATATTTTTATTTATTTCTTTAGAACCTTGAATAAAAAAATAGAAAAATAATTGATACTAGATTGTATTTTTGTCTCTTTATTTATCGCTTCGCTATAATTTTAATCTTTCACATCAATTCTTTTTTGAAGTGATTCTATTTTTAGAATTAATTTACATAAGAATTAGCTATTTTTACATAAGAATTAATCTATTTTTAGAATTAGTTTACATAAGAATTCTTTTTTTGACGTGATTCTATTTTTAGAATTAATTTACACAAATCACTTAATTGTTAGAATTAATTTACATAAGAATTAGCTATTTAATTATTATAATTAATTGATAAAGCTATTAAACGACCCTTAATGTTTATTTTCTTTTCAATAAATAAATTAAAAAGCTAAATGTCAAAAAATTATATGACACATGGCAGCCGTCTCTGATCTCAAAAAATTGATAAAACTACTGGAAGCAACGCACTGAAGGTGACATCCATTGGAAACAACTTCTGAAGTTCATATATGCTTTAAATTGAACCCAACTTGTCTCATATACATACATTATCTATTACCGAAAAAAACAAAGGTTTGAAAAATCACCTACTCATAAGCTTCTGTCACTACATCACAAAACCGGAGTTTCAATTCTTAAGACTAAACATTTTATATCTTACCTAATTGGGTATATGAACTTCAATTGCAAAGACTATCTGGTTGGGAATGAACTTTTTACGCACAAGATTAGTATTTGAAAACTCAAGCAATTTCTATCATTAGTTAGATTAACGAAGTGAAATCGATCCACGACTTGACCTTGAAACTTGGATTGCTTAGTCGGGAATGGGTGTTTATCGCGTAGTTGGTTTGTATGGCAACGTAGGTAATCTGAATCACACATGAAGGCTCTTCTACGAACGCCGAAACAAGAGCATTGTGCTATACAATGCACAATGCTCTCCTCTTTGTCTGCTCCAAGACCGTCCCATTCTTGGCGGAACCCCTCTATAAAGAGGCAATGAGAAAATGCCTGCGTCCAACTGACGTGACCTTACGGGCCCTATTCAAAGGCCTTGAACCCGAAAATGCGGCATTCTACCTCTTATCCATGGAGAAGTTTTATGGTTTGAAGCCAAAACGCTTCCGTTGTGAAGCTGTTGTGGGTGCATTGACAAGGTCAGATAAGTTAGGTGACAAAGTCAAGGCGATGAAGATCGTCCTAGAGGTTCCAAGAGCAGCAGATGAGGTGTTTATCAACACCATACTGAGTCGCTTTTGCCTCCCAGATGAAGAAATACCCTTCCCACAAGGAAATCTATTTGGATTTGGTGAAGATGATACCAAAGAGGAAGACGAAATTGATGTGTTGTTGAAAACACTTGAAGCTAAAAGGGTTAAAAATGAGCTTAACATCGTCAAAGATTTTGTGGGTAAGTTGCATGAAAAGGGTTGTGCTTATGGAGTGCGCAATGCTACATTTTCGAGGATTGAAAACTGTGGACTTACTTGGCCTTCAAGTGTGTCCAAGAAGATGGATAAGATGATAGAAGGTAATCCATCGACTTCACTGCATTCTGATTTTGACTTACATTATGTTTTTTTTACTTATTTGTGTATTTGGGGCAGGGGCAGGAAAAGGAAAAAGAGATGGAGAAGAAGAATCAGACAAGGAGAAGGAATGAAAGAAGATTGTCTCTTTAAAACTTATGTCACTCTGCTTGGTTGTGTGTCTTTAAAACTGGTTGTCTTTCTTTTGGTACTTGGTTGTGTCTTTAAAAATTGTTGTCTTTCTTTTAGTACTTGGTTTTGTCTTGGTGTATGCTTGAGTTCGTGACATATGGAAACTCTCTATCTATGGAATTGATTTACTACTACTCTCTATCGTTAGCCACCATTTGCAGTTAAGATGTTGTGATCACATGCTCAATTTATTTGGTGTGATTATAGACTGGATATGCAGATTGGTGCCTTTACTCGTGACTGAGAGTTTGAGTGGTCAACTCAAAGTGGAACCATTGAACGGATGCTGCACTTTGGTAAGAAAAGTTTTGAGTCACTGCAAGTATAGACTCAGTCAAGACCCTTAATTAGTGCTAAACATAAAGCATTCCTTTTCACATTATTGCTTCTTGAACTAAGATTTTGCCTTGATTTAACACTTATTGATGTGTGGATGAGAGCAAGATAACATATTACACGCAATGAATTTGGAGCTAGAAGGTGTAGCATAAATGAGCAGCCAAAAACCTCACAAGAAAGAAAAACTCAAAGCTTCCTAAATCTGAAACATTCCCCCAAGTGTTCAACCTTGTATGCGCCGATCATCAAGAGCATTTCTCGTCGAAAGATATCGATTATCTTTATCAACGTCGTATTCGCCCAAACTGCTTAGCAAAACGCTTGGACGCTTAAGGAGTAATTGGAGAGGTGGATTCATAAACAATAAGACCCTCCAAGTCCAATGCTTCCCCAAGAATCTAGTTATAAGAAGCAAATTTGTCCAAAAGCAAAGAGACAATTGGGAAAAAGTGAAAGTTTGCAATTGACAAGGTCTTGATTGCTTCATATTTGACTTGCATATGCTCTAAACCAACCATGTATATTATTAATCCGGCCGGTTTGGGTCGGTGATAGTAAAAACGACATCAAATCTCTATATTTGAAAGTGTAACCGAGTATTCTATTGAACGATGACGACATAAAAATCCAACAACACACACTTGAAACCAACCTAAAGAAGGCTGGATCGAATTCAAAATTGGGCAAGATGACTTGTTTTTTCCTCGAATTTTACCGCCCAATTTTCTACCTCGAGTTACAGAGAATAACCGATTATGGGTTCGATCTATTTGTCCAATTCGCTTCCCAGAACATCAATCTCTTGTTCCAATTTCTTCTTCTTCCCCTGACTGATCGTCGTTCCTCCACTTTTTCACCGTTAATCGCCGTCTCTGCCGCCTTCGCAGCTCCTGCCGGCGTTAATAAAAACAATTTTCCACTAATACTTCTAATCTCTACCAACCAAGTCTCTGTTTCGCTTTATCTTAATAGCATTGGAGCTTCTTGTTGAGTAGATTGCAAGAGAGCATGTTCGGGATTGTTTGAGACTCGTTGAAAAAGTAATTGAACAGAGACGCACATACGGAGTTGCAGATGAAGACAGTGTCCCCGTCGTCGAGATTAGACAACTCGATCATTGTCGTGACTCATAAATTGGACGGCGATCGTTGTCCAAAGTGTGAGAATCTCTTATCAGATTCTCCTTTTTTCCAGTGCGGTGGCTGCTTCACTGTTCTTCGTGGTAACTTCTTCACTTTTGAGCTCCCAAAAATCAAACAATAAATCCCCAATCAATGTAGAGAAATTACTTCTTGTTTTGGTGTTTATTAGCTTTTGATTCAAATGTAGTAGCTTTGTTTTTTATGCTTACTCTTAAGGAAACATGTTTTACATATACAGCCAAAACCAAGGAGCGTGAAGCAGATTCGGTTTCAGATAAGTCTGTGGAAGATAGAGCCAAACCAATCTCAGTCAGCTCTAGTAGTTCCCCAGATAAAGATGACCCGAAATCTCAGTCGGGGAGACAAGACTCGGGTTTGGAAGAGAACAACCAAGAGGTGTGATAAACAGATTATCCACTTCGAAGTATCCTTGTGATGAAGGCACTTCTTCTTCTACTGCTAACCACTTTCCAGATGAGTTCAAGAAACATCAGAGCGATGAAGCAATCGAGCAAGACCGAGCTGGACTTTTGAGACAGTTGGATAAGCTCAAAGAACAGCTTGTTCAGTCTTGCAATGTGGCTGGTGAGAAACCTAAAGAACAAGTTCCTATTTCTTCTTCTTCCACGGGGTTGAACAAGGTGCGGTTTCACAGTTCGGGAAACCACGCTGTTGCAGGTCCTGCTTATTACCATCAACATTCTGAACCGCAATGTCCTTACAACAACAACAGCAATGAAGTCCCTATGCACCATAGTCTGATGTATCCCAGTTATGGAGACCCTCAGAGGTTCCCGACGCACGGTTGAGGTTCTCATCCGCTGCAACCATCTCATCCATACTTCTCGGGACAATATGTTGGTAATAACAATACCGGTCATGATCTCTTTGACGCATACCCGCAGCAAAACGGGCATTTTCTTCACTCCTCTTGCTCTTGTTACCACTGCTATGATAACAAATACTGGCGATTTATCTGTTCGTGCTCTCGACAAACACAGCTTCTTCGACAAGACAAGGAGAAGCTCGTGTAGCTGCTGATTACACTTCTGATGACTATGATCTTCTTGGTTATGTGTTTCATTCGTTGGATGATGAACCAAGAGATTTTCCAACTGCTCCAGGATTGATTTCAGACAAGTCTCAAGATATGCAAAACGTTCATTCTCATTCCGTTAACCTTTCCGAGGACGAGCTAAGCTCAGATAGTCTAACAGCTAAACCGCTTGGTCAAGCTCAAGATTCGCCTCTTCACGACAACTTTGTTGATTATTCTTCGATCAATCACGATCGGTCTGGAGTAGGTAGCCGAAGCGCTCGTTCAGAACAGGACAAGGGCACACTGAGCAAGACAACAGCAATGAGACAAAACTCAATGAAAGAGGTTTCACTTGCAAGTGAGATGGAAGTTTCCTTCAATGATTATTCTCATCACAACAACAGTGGAGTATCTAAAGATCACCAACAAAGATCAAAGAAGAATGGGTTCGCGAGCATTGTGAAGAAAAGCTTCAAGGATCTGACTAAATCTATACAGAACGACGAAGGGAACAAAAGCAATGTGTCGGTAAATGCACATACTTTAACCGAACCACAAATGAGAAAAGCAGAGAAGCAAGCCGGAGCCATTCAGCAAGGAAACTACTGGTAAATGTCGTGAATTCGATTCCACTTTCTTATGACCATCTTCTTTAATGTGTTTTGGGGGACATTATAGGTATGATTACAGAGCTGGATTCTGGGGAGTAGTGGGAGGTCCATGTCTTGGAATATTACCGGTAAGCAAAGTTTGATATTATTGCTTCTTGTCAAATATGTTTCTTAAGCTTACGAAAAAGTGAAACCTTTTTTTGTTGCAGCCATTCATAGAAGAGCTAAATTACCCGATGCCAGAGAATTGCGCAGGTGGAACTACTGGAGTGTTTGTAAACGGAAGAGAGCTTCACCGTAAAGATTTAGACTTGCTTGCAGCTAGAGGTCTTCCTCCAGACAGAGATAGATCATACATTGTTGACATTACGGGTAGAGTCATCGATGAAGACACCGGTGAAGAGCTCGATTGCCTCGGAAAACTCGCCCCGACGTAAGTCTTTCTTTTACATCACTTTTGCTTTAGTGCCCTGATCTTCTTTCTTGACAATGAAAGTTAGTTATGTCTGGTTTGTTTTGGATGGTGTAGGATTAAGAAGTTGAAGCGTGGGTTTGGTATGAGACTTCCGAGGAGAGCTACGTGAAGAGAGATGTTCTTAGTAGCCGAATTAGTATCATTGTTTAGCATCTTGGGAAAATGTAGAACATATTTTTATTCAAGAATTTGTATATTTAATGTCTTTCTTGGACTCTTCTTTTCGCTGAGTAATCTTTGTTTTTTTTTGTTAAATATAATTGTTGTGTATTAGTACACATAGCACATAGTTTGCAAGGATAATCTGAGAGATTATTGAACTTGTTCTACACGAAACACATACAATTGAATAGAAGAAGATGATTGAACTTTTTGCATCTTGCAGGACATATTACGAGACAAGCCTCTGTCCATACTATTGAGTAAAAGCAAGAAGAAAGCATTACTCGAGGCCCTTGATGAACTCACTGAGCGAATGCCTTGTCTTCTTGATATTGATCATCCATGTGCACATCGAGAAATCGCTACAGCACAACTGTTGTTCCAAGACCTTCTGTGTTGGTTAGTTAACATGAGCTTCGAGGAAATGAAACAAATGTTTGCTCAATTACCCGAATCTCTAAGATATATTTGTACAAGTCCTCTTTTGAAGGTTGTATAAATTAACAGAGAAAAGTATGTTAAGTAGGCTTCAAGTAAAATTGAGTTGTATACACTTTAGCATGCCCATTTCAAGTTTACCTGCAATGTAACAACACCTTGGAACATATTCCATTAAAAACAGCTGAAGATTTTGAATATAACTATCATAATTATTTGCTTTAGAGAAGTATTTATGATAGTTTTCAATTTATTTATTTTCCCCCAATCATTCTAATTAATAGGGACCAGGTCAAATAGTATATTACATATTTTTGATTTTTTGTATCAGAGTCAGAGACTTATTTTAGAGTATTAATTAGGGACCCATCTTGTTATGCAAATAATGTTTCTTTATACATAAACTCGTAGATCCAATAATCATCTCACGAACCTTTTTTCATTACGAACTTGTGTTTTTGGTTATTATATTCCAGAATCTTGATCGCAATTAGGCAGATGACTGCAAAATCTTAATACTATATTTCATTTAAGTTACTCAAAATCTACTAATTGACACTTGGTACTATAACTCAAGATCAAGAAATTCAAGGATGCACAAAACAATATATATTTTATTTCCAATACAATTAATAATATATTATTAGCAATGCATGAGACTAGCTAAAACGAAAAAAGAAACATTATCTCTATATACAACAATAATTAATTCTTGACGATACTCTCTAATTTCTCTTACATGATTTTATGTTAAGTCAAAACGTATAAAACGAAAATAACTGCAGATGTTTATGGCCCAAGAAAGTACTCAGTTTACTCATTCATTATTTGACTATCGAGATTGATGTTTTATTTGTATCGAACATAATGGTTTAACCGTACATAATTGTTTATCGAATTATATGGCCCAAAGTAATATTCACTTTTTTTATATAAGAAAGAGAACTAGCTACTTATGTGTCTAACATGGCGGATCTTAGTTATATTAGGTTACAGCTAACAAAAACTTGTTCTCTTCTTTTATTAAAAAAAAACTTGTTCTCAACTTAAATTTCCTGAAAATGGTTTTTTAAAGTATTTCAAATTTACACTATTTTTTTAAGATGAATTTTATTGAACTACAAATTGATTAAAATGGCCTTGAAACATAAGAATTCTATACATTTGTACAAAATAGAAAACATCCAATTAATTAGAAGACAAAACACTATATCCTTCAAAATTGATATATACAAAACTCCGTTGTCTAATTCTTCACGTAAACCTCGACCAAATATATATATATATTTTTTTTTTGAAATTTTCTAGACCAAATATTGATAGAATGCAAAAATGCATATTTATGATTATTGTAAGCTAATATACAAAAATAAAAAGAAAGTAAAAGTACTTGGGTTATGTTTTTATGGTGAATTTAAATATGTGAAGGATGTTTTTACTGAGCCCACAAAATTAAGCAATATGTAAATAACGTCTTTACTTGTTTCCTGCCTATATCCGCAAACTAGCTAACCAGTACGATAAAAGAAGTTTTGCACCTGATTCTCCACCGTCTTCTCAAGTCTCACTTCTCCAAAGAAGGCTTCAAGAGACCGGATTGAAGGACGCTTTGTTAGAACGCCAATTAGAGCGTCTTCGTATCTTCCGAGGATGTTTGGAAGAATCTTGAAGCATTGGGGAACCTATATGCATTGGTCAATGCATATCTACTGGATCCATTAGCGAAGAACTTTTCCGCTAATCAAGTTAATTCTATCCACGGGTTGAGTTTGAAAGTTGGAATGCGTCGTCGAGAGTGTGGAGTTTGAAAAATGGAATGCTTTGGATGAGGCTCAAAATTTGATATGTCTTGTTTATGTTTCTGATATTGTGATTTGATTTGATTTATGATGTCACTACTCTAAACAACTACAAGATCGGTATTAATGTTGAAAAATTTTCATCCCTACGTAAGGTTTTTGCAATCCGAAAAACACTTCAAACCGCTTCGATTATATTTGGCTATATGAAGACATCACTCTAACACATGGCCAAGAGATTAGTGCAATTTTCACGCGCTCACGAGTGGTTAGCAAGGGATGGTAATCCAACCTCGTTGTTGATGATTCACCACATGTGGGTAACATCAGTGCAATTTGAAAGGTTTTTGGCTAAATGGACAAGTGAAGATGGTTCATAAACAAGCATGATAGATTAAGGTCGAGGGAGTCGATGATGTTACCAAGATGTTGGACAAGATGAAGATTTCAAATCTAAGAAAACTTGCTATTCATGGAGCCACATAAATTGTATTCGCTATTATGTGTGCAAGTTATTACAAGATTATTGTGTATCCTAAAGTATTGGTTATTGTGTTATTAAGGCAATGATGCTTTGGATTTTATCACTTTATACACTATGTGCGCAATTAATGATATCGATGCAAATTTTTAAAAAATATTATATCTATCCATGAAAAACATTGATCCAATTCTAGAAAACAACGTTAGGAAAAACAAAAGAAAACTATTTTGTATGTCTTCCATTATTATTTCAACAAGTATATAAAACTACCGCTAAAACTAAAAGTTCTACAACATTAGAGTTGTTTATTACGTATATGCGACCACTCATGACTTTAAATCAATAATGTTTTCCAAAGAAGAGAAGCATGAATCATCAACAGAAACAAACTCAGATAACAACTCGTAGGTGATTCCAGAATCTGATGTTGTAGGAGATAAATTTTCTATCGGATCATTCCACTCGAATAAAATATTCTCTGTTTCCGAATTTGAGAATGAAAACGTTCTGAAAATCGCCTTCTTGGTATCTAGATCTTCGAGACTCAACATCATTTCTTCAGCTTCCATGTGTTTGATTGTGTCTTTGGGTTGCTTTGTAGCATCTACCTTAGCTCCTTTGTTTCGTTCTTCTTTGGACATAAAAGCAGAGTATTTGTTGGTTAATGGAGTGATGTTACATGTGTGACTTTCTAGATACTTGACTTCGTAGCACAAAGGATTTGTGTCTGATTTTTGGACTTGTTTCACCGCTAAACAGTTTTGTGTGAATCGATGTGTACATCTATAATATCCTCTGCATTAACAAAACATAGCAAAATATTCAAAACTTAAAAATGTCCACATAAAGAAAAATGTCAAAAAAAAATTGTAATGCTTAGAAAATGATTTATTTACCTAGGGTTCTTGGATCCATGAATATCTTTTTGGCCATATTTTCTCCAACAATAACCATCATCAAGAGAAGTCCCTTCTTGTTCTGTTGCTACACAAATCTTAATTTTATCGGTTTTCTTCTTCTTCGATAATCTTCTGCAAATCAAGAAATAAACACAAAAACAAAATCAGAAAAAAATAATGTCTTTCAATTCAAAACTCAGAAACACACAAATGAAGTTTAAACCAAACAAAAAAAGAGACACAAATGAATAATCACTCTTTTACCTCTTCTTATTGCTCTGGTCCGTCCTCTCATGGTTTCTGTCGAGAGTTTTCTTATCAAGATTCAACATAAATATGGCATTTTCGTAAGAATGGAGGATTCCAGAGATCAAACTCTTGTTTGATTCATTAGAAGAAGGATTTTTCAAATTGTTGAACAACCGATTTGCTAACTCTTTCCCTTGCTCGAGCTCGTTAATCACAAGCTTTTCTTCCATCAACATCTCTTCCTTCATTACCATATCTGAGATGTTTTGGTGAGTTTTATGAGATATGAGCTTTGTCTCTCACTAAGTGTATGTTTATATTTATATATGTGTGTGTATGTGATTTTATTCTGGTTTTAACTTTTTTAATTTCTCTTAAAGCTTAGGCAAGAAGTTGTGGGGAAAAGGGAAGGATGTTGGAGAGAAATTGACAAACGTGACATGGATAATTATATAATGTATTTAAATTGTAATAAAGTTATATTTTTCTTGCTAATTTGACTCCTTCAAACCTTTTTATCGTTATAGAACCATTATATACCTACCACTAAATATATTTAAATTGATTCACTTGACAAATATTTCAAAACACTTCTCCGCGTTATAAGTTATAAGATCCCGTTGAATTAATGTATTATTTTCGATGAATGTAAGATTCGTGATGTCATCTAATTTTATCATTTCGTTTTGAATTATCAGAAAATCTCATTTTCATTTCACTCTTTCTAACATTTGAAATTCTTCATTTTCACTTGAATCGTTAGCTGGTTCGCTAAAATTTGGTTTTTTCCGCATATAAAAAAAAATACTTAATGTTAGTAACATACACTCTTATAAGAGCATCCTCGATGGGGGTGCTTAAGCAAGTTCTTAGATTATAAAATTATTAAAACATACACTCTTTCTTCTTTTTACTCAACTTTATACCCTTTCTTTCATCCTTTTACTTAACTTTTATTAATTTTATATTTAAACACTCTCTCATCATTATAAAAATACACTCTCCAAAAGTTCTTATTTAAGCAACTCTCTCTTCCTTTTACTCAACTTTTATTAATTTTATATTTAAACACACCCACTATCTCCTCTCTTTACTCAAATTTTATTAATTTTATATTTCAATACACTCCACAAAAACACTATCTTTATTCCTTTTACTCAAATTTTAATAATTTTATATTTTAAGAACTCTTTAAACACCCCCCATTGATCATGTCTAAGGATTTTGTGGGGTTATATAGATATTTTTGTACCCTAAAAGTTTACGAGGAATTAATTACAGTCTAGCATTGGCTTTCTCGTTCACACAATGAAATTGATAGTATTCACATCTTATCGGTGATATGATTTAAAGTCGAAATTATGATGATAATTTGGCCAATAGTGTCGTGTGGTCTAGAATCGTTTTACTATTTTGTTTCAATCTCTTTTTTTGAATTGATATATATATATATATATTTTTTTTCTTTTCAATCTCAATCATTGTTATAACATGCATATCCATATTGCACAATGCAGTGGTAGTAAAATCACATTACGAATATAAAATATAGATGAGAATTGATAAGATCTTCGTCTAATCGTGTATTTATTAGCTGGTTTACTACCTTTTTAGTTTAATTGTTGTTAAACTGATCATGAGTGCTTAAGTGCTGCTGATCAGTGCTGATGGAACTTAATTAACTATGGTAGAAACTAATTGTAGCATCAAATTAATACTCTAAGATATAGATTAAATTAAATAAATACAGTGCCCGAGAAGTGGCATCTACGTGACTACAAACAGTGATGCACATGGCTTCTTTTTGTGAAAGATGAAAGATATCATAAGTAATTAATTGTGAAAACAGCACCTGGACCAGTCATATGACTCCTTATTAATTTTATAAATTACTATTCATAAGTTAGATCACTAATCAATACGCGTTTGCGTTGAAAAGACGATCCATGGAATTTTTTTAACATCGAAATCATAATCTTTATCTTTCGAGAAGCCTATAAGATGTTTAATTCTAAAATTAATAATTCCATATTTATTACAAATTAGAAGGTTAAATATCATTTTAACCAAAAAAAAAAAAGTTAAATATCATAAATTTATGGGTCAGTTTGCTAAATAACAAAGAAAAAAATTAAAGCATAATAAATAACAAAAACTTCTAAATTCAACGGTTATGATTTTGTCACATGGAAGAGTTTTGGTTATTTATTAAGTTTCGTAGTTATTTAGCAAATTTATACTAAATTTAATTTGATGTCAGAGAATAAAAAAAAATACTATAGTATGTCGTAGTCCACATCGAAACAAAATTATAATTAGAGAGACCTCTTTTATGTTAAAAAGAGTTTGAATTATCAATGCAAACTCAGCCATGCTATTTCATATCATATATTCAATTCTTTTATGTGTTATATGATATTTTATATTGTGTATATATAATTTTTGGATTAATATCCATGGGTCGTATTGTATATATCTTTCTTTAACAAGAAATTAATAACAACAAAGGTTTTGGCCTTACTCTTAATCTCGAATAAAGCTTCTTTGGATGGATTTATATGATACAACAACGTACGTACAATGGTAGGTAAAATAAAAACAAAAAATCTAGAATTTGTGAAAAATAAGGAAATTTCGAGGAAAGACGAAGTCCATTTGTATATAAGAATTGAGTGCGCGTAGAAAATGACATGAACTTGCTTTTCCTTTTCTTGTAGTTAATAAAAAGAGCCGTGTGGGTCCTAATGTCTACTCGTTTTTTTATTCTCCTCCCTATTCTCACGTCAATACTTTTTTGTTAGTGTATCATATTATTACATTGTGTTAGTATAAATTTATTAAACAATTCAATATTTATCGATGATGAATTAAATTAGGGTGATCACATGCATGGATAATGAATAATTTCAAAAATGATTCAAGTTTACAAACGATACTACGTTATGGTTAAGGATTCCAAAAAGAATTGAGAAATTAATTCACACAACTATATGATTATATTCGAATATTCGACCTAATTAAATCGTCAAAATCAAAACCAGTTAAGATGAATTTTGATCTGTAATCTAGCTCTAGACGGACCAGACTATCTCATTGCAACACTCCACTTCGGCTAATATAAAACACATTAGTTACAACTTTCAACTTTCTATTTAATTAAATAATCTCACAATATGCAACTGCTTTCACTTGTATTGTGCGTGAGGTAAAAGATTCCGTACCGACGATCGAAAAAGCTAATTAATAAGCCATACATTCCAATAAGTCCATTAATTAACCAGTACAAAATTACAAAAATCAGATTATATTTTAAACAGAACATCTCTTTTTAAATGTATTTTATTATATATATATATGTGTATGAATGAAATAAATTTAACGGGGAACAGTTTATCTTTCACAAAAAAAAAAGACGATGGAATGGCGTAGCGTAGTGGCTACGTGAGTAGCAAAAAATATAATGAATCTAATGAAAATATGATGATCATATTTGCCCTACGTGCGCGATTACCAACACTTAAGAACCTTTGGATACGGCAAAACAGTCCAGCCAAATGCTCTTGCGGTATCACACAGTTAGTCCTCTGATTATTGGGCTTTACAAAGAGCCCACGACATGATATGCCATTAATTTGGTTTAAAATCAAATCATCAACAAAAACGGTCAAGTTTTTTTTCTCAGGGTTTATTTTACAAATTTGATAGAATAATAAAAAATATTACATAAGAAAATCAGGTATGAGCAAAGATAAATATAAGGGTTAGTTAGCTATATAACAAAAGATAAATAGCTAATTAGGGGAAGTGACAAAAGAGTGAGGGAAAGTGAGGGAAAACCAAGGAAAATTTTCAAAAAATGTCATTTTTCAAGTGTCATTTTACAAAAATGTCATATTTTTGAAATCTTTACAAAAATGACACTTTTTCAAATTTTTTTTTTATATTATTTATGTTTGGATTAATTATGTTCTATTAGAATTTAGTTATGAGGGTTTATGGGGTTTTAGGGGTCAAAACATTTTTTAGGGTAGAATTTTAAGATACATGTTTTATAAATCTATAATTAGTGGCATTTTGCAAATAGGCACCTCTAAGTGGTATTTTTGCAAATGTCCACACAAAAAGTGGTATTTTTGTAATTGCCCCACAACAGAGAGGTGTTGGTAATACTTTTGTCATATTGCTAAATAACTATTTATCTTTTGCTATGGAATCCAATTTCCCTAAATATAATGTGTAATAGACTATGATTTATCTCAATTAGTATAATTTTGTTAACGTAACCGTTTTTTCTTTTTGTCAACTTGAAAACCTAATCATTTGAAAACTAAAAACTCCAAAAAAAACTCAAAACTAAAGCTACTATATACCAAAATCTTCAAATTTTCAAAATTACCACATCATATATTATTTTCTTCTTCCTTTCTTGTTTAAAAAAAAAAAAAAATTTCTTCTGTATTAACTTCGGCTTACACATGACAGTGGTTCTTCATGAAGTATACCTATTGCATGCTTATATTCATATGTTTTGTTTTAAAAAAACTATCACCAAGACTCTAATGTTCCAAACATCACATAATAAAAAATATAGAATTCTTAGTTTAAAAACTATTGAAAGTTTTAAAATCGTTTCTACAAAAAGGTAGGATCCTTCCAAGTCCCAAACCTAGAATTCTTAGTTTAATTTTAGTATTTAAGATATTTCTCAAAATCTACACCCTCATGCACAACATTACGCGCGTCATAATTAACCATCTGCAGATTCTAAACTTGTTCGAACTCGATAGTTCAAGTAGAATACTTTTATTCGTCTTCCTTGATTACTAGGACGAGGAAAATATAGAAATACAAAATTCACTTTATTAACAAAAACACAAAGCTTATCTTCTTCATCTATCTACGAGAAAAGAAGCTTTGTTTCATAAGCCAATACCTCTCAATCACCTCCGGCGTACGTCCCGGAATCCTGCCGGCTATCAACGGCCACCTACTCGGCCCCCGTGTAATAGTACCAAAAATTACGAAATTACCCTTATGAAAATTTGTTATGTAAATGAAACAGTGAGGTGATCAAGCAAACACAAAGAGAGATTTCAAAAGATCTAACCTGTCACCCACAAGTTTATACATTCGAAAAATGAGATCATCTTCTTCTTCCGACATTACCACAACTTTCCACTCAACACTAGTCACCTCTGCAAAAACAACAAGAAATCAGACTACAAATCCATAGTAATTAGTTTGCGGAAAACTCTTGTTTTCGCTTTGACCCCTAGTACTCATCACATAAAATAGTCAGCGTTGACCTCTAGTTTTCGTTAGGAGATGTCGGTGAACGGATATCTCGTGCTGATATAAAGAAAAAGGAAGAAACAAAAACCTAAACCTTCGGAACAAGATGATTTTGGATAAAATGTGAATATTATTACCAAAGTCAAATACAAGAGCTAATAAGCCTAAAATTTCCGGCTTGTTGGATACTCTTTTTGTGGTTGGCACTGTCCGAACCACGTATATGTAGAAGAAATCAACAAAATTGTAATTAATAGCGTCCATGTGTGTGTGGGTGTGTGAGAGAGAGAGAAAGAGTAGCAAACCCTATTTACTTTTGTTTACATCGCAAGCCCTAGTTGCTATTACAGTATATATATATATTGTTTTGTTTTTAAGAAAAAATTGCTCGTTTGTTTTTTATGAATCATAGAACAAAGTTTTAGGGCGTGGTATTGAACGGCAGAATTTAGAAGAATTTTGAATGGAGATCATTATACTTGTTAATTACAACTTTTTCCGGGTTTTAGTGATTAACAACTTTGATATAGCATACTCCACTCCGGATGCTATAACGATCGAAAACTTTCTAAAATGAAAAATGCTGATTTTGAAGAGCCGTTTTTGAATTGTTTTTCCCTTTTAGAAAAGAGAAGGCATTTAGATTGTCATATCTGCTATATTCGAGTTTTTATATTTTGTACTCTCTTAGTTATTTTCATATCATAGTCAAACTCAATTCATGACTTAACAGTAGTTTTTAAAATATAGATTCACCATGCATACCTACCAATTATATTTCATATATATATATTTTAAACTACTATTTTAAATCAAGATTGAGATTTATATATAGTTTATCGATTTCAAAGTTATTTTTTTTTAACCACTGAATTATCGTAAAGTCTATTACATCATCATTAGATATACTTGATCTAATCCTATTATGATGATATTCAACTACCTGTCGCTTATGCGATTAGGGTGAATAGCTTCCACATACGCCTCCATGATGCAGTTCTCCATGTACGAAAAGTTCTCCCCGACGAACGGCTCTGCATGTACGACATCTTTTATGATGGACAAACTCTCCCCAACTAACAGCTCTGCTTGTACGATATCTCCAACGATTGATATAGTCTCCGTAGACGATTGCTCAATCTGTAGCACTTTAGAACCTCCAAGAAACGTGTCCTCTATTAATCTGCAAGAAACTGTATAGTCTGGGATTTGAACCTCAGATTTGGTGTAGAAACCTTTAAACCCTTGACCATTGGGCCAACGGACTTTCGCATTTTCAAAGTTCTTTTAAAATCCCAATTTGGTAGAATATGTTACTCACTAAACTTTTTTATTAAATGTGAATCCTTATAGTATTATAACCATTCAACAAATTATATATGACTGTTGGTATAAATAGAAAATACCGTATAATGTGTGAGAAACAAAACAATTTTGGAAACAATATAGTCTTTCAAGTTTCAAATTATTGTACAAAAATTTGTGTTTATTTTGTTCTTTACGTCATAACTCTAAATGATGTAGCGTATATGGTTTACGAATTTTAATTAGAAAGAAATAAACGCACTATTAAAACGAGTAATTTTTTTTTTGGTCGAAAAACGAGTAATTTATAATCTTGGAAATTTTACCTGATTCTTAATTTAGTTGTGCGGTTGGGAAATTAAAAACCTTGGAAAATTATAAAGCCGACACGTATTGTGGTCACATTGTGATGAAACGAAATCTCTCACCTTCGAAATATCAACTTGATGAGATTCCATTTATTGTGATAGTACTGTGTTAGGTGTTTGGCATGGTCAAATTATTAACAGTACAACTAAGTAGATATATAGGACAACGTTAAATTTCCGACATGCATGTTAAAGTAACAGATGGTTTTATCAATCTTATTAAATACCACCATCATGTTTACATACAACGTCAATAAGGACATGGAAGAAACAACCATCATGTTTACTTACAACGTCAATAAGGACATGGAAGAAACAACCAAGACTTTATATAACGAATTATTGGACTTGAATCTTGCACTTTGTGCTTTATCTACTTATAAATAGTACAAAACTAAATTATGTATAAGATTTTAAAATTTTGATTCGTGAATATCGTGATGATTCTATTAAACGATACTTCGTTCTATTTTGTTTGGGCCTGATCATAGGCCGATAAAGGAAAGTCTTCTTCAATTAGAGCCTAAATTGAAATTTTTACATGAACCAAATTCTTCACAATAGAAACATGCCTCAATGATATTTTTGTTTTTTGTTCAAAATGACTCAATGTTAAAGGTACATTCCTAGTAATGAATTACAGCTACTATTTATAGCTTACACAACCACACTTATATGGAGTAATCAGTCATGAAGCTGTCCTAAAGAGAGTACTAGAGGTTTAACTTAAGACTTGGCCACATTCAATAGTGTAATTATGCACGAGTCTTCGGCTATATACATTCAAAAGGGAGATTCAAATACAAGAAGCCAAAATGTTTCGTCACATAATGATCAATTTCTTTTACCAATGTTGTCAAATTACGATCCTACGGTTTTGACGAAGAAAACTTAGTACCGATTCACGACTTATGTCGTGTCCTGAGCAGCCATTCTTTCGCAAACATTTGACAGAGATTTGAGATTGCATCGTATTAGAGCTTCCACAAAGTAACAAGTCTCGTCTTTAGTGTTCCCTTCTGGCACATCCACCACGAATGATTCGATTACCATTGTGCCAGCTCTTCCATCTATTACCTCTGGATGTACTGTAACAACTGATGAATAGTTCTGCAAGAACAAATGATGAAACCAAATCAGATTATTGACTCTTTAAGATTGGCTCATGATACACAATTTATGAATTGAGTAGGTTCACTAAATCCATCAAAAACATGAATCCAGAAGTTTAGTAAATTGAAATGTCCTAAAGGCTAGTTCTTGGAACAGAGCTCAAATCGAAGCTTAAGTTCATCGAAAAGGCAGCTAATTGGGGACACAGGGTACTTACTTTACTAGCTCTATCAAGATCAGTGATCAAGTCAAAAGTGTTGAAGCTTTCCTAAAGAGAGTACTAGAGTTTAGTAAATTGGAATGTCCTCTAGACTAGTTCTTGGGATATAGGGCCAATCTCTATCAAAAACACCGATCAAACTCGAAGCTAAGTTTGTCGAAAAGGCAGCTAATTGAAGTCATAGGGTACTTACTTACTTACTTACTAGCTCTACCAAAATCAGTGATCAAGTAAAAATTGAAACTACTAGAGCACAAGTTTTTTTACCTTAAGCCTGTGATCACCACCAACGATTTTGATACCAAGAATGTGTTGATTATCATCAAAAAGCTCCAATCTTTCAGTGCTTGTAGTAGCTGGAAGTCCAGATTTAACATCAACCTCACGAACACTTCCAATTCCAATCTCACCTTTCATTACACACCTACTCACAAAAGGCTTATACTTTTGTGGCTGATCAAATCTCCTCACTAGAGACCAAACCTAAATAATATTCAAAATCTCACCATCAAAAAAAACAAAAAAAAAGCTTTCTATAACTACTGAAAATCAGAATAATCTGGATCTGATTTGCAATCAAATCTCAAATTAAACATACTGCGAACTCTAATCGCATAAACCCAGAAGTGATTAAACACAAAAGCGAGAGAGATCTTACGAGATGAACAGGAGCTTTGATATGCTTAACGAGAACTGAAGAACACTGATTCTCTTTAATAACGTGTTTATGATTCAAACGAATCTGTAATAACTCCGCCGCACCACCGTCTCCGCCTCCGGAATCCATCGTCGGATTCATATTTTTTTCAGATCGATGATTTTTCGTTTATAGAAAGTTTTTGTTTTTTTTTTGTTTTTTAGTTCTTAGGGTTCTCTTTTGTGTAACGAGAAAAAAAAGGAAATGGAGAATATAAAAAGATTCGATGATTCGAGAAAGATTTGAGAGATAAAGGATTGATTTTGTTCAAGTTGCAGAGTGTTTGGTGCAATGTACAGGAAGAATGGATTAGCGTGAGCTTCATATTCCCTCGAAATTTCTATTTTAAAATTTCATTATTTTAATATTATTATGTAAATGTAGGCCCATTTATTATTATTATACGTTTTTCATGTAAAGTTATTATTCGCATATTCGATTTTTGTTTTTGTGTGGATATGTTGGTGAAACAAATCAAATAATTCATTTTTTTTTTGGCTTATTTTTTAGTCCTGGTGAATTAGGTAAGTGTTCTTTACAAATGTTGGCCCATTTTTTTTCTTCTTTTTAGTTTATGCAAGTTGCATATTGCAACTATGACGATTTATTGATCTATTAAAAATTGTTCTGTTTTAATTTTTTTAATTACACATCATTATCAGAAGTTCTTAGAAGAACTATAAACAGTTTAAACCTAATTATCTTTCAATTTAATTATTCTAGGATTGTTGACTGTTTTAGTTTTTTTAAAATTTGTCACCATCATCTAAAGGTTCCAATCTAGAACTTTCCCCTTTGAAATACAACTAATTTTCTCTCTTTTTTTTTTGATAATAATTAACCCATAATAATATTATAGATAGAAACCTCATTTTAACTGAGTGTGACATATGGTGTAATTCTGAATTACTAAGTCTAATCTTTATTGACCCCATTTGACTCTTTTTTTTTTTTTGGGAAAAAGATCCATCAACATGGGCCAAATTCGCTGATGGGCCTAAGTTTTCACCATAAGCTTGCTAAAGAAGCTCATCGCTACAGTGAAACGGAGGGTTCCTACGAGACGTGGCGAGTCTACTTGGCAGAACATGGACCCCAAAACAAACTTGAAAACCGGCGGGAAACCTAAAGGCGGCTGCAACCACCTGTGTGCCGATATGTGGAGATTACTGAGGCTCTTTGCTTCATGCAACCGAACATTTGGCTCGTCGTGGTCTTTTTCTAAAATGACCTTTTTACCCTTTCTTCCTCCGTGGTCAAATAGATATTTTCATCTCTCACGCACGCTTCCGGTTTTAAAGTGACCGGAATACCCTCGACCCTTGCGTTTAATTACATTGTTGTTCGTACGGGGAAAAACTTATTTCTTTCATCACACTTCATCGATTTTGTTAGATTTTTAAGGTTTGACTAGAATTTTAGAAGAAATCTAAAAGGAAACTTGTAAGAGGTATAAGGTCACGAATATACCAAAAATTTGTTTGAGAGAATTTTTTAGTTTTTTAGTTTTTTTTTTTTCATAACGACATTTACCAAAATTCTCTCCCTAATTAAGTAAAACAATGGCTAACTACTCTCCAACCACCATATGGTTTTTTCCGATCTGTAAAAAAAAAAAAAAAAAAAGACTACGTACAGGGTATTTACGTCATTTATTGGCTCTCTCTTCCTTCGTCTCTCCACGTGACTTGATTCTCTCTCTTCTTTCTTTTCACTTATATATTAATCGGGCTTGTATCTACATCTGTGAAATAGAGAGAGAGAGATTCATGAATCTTTTACAGAACAAGAAACAAGTTTCAGAATCTGGTTCTGAAACTTTGTAACCTTCTCGTTTAAGGTTCACCGTGCGTATTCAAATCTACATTTCTCTACCATTGTTGGAATCTCCGTCTGGTGATTTTAATTTTCAAAGATCTAATCGACGTACGGTCTGATGATCATCATCATCTCCGGCTAATCCAACGGTCTCAGAAACGGTGTTTTGAATCCTCCATTGTTGTTTGCCATTTATCAACACTCGAGAAAAAAAAAAAAGGTAATGCATCTCGAGACTCGTGTTCTTCAATCTTTGTTTTGTTTTTTCCAAATTATTCTCGTGAAAATCCGTAAAATTACACATTTTATGCGTTTGTCTGTTTTTCTTTATCAGAATTTCAATAATTTCTGTCTCTTTTCTTTGAGGAATATAATTTTCGTTGTAGTTCATAGGAATATAATAACAAGCAAAAAAAAAAAACGAACAATATTTTAAATTAGAAAATAATTAGACAAAACTTTCTTTTGCTTTCTCGATCTTTAATTTTTTTGTAATGAAAAATGGTAATACGATGAGCACATCGTACGTGGCGCACGTGGAAGCACCTCTGTTCGACGGACCCAGTCCAACTATTAAGATTCGAACCCCACGAATACGAGAGACATGACCAAAGGTTGTTAGTTGGTTCGTAGGTGCTTCTTTATTAGCTGTTAAACTAATTACCTAAAAATCGGTCCATAATAACACACATTCCAACTATATATGCCAACAGTTGACCATGGTCAAACTAATTAAAACGTTTCATTATTTTCCCCAAATTTAAACGTTACATATAGTTAAGATTTCATTTTCTACTACGTTTAGACAAATGAAGGTTGTTTTTTTTTTCCTGTTTAATTTTGTTTAGAAGATGCTCTGTTTTTCTTTTTAATAATTTTGATTACTGTCCTGTATTGATCGATTGTAACAGTTGGAGTTTTGTACATAAATAATGGCGATTAATGCGGCTTTAACGCCTACGTCACCATCAGCGGCGAATGATGTTTTCAAAGATCATATCGGTCTCCGTAGATCATTGTCCGGTCAAGATCTCGTCGTGAAAGGTGGTGGTATAAAGAGATCAAGTTCCGACAATCATTTGTGTTGTCACTCCGGTAATAACAACCGGATTCGTGCTGTGTCTCTACGTCCGGGAATGAAAAACAGCCGATCTGTAGGATTGTTCTCGTTTCAGATATCGAGTTCCATAATCCCTAAACCGATAAAATCATTCTTGTTCGAAACGGAGACGTCTCAGGACGAGAAAGAGAGTGATGAGATTGAGTACGAGCCGAATCTTGATGGAGTCAAGAAAGCGAATTGGGTCGAGAGGTTGCTTGAGATAAGGAGACAGTGGAAGAAAGAACAAAGAACAGAGAGTGTAAATGGTGATGATGTTGGAGAGGAAAATGTAGATGTTAAGTGTGGTTGTGAAGAAGAAGAAGGTTGTGTTGCGGATTACGGATCTGAGAACGGTGATTGGGAACGCGAAACGTTTTCGAGATTGCTTGCGAAGGTTTCTTGGTCTGATGCTAAACGGCTTTCTCAGTTAGCTTATTTATGTAACGTGGCTTACACGATACCAGAGATCAAAGGTGAGGATTTGAGAAGAAACTATGGGTTAAAGTTTGTGACATCTTCATTGGAAAAGAAAGCAAAAGCAGCGATACTCAGAGAGAAACTCGAGCAAGATTCGACGAGTGTTCCTGTTATTACATCCCTGGAATCGGAATCTGAGAAGCCTCAACTACGATCATCTTCATCTTCTGCTTCTGCTTACAAGATTGCTGCTTCAGCGGCGTCTTACATTCACTCATGCAAAGAGTATGATCTTTCGGAACCGAATAACTCGGTTTATAAATCAGCGGCTGCGGCTCAAGCGGCAGCGTCTACAATGACCGCTGTTGTTGCTGCGGGTGAGGAGGAGAAGCTAGAAGCTGCAAAGGAGTTGCAGTCGTTACAGTCTTCTCCTTGTGAGTGGTTTGTGTGTGATGATCCAAACACGTTCACTAGGTGCTTTGTGATTCAGGTAAAATGTGTTTCAAAGTCTTGACCACTACAAGCAAATCCTCTGTTTTATCAAGTTATGATCCTTCATGTGTTAGTTAATGTCATAATTTTTGCAGGGATCTGATTCTTTAGCTTCTTGGAAAGCAAACCTCTTCTTCGAGCCAACCAAGTTCGAGGTAAAGATCATGATCTATATAAGGTTCAGTTGTTAATTTCGGTTTATCGGATCGCTTAGGCTATACTTAGATTGGTTTCAGTTGGATTTTCACATTAAAAACCTTATGATATTGATGTGATTATTACAGGATACAGATGTATTAGTCCATAGAGGAATCTACGAGGCTGCGAAAGGAATTTACGAACAGTTCTTACCCGAAATAACAGAGCATTTGTCTCGACATGGAGATAGAGCTAAGTTTCAGTTTACGGGTCATTCTCTTGGAGGTAGTCTCTCGTTAATAGTGAATCTAATGCTACTCACTAGAGGACTCGTTAGCTCAGAAGCCATGAAACCGGTTGTTACGTTTGGTTCACCGTTTGTGTTTTGTGGCGGGGAAAAGATTCTAGAGGAGCTTGGTTTTGATGAGAGCCATGTTCATTGTGTGATGATGCATAGAGATATCGTCCCGCGAGCTTTCTCGTGTAATTACCCTGACCATGTTGCTCTCGTTCTCAAGCGCTTGAATGGGTCGTTCCGTACACATCCTTGTCTCAACAAAAACGTAAGTCTTTAGTGTTTCAAAACGTTTTGAAGTGATACAAATAAATCTAGCGTTTGAACACAGTCACATTTTATCTTGTTGAACTATTTGGTTATGTTATTGCAGAAACTATTGTATTCACCTATGGGGAAACTATTTATCCTCCAGCCGAGTGAGAGCGTCTCGCCGACTCACCCTTGGCTACCGCCGGGAAACGCTCTCTACGTTTTAGACAAGAGCCATGAAAGTTATTCTCCCATGGCGTTACGTGCGTTTCTGAACCGCCCTCACCCGCTCGAAACACTGAGTCAACGCGCGGCTTATGGCTCGGACGGTTCGGTCTTAAGAGACCATGACTCCAAAAACTACGTCAAAGCCGTGAACGGAGTTATCCGTCAGCACGCTAGGCTCATCGTTAGGAAAGTCAGGAGAGAGAGGAGGAGTGTTTGGCCGGTGCTGACGTCACCAGGACGGAGCTCCGGGAGCCTGACGACGACAGAGGAGATCATGTCACGTGTCTAGTGAAGGGGAAATTTACGGTCGATGATGTCTTGTTGGGTTGTATATAAATGGAAAATCTTCTGATTACGCGTTTGTTTACATTTCTTGTGGTGACTCGAAACGAGTTAATAAAATGTTGTATAGAAGAACCTTCTTCTTTTTTCGTTAACAAAATTTTAAAACCGAAAACTAAACGGAATATTTAAAATAAGAAAGAAAAAAAAGCCGGAACGAAATCAAAATTGTTACATGCCGGTTTATGCTATGTCATGTTTCAAATTACCAGTGTACACATGCGAAAATATAACAAAGGTGATGGCAAGTTTTTGGTGGAATTCGCAGGAACACAAAAAGAAAACTCACTGGATGAGATGGGAGAAGTTATGTCTGTCCAAGGCTCAAGGGGGCTTAGGGTTTAGGACATTCATTGCTTCAATCAAGCTCTTTTGGGAAAACAAGCCTGGAGAGTTTTTCATCATCCTCATAGCCTTTTCTCCAAGGTTCTCAAATCTAGATACTTTGACAACAATGGCTTCTTAGATGCATCTACAGGTACAATGCCTTCATACGCTTGGAGAAGCATTTTGTTTGGGAGAGAACTTTTGGTTAAAGGTCTCAAGAAAATGGTTGGCAATGGAATTTCTTCTCTGGTATGGATTAATCCGTGGATTTTTGAAGACAGAATGAAGGTCCCATTGATCAAGAACAATTTTATTGATCTAAATCTCAAAGTTTCTGACTTGATTATGATGTAACTAGACGTTGGAACATTCCAAAACTCAATGATCTTTTCTATCAACCTGATGTGAACATTATTCTTCAACATCAGCCGGTGGTGTGGAAAGATGATTTTTGGGTTTGGAGGCACAACAAGAGCGGAGATTATTCTGTTAAATCGGGTTACTGGTTGGCTTGGAACACAAGCAGAGTGGAGCTTATCAGAGAGGTTGAAATCAGGCCTTCTTTCAACGATCTTAAGGCTGAGGTTTGGTCTCTTCAAACTGCTCCCAAGATTAAGTCATTTATCTGGAGAGTTTTGAGTGGAATTGTTCTGGTGGCAGATGTTGTAGTTGCTAGGAGAATGAACATGGACATTAGATGTCAAATATGTGGGTTGGATGGAGAGTCTGTCAATCATCCTCTATTCACTTGTTCTTTGGCAAGACAAGTTTGGGCATTTTCATCATATCCAACACGTGCAGGGGGATTTGACCAGGAGTCGGTTCATCAGAACTTGCATATGCTCTTTCAGAACAGGAATAATAAAGATATTCCAAAGGAGTTAAGAAGGTCATTCCCATGGATCCTTTGGTTCATATGGAAAAATAGGAACAAGTTTCTCTTTGAAGGGAAACTCTATTTGGCCTATGAATCGGTGGTCAAAATTATGGCTGAATTTGATGCATGGTTTTATGCAAAATCTCTTGATCATTTAGCCAAAGCTTCAGAGGTTCGGTCTCAACTCAAATGGAAACATCCACCTGATCCTTGGTTAAAATGCAACATTGGATTCTCTTGGTCTCAAAGGAATAGGTTGGTTGGGGCGTCTTGGGTTCTAAGAGACTCCATGGGTTCTGTCATTATGCACAGTCGCAGGGGATTTTCTCAGACTTGTTCTTACGAGGAAGCACAACTTAAAAGCATCTTTTGGTCTATGGACAGTTTAAAATCCCACAGGCTAGATAAAATTATTTTTTCGGTTGAAGCTTCTAACCTTGTCGGTGCGGTCAATCGGCCTAGGGCTTGGCCTTCATTACATTTCCAAGCAGGGGAGGTTTGTTACAAACTCGAGGCTTTCCGGCATTGGAAGTTTGAAAGTGAAGTAAGATCAACGAATAGGGGAGCATTTCTGATTGCTCAAAGCGTAACCAAAGACTTGAGGATTCACTCGTACGTGGCAGCTGGTTATCCTTTTTGGTTGAAAACGTTGTTTGATTCTGAGATGCGCCCTTCTTCTATTGTATAAATGTGATCTGGTTTCTTGTCATAAGGGTTTCTTTGAACTTATGAGCCAGTCCTTTAGTTAGGCTGTATTTTTTGGATCATGTAAATAGCTTATCGGATAGTTCCAAAGCTCTCGTTGTAATCGGGTTTCAATTCTAATATATTTCAGATGCCAAAAAAAAAAAATCAAAATTGTTAAAAATAATATATTATTTTGCAATATTGTATTTGCATATTATATAGTGCAAATATGTTAATTTTCAAAATAGGAAACCTATATATAATTCGGAAACTAGGTCTTTCTCGGTTTGTGGCTTGATCTCTCTCTCTCGTTAATAATTTGGTTTTTTTTGCTAATTTAAAGTTATTTTGATCACGAGGAAGCGATCTTTATGGAACAGAGAAGCCTTCCGGGGGATTTGATAGAGAATATACTCTCTAGGGTTCCAGCTAAAACTCTGGCAAGATTCCGATCCACATGCAAAGAATGGAACCTTCTATTGAAATCTGTGAGCTTTTGTAAGATTCAATTTGCTAATGCTCCGAAAGAGGAGTCTCTGATTATCATGTTGATTGATTCTAGGGTTTCCTTAGTAAGAATCAATCTCCGTGCTCCATCTATTAAGGTTGCAGCTCAGTTTTACCTTAAAGATCCTCTTTCTAATTCTTCACAAGTCAATATACGTACTGTCTTTCACTGCGTCGGTTTATTGGTATGCACCACAAAGGACAAAAAACTCGTGCTTTGGAATCCATGTTCAGGGCAAACCACGTGAATTAAATCCAGAGACAGCTACAAGAAAACCGACTACTATGCTCTCGGTTACGACAACAAATACTCATGCAAGCAATACAAAATCTTGAGGGTGGATCGTCATCAAGATTTACCAATCAACAATGAGTACGAGATTTATGACTTCAACTCTAATTTGTGGAGATCTGTTGGTGTGGCTACTGATTGGTTTTTACCACTACATAGTCGTGGCGTATCCGTCAAGGGAACTATTTATTGGGTTGCTACTCAAGCAAGGAGTCCACATAGTGATTTCTTACTTAGTTTTGACTTTTCATGTGAGATGTTTCAACGTCTACCTCTTCCTCATCCTTTTCCGTATAGTATATCGGCTTTATCAGTGGTTAGAGAAGAGCAACTTTGTCTATTAGGTCTAAAGGATGATTATCCACGAGGTTTACAAGTATGGGTGACAACTAGTACCCCATCATGGAACAAGTCCCTAACAGTGGTAGCCAATTATGATATATTAATATACAACTTCTCTAAAGGGATGAGTTTCTTTGCAGACGAGCAGAACGAAGTTGTAGTGTGTTTGAACACCAACAACGTCTTACACATTGTGGCAGAAAATAAACAAGCTTGTGGAGCGAATCATTTTATAGTAGGCAAAAGGAATAGCACCAAGTCAGTGAGTTGTAAGTTTAGCTCAGTTCTTCTGAGTTATGTTCCAAGTTTAGCTGAAATCCAACATGGTACACTTCCCAGAGGACACAAAAGGAAAGCACCAAGCACTTGTTTAGCTGAAATCCAACAAAATACGACGCAAAAGGAAAGCATCAAGCACGTGACTTTTGTAATTGTCACACTAATCAAGTCTTTTTCTCCTATATTGTGTTTTTTTAGCAACTTTCATATCCTTTAAGATTTTCTTGTTCATGTCCAGTTTTTATATTTTGTTTTCAACTTGGTCTATGCTAGTTAGTTATATAAAAAAAAAACTTTTTTTTGAAAGAATGTTAAATTATTCATTCAAAAACCAACTGTTTTACAATGAAAACTACAAATTTTACAGGTTCTTAGATTTTTTGAATTTTACAACAAAGTTCGTCGTTAACTTCTTCTTGTTCGAGTCGTACTTGCAAACCATTCGACAAGAGCATCTTTGTAAATTGTATTTCCTTGTCTCCTTAGTGTACTAAGAAGATTCCTCACCGATTTATCCACCATGTTTGCTATTTGCGTGGTTGTGCCTACTTGTTGACCATGTCTTCTTCCATTTCTTTCCTTCCACAAATGGTATATAGTTGCTTGAAAGACATATCGTAAAATGAATGTCCTTAGATGGTTGAAGTGTGTGTTATGAATTAGTTCTATAAGCTCACTCCACACGTTTGTGTAATGCAAGCCTAAGAACCGCCTCATTAAGCTTCTCCAAACCGTTGAGGAGTACCTGCATGAGAAAAATAGATGGTTTCGTGTTTCCTCTTCATGGTTACATAGGATACACTTGCTGTCCCCTCCCCAAATCTTAATTCTATCACCCGTTGAAAGTCTATCCAGTGCCGCGAGCCAAACAACAAACGAGTACTTTGGTGTTGCGTGGGTAAACCACACACCGTTGTACCAATCCTTTACTTGGCTGCGACTTCGAATTTTATTTAATGTTTCTTTGGTGTTGAAGACCTTTTTGAACTTATCCTCTCCACATTTCCATAAAATCGAGTCCTCCTCATCGGATCTCTCTGGTACCACCTTGGCAATTTCGTCCTCAATTTTGTTTAGAGTCTCTGAGCGATGCCTTCGTCTACTATGTGATCGCATTACTTCCTCCAATGTTGCATTAATTGGAATCCCCATGTCTATTCGTCCTCTCGGTCCAAACATCTTGCTGATATTTCTCATTGTTGACCAATTGTCAAACCATTGCTGATATAAAAAAAAAACTTGGTCCATGCTAGTTTTGTTTTTCCGAGGACTTGTCAAATTTACGAGTTCCATGTATCGACAACTACTTTTGAATTCAAAAACTTATATCCTTTATGAACTTAGGATCAAGCCCGGGTCGATTTAATAATAGCCCCGACTAGGGGGAAAATGTCAATTTATTCCCCAACTATTTGCAATTGTCAGTGGTTACAGTTTTATTCTCCAACTAATCCTTAACTCTACAAATTGGGGATTAAAAACAGTAAATGTTAACTTCAAATTTTCCTTGATGACGACAGAGAAGATCATGACACGTGTCTAGTGAAGGGGAAATTTACTGTCGATGATGTCTTGTTGGGTTGTCTTGTGGTGACTCGAAACGCGCTAGTTAATATATTGTTAAATAGAAACCTTCTTCTTTTTTCGTTAAAGAAATTTTAAAACCGAAAGCTAAAAGGAATCGAAATTGTTAAACATGTTTTTACCAAAAAATAATATATTATTTTGCAATATCGTATTTGCATATTATATAGTGCATATATGTTAATTTTCAAAATAGGAAACCTATATATAATTGGGAAATTTGTCGCTTGATCTCTCTCTCACATTATAGATTTTGTTTTGCTAAATTAAAGATTTGGATTTGCAAAGTTACTTTAATCACAAGGAAGCGATCTCTATGGAGTGGAGAAGCCTTGCGGGGGATTTGGTAGAGAATATACTCTCTAGGATTCCGGCTAAAACTGTGGCACGATTCCGATCCACAAGCAAAGAATGGAACGCTCTATTGAAATCTGGGAGCTTTGCTAAGATTCAATCTGCTAATGCACCAAAAGAGGAGTCTATGATGATCATGTTGATTGATTCTAGGGTTTGCTTAGTAAGAATCAATCTCCGTGATCCATCTTTTAAGCTTGCAGCTCAGCTTTACCTTAAAGATCCTTTTTCTAAGTCTTCAGAAGTCGATATACGTACGGTATTTCACTGCGACGGCTTATTTTTTTTTTTTTTTTTGAAAGAATGTTAAATTATTCATTCAAAAACCAACTGTTTTACAATGAAAACTACAAATTTTACAGGTTCTTAGATTTTTTGAATTTTACAACAAAGTTCGTCGTTAACTTCTTCTTGTTCGAGTCGTACTTGCAAACCATTCGACAAGAGCATCTTTGTAAATTGTATTTCCTTGTCTCCTTAGTGTACTAAGACGATTCCTCACCGATTTATCCACCATGTTTGCTATTTGCGTGGTTGTGCCTACTTATTGACCATGTCTTCTTCCATTTCTTTCCTTCCACAAATGGTATATAGTTGCTTGAAAGGCATATCGTAAAATGAATGATAATAGACTTATTGCTTTGCACCACAAAGGATAATAGACTCGTGCTTTGGAATCCATGTTCAGGGGAAACCACATGGATTAAATCCAGAGACAACTACAAGAAAACCGACTACTGTGCTCTCGGTTACGACAACAAATCCTCATGCAAGCAATACAAAATCTTGAGGGTGGATCGTCATCAAGATTTACCAATCAACAATGAGTACGAGATTTATGATTTCAGCTCTAATTTGTGGAGATCTGTTGGTGTGGCTACTGATTGGTTTTTACCACTACGTAGTCTTGGCGTATCCGTCAAGGGAACTATTTATTGGGTTGCTACTCAAGCAAGAAGACCACATAGTGATTTCTTACTTAGTTTTGATTTTTCAACTGAGATGTTTCAAAGTCTACCTCTTCCTCATCCTTTTCCGTATAGTATATCGGCTTTATCAGTGGTTAGAGAAGAGCAACTTTGTCTATTAGGTCTAAAGGATGGTTATCCACAAGATTATTTACAACTATGGGTGGCAACTAGTACGGGATCATGGAACAAGTCCCTAACAGTGTTAGGCAATTATGAGATATTAATATACAACTTCTCTAACGGGATGAGTTTCTTTGCAGACGAGCAGAATAAAGTTGTAGTGTGTTTGAACACTAACAACATCTTACACGATGACACTGGTATTGGACCCTCGTTTTTTTGTTTGACCCAAACCTGAAAAGGAGACCCATTTGTGCGAATCAACATCTCTCTCGATCTTCTTCTCTTGGCGATTTCGACGGCCATAAGCTCCATTTAACGGTTCTCTATTGTCTTTCTTCTATCTGTTGTTGAATAGAGTTTGGTGTGTGTTGGTCTTGGTGAGTCAAAGTTTTCATTTTCTCATCATTTTTCTTTGTAAACCCTTGACTTGAGTGTAGTTTCAAGACGTGATTGGTACTTTTGATTCACTTTGCTCCACTAAAAAAAAAAGCATTAGACGTGATTGATCCACTTTGCTCCAATATTGTTATTCCTTCTTTTTTTTCCTTCACTTTGCTCCACTAAAAAAAAAGCATTAGAGTTTTTAGTTTGAGGAAGAAAATGGAGAGAAACTAAGAGTAGAGAGTAACGAATCTTAAAGAAGCTCTGTTTCAGAATGGCAGCAATAGGAGGAGGATCATTTGGACCCCAAAGCTCCCGTTTCTCTATAACCACTCCAACATTCTCTTCCTCTTCTTTGTTTCAATCACTAACAATATTGGTCTGTAATCTATTCATTTTTTATGGATTCTTTATCTCATTAATTTGCCTCTGTTGAATTGACACAGATTTTGTCTTGTCTCTTTCTTTCTGCAGCAATCATGTAGTAAAAAGGACAATCAATTGCGGTGTGCCTTGCAAGAGTCTTTCCCTTCTACTGGTAATTGTAAATACAGGAGAATGTTCTTTGGTTGTTTGAAATTCATCAAAACACACAAGAAAAAGTAATCAACCTTCTTGTTCTCTCCTAGTTGCTACTGAGAAGAGTATAGACAAAGAACAAAAAGATGACTCAAAAGTGGCGGTTCCGGCAAAGAAACCTAAACCCACAGCTGCGAAAACAGCAGTGGAAACCAGTAGTGGCGAAGTGTATAGACAAAGAACAAGAAGATGACTCCAAAGTGTCTTGTTTTCTTATTTTTTGTAGAATGTTATTTATTTATATATATACTAATTTCATTTTATTTCTTTTTGTATATTTTTTTTTTTTTAAATTTTAGAACACTAAAGTATCACCATTAAAACTACAAAAATTAAAAAATCATTAATGAGTAATAATGATTAAAAAACTAGTAAATTTAATATTAAAATAATCTTGTTAATACCCAAAATGAATCACCTATAATGATGCTCTTAATATCATCATGATCAGACCTGGTGCAATACATTAAAACAGACCCTTTGAATATTTAAATATTATTTATATTTATTAGTGTTCAATATATATATATATATTTTAGAAGACGAGAAAAAGAGACAAAATGTAGTTTTTACACTGCATATAAGTAAAAAGTAAAAACTCAATGCTGAAATATATGGGCCATTTTAGATAATCGATTGTGGCCTTTTTTTCTTCACAGGTAAAAACGTAGAATATTTCAAGCGATAGATGTTCTGCAATTTTTGAAGAAAAGATTCACAAATGTACGGACCCGAAATAGCAAAGAAAATCAAAGAAGTAAGAAGGACTCGGTGCATTAACACTGCCTGCACATTGGAAGAGAGAACTGGTCTCGTGCCAGAGGAAAGTGAAAAATTTGGAGATGCATATTCTTCAGAGGAAGCCTGACAATTAATGTGTTACATTCTCTTGTCGAATGTTGAACCCTAGAGAGTCTCTTGTAGCTTGCTCATCAAGCATTAACACTGCCTGTACACACCCAGAAGTTTACGATTGTTTCTATTATTGTTGGTTCAATAGCTTGATGAGCAAGCTACAAGAGACTCTCTAGGGTTCAACATTCGACAAGAGAATGTAACACATTAATTGTCAGGCTTCCTCTGAAGAATATGCATCTCCAAATTTTTCACTTTCCTCTGGCACGAGACCAGTTCTCTCTTCCAATGCGCGATCTGCCTTAGACGTTTTGGATCCTTCACCCATTGGTCTCCGTCTCGTATGTAGTTCAAACTTATCGATGTTTCGAGCACTTCAATTCTCTGTAACAAAACACACTTTTAAGTTTGCAAAACACACTTCAAATTTGCAAACACACAAACATTTATTTTCTTTACCTTACGCTTGCCAAGAAGATTCACCATTAGATCTTTCCGGCCGATCGTGTTGACGGCTTTGCGTCAATTTTTCGCGGCCTTCTGGTCAAGAAACAAGCTCACCACTGCTTCCCAAATTATGTCAACTTTTGCCTTTGATAACCCATTCATTTCGGTGAGATTCTACATCAATTAGAAGAATATATATAGATTCAAGTAACCAAAATCGAGATTGTGAAGAAAACCAAAGAATGATCGATCACTCTAAAGAAGTTGATGATCTATACCTCCTTTGTATGCATCATCAAGCCATTGCAAGAATAGATCCCAGCATCGTGTAGAATTTTCACATCTCCATCGTTTATGATACCTTGTGCAGTCACTAAAATCAAAGTAACAAATACCAGATATGGAACTTTTCAGTTTTCACCAACAAAACCAAATAAATTGGGCAACAAGAGATATGGATCTGAGAGGTTCGAGTTGATTTTTCCCAGCGAAACTCAAAGGGATATGGATCTGATACATTGGAATTTTCAGAATCTAAGAGATTTAAGATGATTTTGCCCAGCGAAAATTCACAGAAATTTCAGAATCTAAGAATTTCGAGTTGATTTTACCCAGAAATTCCAGCGAAAATCTTTGCTAAATCAACAGTTAGATGCACGATTCTATTTCAACAAGTCTCCATAAACGATTCAACTGAAGATTTGAGCTAAACTGGAAAACGCGATTAGAAACAGAGATTGAGCTTACATTGTTCAAGCATTGCAGAGAATTCACAGAAATTTCAGAATCTAAGAATTTCGAGTTGATTTTACCCAGAAATTCCAGCGAAAATCAACAGTTAGATGCACGATTCTATTTCAACAAGTCTCCATAAACGATTCAACTGAAGATTTGAAAGAAACAGAGATTGACGCGATTAGAAACAGAGATTGAGCTTACATTGTTCAAGCATTGCAGAGAAATCTTCCGCCATTTCTTCTCGTTCAAGTTCAACAGAAGCAACTCTACGAGCAAATAAGATCCTTACAGCTAAATCAAACGAAGAATCATAACAGAGAGAGAGATAAGAGAGAGAGATCATCGCTTACATGGGAGCATCACTCATCCTCGCTCTGGAAAATTAGCTTCACTTGAAACAAGAGTGAGAGAGAGAGAGAGAAACGGAATTCTCTGGGTTTATAGCAGGCGGGATTCACCGGAACTGAAACAATGACTCAATGGAATTGAGTCGACTGATGGAATCCGTAACTGAATTTTCCATGGTTGCTCTGACGTGGCATTTTTCAAATAATCGAAAAACACTTTTATTTTTATCACGTAAGTAGAAGAAATTTTTTTTTTTTTTTTACTGTCGACGTAATTAGAAGAATCTTATCCTCTCTTAAGTCTTAACATGTATAACTCGACATTTTCAGCTAACGTTTATCATTTATTATGTATTTCGCATGCTATTATTATTTTAAAAATTGTTATTTTTTTGGTTTCGAATATAAATAATTTCTATATAAGAAATATCATATAAAAGCATAAATATTAATATAACAATATATATATATATATAGAGAGATAAATAACTCTTCTATAATATAACTCCGTTTGACTCCAAAGATAAGTTTATTCTCAAATTTTTACTTTAATAATCTGCTTCATTCAATCGTTTACTTTGAATCTCGGCAAACTAACTCATTAATCATTATAAAACAGAGGAATGTTTGAATTAATTAGTTTTGCAAAAAATTTCTCATTCCTAACATCCTCGTTTTATTTTCACTTGTAAGATTTTAATATGTATGCTCTTTTTAGAAAGATCCTATCCTATTACTATAAAATACAAGTCACTTCCCTAAAAACTGCAACTCTATCCTTATGACATGTGGCTTAAATCTCAATTTCTACTCTTTTATTTTTTTAATTTTTATTGTGAGTGTTAAACAAAAAAAAAATCTAATTATTCGAGAAAAAAAGAAAAATCAATTGAACTTCCCCCTAAACTGCTTATTCCCCCACGATCTCCATAAATCATTTCCACTCAGTTCTTCAACATCGAAACAACTTTATTTATCAATCAATCTCATATTATTCGAAACTAATATTTAATCTCAAATTTTCACTCTTTGCAACTCTAATGCAGAAAGTAGAGATCACATGTTCTTCAATTGCCCCTACTCAAGTTCTACTTATTCTTCAATTGCCCCTACTCAAGTTCTGCTTGGAGAAATCTTGTCGCAACTGAATGCACGTCCTCATCGGAGCGACATCGGAGTTGTCACTTGCCCCTTCGGATCTTTGCCTAAATGGCCTCTTCGTGGGCTTCAGTCACATGGGCCTAGGTTACTTATCATTGGTTCTACTAGATTCTCTTAACGGTTAAATAATTTCATGGTTTCACTACTGGTTTACTTTTGGGAACAACAGTTAATGTATCAATATTTTAGCAAACACAAAATCTATTTTTAATCAACATGTTTTATGTCCTTCTCATCACATATATTCGATTTCATTATATTGTCTCTTAGTCCTCGACCCGTGCAAGGCACGGGATTAACACTAGTTGTTTATAAACCTGATAGTGTAGTGTAAAATAACTCATTGATCATTTTTTAATGTCTAGAAGAAAATGAAAACTCAATGTTTATGCATTGGTATATATATATATTTACACTTCAAGTTTCAATCAAAGAACAATGAACGTTTAAGTTTTTGGAACTGTTATACGGCTTGTCTAATTTACATCAACATTAAAGTTATTTTCATGTTATGTTTTGATTCTAATACGTATTAAGTAGCGGTGTCATTGAATCTTAATTATCACATTAAATTTGATATTTCTGCATATATGTAAATTTGATATTTCTGCATATATGTATTTCTGCGTAAGATTACATAAGCTATTTCTGCATAAAATGTGATCTTTCTGGACCATACAGTTCGGAGAATTAGAATAGTGCGAGTAGTTTAAGTTGACAATTTAGGTAGTTTGGATTAAGTTAAAGAGAAAGTGAGAATCTCAGACAGAGTTTGTCTAGTCCTCCTCACAATCAGAATCAGTCTCCGTATCGGTTTCTATAGGATACTTTCCATCGAATAGGTTTGTCCAATGTCACACTAAGCTTGCGACAGGATGTGGGTAGTGTTCTTTTGCTGGCCAGTCATCAGGCACTACTAAGAAAACATTGACATCGCAATGTCTTGTTTTCAACTCTTGAAGAACACTGAAGAAGTCCGTGTCTTCTTCTGGGATGTCCTTTGCAATTACAACCAAATTTAGTTCTGGACGGGTGTTTGTATACATATATATGATTGTCGTATACACAGTAAATCATGTCGAATAACATCCTATGAAGTCTCTTACATTTGTTCTCCGCTGAATAAAAAATATAATGCATTAGATTATTATATATATATATATATTTAGATTACATATATACATATAAGTAATAAAAGAGCTAGGGTTTCAGTAAAGGAACTCACATTCATATACGAGCATTTTCCTCCTATAGGGATGATCCACTGTATAGGTTTCTTCCCACCATGATAAGCCCAGATTGACAAATCACTAACGCCATAACCCTCAAAATCAAGAGCTGATCTGATATTCTGAGAAAACAAATCCACATCGCGACCAGGAGGATTGGGAATTCCTCCAAGTCCCAGAAGACGTGCGTTCGACCATCTGCAAAAACGCATAAAACAATCAGATCGATGATCAGATAAACAAACAACTTTCGAGCTATAGAGATAAATCTTACCGGCACAATCATATTGGCCCATGGTTTCGATGACAGACTCTGAGAGAAACAAAAAAAAGTATATATATTAGGGTTTCACAGCTTTGGATGAGTCTTGTTTCGAGTGTTTAGAAGATCGGTCGTATATATATGTTATAAGAAACTTGTTCTCCAAGAAACTAAATCTCGATTGATTCTACCCATCATTACAGTCAAGTAGCTTAGGGTAATTTAGCATTACCCAAAAAATCTTTTGGTAAATTAATGGAAATTTTCTACCAGTTTTTCCTTTTTTGTTTTTTCAAGGGTCTATATAGACACCGCTAATGGAAATTTGCAAATTTTTGTCTCATTCCTAACATCCTCGTTTTATTTTCACTTGTAAATTTATAATATGTATGCTCTTTTTCGAAAGAATATTTTGGTTGTTTATAAACCTGATAGTGTAGTTGTAAAATAACTCATTGTTCATTTTTAATGTCTAGAAGAAAATGAAAACTCAATATTTATGCATTGATATATATTTACATTTCAAGTTTCAATCAAAGAACAATGAACGTTTAAGTTTTTGGAACTGTTATACGGCTTGTCTAATGTACATCAACAATAAAAAAAGAAGAGAAAAAAAAAGCAAGTTATTTTCATGTTATGTTTTGATTCTAATACGTATTAGTTAGTGGTGTCATTGAATCTTAATTATAACATTATATATATTTGATATTACTCCATATATATAATCTTTGCCGCGTATGTAGAGCTACTAACAAATGTGTTTTGTAGTAGTTAAGAAAGTCTTGTATATGTTTACTGTGGTCTTCTTCTTTGCCATGTGATGGTTTACTTGAGAGTTTAGTCCCTTCCTTCTAAAAAATCCACATAAATTGTCTCAAACGTAACCGAAACATGAAAAAGTGTCGCACGTAAATCACTCTTAATTCGATACGGTTGCATTGCATTGTGGATAAATTATTTTTTCTTACAAATCCATACAAATCCATTGACCATGAATCATTTCAATTCGATTCTTCATCGTTTGACATTAATGGGCTTATGAACAAGGCCTAGAGAAATTATAATGTTTTGGTGGATAGGCGCGTTACAATTAGAGAATAATGGACAAAGAGGTATTCAATATGTTCGTTTATAGAATGGTTTCATCCATAAGAAAATTAGTGGGCACGTGGAATATTTACATACTCAAAACAGAATTAACGTAACATTTAATCATTTTAATTTTTTATTATTATTATTAATAAAAACAGAATTTATTATCGTGTGTTTGTGTCTCTACTATCTGTAGTTTTTTTTGTTTTCAACAAACTTTTCATTACTTTAAACAATCAGAATATAAAAAAGTAAAATTAAATATCCTATATGTAGTCTCTACAAATGATAATACATATAATTAAAAAACTAAATTTAGTATCAAAAACTATTCTAAAATACGAGCTATAGGTTAGCGTCTAGACAACACCTAGACATTACACGGATATCGAACCTCTAATTTTATGCTATTTGATGATTTATGCGTTTTAAAAAAATACGGATGTTAATATAGTTTAGACGGACATTTATGTGGTCTAGACAACCGTTTACGTAGCATAAACATATATTAGGCGGTAATACACAAAAATGAAAAAAAAAAATCATATAATTTTTTAATATATTGTAAAGTTCATAAACAATTTTTGTTTCTGGCCTCTCAAAATTCAATTTTTTTTTTGGTCACCTCCTCTCGAAATTAAATTTACTAGTCAAAAACAAATTTAAATATTATATCTTTATGGTTGCACAAAAAAAACATTATATCTATATTTATTTTTATATATTTATAAGATTATATTTTGTTTAATTTACATTTCTCTTTGAAACTATATTTTTTTATATAAAAATTTATTAAATTTAATGTTTGAGATTATATTTTTGCTTTCTCTTTTTAAATATATGACATATTCATCTTTTATTCATTATATATATATATATATATTCATTTTTATAGGTATATATATTTAACTAATAATTACTCGTCTAGATTCCGTTATATTCCTGTGTATACGGTTAGCCGCTAGATTCTCTTTCACCGCCAAATAAACGTTTAGCGCGTTTTAGAACATTGGTATTAAATGTTAAAACATGAAAAGGTTAATTCAATTTCTGAATACAACTACGAAAACGCCCCTAAAAGGCTGAGGAATCCACTATCTATGTCACCAAACACTTCCACTTTTACCCTCCTCCGACGAGAAAAAAGAAAGATAGCAGAAAAAAAAAAAAAAAAAATCAACAGAGAAAAGAAAGAAGAAGATAAAAAAAAAAAAACCTAATCAATACAACAATATATACATCTTCTTCGTCATGTCTTCTTCATCATCTTCTTCCGCACGATTTCAGTCCTTCCAGTGTTAACCTTGATCAATCTAACATTTGCCTCTCGATTCGTCGATACTGCTAGATTTTCTCTCGATTATTCCTAGGGTTCTTATTGATTTCCGCCCAATCTGTTTTTAGAATCTAAAAACTTCGTTTTCTCCTCCTAGGGTTTTCCTCTTCTTCTTCTTCTTCCTTTGATACCTCCTTCTTCTCCAATTCGATTCCTCCCCTTAATTTTGCCCAATTATTCTCTGCCTGATTCGATTAGTTCCTGATTCATACAATCGATTAGATTCTCACAATTTTTTTTTGTGTTTGGGGGTAATTGTTAGATCGAAGTTTTTTTTTCTATCATTTGTGACTTTGAAGTAGCGATAGATAGTAAATCTGAGGGTTGCTTAATAAGCAGCAACCGCAAAAAAGCAACCGTTACGGTTGGGGATAAAAGGTCTTTGTTTTTAGATTAGAAGGTTAAAGTGTGTTCGTTGTGTGTATTAAAGTCGGTGACTTTGAAGAAGGAAGAGATTTTCATGGGTGAGCATGAATCATGGGCGGTTTCTCCGCCGTCACCCACCGGTTTATATCCAAACGGTCTATTGCCAGGCAAGGCTGCATCTGTGATACGTCCGCTCGATGCGGAACGATGGGCTAAAGCGGAGGATAGAACCGCTAAGCTTATTGCTTGTATTCAGCCAAATCCGCCTTCTGAAGATCGTAGAAATGCTGTTGCTAGATATGTTAGAAGGCTTATCATGGAATGCTTCCCTCGTCAGGTTGAGGTATGGCTCGATTTAGAATGTAAACTTGTTCTTTGCGGATCGGTTTATAAAGCTTATCATGAAATGGTTCCTTTGTCTAAACTGTAACGTTTCTTGTATACCAGATATTTACTTTTGGATCTGTACCTCTAAAGACTTATCTGCCTGACGGAGACATTGACTTAACAGCCTTCAGCACAAACCAAAATCTGAAGGATTCGTGGGCTAATTTGGTTCGCGATATGTTGGAAAAGGAAGAGAAGAATGAGAATGCTGAATTCCATGTCAAAGAAGTCCAGTACATTCAGGCAGAAGTATGCCTTCTTGATCGTTTACCATTTTGCTTCTTTTATTTCATTTCCTAAGTATGGTTGAGTCACATGACGTATTGGATCGTTTATGAATTTTTCACTGCTACAATGTTTCAGGTAAAGTTAATCAAGTGTCTGGTGGAGAATATTGTAGTGGATATATCTTTCAATCAGATTGGAGGGCTGTGTACACTATGCTTCCTCGAGGAGGTTAGCTGTCCACCAAAGAAAACATTTCCACTTGCTTCCTCTTCCGGAATAAGGAAGATTTTGATATCTTCTTGTTGTTTTATATGCAGGTTGATCAACAAATTAACCAGAACCATTTATTCAAGCGTAGTATCATATTGATTAAAGCTTGGTGTTATTACGAGAGCCGTATATTGGGGGCTCACCATGGGCTTATTTCGACATATGCCCTGGAAACCTTGGTTCTTTACATATTTCATGTTTTCAACAACTCATTTTCTGGACCCCTTGAGGTAGCGTCATTATGAAACCACCTTTATTCTGCAAATGTTGTTTTTTAAAATTCATCTGACTGGATTGCTTGCATCTGTAGGTTCTCTATCGTTTTCTTGAGTTCTTTAGTAAGTTTGACTGGCTGAATTTTTGTATTAGCCTCTGGGGCCCTGTCCCAGTTAGTTCACTACCAGATGTAACAGGTATTTACAAACTGATATCCATCTCACTTTTACATTAATTATAGTACATCGTAACTGTCTCTAGTACTGATTGTCTTGCTATGCAATGTTTGGCAGCGGAGCCTCCTCGAAGGGATGTTGGAGAGTTACGAGGTAGCGAATATCTTAAAGCTTGTAGTAGAGCTTATGCAGTTAACTCTGCTGTTCAAGAGACACAGGGGCAACCTTTTGTTTCCAAACATTTCAATGTGATTGACCCTTTGCGTGAAAACAACAACCTTGGTCGCAGTGTCAGTAAAGGTACTTACCTGGGTTGAAGCTACTGCCTTTTTAGTTTTCATTTATTAGTTATAAATCCGTACTTTTATAGTTGAATGCAAAGCTGTAATTCTGCAATCCGTATTCTGTTCAAATCTTGCCGTAGTAGTTTATTGGACTTGTTTTTTTTCTTTCTTTATATAGTATGAAGCTAGAAGATGCACAAATATGTTGACTTCCTTACATGTTTGAATTTTGTTTTTCTTGTTCAATTGTTGTTTCAGGTAACTTCTTCAGGATACGAAGTGCATTTACCCTTGGTGCCAAGAAGTTGGCTAGGTTACTTGAATGCCCTAAGGAGAATTTGATCCATGAGGTTAACCAATTTTTTATGAATACATGGGAAAGACATGGCAGTGGTCAACGTCCTGATGCTCCTGGCAATGACTTATGGCTATCAAGACTGGGAGATCCTGAGCCATATCATCAAGCTGAAAATGTTACTAATTCCTCAAGCAGCAAAAAAAACCAAAATGCCGCTCGTCTTGGTGGGGTTTATGGTGCTCGCAGTATGCCGTCTCAACAAAATTGTGGAACAGAAGTTATATCTCGCACAACATATCAAACGCAAAAGAGTTCTGGTAACTCTTACAAACCTGCTCAGGATGTCAGTTCTAATCAAAGTGCTTCAAATGATAAGCTTCAGCAAACCGTTAAGCCAGAAATCAAGGTGAATAGTTTTCATGGTAAGCGTCTTTTCGCCAGGACCCGGTCTAGCCCTGAGCTTACTGAGACATACGGTGAAGCTATTTTGCAATCACGTCACAGTAGAGCCCCAGAAGCTGGAAAATGCCAAACTAGTTCTACGAGGGTTGTTAATATTAGGAAAGAGAATCTGGAGTCCGAAACTTTGTCAAACAATGCCAGATATTCAGCTGACTCATCGTCGGTTAGGCATACTCCATCCCCTCGAAGTCCCGATAGTACTGCTGACATGAGCAGTGCAGTGAACAGTTATTATGATGACTTAGGTTCAGTTTCCGTGAATGAAGATTTTTCTGCTGCAGGGGAACAGGGAATGCAACAGGAAGAGCAAGATCTTGTTAACTCAATGACATCTGTTGGGCAAGGTTTTAATGGACACTTCCCTTTCCCGTTCAATTTTTCTACGGGTCACTTACCATTTCCAATTACACCTTCCATCTTAGCTTCGATGGGTTATGGTCAAAGGAATGTGCCTGGTATTGTTCCTTCTAACCTTCCTTTCATTGAGACACCTTGGAGTACGAATGTGCAATATCCGCAAAACTTTGTTTCTTCATCATTTACCCATTATTTTCCCAGTGGATCCCACCCCATTTCAGAAAAGCCGAGCAGAGCTGGTAATGACAACATGGGGTCTGCTGAAATGACTGCTGACGAGTCTGACCATGATACCTGGCATGATCAAGAGAGGGGAACACCTAGTTTTGGACTTGAAAATGGTGGTTATGGAATGCATCAGGCAGATTATAAACATCAGTCATCTTCTGCAGAGCACAGTTTTGTACCCTCAAGTCGAAAAACACGATCAACAAGGGGAAATGATTTGGAAAATTCTCACTCTCCAGTCAGGGGAGGTAGTCAGATTCAGAATGAGGAGATAAATGCAGGCTCTAGATCTGTGTCTTGTGCTAGTTCCGTTAAAAGCAGGACTTCATCTGAAAGCTCTTGGGATGGATCAACTACAAGGGGCTCAAAGCCAGGTAGACGGAATAGGAAAGTAGTTTCTGGAGGTGCATCTGCACTGTATGGAAAAGGGAAGAGCGTTCCTGAGCACTCAATACAGATTGATGATGGTAACAGAGAGTGGATTCCTGTATCAAGCAATGAAATAACAGAAAGGGATCTCCGCTCTCGGCCTACTGTTGCTTCATTTCAATTTCCGAGGCATCAACTACATGGTCATGAGCCAGCTCAGGTAAGTGGATCAGAGTCCACAGTGTCCCTTGCTCCATTTCTCCTTGGCCATGGCATGCAACAAAACGAGGTTGATAATTCTGGATATACTTTTTATCCCACTGGGCCACCTGTTCCTATCGTCGCAATGTTTCCAATGTGCAACTATCCAGCTGGTGGTAATGCGACATCAGATGCTCTGGCAAGCCACCTCAATGTGGATGAAGGAGTAGAGAATCATGATCCCTGTAAAAGTTTTGACTTATCCAGGGGAGTTGAACAGTCTGAGATAGTAGTTTCTTCGCTCTCCACTAGAATGGGCTCTTCTGCAGAACCAACGGAGCATAAAAATGATATTCTTAATGGTGATTTAGTAAGCCATTGGCATAATTTGCAGTATGGTCGCTCTTGCCAGAATTCTCAACATCCGCATCTGCTGTTTCCTTCTCCTGTTGTAGTGCCACCTGCTTATCTCCAGGGTCGTTTACCATGGGATGGTCCTGGAAGACCTCTTGCTTACCCCAATGTCGTGAATCAGCTCATGACCTATGGACCTCGTCTTGTACCTGTTGCTCCTGTACAACCTGTTTCAACCAGGCCACCCAACATTTACCCTCGTTACGCTAATGATACTCCAAGATATCGAAGTGGGACAGGGACCTATTTTCCAAATCCTGTAAGAACTGAATACCATCCTTGAGCTTCCACTATACTTGTGTGTATGCTTTGGTGAATCATGGTACAACTTTCATTTTATTGTCTCTTTGTGATGAGTTAAATCAATGGTCTTGTGTACTGTCTCCAAACCTGAGCTATCATTTTACTTTACTTTATCATTAATCAATTGTCTGTCAGTCTTACGGTACTATGGGTCGTGAATGAATTTACAGCATGACTTGTCTGCTTACCATACTTGCATTTTAGTCTGCATCTTGACGAATGTGGCCACGTTTTAGGGTATATGATTCTGGATCTTTTTCTTTATCCATATCTTCCCTGCATGTAAGGCTATGCATTGATGGCGCGTTGCTGTCTACTCCTTTACTGTTTTTCTGTCTTTCGTTTGTTTGTATCTTCTGATAAATAACTTATGACGGTTTTGGTTGTCACACGGCTCTAAACTGCTGAATTTTTTGCAGAAGATTTCCCCTAGGGAGCAGCGGCCTACATCTGGCGTGAGGCGTGGGAATTATGGGCATGACAGAAACGAGCATCACAGTGATAGGGAAGGGAATTGGAATGCTGGTACAAAGACACGGGGTTCTGGACGTAGCCACAACAATCGTAACCAAGCTGATAATAAGCCAAACTTGAGGCAAGACCGATCTGATAGGCAATGGGGGTCGTCGTATAGGCATGAATCGTCCTCATATTCTTCTCATCATTCTCAAAACGGTCCTATTCGCTCAAACACTTCACAAGATGCTTCTGGAAATATTGCATATGGCATGTACCGATTGCCGCCGGGGATGAAGCAAAACAGTTCAGAGGGGCACAATGGTCCATCTGTCATGATGTTTTATCCATATGATCATAATAATGTTTACAATTCATCATCTGAACATCTCGAGTTTGGGTCTGTTGGACCGGGGAGTGAAGCGCCACATCCAAATGACGGAAACATATCAGCTGGTGGGGCATATGAAGGTCAGCCAAGGTTTCGTGGCGTTGCTGCTTCTGCTCACATGTCTTCACCTGATGATCCTTCCTCGCCTCGCTTCTCCAGGTAATTTTTGTTTTCATAGAGTTAAAAGACTCCCAATTGCAGCAGACCAATGTTATAGGGTCAGTCATCTTGAATAACATGTGTAGGTTAGTATTTTTCTTTTCTTTTCTTTTTAGTGTTTTTCTATGTATGGATTTTGATGTGTGTAGCAAATCGTTTAAACTACAAAGAGAATGCAAGTTCATGTCATTTTCTATTTTCTACTCCATTCAAATTCTAATAACAAATAGACTTCGTTTTCGTCGAAGTTTTCTTATGTGTTTATTTTCTCTATCATTACAAGTGGTTTGTATATGTCAATGAAGTGGCATATATGGATCCAAAAGGCTTGATTCGAGATTTATCCGAAAATTATATACACAATTATGATTCTTCTACTTTTGGTTAATTTATCCGAAAAATCTATATACACAAGACGACTCAAACATATAGCATGTGAAAGATTGAATCTGTAACATGGGATTAATTGGTAGTGATATCTCAAAGTCTTTTAAAATATAATTATAGCTATTTCTAATCATAAATTTCTTTCTGCAGATATAAACCAAAACATTTATCTTTGTAAGTTTGTTTTACTTCTTCCACTCAAGTTTTTTTGCTAACAAGTGGTAGAAATCGTCCATTTACGTCATCGTTTTGGTGTTTTGCTTAGCTTATGACTTGGGCCATTACTGGACTCAGAACTGACATATGAAAGGATTTTTAGAAAAACAGAACAAAAACCCATTATTCCTGTTTCGTTGTCTATCACCCTGTGATTTAATGGTGTCAAGATTAATAAAGAAGCAAAAGAACAATTTTGATCTGAATAAATCAACGTCAATAGTTACACATTTAAAGTTTAAACTGCAAAAAAAAAAAAAAAAATTAAAATAAACAGAAGATGTTAGTAAAATTACGTAAAATGAAGACAAATTTTTTAAAATACTAGTAATTGGTATAATTGTCTGTACTTGAGAAAATGCCAAAAACAATAAATTCTTCTTTCTTTTTTAACGTCTAACTTTACCACTCTAAAACAAAAAGCAATAAATATGAACTCGTTTTGATAGTGTTTGGGACCTAAAAGTTGAGAAAACATTTAGAATTAAAAAAAAAATTATAGATTTATACTTTGAAATTTAAGATTTCTCTACATAATGACATGTTGAATTATAGTTTGCTATTAGATAATACAATTATAGTTTCCTAAATTCCTCTTTTGTATATAATCAATCTTGTACCCAAAAAAAAACAGCCAAAATTGAGTAATTCTATTGTTCACAATCACGAGATCTCGTTTGTTGCATAGTGGAGTTCGTAGTGACATTAACAATGTCTCATTATTTATTTCAGAAAAAAATGGTTCGAAATTGGACCACTAGTTAATTCGACATATAAATTTTAAATAAATCTCTATATACTACAACAGTAAAAATCATTAGAAATGTGGTCCTAACCAAAAATAATGAAAAATGCTATTCCCGGAGTGTTACTCAGAGCAGGCCCATGCCACACCAATCAACAACTTGACCATTTGGTTCGATACTGATTTTTGATCTTATTCTGTTCGGTTTGATTTGTTCTCCCGGTTTAGTTTAAATTTTAACCCAAGGTTAAAGCGTTTTTTTCCCTTCTCCAGTCAACTATTTATTTCTTTTTACATTTACTGCAGATATATCCTTTATTTTATTTTTAATTTTTAAAAAGGGAAATATATTTATTTTTATAGTTTCCTTCTCCAGTCTACTATTTGCTCTCTCTCTCTCTCTCTTTTGCTCTTATCTCTGCAACTTCTTCGTCTCTCGATAATGGCGTTCTGATTTGATGATATCTTCTCGCTATCTCCGTCGTCGGAGTTTCTTTTGATAACCCAGGACCGTCGAATTTTGTTTACACTGTTTTCTCGAGCTCAGATCTTTGTTCGATTTCAATATCGTTCTCGTTTAATCATTTCGTGTTTCTCAGTGTGATTTTTGTAGGTCAAATTATGGTTACGGTTCGAAATTTCTGTGTTTATTATATGAATTGTTGAGAATCGTTCCGTGTTTTTAGGCTTTTGAAAAATTCGTCGAAATTACTTTTTGTTTTCGAGTGTAAGATTTAGGGTTTCTCTCTCTTGCAAGCTTCAAGTTCGCGGGAAGGTGAGATTCGATGGATCTATTGTTTATTCGATGTTCTGGTCCTTTTGCTTTTTTGCTTTTTGTTTTTTACAATATTTTATTTCGGAGTTTCTGTTCATGTGGGGGAGTTTAAATTTTTAATTATTATTCTTCTATTCATCATCTTTGGGGATTTTCTTGCTTTGTAATTTGGTGGGTACAATTCCTGTAGCAGTAGTAGACGAAGAACTCACTGGATCTGCTTGTTGTTCTTTGATTCTTGATGTAATCGTTTTCAAAAATGGCAAAACTTTCTGGGATTAGTTTGATTTTACATGCTTGTTCTTTGTTTGAGGTGGAGAAAGTATTTGATTTCATGATGATTCTGGGTTATTATTCCATCATTTTGGGTTTTGAAAGTTCGAGAATTTATTACATTTTGCTGTTGTTGTTGATGTGAATGTGAAACGATCCATGGTTGAAGTGAACTCTCTTGTTTAGATTTGGTTTTTGTGTAAACTTTATGAAATAGTTTATTACTATTAGATAGATTCTGTAGAGGGCTTAATTGGGATCTGAAACCTTATTAAACAAATGTTGAGGGACTCACTTTCTATGCTTGTTGATAATTAACAATTCTTTGTGGAAACTGGAAAGTGCTTTCTCTTTATAACCTTTTTTTTTGTTAACAGTGCTTTGACTGTCAGTTGAATGTTGGGCTACTAGTATTGAAACTGTTAGCTATAATAGTAGTTAGGAAACTATGACCTATGGCTAAATGTTTTTTTCCCTTGTTATTCAGGTTTATCTTTGGTCTATAAAGTTAGAAACACACTGACCAAGACGTTGAGCTTTATGGACTACATTGTTGTATTTGCTACTAAAGAGAACAGTTCTCATTGAAGGATGCATTCATTTTACATTCAGCAGTAATGAAGAACGGACAGGTTCTTCTACCTTTTCTTACCTTTGTTGTATTGGCTTAGCGCTGTTCAAAACTTAGTAACTTCTGCTATATATTTTTGTTGCAATTCCTTGCTTACTAGATGCCTTCCTTTTTTTGAGGTAACCAGTATCTTCTGGTTCCTTGTAGCCATAAATCGTTATGATAGGTGGACTAGGTTGATACTTTGATATAATAAGTTGGACTATGTTCAAATACGTGATATGTGAGAAAATAACCTTTTCCCAATTTCAGTGCGCACAGGAGCTACAATCTTCCACTCAAGCTTCACATGAGTCCCAAAGTGAACAGAAAAATAACCAATCAATAGATGCTCCAATACAAGATTCTGGTTCAGTATCTGCTTCAAGCAATGACAGTAGGAAAGTTTCAAGACAAGACATTGAACTCGTAAGAAAAATTTGACCTCCTCATCATTTTAACTAAAAATAAGTAGGCTTTACATCTCCTCATATATGTGTAACATCTGATGATATACACTTTGGACATGATTGATGTAGGTCCAAAATTTGATAGAAAGATGTCTTCAGTTGTACATGAACAGAGATGAGGTTGTGAAGACCCTCTTGACTCGTGCAAGGATAGACCCTGGATTTACAACCTTAGGTAAGCTTTTGAAGTCTCTTCAACTTTAAGTCTCCTTCTTCACTTTGTTTCATTGCATCATCACCTTTCTTTCAGTCTTAGATTTCAGATTCTTATTACCTTAACTCCATTCTCTGTACTGAAGTGGAATAGGAGAGCTTTCATAGGACACAAATTGCATGTTTGAAATGTGAAACATCGAATGAAAAGTCCATTCCTGACCTTTTTTTGTCTTTCTGAAATCAGTTTGGCAGAAATTGGAAGAAGAAAATGCCGACTTTTTCAGGGCTTACTATATCAGGTTGAAACTGAAGAAGCAAATAATTTTGTTCAATCATTTACTAGAGCACCAGTACCATCTCATGAAGTATCCTCCTGTACCTCCAAAAATTCCTCTAGCACCGATGCAAAACGGAATGCATCATCCCATGGCACCTGGTAATAAGTCTGGACCCCTACGTCACCTGAAAAAAGCTTGTATAGTATATTTGAAAATTACAAAGTGTTATTATTCAGTTTCACTGTTATTTAACACTGTTGTTTCGCAGTGCAGTTAACATGCCAATGGGATATCCTGTACTACAACATCCTCAAATGCATGCTCCAGGCCATCCTCATATTGATGCAATGGGAATATCAAGCTGCCATGTTGTTAACGGAGTCCCTGCACCTGCGAATTTCCAACCGATGAGGATGAACTCAGCGAACGAGTAAGAACTAAATTTAACTTATTTTCGGGTAAAATTGATCGTTGACCAGTTAATGGCATCATGTCTTTAAACCTAAATCTCCATTTCTTTCAGTATGGTGATCGATACAACCGCGGATGATGCAACTCCTCAAGTAGTTCCACCAAACAGTGGTGGGATGTCTGAGATGCCAGCGAGTCCAGCTTCAGTGGCATCAAGTGGACACTTTCCATTTGCTGCTTCAGACATATCGGGTATGGTAATGGACACGTCGGTGCTTGATTCCGCATTCACGTCTGATGTTGGACCAGACGGTGGAGAAGGAGGAGCCGGGAATTCCGGAGATTCCCTCAGGTCATTTGATCAGATCCCCTGGAACTTTAGCCTGTCTGATCTCACCGCAGATCTGTCAAATTTGGGAGGTAAGTTTCAATTTTGAGGGTATAACTTCTCACTCACTTTTTGTTGTTGTTAATATAACAACACGAAACTGATTACCAGATAAAGATATGTATATCGCAGATTTAGGAGCCTTAGGAAACTATCCAGGCTCTCCATTTCTTCCATCTGATTCAGAGATTTTGCTTGATTCTCCTGAACAAGAGGACATAGGTAAATCTCAAAATCTTTCAACTCTTCTTCTTCTTCCCCTCCTAGTCCTCATTGCATGAACATAATAAACCACTAGTCTTGAAACATTTCAGTTGAACTAGATTTGGTACATCATCTCTTTTTATACTAGTTTTTAATTTCTGTCTATATATTTTTTTGCATGAATAGAAGAGTTTTTCGTGGATTCCGTGCCTGGACCTCCTTGTTCGAATTCAGATGAAGAGAAGCCTTAGAGTTGAAAAAGTAACGGCCATAATCTTCTTCACTATTAAAATTACAAATATATATAACTCAAAAGTATTATTATGAATAAGAGAGGGTTAAAATGAAGCTTCATTTGTTAGTCTCCTTGTACCCCTACCATTACAATTTACAAGAACGAAGAAATAGGATTAGATTAGTTTTTTTTACTGTTCAATAATCTGCTGTGTTTTTGTTGTTGTAGTTTACTCTCTAAATGGATAATTTTTTGATTTTAGAGAAATGTGTTTTTTTTGTCGTCAAATTCAGTCCTTTAGTTGTCAGAAATTTTAGAGGAATATTCAAAACAATGCGGATACAATATTAAACCACAATTGTTATATAACTGAAGACCGAAATGCTATATGACATATATGCTTAAACCACAACCACAATATTCAACCACATTCGAATGTCTATATGACATATATGCTTAAAACTATTCACACGAGTCGCTGATATTAATCAGTTCAATCTCTCACGAGTTTCTTAGGTTTTTCCCAGAGGGCTTATTAGAATCAGGACCTCGCTTGGCGTACAGGGAACCGGCCGCTGATACATCAGAAGGCAAAGAGACCGTTGCAGAGAGAGGTTGGAAATTGGTGTTCCCAACGAACCAATAGAGAGCCCATTTGAGGTTGCAGAGAGTATACTTCAGTGCTTTGGTCCAATTCTCTTGCTTGTTGAAGCTCTGAGTTATTGAATATGTCTCCACTTTGTCATTATCGATCCTGCAAAAGAAGATTCTTATAAGAGAAACTCAAGGTTTTTGGGTTGTACTTGAATGGTTTTTAGAAGAGCGGGGACTTACTTGAATGGAAGTTTGAGGCATTTCTCTAGTGGAATATTGTTCTCTTGGTCCTTTGAGTTGGCGAAATCAGCAAAGTCTTTCAGACATATCAAATACAATGTCATAGCTTTATCGTACCGAGTGCTCCAAAACAAATTTACAGGACCAAACCTGGAGAAGATCATCAGACAGATTTTAGTAAAAAAACTCACCAAAAGATTTCACATTTTATGTTCAACTCCCAAAAAAACAAACCAGTAGTACAATATGCCATTGAAGCATTGGGAATTACTTACAGCTCATAAGTGTTGTTGGTGCTGTCCACAATTCTAGGATAACTTCCCATAGGCTGTATTTTAACTCGACATCTTAAAAAGGGTTAAGGATAAACTTCATAAACAGTCAACAGTATAAAAAATGAAGGAAAAGGATTGTGAGATAGTAACAAGGATACTGAAACTTTGGCCGGAAATAGTTACACATCGTGTGGAGAAGAAGACAGGCTTGGCCCCAAGCAGCATTTATCTCATCCCACTCAACCTAATAATGTTTCATGTGATGTGACCTTAGAATTTTATTGAGCAGGAAGAGGTTATACACATACAAGGAATTTGCAAAACTTACCGGTACTTTAGGGAGTCTTCCAAGTCGGAAATTGTTGATTGTACCAAAATCTCCATCATATCGTATGGGGAAGGCATCAATCAGTACGTTTGTCTTATTTAGTAACTCTAAATGTGCTTGTGAAACTTCAATCTTTGCCAAGATTGCATCTCTCTCTTCCTGTTAACGAAAACAGATCTTTTACACTAATACTACATAAACCTGATCAACAGCTATTAAAACTAATACCACAGTGAGAGATAACCATTAGCGAGAATTTGTGAAGAAAACGAATAAATGATTTGGACTCGTCAACGCATCATTTAGTGAAATGAGAGAAAAACCTAAGACTATCACCAGCAACGTACCTGATGGGCAATTAGTTGAAACTGAAAATTATTGAACTCTTGCCAATACCTATAACAAAGGAAACCAGAAAAGTTGAAGAAGCATGTGAGAAATTAAGTGATAACATTGAAGAGGTATCCTTTGCCAATAGGGGAACAGTGAGAGGGCTTTACCGATCTTCCAGTTCGTTAAAGCGATTTCCCTTCGCCTCTAGCTCCTTCAGTTGATGGTTTACCTCAGCATTTTGTTTCTCTGTTTCTTCTATAGCTGCAACAAGTTTTCTCTCTTCTTCCTCAATCTAAGTAGAGCAGTAACCAACAACAAACTTGTTACATTCCATTATATGCAGTTCATATTAGAGTCAAACAATATATGCTAACAGCTGAAAAATCACCTTCCTTTTTTCCTTCAGAAAATCAGCTTCACTAAGAACATCTTGTGTCTCTCCTTCTAATCTCTGAACGCATGCTTCGTATGCTTCCACATCCCTCGTCACATCCTCGACTTCTTTTTCAAGTTTATCAGACAATATCCTCATGCATTCAAGGCACAATGGCTGTTCAACCTAAGGGACTCAAAACAGCGGAAAGTAAATCATATTATCAGGTCCAAACTATCCAGCGGATATATAGTCTTTAGCGAAGAGCCAAAACGTTACAGAATCATACCTGTGTCTGAGTTCTGGCAATATCAAAAGCTCGTGTTAAGACACTAATAGTCGCATTAAAACCAGAATTATTTGAATGTAATGGACCATTTTGGCCCACTTCATGCGACGGAGTTTGAGAACCGCTTGAATCAGAAGCTGACTCAGACTTATACACTACTACAAACGATTCGTCCATTGCCTTTCCAGATTGGCTTGCTTCAGGCTGAGCAGAAGCACCACGAGGACGTGGAGGAATGCCCTGAGCTTGAGGCTTCTGTCGAGGTAAAACAACGAAAGAGTTGTCCATACGTGTTGAACCAAGAACACTGTTGGCTCCATGGATGGATGAGCCCTGCATAGCTGGATGTAACAATAAAACATTCATTGTGAGAGATTTTTACTCTGAGATTCGTGTTAGAGACTTAAAAGCAAATTCTCGTCTATATGAGTTAACAAGAATCCGATTACCAAACATAAATCCATTGAATTGTTGATCCTCTAACCGATATCAAAATTTCCAAGTTCTAATTTAATTCCCAAACAAACAAGAGAGATCACCAAAAGACCTTCAAGCTCTCTGAGAGACTGAAACAAAACAGGAAGCGAGAGAGAGAGGAAGAAGCTCTAACCGGAATGAGGAGAATCATTGAAGAACTTTCCGGCGTAGGAATCGACGCCGACTATGGTAAGGGAGTGGTGACAGTTTTGGCAGACCCATTTCGGAAGATTTGGATCGACCGGGAAAGTCCGAGTCTTTTCTGGAATCTCTTCTTTCCTCATCGCTCATCAACTTTCCCCCAATTTTTGGGGGTTTTACCGGAAGAAATCCGAAAGCAATCGAGGGTTTCGTTTGAATTTCAAGAAAATCACTCTCAGCTAATTACGAATCTGTGTGATGCTTCGTTTCGAATCATTCACCGGTGAAATTTCTCTCCGGGAAATAAAATCCGATGAATTCCCTTCCCAATCTGATGAAGGAAAGACCTTGATAAGACAAACTAACAGGGAAGCTATCTTATCGATGATATAAATTTGTGACTTTTCTTTAAGGAGACATGAAGCACCAGTGGTTTAGTGGTAGAATAGTACCCTGCCACGGTACAGACCCGGGTTCAATTCCCGGCTGGTGCATTTTTTTTTTAATGTTTATTGGAGCTTAAATATTCTTTTTAACATATATACTTCCTCCGTTTCAATATATATGATGTTTTAGAAATTTTGTACATATTAAAAAAACATATTAATTTTGATCTATTAATACATTGTTTTTTACACTAAACAATTTTCCAAAAATTTAAGCCAATAGTAGCTCAATAAAATCAATTAATGTGTCTTGAAATTTAGAATTCATCATCATTAGTTCTTAAAAATTGCATTGAAAATTGAAAACATCGTACATTTTGAAACAATTTTTTTTTAAAACATCATAAACTGAAATGGAGGGAGTATATTATTATTATTATTTTTTTTTAAAAAGGGCTTACCATTTTTTATGTTTATTGAGCTCATACTTTTAAATGTTTGTAATTGAATCAAAGTAGAAAATGCTACGAAGAGATGGATAACAATTTACAAACTAACATTACACGATATTGAGTCACCCATCGTTGCATTCGGTATAGAGAGATTTGGAATTAAAATAAATAAATTTCCCTTGATTAAATTAGAGTACTAATACAGTTGGTCGTTACGTAACGTACTTAATATATATGGGCTTTAAACACCAAAGCACAATAGATAAATATGAGCGGTTCCAAATCCAAAAAAAAAAAATATATAAAAAATCCTTGTTTAGAGCATGAGGTGTTCGTTGGTGGGCAATCTTCTGAAGAAGTTCTTGATAGCACTAGGCAGATCGTTCACCATACACGGAAATCTAAGCCAAATAACAACCAAGAAAGAGAGCCAAACCCCTAACGTAACATAGTAAACGGCGCCCATTATCCCAAAACAACAAAAGTAGAAGCAAATCTTATGGAGTGGATCCTTGTTACACAAGCTCCATAATGCGTAAAGCCTTTCACCTTGTGACGCAAGATCTCCCATTAACACCATCACTTTCTCACCCATTTTCCTCATTCTGTCATACCTCATCCTCAAAACATTCACGTCGGATTCGGACGTCGGAAACGAGTCGAACTCTTCTGCAAGCTCATCTAGACTAGTCGAGTCGAGTTTCGAGAGCTTCAAATCATACAGAACCAAAGGAGGAGGAGGAGTTTCGATCCCATGCATGTACTTGTCCCATACTGAGTTTAAAAGCTTTATCCCTTCCTGAAGAATTTTAATCCCAAGGCAGCACGAAATTACATGCCCAACCACAAACCACCATATCCAGCTCGGGGCCCAAATACAAAAAGCTAAGACCGCACCGGTGTATATTTTCGTAGTCATGTCTGTTTGGTATCTAACGTTTGCATTAATCCATGCATTTCCACTATACAACCACATAGCGGTTTTATAAAGCCTTTCGTAATTAGCTTTGCTTCTTCTCATACTAAAGCTCTTACTCTTGGGTTTCAAGATATCCTTTACGACCTCGTTTCTCAATGGCGGCTCTGTTCTCGCAAGATTCAAGCAATTCAACTCAACTGCTTGTGCTCGTATAGCATCCATCTGGTAATGCGAAACTGGAGACTTGTAATGAGCTTTAGGTAACATCCAACTGAAAGGATATAGAAGAAATGGATAATTCGGAACACCGAATTTAAAGGAAGTGTTACTAGTTGCGCGAATCGCGAGCTGGATCTCACCCATTTTCTTCACTCCACTGCTTCCCAAATTCAGAATTGGAAACGAACTAGTGTAAACCCAGTCCCACTCAAGGTCTACCAATCGAATCCTCACTTTCCCGACCGGAGCATCATTAACCTCATGGTTACGAATTAGCAATTGTTGATTATCGTAGATTCCTAAGGTAATGACCGTATACTTGTCATATATATCCCATGAATACTGCTCGTTCCACTTTGGTGACGAGTTCTCGACCATGGTTCGAGTCCTGGCCCATTTATTCCCATACTTAGCCACAACATAAGCATTCCTCTTCTTTGGAGAGTCTTTCATTGGTTGCAAATCAGTAGCACCCAAAATCCCAATCTCTAATTTCCCCATCACACCGGGCCATAACCCTTTAGCAAAAGCTCGGTAATCACTGGAGTATAGGCTGCATTCTTCAGTGACATGGTAAGCTTGATCAGTCGCTAGTTTCATCCTGATTCTGCTAGAGAACCGCCTCGTATCGCCAGCCGGTTCGACTTTAACCGGTGGTCTAATGTCGTAGAACATAACCGGTGCGGATCCAGGGACTTTAAGCGCAGTCATCTCTGAGACCTTCTTCTCTAATTTTCCTATGCATTCTTCGTGTTGATCATCGACTCGGTCGATTAATTCGAAGTGGACAGTACCATTTAAATCTGATGCAAGAAATATTAGGTCTTGATTCCAAGACGGGTTCGAACCAGAAGAAACCCCGGTTTTCAGACCCGTTTTACCAAGAATTGCCCTCACGTAAACCGAAGGAGGCCGTTTTCCATCGTTAGAAATCAAATCATGACCTGAAACAATTGTAACCCTAACGTAACAGAGCCTTGGAGCTAGGTAAAGTGTAGGTCGAGTATTGATCACGCAACTAGCGTTCACATGAGACGCGTCCGAAAACCAAGCTTTTGAATAAACTTCATCGGCTTGTGTACCGAACCAAACCGACATCTGCAGATTCATGTGATAACCGTTTTCGGTATTCTGCAAAGTGTACCACTGCGGCGCGATGCTTGCGTCGGGAGGAACCCTAGACGGAATATCAGCGGCTAGCTTGAAATTTTGCTTGCCAACAGGTACGGTAATGACCGTAGGAGGGTCGTGAGGGTTGTTTTGGGGTTGAACGACTTTGACTTTGAGAGTAACCGACAAGACATCGCCTTTGGTTTTGTCGAAAGCAAAGACTTGTTCCCAGTCTCCGTGTGGTCCTCCAAATGGTAGAGTTGTTGTGGAGGATTTGCAGTTTCCGAAAGTGATTTCAACGACAGTTCCGTGGGGTATAGGGTTTTGGTTAGAGTAGTTCATGGCCTTGACTACTCGTACGTAAAGAAACTCCATCTGCTCGACGAGGTCGTGCGAAGAAGTTGGGCCATTAGGGTTTCGAGTTCCTCTATCTCCACCGAGCTTTGGAGATATTTTCTTGACGGAGAAGTCATCTTTCTTGGCAGCCATTTCTGAAACAGTAAAAGAGAGAGAAGAATCAGAAATTCGATTTTGGTACGAAGTTAGAGGCTTTACATATATAGTATAATTTTTTTTATTCATAAATTATATACTTTAGATCCATAAACAAGAAATCTACAGTAAATTAGCATCTATGAGAACACATGAATCCGAAAACCATAATAAAATCTTATGAAAGACCTTCACGAACCTTGAAAAACAGTATTGATACACAAGATTTTTTCGTTGTGATTACAAATGTGTTAAGTATATATACACGAAGATGCACAAAAGAAAGTGGAGAAATAAAATGTACACAAATAAAATGAATAGAGGAAAGTAAATTAGAGAAAAGGAAAAATTACATTAGTTTCGTATTTAGTATGTGAGATATGTCAATAGATCTTCTCGGAGATTCACTCATAGATTTTATTTTTATTTATTCAATTTCGAGAAATAAATCTTTAGTTATATTAAAAAAAATATATATATATCTAATTATATGATCGTGTGCGAAATAGAAAGATACCATTGGCTAGTAGTATATTGAGCTTTGTTTTTTAAGCCCAATCTATTATGTGCCTCAAAATCTATCGGATCTTCGTTATCTAAACACTTAAGAGAGAATTGAGCTAATCACAATCTGTGTTAATAATATAAGCCCAATAATAAGGGCCTAATAATGTTTCACCGTCTTTGTTAATACAACGGTAAGTTTTCAAAATAATATAGCCGTTAAGCACAACGAATGTTCTTTAAATTAACCCTTAACCTCAATCGATTCCTTCTTTTAACTAACACAGATTATTAATTTTTTTCACAAATTTTCAATCTTCTTCTTAGTTCATAATTCATCTTCTTCTTCGTTCAGAAAATTGTTCGTAATCTCTCTCTCTCTCTCTCTCTCTCTCTCTCTCTCTCTCTCTCTCTCTCTCTCTCTCTCTCTCTCTCTCTCTCTCTCTCTCTCTCTCTCTCTCTCTCTCTCTCTCTCTCTCTCTCTCTCTCTCTCTCTCTCTCTCTCTCTCTCTCTCTCTCTCTCTCTCTCTCTCTCTCTCTCTCTCTCTCTCTCTCTCTCTCTCTCTCTCTCTCTCTCTCTCTCTCTCTCTCTCTCTCTCTCTCTCTCTCTCTCTCTCTCTCGCGTAATCGTTATTTCCTCTGGCTAAGAAAAAGGAGTAAAATATCATCTGTAATCTTCAACATCCAATTAACCAGGTAAATTTTCGTTTTGTTTTAATCGTTCTTTCAAAGTTATTTTGTTATTTTTAAATTTTCTAAAACTTCTTCACTTTTCATGCGAACGATATGCGTGACTTCTCGTACAAGTAATCTCTGTTTTGATCTTGTTGTGTTCTGTTTTGGATTTAATCTCTCTGTCAATTTTCAAATTTTATTTTCCTTTTCGGCATTATGTAAACTTTTTCACTTTGTTGCCGTTTGAACTCTGAATAAAATAAGATGTTATCGTCTAGCTAGTTCGATTAGGGTTTGAATTAGGTCTGAATTTTTTAGGCCATTCCACTTCTTCGATTATATGGGTTCTATTCTATTTTTGGGGTTGTACTTGAATTCTAAACTGAGCTTGTTGTAAAATTGAGAAGTGTTAAATTTGACGAATAGACTTGTTGTTAAATTGTTCTGCTGTATGTTCTTTACAGTGATTTATAATTTTGGAGAGCGTTTGGTAATCTGACCAAGAGACTTGCGATGATTAGCACGGATAACATTAATACTCAGGTAGTTTTTTTTTTTGGACCATTGCAAAAATGACATTTTTGGTGTGTATATTTGGAAAAATGCTACTAAAGTTGTCCATTTGCAAAAATGCCACTAATTATGAATTTTTAGAGCCTAAATCTTAAAATTCTAAACCTTAAAAATGTTTTGACCCCTAAAAACCCCTAAACCCTAAAAACTAAACCCTAATACAACATATTTAACCCAAACATAAATAATATAATGAGCAAATAATTTTTTAAAAAATGGCATTTTTGCAAAGATTTTGAAAAGATGACATTGATAAATGGCACTTCAAAAGGGGCATTTCTCAAAATTTCTTTTTTTTTTCTTTAATTTTTTGTGACTTGGGTAATTTTATTAACTTAACATTTATATTTCTTTTTATCAGATAATCGTATTTGTTTTTGGTTTTACCAAATTTTGTTAGCTTCATTCATAGATTTTTAGCAAATTTTAGTATACATACATTGACCAATTTGATTTAGTTATATACATTCGGGTTTTAAAGAAATTTGAGTGATAAAATTGGCATAGTGGTGAAAACAAACCGAGTATGGCGTCGTGTAATTAATTTGTCTGTTAGCAATGTCATATTCATACATTTACACCGTTTTGTAAATTTAGCACTCAAATTTCATAATATATTTGTAGTTATTTTGGTTTTACCAAATCTTATTAGTTTTACTATATTTATTATACATATATATACATTGAAAATTTTGATTTAGTTATACATATATATTCGGATTTTTAATAAATTTGAGTGATAAAACTGACAGTGATGAAAACAAACCGAATATGGTGTCTAAAACATCCACTTCGGAATGCAAAAGATCACAAAGCAGAGACAAAACGCAACAAATTCAGACAGAACTAATAAAGTCTGATTAAATCTGGAAGCCATTAATAAGCTTACGTATTCAAAGTATTAGGGTTTTTTGTTGTTCCATTTACAATAATTACCGTGTGATTATTATAGTATGAAACAACAAATTACTTTTCGAAATCGTTAGTTTAGTTTTACGATCCTGTTTTTTTCTTAATAAAACAAAAATCTATAACAAGATCATGCCTTACAAGGTCTCTTGTAATCAACTTTGTATAACATCAATATAATAAAATTGATTCCCAACAAAAAAAAACTAGGCTTATTATAGCTCACAGTTTCCAATCCATTATGGGTTTTTAATTTGTTGTAATTTTCCGAATTGAGAAGAGGGAGGATAACAATTTTATTCATAAGAAACAAATTTATTCATAAGATATGACAAACCTCAACAACAAACAGACTCGATATCCAAATACATGACAATAAAAGAAACAAGTTTCATGAAACAGAAAAGACAAACATAGTAATGTTAAGATGATTTTTACAAGGGGAAAAAAACAAATGATAGTGATATAAAAACTAATTCAGGTTGCATAGGTGAATGCTATAAAAAAGACACATAAGAGAGGAATGTAAGCGAGGAAATCACCAACAAAATGGGAGATTGGATCAAAATGCTAGCTACTAGTATTTTAGATAGATATCTTATTTGACTTGTTTTTTTTCGTCTCCTACGAGTTGGTGTTCTTCAATTAGATTATTGTCGTCGGGTTCTTCTTTTTTACTTCTATTATATACCGTAGGAAATTAAAAATATTATTCACCAAAGTATAACTTATATACCCACTAAAAAAAACTTACTGAATTTCTGATTTTTCATATATATGATTGACGTCCCTCTTACAAAATTTTATGTTATAAAATAAAGGGATAACCAAAAAGATACATCGTATTCAAATGAAAGCGGAACAAATATTCAACATAAATTTTTTTAAGAGAACATTTATATTTAACAGAAATTTTAGTATTAATTTAAGAGAAATATTCAAAAGAAAATTAAATTTTAGTATTAATTTAACATTTATATTTAATTTTATCAGATGATCGTATTTGTTTTTGGTTTTACCAAATTTTGTTAGTTTTCATTCATAAATATTATAACAAATTTTAGTATACATACATTGACCAATTTGATTTAGTTATATATATATATATAATTTGGGTTTTTAAAGAAATTTGAGTGATAAAATTGGCATGGCGATGAAAACGAGTAATTAATTTGTCCATTAGCGATGTCATATTCATAAGTTTATACTGTTTTGTAAATTTAAAACTAAAATTTCATAAGTTTTATATTTGTAGCTATTTTGGTTTTACCAAATGTTATTAGTTTTACTATATTTATTATACATTATACACATATTACATTGACCAATTTGATTTAGTTATATATATATATTCAGATTTTTTAATAAATTTGAGTGATAAAACTGACAGTGTTGAAAACAAATCGAGTATTGTGTCCTGTCATTAATTTGTCCGTTATCATAACTATTTTAATATATTCATAAGTTTACACCATTTTGTAAATTTAGCACTTAGCACTCAAATTTCAGAAGTTTTTTTTTATCTTCTTGCTCTTCTCCGGTCGGCGGCGTATTGAGACAACGGCACAACTTCCGACAACGGAGTCGAAGACGAGTAGATTGCGACATCGTAAGTGGAGAATTCAGACAAACAAAACAGGACATGAACCTAACTCATCGTTACGTTTTAAAACAGAATACTCGTACTAGTTATTTACTTATTACTAAAGCGTTTTAAACAACACATCCCAAAACATAAAATTACGTGCCATCCAAATCTAAAAAATTCAATGGTCCATTACAAAAAAATCCAATCATTACGAAAAGAAAAACAAAACGTTTTCAGAGTCATAACATGAGGTCTTCGTTGGTAGGCAATCTTCTAAAGAAGTTCTTGATACCAGTAGGCAAATCGTTGCGAAAGAACCGGAAATTAAGCCAATAGATTATCAACAGGCAAGCAAAACCCTTCTGAATAATTACTTGATTCCAAACAAAGTAAACCACGAGCAAGATCACAAAAATGATGATCCAAAAGCAAAACGAAGCTAATGAATCACCATCAAACGTCAAAAGCGCGAGAAACCGTTCGCCTTTTGAAGCAACATCTCCTAGTAATATGTCATCAAGTCCCCCAACAATTTCCTCGACCTATCGTACCTCATTCTCAAAACATTCACGTCGGTCTCCGACGTCGAAAACGAGTCAAACTCTTCTGCTAACTCGTCTAGGCTAGTCGAGTCGAGAGCTTCAAATCAAACAGAACCAATGGAGGAAGACAAGAAGTACCGATCCCAAACATACTTCCGAGATATTCTCCATCCACGAGCTTGAGAGTTTCCCAAAAAGCTTTCCAGACAACGAAACAGGGTATTACCCTACAAGCCATCCAAAGCATCAACTCCGGAATGCAAACAATAAAAAGACAGAGAACCAACGCAACCAATTTCGGACCACTATCTGTCGGGGATATGACATTTTCATCGAGCCAAGCGTAAGGACTGTACACCGTTTGAGAGATTCTACAAAGCCTTTCGCAGTTAGCTTTCATCCTTCTCATACTAAAATTCTGATTCCTCTGTTTCAACATATCCATCACGACTTCTTTTTTTTTTTTTGGTATGAATCACGACTTCTTTTCTCAATGGCGGCTCTGTTTTCGCAAGATTCAGACAATTCACTTCAACAGCTTGTGATCTCAAAGCCTTGATCTGAAGCAAGGACAATGGAGATTTGTAGTGAGCTCTCGGTAGCATCCAACGAAAAGGAGCTGTAAACCGTGTGTACCCGTCCGCAACGCAAACGCAACGAATCGCGAGCTGAAGCTCACCCGGTTTACAGCTTCAATGGAATCCTCACTCTACCAATAAGAACATCATTCCTGTGATTGTTATTAGACGCTACGATTTGTAAGTTGTCGTAGAGTCCGAATGTATACTGCTCGTTCCACTTCGGTGAGAAACTATTGACCATGGTTCGAGTTCTTGCCCATTTATTACCATACTTAGCCACAGCATAAACATCAGTACTCTTTTTACCATCGCTCCACTCTTTCAAAATCCCAATCTCTAATTTCCCGAGCAGAGCGGGCCATAAGCCTTTAGCGAAAGCTCGATAATCGCTGGAGTATAGGCTGAATTCTTCAGAGACATGGTAAGCTTGATCAGTGACTAGTTTCATCTTGATTCTGCTAGAGAACCGCCTCGTATCGCCTGCCGGTTCAACTTTAACCGGGAGTCCAATGTCGTAGAACAATACTGGTGCGGATCCAGGGACTTTAAGCGCAGTCATCTCTGAGACCTTCTTCTCTAATTCTCCTATGCATTCTTCATGTTGATCATCGACGCGATTAATTTTATGTAGGCAGTATCATCTAACGGCTCTGATGCAACAAAGAGTAGATCTTGATTCCAAGACGGGTTTGAACCAGAAGAAATCCCGGTCTTCAGTTCGACTTCACCGATAGTCACACTCACGTAAACGGAAGGAGTCCGTCTTCCATCATTAGAAATCAAATCATGACCTGAACAATTGTAACCCTAACATAACAGAGCCTTGGAGCTATTAGAGCTTAGGTCGAGTGTTGATCACGTAACTAGCGTTCACATGAGACGCATCCGAAAACCAAGCTTGTGAATAGACCTCATCGGCTTGTGTACCAAACCAAATCGACATCAGCAATCCCATGTGATAACCGTTTTCGGTATTCCGCATATAGTACCATGACGCTGCGATTTTTGCATCGGGAGGAACCCTAGTTGGAATATCAGCGGCTAGCTTGGAATTTTGTTTACCAACAGTCACGGTAATGTTCGGGGATTGAACGAGAGAGCAACCGACAAGACATCGCCTTTGGTTTTGTCGAAAGCAAAGACTTGGTCCCAGTCTCCGTGTGGTCCTCTAAATGGTAGAGTTGCTGTAGAGGATCGTAGTTTCCGAGATTGATTTCAACGGTAGTTCCGTGGGGTATAAGGTTTCGGTCAGGCTGGTTGGTCGCTTGGATTACTTCTACGTAAAGAAACTCCATCTGCTCGACGAGGCCGTGTGAAGAAGTTGGGCCGTTAGGGTTTCGAGTTCCTCTTTCTCCGCCAAGCTTTGGAGATATTTTTTTGACGGAGAAGTCATCTTTCTTGGCTGCCATTTCTGAAAACAGAAAGAGAGAGGAGAGAGAGAGATGAATCAGAAATTTGATTTTGCTTTACACATATATTTGAAAAAAAAATTTGAGGCATAAATTATATTATTAGATCGATAAACAAGAAACCTAAAGTAAATTAGCATCTATGAGAAACATGAATCCGAAAACCAAAGATTTTATAAGAGAGATTGATATAGGAAAATAGAGATGGACCAATGAAAAGATGACACGTGTTTAGTAAAGCTAAAGGGAAAGTGAAGCAGAGAAGAGAAGAAGAAGGATTCGGTTTATATACAAGAGTTACAATTTATTTTACACGTACATTGAATTTGTTGATTGTTTTTAAGTAGATTTTCTCTAGATCTCTTTGAGATTTGTAAGGTTTCGGATCTTTGTTTTTTGAAAACATTGGTTGGATTTGTGAATAACATCGATACAAACTTCGTTATCAGAGATCATCAAGAACAATAATTAAAAAAAAAAAAATCCTAACGTACCTTAGATCAGTAGATACACAAAACAGATTTATTCCTTGTGATTACACATGTGTATATATAAAAAAAAATGCACAAATTAAGAAAGTGGACAAAAACAAAATATACACAAATAAATGAATAGAGGAAAGTAAATTAAAGAAAAAGGAAAAATTACAATAAATAAGTTTCAAAAACCCTATAAAACAATTTTTGAGAGAATCCAAATTATATATACAAACGTGACAAGACTATTCAAAACAATTAATCAATTCATCCAAATTTAGTTGCACCCTTCACGAGCCGGAGAGGGATTGGTTCGACAAACTGGGCAAGAACTATGCAGCTTGAGCCACGCATCGATGCATTCAGTATGGAAACAATGTTCACATTCCGGTAAGCATCTAACGCTCTCTTTGGTTGCGTATTCCGACAAACAAATGGAACATAGAGTATCATTTGACCCGGTCGGGAGTCTCCTACTCTCTCCTAACTCAACTTTCTTGTACGACTCAATCGTAGAGTCATCGAGACCCGTTCTTGTGATGACTTCTTCGCTTGGTTGCGGTCTTACGGATCCAGTAAGCCGTGCAACCATGGCGTGTTGTATCTGCGACGAGACTTGCTCGGAACTGCACATGACAAGACCAACGCAAAAGGTCAATGCGATGAGTGGTCCGACTAGGGAGAGGCTTATTACCTTTAGTACTTGTAAGCTTGTGCTGTGAAGTCCTGTTTCAAAACAACAAAATAAGTCAACGCTCAAACTTTTATATATGTATATATAATATATATTGGGCCTAACTGGTGTAAAGAAGTTTGTGGAATCATGTGGAATGGTGGAATGTTGTTATATATTTACACCAGTTAGAATTTAAATTTATTATTGTGGAATCTGTGATCATGAAGTTGGACATTAAAAATGACAATAAAAGTAAAAGAAATATCAAAGATTTATAGTTAAAAATTGTGAAAACTAAAGTACAGTAGTAGGTAATTGATAAAAAAAACAAACAAAAACACAAAAATGATTTTACGTTTTCCTATATAATTTTGTAACACTTTCATTCTGTAGACATAAAACTAGAAAAAATTTTGATTAATTTTTAACACGTCTATATAAATTTATTACACTTTTAATTTTTATGTTCTTTGTTTAATAAATTACTAATACTATTAATGAATAAATTTTTACTAATTTTAGTAGTTAATAATAAAAATACTTGTAAAATTTTCTAAACAAACATAAAAACGAAAATAATAATGAAATAAGTTGGGTTTATGAGATAATTCAATCAAATATTATTATTTTTAAAATTTAATATACTTATAAACACATACATTTAATTTATACACAAAATTTTAATGTTTATTTTCATAAATTTAATTAATTAGTTTATTTTAAAAAATTCTGCAATTCCGCAAGATTCAGCAGTTACCATTAAAGTTCACAATAATTTCACTAGATTAAAAAATAACAAAAAATTCTGCAAAATTCCACAATTTTACAAAATTCCTCTGCCACCGTTTACACCCATTATTACCACATTAATTCTTTCATGTTTGCTATTTGAAGATGTGATTGATTAATTAATCAAAGTCAATGTTTCTATGTCATTAGTAAATACCAACTGTATATTCATTTTGTTGTTTAATCATTAGATAAGTACGATCATTAGATAGGTACATGAAAGAAACAAAAAAAAATCAAACAATTCCCTAGATTTGAAACTGTTCACCATTAATGTATTCTTTCAGAAAGAATATTCTCAAAACTATATGATATTGTTTAAATTTAGAAGATTGTGAAGTAAAAAGAAGGGGTAAGAATTGAGATCGGTTTGTACCGGAGTTAAAAGAACTTATGCATTGGACTTGGAGGGTGGTATTGTTTATGAAACCACATCTTGAATTAGTCTTTCTCTCACAAACACTACAATTCGGCGAGTCCCATTTCAGCCAGAGGTTTTGGTCGTTGAGGTCACCGGCGAATCCGGACATGTAGGCGAGAGGTGAAGAAACAGGAAGAAGTAATTTCTTGAAGATCTTACAAGAGGTTGGCATCGAACCCACGAGTAGTAGAGGCGTGGCGAAGAAGGAAGACGTGGAATTACCAAGGCAATGAATTGGTCCATAAAGAGAAGAATTGACATATTCTTTAGGACAGCTCAAGAAGGCGTAGTTGAGAAGGTGAAGAGGAGAAAAAGGAGACCCTGAAGCATCGAAGCTGAGAAGTCGTCTCGCTAAGCAGTTCTCAGGGTCTTTGAGGCTGAGACGTTGATGTAGATAGTCGATTTCTTGGACAAGAAATGTTTCAGAGTTAGGAAGCTTTAAAGTTGTCTCTTGATGATCAGTGCATAGGAGGTTGAATCCTGTGTGGCCACATGACTCGGGTTGCTTGGGGGATAGCCGGAAAGGGAAACGAACGTTGATCTTTCTGTCGATCTTTGCGAGACTACACGAAGAAGAGTAGCAAGGTTTTGGGTCTGAGGCGTTTAAGAGAGGGAAGAAGAAGAGGAACAGAAGGAGAGGGATTTGCTTTGAGAAGGTCATTGGTTTGGCACTAAAGGAAAAAATGAAGAATTGTTAGTACTAATATAAATTCAGAGCAAAAGTCATAGAACAATATATTATTAGATATATATGAAATTTGGTATAGTCGTATAGAATAGTCGACCTCAATCTTCTTATATTCATTGACTTTGATATGTGTTCATATAAAACTAGTTCAATTATCCCTCAGATTATTCTTGCTACATACTATAAGGTTGAGAACTTATAATAAGGGCTAGTGGTGTAAGTCCTTAATTATGTATATACTGAATTATAGCTTGTGTAATATTAAATGACAACTTTTTTTTTTAGGGTACAAATGATTAATCGATTGTATAAAAAAGTTGCATTTCAAAAAAGAGAAGAGAAAAAATTGCATTTCGCATGTGCGTTTACAATTTTTATAGAGGAACGAGACATCAAATAAATATATATATATATATATCAAAGATGTTATTATTAAAAAATATTAGCATACTATTTTACCAAATGCAAAAGGTGTGATGTCGTAAAAAAAAACAAAATTTTTGCAAAAGGTGTAATTATTTACTTTCGAATTAATCATACAACGAACAAAATTTACTTCGTGGTGAGACTTCGTTTCGACAAATCGGGCAAGAACACTGCAAATGGAGCCATGTACTGATACATTCGATGTGGAAGCAGTGTTCACATCCGGGTAAGCACCCAACGGTCTCATTTCTTGTATATTCCGATAAACAAATTGGACATGTAACATCATTTCCTCCGGGGAGCTTCATATTTTCGTCTAACTCCACTTTCTTGTAAAATCTCGAGATAGGATACTTAGCGGGACCAGTATACGGCTTGCGAGCAACAATCCGTGCCACGGATAGTCGTATCTGCCTAGGGAGCCTCTCGGAACTGAACGTGACATATGCAACACATGTGGTTATTGCGAAGAGTAATGCGATTAGGAAAAAGCAGACTAACTTTAGTATTAGAATGATGAAGTCGTAAAGTCCTGTGTTAAAAAAAGGAACGGTGAAGAATCAGTTTTAAGTTTTAACTACAAGTTAAATATTGATATTCTATTGGTACGACATTCTCGCATGTTGTTATTGGAGTTTATAGTTGTGAATGTGATTTTCATAAAACTAAAAAAGTCAATAACTTGATTGTCCTTGTCCACTAGATTTTATTTGATATGTTATTTAATGAGTATAATAATTATCATTTTCCAAAAAAAAAAAAAAACGATATACTTATCATTTTCCAAAAACGAAATCAACGATTCCTTGCATTTGAAGCTACATGTTCATGTGAAGGATAAAAGAATATTTTTTACCAGATTTAAAGCATTTGACTTCGAGACTAGTCTTGTTTTTGAAACCACACATCGAACGATTACTCTCACAATCTTTGCAATCCGGTGAGTCCCATTTGAGCCAGAGGTCTTGATCGTTGAGGTTAACGGCGAGTGGTGAAGAAATAGGAAGGAGTAATGTCTTGAATACTTGACAAGAGGATGGGATCGAACTCACAAGATGAATTCGAGTGGCGAAGAAGTTGGTAGTGGAATTACCAAGGCAATGAATGGGTTCATAAGGGGAAGATTTGACGTCTTCTTTAGGACAAGTCAAGAAGGTGTAGTTGAGAAGGTAAAGAGGAGAAAAAGGAGATTCCGAGGCGTCAAAGTTGAGGAGCCGTCTGACTAAGCAGTTGTTCGGGTCGTTGAGGCGAATTCTCTGATTTTCATAGTCGATCTCTCGGACGAGAAATAGTCCGGAATTTGGAAGTTTCAAGGCTGTCTCGTGGTCGTGGCGTTCGGTGCATAGGAGGTTGAATCCTATGTGGCCACATGACTCGGGTTGCTTGGGGAATAGCCAGAAAGGGAAACGAACGTCGACGTTTCTGACTCCACATGAGGCACTATAGCAACGATTTGCTTCTGAGGCGTATAGGAGAAGGAAGACGAAGATGATATACACAAGGAGTTGTTTTGAAAAGGTCATAATGTGGTTTAGCACTAAGGGATAGGAGCATGAAGAAAGTTAGTACTTATACATTTATTGGAAAAAAGTCCGCAAACAGTTTACAAATATATTCATTGGTATATGAGATCATGTAGAAAGAAGCTCTGCTCAAGCATCTCTGATATTATTTATTATTATTATTCTTTTTTTTTTTTTTTTGAAAGAATGTTAAAAACGTTTTTACATCCAAGTGCTACATAATTTTCAAACGCCAAACAAAATGAACAATCTGAGCCTACTAATTTGAAGGTCGAGTGGAGAACCAGAATTGAAGACCTTCTTCGTATTGAGAATCTCCTAACAATCGGATAGAGCTTATTATTCTTGCAACGTATTATAAGGTTTAATGCAAAAATAAATTATTATAAGGTTTTACATTACCGCCTCAATTTCTTTTTTCTTTTTTCTCTCCGGTATACGTACTTGTTATTTTACCCTTGATAGATATGAACCTAACGCCCATTTCAATTTCTCTCTTCGTATACTATGCATCTAGTGTTGAATACTCTTTGTAAAAAAATTTGTAGAAAATTAGTTGTAAAGTCGAGATGTTCACATTGTTCATTGGACATGAACTTCGAAAAACTCGTGAGCCGAAAATATGAAGAACAAAAATATAGCTTATTGATGAGAGGAGAAAAGTTTGGAATTAATCACCAAAATTTTAGCGATCACACGTAACAGTTTTTTATGTAGAAAGCCAGACATAAGCCAAAAGTTGGTCCGAGAAGAACAGAAGAAGATTATGAGCCTTATGAGCCAAATTCTCATGATTTTCTATTTAACAAAGAATATTAAAAAAAAAATTTGAATGATTGGATTTGTAATTAAGCCGATGATGATATTCTATACATTTAGTTTTTCCTATAGTGCACATAATAATATTGGCATGAGCTTTAATTTTATAGTCCAAGCCCATGAGACCCGCCCGTATAGAGGAAATAAAAATGAAATTGGAAAAGAATTAAATTGTTGATTTGATTTTATGTGAACAGTCTCTGAATGCGAGAGTATAAAACCGCTAATTTAGTTTACAAAAAAAAACGGGTATTTTAGATGGAGAAAATTCCCCCCATCTCTTTCTATTCATCAAAAACTCTAATTTACCATTTGATTCGCGTGAAAGTTGAAACAATTCAAAAAATATAGAGATTCCCATTAGCTTTGTCGTTCTAGTTTCCTGCGTAGCTATCCGATGGAGGATATCATGAGAAAAAAAAAAAGAGAAGCCGGGAATAACGATGATGACCAATTTTCCACAATATTTGGTAGAGGAGGTCTCTCCATTGTTTCGGTGACATCTATGAGAAGAATCTGATCTATTTGCACTAAGTGAAACGCTATATCCACGACGCAGAGCTTTAGAGAGAAGCATTTTGCTCAAGTAAAACCAGCAGCAAGAGAGTGTGTAGTAGTATTTGATGAGTTTCAAACTCCATATAGTTCACGATGAGATTGAACCATCCATCAAGCATATAGATAAACTCATTAGTGTCAATATCTCTCTCATATATCACTACGATGGTTTATTGCTCAGCATCACCAAAGACTTCAAAAGGTTATTGTTTATAATCTGTATTTGGGTCCAATCCGGTAATTCATACCAGGAGATCTGAGAAATGTTATTTCAATGAAAAGATACTTTATAGATGGAGATTTGGGTTATCAGTAATTATTCATTTCAGTATACTGATATCTTTTTCATCACGTTTGTCATGAGAATGTTGAAGCATGAAAGTATTCAAATGAATAATTACTTATGGTGCCATTTACCAGTCGTTGAGATGTTTATCTACACTTATTCCTTGTGAGTGTTCTTCATCTAGTACTTTAAGCTGACAACTCCTTTTGGTACAATGCCCTCGACATCTATCTATTATATTATATGTGAAGTAAAATATTCTACGTAGCGGTCTTATATCGATTTTGAACTGTGAAATTATTTGACTACCCTTACTAAAATCGTGATATTATTACCTTTGCCATCGATCGTATTTTGGGCCAAATACTTTTGTTTCGAGTTATATATATGGTTCCCAATTGGCTTACTCTTGAATTAGTTTTCATATGTTCCGAATTGGCCCATATATTTACAATACAAAATAATGAGTTTTTTTTTTCTTTATTGTCGTTTCATTAAAAACCCAATAATGGGTCATCGATTATTGTTGGGACATTATTGTTTTCCCAAGGTACCTCTATTTCGATTTTTTTATTTTGTTGGGTTTAGATCCGATTCCATTGGTCCATAATTATTAGCCCATAATTAATTTTTGGTTATATTATTAAAACCTAAGAGCAACTTTATTATTTCTTCTTCTATATATTGGGGTTTAATCATTTCTCCTCGGCCGCTTTAGTTTTGTCTTCAAATATGTGTTTCTTTTTTGTTTGGTTTTAATAACAAAATCTAACCAAAAAGAATTTATAACTCAAAATCTAACCAAAAGTGTATGATGTAGCAATATGGTAGCCCTTAGATCTTGGAGAATTTGTTATTTAATGAGTTAGAATTTTTTTATTGTTATTGTGCCTAATTTCTCTTTCATAGTTGTGTGCTAGTGATTTTTTTTTCTCATGTATCGTATGTTGTTTAAGCTTCGATTCTATATATGTTGCTATTATTAGATTGCAGGTTTCTTTGTTGTCAAGGTATGAGATTTTTGTTGTTATGTTTCATTTTCAATCCCTATTATAATGTGTTTTTGTTTTTGTTTTTGTTTTTGTTTTTGAAGCCATTACCTGCTGTTTCATCTTCGTTGTCCCATGATTTTGTTTTGACTATTGTTTTCTAATTTATATATTAAAGGGCTTTTTTCCCACGTGAAATATTATTCTTGATTTGTTTAACTAATAATTTGTTTCGTGATAGCTTTCTTAAGTTTCTTCAAAAGGTTTTTACTTTTAACCATTATGTTTATGAATTTTTTATTTTGTATCTTTTAATAGATATCGTTTGAGGGATAGGAAAATCATGTCGGCGGTTTTAGATTTTGTTTGGCCCATTATTTTATTAAAATCTTAGCTTATTTTGTTATGGATCATTTGCAATAATAACCAAAAAAAAAAAAAATTATAATTTGGAATCTAAAAAAACCTTAGAGAGAAATAGGAAGAGATGAGAGATAGAAAAAGACAGTGAGAAAAAGGGGTATTTTGGTTAATTTGTATATTATAGTTTTTTGTTGTTTTTCTAGCAAATAATCCCTTTTGTTATATATTTAAATTTTATGTAAATCTTCTATTTTTATCTTACCGTATATAATAATCATTCCTTTATTTCCATTATTTGATTAGATATTTTCGTATATTCGAAACCCCTAGATTTTTTGTATATATATGGGGTTCCTCTTTCAATTTCATGTCATAGTTTTTGTGGCGGTAGAATCTCACAATCACGATTTAAGTAATTCTTCAGGGTTTGTAAAGTTCTGTCGAAAGCAAGCAAACACAAAGATCTCAAGAGAGTTTTTATTAAGCTGTGAAGAGAGCTGTTACAAGAGTTTTTTGCTAATGAGTTCTCCCCTTTCTGGGTGATAATGAAGAGCTATATATAGTAGAATATCTAAAGTGGGCCAGTTAATAAAATGGGCTTGGCCCATTAAACAATAATTCTAATTTAGGCTCATTATTCTATTAAACCTATTTTGCTCATGGGTTTAATGTCAATTTGGGCCCAAATTCAGACTGAGCCTCCGTAGATTCGTCGTGATTTCGTCAAGATATTGCGGAGTTGATCTCGTCGCTATATCGATCTCACAGGGGTGGAATATGACCCCTACAGTTAGCCCCCCAGCTTGGTAGTATCGAGTTATGATGATGCCAAGGTAAAAGTTTCTGAAGTCTGAGATCGATATGTTGGATTGCGAAATTGCCAGGCGTGGATGTCTTGTCATCGAACTCGGGAAGTTCTTGTTATTCCGTGTGGAGCCGATGTCTGCGTGTTGTTCTGGGCTTATTTCTTTTTTTATTGTCTCAGGAGACTGAGGAAGTTGATGATCTTGATGCGTTGATGGGCTTTGAGGCCTGCTGGAAAATTTTTAGGATTTTTACAAAAACCTAATGATTTTAGGAAATCCTCCCAATATAAATAGGCCTGCTACCAGGACATTATTTTCTACCAAATCACTTTCCCTCAGCAAAGCAAAAGGTAAAAATCACATCTGCTCCTTATTTTATTATTATTTGTCTTTTGGTTTTTGTTTTTTTTTTTCTCTTCTTCTCCTTCGAACGGCCGCCGCTTCTTGCCGTCGCCGGCTCGCCTCTCCGCCGTCGCGTCTTGATCTCCGGCGAGGCCAGGTCACGTCGGGACGAGGCTCACAGACGAGATGGCGGCGTGACTCGACCACCGTCGACGAGGCCCTACCACGCGGCGACGAGATTGGACCACGCGGCAACGTCGAGATCCGCCGGAGACGGGCTTCGGCAGGGCAGCGTCGCGTGGAGGGAGAGAGGCCAGCCGCACGTAACCGCCGGCGACGAGATCTGTCGTTCGAAGAGATCTCACGAGTTGACTCAGTGAGTTGACTCGTCCGAGTCGACTCACTGAGTTAACTCGGTGGAGATTTTTTTTTTTTTTTTTTTTTTTTTTTGGTGACTCGACGACTTGGTAGCGAAGGCTGGCTTTGTGGAGTGAAACTGACTTGAATCGTTGACACTAGGCACAACGGAGAGGTAAAGTTAGAAGGATGGTCTCTGATTCCACGGATTTGCAGCTTGATAGTTCGAGCGACTTAGATGATTCTGGAGATATGGTCGCTGATCCCTTCCTTCTCGGAAGGAGAATGGTTCTTTCGCCAGCATCCGACACTAGTAGTTTGTCGAGACCAGTTTACTCTAACGCTCTAGTCGTGGTCGATGAGGTTGACGACGAGGTTGCTGTTTGTCCGGCTGCCAAAAGGCCGAGAGCAAAGCGGAGAAGACCTGATCCGCCTGGGTCTACCATGTCGACTCAGAGGTCTTTGGATTTCCTCACTGCTTGCTTTGGTTTTCCCGATGGAGTCGAGCTAGTCGTTCCTCGCTCAGACGCACGAGCAGATCGTCCTCCAGATGGCTACTTCACTATGTACGAGGCATACTTTTATGCGTGCTTCTTGTGGTTCCCGATTCCTGGCGCTATTCTTGACTTCTTATGGAGGACCAACCTTGCTGTTTCTCAGATCACGCCTAGCGGGATTCGCCACCTGGTTGGGATTATAGTGCGCAGTTATGAATGTGACCACGAGATCAGTGATGACCATCTTTTGAGTCTTCTGGAGATTAGAAAGACTAGCTCCAAGAACAAACTTTTTTACTACTTTAAGGGGAAACCGGATCTCCAAGTCGTCGGGGACTTTCCCAATGTAGATCGTTTCTGGTCGGAAAAGTTTTTCTTTGTGAAAATCAGTGAAGCATCAGTTGGCTGCGATCATCTAGGCATGCTTCGAAAGAGATGGAGAACTCGCGGTCTGCTGCGCTATTGTGTTTAGCTTAGCGTTCCTTGGTGTTTATTGATTTTTTTTTTTTTAGGCTTAGAGTCACCATTTCCTTGCTTGCTTGCTTATATCCCTGGTTCGCGATTCTAACCATTTTTCTCTTGTTGTTGTTTTTGCAGTTTTGAGTCGCATTGAGAGGTTGCCGAGCGACTTATTTGTTCTTCGCGACGAGCTTGCTGCTGAGAAGTGTAGCTGGAAGGAAGACTTTTCTTTAAGCAGAGTTAGAGAAACTTGTGCTCGTCGCTTCGGAGTTACTTCACAGAATTCTTTGCCAAGAATGTCGGACAACATGAAGAAACCCTCTGCTCGCGAGAGGAGAGCTGCTGAGGCCAGAAGAGGATATAATGCGAGAGTGTCAGCTCCAAAAGCAAGCGCTGCTGGAAACCTTGTAACTAAGCAGCGTCGTCCACCATATGAACGAAATGCTGTCGTCCTTACTGATCGTCAATGCGAGTCTTCGTACAGGCGTCATGATGATGCACAGGGAAGGGCTGATGATGCTGGTGAAAATCGCAAGCGCTCCCGAGAAGACAGGGGCAAAGATGTTGCTGACGGAGAAAACCCGAGCAGACCAAGGCGCACGTCGTCTCCTCAACGTGATCACGCAACGACAGACTCATCCTTCCCTTGCGGTTCGAAGAGATCCTTCGGTAGTGCCGAGGTAGCGGCGTCGCATCTGTCCAAGATCGTCTTCCCAGGCACTGAGTTTCCCCCGCCGGAGCAGATGTCGAAGAAGCGTTCCTACTCAAGCATGGCCCTCGACTGCATGACGGTAAGACTTTGTGGCTACTCTTGTGGGATATCGATTTTCTTTTTCCTTCCTTTCGATTTTCTAACTTGTTTTGCTTGATTCGTTCCTCTGTTTGACAGTTCCTTTCTTCGCTTAATGAGGTCGCGATTGACTATGAGGTGACTGCTCGCTCGTTGTCTCGTCAGCTTGCTAATGTTCAGGCGGCCTATGACGATCAGAAGAAGCGGAAAAGGGATGCTGAAGATCGCGTTGCTGCCCTCGAAGCTGCTATGAAGGAAATCGAGGATAGGCGTCGCGAGATGGATGGAACGTTTACAGAGTCTGAATCTGAGAGAAAACGTCTTCAGAAGGAAGTCTCTGACCTCACCACCCGCCTAGATAATGCTGCCAAACTTCAAGATGCGGCTGTGCAACGAGCTGTTGAAGAAGCGAAATGCGAACTGGCGGCGAAGTATGAGGCGAGGATCGTCTGTGCTACAGAGAAGATTAGAGCGATCAATGGCCAGCCGAGGTTTGACATAATTGATCTTGCTGAAGTCCGGAGTAACATCGAGTTTGTAAAGTTACTTCAGAGTGACAAGGCGCCTGATCTCGGTGAAGAACTTGTTGCGCTTAAGAAGCAGGAGGCAGGCCTATCACGAGCAGACAAGGTGTTTGCTAGGAACATGCGTGAACTTGAAGGGATCCTTAAAGATACCCCGGTTAGCAAGACCGATGATCAAGTTGAGGAGTTGGAAGCTGATGCCGTTGAAAATGAGGCTGGTTCGGGTTCGAGTTCCTCTGGTTCGTCGAGCGACGGTGACTCGTCTGACTCTGAAGCGGTTGAGATTGTCGGTGAGGCTGAGGAGACCGCGCCTTAGTTATTTTTGTTTTAGCGTTTTCTTTCATTTTTGTTTTTACTTCGGATTTTGTTTTTGATTCATCTTGGATTTTTACCCTATGTAGAAAGGGATGATATATGAGTATGATTTTTGGCAGAGTTTACCTTTCTAAAAACACCATTTGCTTAATGTTTCGTAGTTGTTACTTGGTTGAAAATCCTTCACAGTTTCGAGCGGTGTGTTTTGAGATGAACACTCTGGTTTACGAATATGTTCCCGTGACCAACTTCGCTCCAGCAATGAACACAATAATTTGACCAGCGTTTTGTTGTGTACTGGGTTTCTGAGTTGAACATTCTGGTTTACGGATATGTTCCCGTGAACAAGTCCGCTCCAGCAATGAACACTGAAATTAGACCAGCGATTTGTTGTGTGCTGGGTTTCTGAGTTGAACATTCTGGTTTACAGATATGTTCCCGTGAACAAGTCCGCTCCAGCAATGAACACTGAATTTATATAGCGCGCTTTATCCGCTGGGGATGTAAAGAGTTCGTCGCTGTGGCCAACAACAACGAGTTAACAAGGAGAAGAAGTCTGTTTCTGAGAAGACTTTGGATGAATATGCAAGTGAAAACTTGGCTTCTGGTAATTGATTTTTGATAAGTTTGATATGCAAGTGAACACTTGGCTTTTGATAAGTTTGCAAGTAAATACTTGGCTTTTGATAAGTTTGCAAGTAAACACTTGGCTTTGATAAATGTGCAAGTACAACACTTGGCTTTTGATAAATGTGCAAGTAAACACTTGGCTTTTGATAAATGTGCAAGTAGACACTTTGCTTTTGATTGATTCAGAACGGTAAGCCGTGTATGAAAAGGGAAGTATACGAGTATACGTACCCACTCCCCCTTTTTTTTTAAGGAGGGGGACAGCTGTACCCATCCGAAAATGGGTTGCCTACGTACCCTTTGCAGGGATCAAGCCGCCTCGTAGTTCAAGTGAAGTTACTTAGTAGTAGTACTTCTTGAGATGCCTAGCGTTCCATAATCGTGGGACTGGAACGTCTGCCATGTTGGCCAATTCGTAGACACCTGGTTTGACCACCTTGGTGACTTTGTAAGGTCCTTCCCAGTGAGCTCCAAGATTGTCGGCTTCGAGTTCTACCGTGTTTCGGGAGACTTTCCGTAAGACTAACTCTCCTTCATGAAAACGTGTCGTTCTAACTTCGAATTTGTGGTTCTTAGTCGCATCGTGTCGGTAGTTGGTTATTCTGTTCAACGTTGTCTCGGCCTTATGAGCTTTGATTGCAGTGACGTTAAGGCACGTTGTAAGTTCCGTAATGCGCTCATTAGTGCTCGTAATCTCTCTGTGCATCTGGGACTGTGCGACCCTAAAGTCGGAGGTGGCACGCTCCAACTGTGCTTGCATCTTGGCCATCTCGTCGTTCCGAGCAGGGCCTTGCGTTCCTGTTCGAGCTCGAACTTCTTGGTCGAGTAGAGATCTCTTTCTTCGTCAGCGAGATCTTGGTCGCGCTCGATGTCCGCGCTGGTTTGACAAGCCTGGGATCGGTCTCTCCCTGCGGGTGTGCTGCATTTCCTTGAGGTGCGTGTCCTGCGGGGGTTATCGTCTGTGCCGACCGTCTGTGCGATCCCTCCTGAAGCAGCTTGGCGTTGCTGCGCGATCCTTCGTGAAGCAGCTTGGCGTTCCTGTGCGATCCTTCCTGAAGGAGCTTGGCGTTCCTGCGCGATCCTTGCCGAAGAAGCTCGGCGTTTCTGCATAATCCTTCTTGAAGCAGCTGGTCCTGTGCTCGTTGTTCCGTTGATTCGTTTTGGAGTTGGGTCCGCAGCTCGCAGCGACAGTGGTTGTGTTATATCACTTTTGGTTCTCCGTACAGTGCGTGGCGTTGCGAAGCGGAGGCTGTGCAGCCTGAACCGCCCAAGCGATCGTCGTGCTCGGCCCTTTTCGCGCACCTTACTTGCTGTCGTGAGAGCCTTCAGTATGTCTTCCTGCTCTGCTGACTTCTTGAGAAGAGTCTTCAACATATCCTTCAGTTCGCGCAAGGTTGTCGGATTCGTCGTGGTGACGTCGACATCGTCGTCGCCTGCCTGGCTGCTCCTGGTGGTCGTGTTGTGCTGCGACGCCGAGGAATCCTTGTTGCTGTTGATGCTGCTGGTCATGTTGTCTGGCGATGACGCCGAAGAGTCCTCGTTGCTGCTGCTGCCGCTGCCGCTGCTGCTGCTGCTGCCAGTGCTGCTGCTGTTGCTGCCGCTGCTGCTGCTGCTGCTGCCGCTACTGCTGCTACTGCTGCTGCTGCTGCTGCTGCCGCTACTGCTGCTACTGCTGCTGCTGCTGCTGCTGTCGACGCCGTTGTCACCGGTGTTATCGATGCGGTTGTCACCGGTGTTGTCGCTCCTGACGATGTCTCTCATGAGGTTTGCTGCTGTGTCTTTGTCGATGGTCATCTCTTCCGATCTCAGCGTGGTTGTGCTTGTTGAGTAAGAAGCTTTACTGTCCCCTTAGATGGCTCCAAATTGTGGCGGTAGAATCTCACAATCACGATTTAAGTAATTCTTCAGGGTTTGTAAAGTTCTGTCGAAAGCAAGCAAACACAAAGATCTCAAGAGAGTTTTTATTAAGCTGTGAAGAGAGCTGTTACAAGAGTTTTTTGCTAATGAGTTCTCCCCTTTCTGGGTGATAATGAAGAGCTATATATAGTAGAATATCTAAAGTGGGCCAGTTAATAAAATGGGCTTGGCCCATTAAACAATAATTCTAATTTAGGCTCATTATTCCATTAAACCTATTTTGCTCATGGGTTTAATGTCAATTTGGGCCCAAATTCAGACTGAGCCTCCGTAGATTCGTCGTGATTTCGTCAAGATATTGCGGAGTTGATCTCGTCGCTATATCGATCTCACAGGGGTGGAATATGACCCCTACAGTTTTACCTTGATATTTATCTAAGGTTTGATCGTTTAGTGCTTTTATGACCTCTGTTATAGTATAGGTTAATTTTGTTATGGGTTTTGACAATTTTTTGTTCTGTTCTCTTATTTGTAGGTTTACGGTGATAAATTATGGGGCTTTAGATTCGTTTTCATAGAACTAACTCTTTTCGTATTTTTTGTTTATGATTTTTTAAAAAATTATTTATATTTAGATTGTATTAACGATGGCTAATGATTATTTGTTGTTTTTCCTTATTTCTTGATTTATGCAGTTTCATAATGGTACGCATACATAGTTTAATAATATTTAATATGTTTAATAATACTTTTATTTTAAGGTTTTATGTTTAATTAATAGTCTGATTTTTGAAAGCTCTCTTAAATTTCTTTAAAAAAGTTTTGTTACTCTTAACTATTTTGTTTATGGATTTTCTCTTCTGAATCTTTTAATATTTTGGTTTAGTGTCTCCGATTATGATATCGTTTTCTCTGTTTTGGGACAGATCGGAGTTTAGCGATCGTTTAAATCTTTTACAAATTGAAACACTAATTTTTATTTTATCTTGATTTCTCCAAAGGATGCACCAAAGAGAGAAGCAAACGAGGGAATCGAAGAAGATCCATAAAGTTCTTGGAAATGAGAAAACAGACAGAATGGAGCACTACCGTCATCTTCATGTGGCACTAATGTACCCAACCAAAACCTTTATAGATTTAAATCACATACCTTATTTATTTTCATATTTTGGAAGCTATGCTAAAAAGTGTCGTGGTAGAATATGAACGTAGATTGGCCACACAGAGCGAATTGGTATGCAATCTAAGTTGTCTAGGCGTTATTCACCCTTCGTATGTGTGTGATCTCATGTCCCTTGGATTACAAGCATGTTTCTCTTATACATTCTTTACCCTTTTCATTTTGAATATGCAATTATTTAGCTTCAGATGAGAGCACGAGGAACAAAGATAAGATTGACTTTCACATCCTTGAGAGAACTATTTCAGGCAATGAGGATATGCTAAGGGATACTTGGATACATTGTGAATATACGGTCTTTATTAATCTGTTGGTCTATCAGTGTGTTATATGTCGATGTAATTCATAGATTTACATGTGGTTTTTATTAATCTGTTGGTCTATCAGTGTGTTATATGTCGATCTAATTTATAGATTTACATGTTTTTCACAACGAAGAGGAAAATGTGATAAAGATTGCCAACTTGGAAGATTCACAAGATGATAATTTCAATGGAATTTCAAAAGAGAAGACAGAGAAACAACAAATGATACTTTGTGATATTTGGTGATTATTAATGCAATATATGTGTTGCATGAATTGAAACAAGATCTAAACGCTATAAAGACAGGACTTAGTCTCTTTAGATATTATAAAAACAAAATAATTTGTTTAGGAAAGAAAGAAAAAAAAAAAAAAAATGCACCATGGATCTACTCCTCTTCTGATCTATAGTATGGTTTGTTTCTTTGTTTAATATTACAGTTTTTGCCTTATGATATTCAAATCATAATGTATGTTCTTCTCTCTTTTTTGTTTGATTTTCATTATGTAATTACCATCTCCAATCTTATTTAATTTGCTTTTTCAATGGCTTTTACAAATTAGTTTCTTCCTAGTGTTTCCTTCTCCACTAATCTCATGTGAGTGCTGGTTTTAATATGTTGCTATCCGTTTGAGCGAAGCAATGAAGCAATAAAAACTTTACAAAACCCCTATGTTATCGATGTTTCGTAATCAACCATCAAAGATTCCTAATCTGTACTCTAAAAGTTAGAAGTAACTTGATAAAAACTCACATGTGAATAGTAAAAAGCTATATGATTTGTTTTGCCAATTGAAATTAAAAATTTAAACTAAGCAAGTTTTTATTTTTGCAAATCTTAGGTGCACAAATGACCGAAGAAATAAATTTTAGAGACGAAATCATATAATCTTAAGTCCTAAAAGTGTGATTTTGTTGAATTTGCGTGATGAAATTTTGACTTTTGCATTTTATGATTCCTCCAGAGTTGTAAAAGGACTATCATCATTAATTCTCAACTACTAAAAAAATAACAAAATAATAATAAAAAGTATTGTTTTTAAAGAAAAGTGATGAGAAATAATTTTCAAATGAGAAATTATAAGAACTCATTACATGGGACGCATGTTTTTCTCTAAATGGTTCATATAATTATTAAAACAAATCAAACACACAACAGTATTATAAAATAATAATTTAAATAGTTCATATGTAGTTATTTTTTAGATTTTTCTATAAATTATAAAATAAAATTGTGTATTATCAAGCTCTGTTATACATAAATTTAAATTATATATTAGTATTGTTTTTATTTGATATTAATTAAATTTAATATAATAATATCGGATTAGTATTTTGAATATTTTATAATGTATTAACACACAATATGTTTAATACTTGAAACCATATTTCATAATATTAATATTTGTGTCAAATTTGTTGAAATTTTGACATTGTGAGAACAATTTTATAGTTAAGTAATATTGTTTGTTGGGGTGTCTCTGAAAGACCATGCAAGCTTTATAACCATATGCCATCAATCGACCTCAGAAGACAACAATGGGATTTGAAAAAGAAGGTCTAGCCAGGAGGAGATAAATAAAGGTAAGGAATCCTGGAGACGAAAGAGCGACGTTTTACGACTGAAGATGTAACAACGATTATGCATTCTTAGGCTTTATAACCATATGCCATCATGTTTGGAACCATATCCGAGGGAGAGAAGGAAGAAAGAGGAGACAAACACAAGAATCAGGAAGCAACACTTCATAGAAGAAGACAACAATATGATACTACCTCAGAAGTATCTTCAGACAACCTAATACCTAGAAAAATAGTTCAAACCCCACTATTTCTAGGGAATATGATATTTAGATATGGTCCCAAACACAATACACACTTACCTCTTCAATCAATCGACTCGCCAGTGATAACCTAAATTGGACGTCAGAATATTTTCGGGAGGGGGGAGGAAAATCCTTTCTCATCCTCTCGGAGATATTCTTGATGATATTAGTTATGCATGGTCCAATGCATCTTAGAGAATCATCGTGGTTATCTCACCAGAGATGATAACTTAGGCAAAAACGTCTCTCATCCCTCAAAAGGACGGAACACTTACCCGGAGCTTAACGACTATTTATGTGTGACACTTCAAGGTTTATGCAAGACATTTATGATCCTGTATGGATGATTCAACAGTTTGATCCAAACAATTATCACTAAGGAGGGAATATCAGACGTTCCACCGAAAGAAAAGACACATCATATGCATATATTTTTTAAATTCAAACAGAAAGCTCATGACTTTCAAATACTTGATCTAGAGACAAGAACAAAAAAATAAATAAATAAAAGCTTATCGATCAAATTGTTCTACGAAATGACATAATGTGGAGATCTTAATGTTGTTTGCTGATAGAACAAAGGCCACGGCGAATCGATGACTTGAATCATTTACCTCTGGCCTATGTATTTTCTGTAAACCATCAAAGGAGTCTATGTATAATTTCTAATAATTATATGCATGCTTAGAGTTTAGACAAACGTTCATGTTAACGTTTAGCATCTCTAATCAAATAATAGCGAAGGGTTACTAAAAAAGATAAAATTTTATGGGTTTGTATTTGGATTTGGGCTTTGATGCTAGAGTTTAGGGTTTAGAACTATATATCCTTTTAAAATTTATGTGCATCTGTGAAGGTTTCAACTTTCAAGTTAGAGTTTAGGTTTCCATTTTAGGGTTTAGTATCCCTGAAAATAATTTTTTTTCTTTCTAATTCTCCTTAATTTTAAATTTTTCCTCAAAAAGAATATTAATGAAAATTAAAAATATAAAAACCTATTGTGGTAATTAATGATAATAGATGAGGGTATTAGAAAAAGAGGGTAACAATGATAGTGGAAAAATATTAAAGTATCATAAAAAATACAATTGGTTATCTTTAAAATGAATTAAAATTACATGTTATATGCTTAAACATGTGAAGGTTTAGGCTCTCATTTTAGGTTTCAAAAATATGGTTTGCTGATTTCTTAAGGTTTGCTCGAAGATCTTAACGTAAGAAATTCTAAGCAATTGACTGAATATGTAACGCCCGTGAACCGGAAAAAGGCGTTGGTTGGTTATGTGTGTGTGACACACGTTGATTCGCAAGTTTTGTGCGTTTCTGACGTTGTGTCGCGCGACACAGGCCTGAATCAGACCGAATTGTTCGGTTCTGGTTTTTCTCGGTTCGGGGTCGGTTTGGCGGAACCCTAGGTTTTGATATAAAATGCTGGAACAGGGTCCTGGCCGTTTGGTTGGATCAGAAATCAGAAGAGAAAGGTTGGGAGAGAGAGTGAGACTTGTTCTTGAGAGGTTCATTGTATGAACAGCTTCTGATCGGATCTTTGAGAGGGCAAACGGCGGGGCTTTGCTTGGCGGATTGGGCTGATTTTTGGAGGATTGTTGTCTGCGATCAGTCGGGTTTGGGGGGGGATTCCGATTGAACCAGAGGGATTCTGGGGGCGATCCACATACAGACGCGTAGCTGTGGGTGTCTAGTTTCCGTAACAGTCGCCTGTTTCGGAATTGGATCGGTGGTTCGTCGTGTACGGGGGTTTTAGTAAACGTCGTTCATTCTTTCATTTCGATCCTTCGAGGTGAGTGCGCGACCATAGACTCTCAGGAAGTAGTTTTATGTGATATGATTGCTTGTTATCGTTCCTTGTTGGATTGTCGTGGTATATGAGATGTTTTGATGCAGTTTTCGTGACCAATTGAACTGAGAATTGAGTCATGAGAGGATGAGACTCGATTTCAGGTTCAGCGCGCTATGTCGCGCGACACACGTTACCCGTGTCGCGCGACACAGACTGTGTCAACACGCTTTTCTGATTGCCGTCAGTTTGACGTATTGATCGTTGTGTTTGCGTGTTGTTTGATAATCCTGGTATTGTATCTATTCTATTACTGAGTACTTGGTCTGTAGATGGGAGGACCGTCTCACTGGGTATTTATGATAATACTCACGCAACTCTTATAACCATGTGTTGCAGGTAAAGAAAAGATGTGATCGTGGAATCAAGGCCGGGAAGAGAGGATGATCCTAGGGTCTCGATTGTTTGGAATTGCTAGTGTGTTAGTGATTCTGAATTGTGGAACTTGTTAGACTCAATTAAGTTGTTAGCCTGTTGGTTGTTGTTGGATTGAATATTTGATAATTGGTTTATTGGAATTGATTGGTTGATATTGGTCTGGTTTAGTCGATTTGATTCTGCTAGTTAATACGTTGCTGATAATTGTTGAGAATTAGTATTTATGGGAATACTAATTCGATGTTTAAAAAAAAAAAAAAAACGGGTCGGGTTGTTTCAGAATACTTAACCAAGGTATATATATTGCATTTTCTTTTATTTATAGTGTTTGTCTTGCTATTCCTTAAGTCTTTTTTAATAGTTTTATAAAGTTTACCGATTAGTATCGACAAGCGATTAACGCTAACGATAAAATTTTGAAGAAAAAAGTTATGCTTGATTTGAAGTTAAAAATGATCAAGAAGAAGATAAGGCGTCTCGAGACACATCATTTCGAATGGGAGAAGCTTGGTTTCGATAAAATAGCCCCAATCCCAAATATTATTCGGCATGTTTTTCATCGTGTTTATAGGACGAAAAAGAGTTACCAAAATTTATAGAATTATATGTCTATTATCATCTGGATAATTTATATTTTCTTTATTAATAAGGTTTAGTAATAATCTTCAAAGTAATTTTTGATTGAATTATTTGCTTATATTTTTTGGAATGTTACATGTATAATATATCAAAATTAGGTATTCGTTAAGTAAAATAAGTAATGGGTATTGTGTCGAATGTAAACGCTTACTTTGCAATTTTAAAATACTATTTTTTGTTATTTAGGTCCCGCGCAAGATGTAAACGCTTAATTTGCAATTTTAAAATACTATTTTTTTGTTATTTATGTCCCGCGCAAGGCGCGGGTACCTGTTGTAATAATATATCAAAGTCCAACTATGGGCTTGTTTGAAAAGTGCATGATGGGTACATTTATAGAAAGAGACAACATGCACTAATCTAAGTTCTCTTTTGTAAAAGCAAATAAATATGATATTATGTACTTTGTAAAGAAATAATACAAACACATAAATATTAAACTAAATACATAAAGCTAACTTTGAAAAAAATGTAGCTCTTTAATTGTAATTTCTTTTGTTGTATTAATTTATCGTCATTTTCTAAAACATACTCCATCTGTTTGTTATTAAATGATGTTTTAGGAGATGTTTTTATTCAAAATTAAGTGATATTCTCACTTTTCAATGCAAAATTAATTGTTATTTTATTGGTTTTGACTGCTTTAATCCTGTAGAGTAGTTTTTTTATTGGTTAAATTATATTAGATAATAAAAATTAATGGTTTATTTCAGAAAAAAATTGATTTCTTAATTGGTGTGCAATAACCTTAAACATCAATTCTATGAACAAACATAGGGAATATAAAGCACGCATTTTTTGTTAATTGTGTTTCTATTTATGTTGTAATGTGTTTCCTGGAATCAAACAAACTTTTAGTTTAATCAACAAACACTAATTAGAGCATCCATATCAGTTACACTCTACAAAGTCTCACACTTAATATTTTTATAATCATTTATTTAGTTATTTAATTTGTAAATTACAAAATCAATATTGGACCAATCAAATAACAACACTTTATCACATGGGTGTCTTTAAAACCATGAAACGGTCTGCTAGTTGAACCGCCTCTCATTCTCTCTCTATAGTAAAATAAAAAAATGAATAAAACTATAAAAGTAGAAATGAAACATTGAAAACTAGAGCAATAATACAGTATACTCAGTGTTTTTTTCCTGTTGTTGTTGTATACACAAAAATGAGTGATGCGAGAGAGCATCTTGTTCACATTTGTGTGTAGAGTATGTCTTTATTGTTATAGTTTTCTTGTTAGGCATTGGAGTAGAAATCATGGTCGGGAAATGGGCTCTCGAGGCGATTGAGATATGGAAAGATTCGAAGGAAGAAGTTTTTTTTGCAAGTACATCATTGTACCAGCTCGACTGCTTGTGCTCGCCATGATTACCCTTTTTGTATGGGTCTTATTTGTCGCGTACTTCAAACTATCCAAATGTCATGGTGCGGTGGAGTCTCTCATCTATGGTTTCTTTTAGATTTATGTTTTTTTTTGTTCTTGTTTTTACTGGCTTTTATATATTAAGTTGTAATTTACCTTAAATCAAACAAGTATAATCTATTGAAGTCATCGATAATAAAGACTACGAGTATACTTCTGAATCGAGGTCCAATCTATTGAAGCCCAATAACGTGGGCTTTCAAAACGCGAGCAACGCATTACATCTTGTAACCAATATATTACGACAACACAAATTTTTATGGAGTACCATTAACCGATTTTAGAGATCTAAGATACCACATATATAACGAATTTACAAAAAGTTGCATTTCACAATTTATAGAAGAAGATGACATAAAATAAAATATCAAAGAGGTTATGGTAAAAAGTGTAGTATATACTATTTTACCAACTGCAAAATACAAAGACTGTGATTATTTACTTTTGAATTAATCGCACAACGTTCGTTAGTCACAAAAGTTTACGTTGTGGTGAGACTTCGTTACGACAAATTGGGCAAGAAAAGTGCAACTTGAGCCACGTACTGATGCATTCGATGTGGAAGCAGTGTTCACATCCGAGTAAGCACCCAACGGTCTCATTTCTTGCATATTCCGATAAACAAATTGGACATATAACATCATTCTTTCCCGGGAACTTCATATTTTCCTTTAACTCCACTTTTTTATACAATTCTAATATCATAGACTCAACATTACAACGACGTAGCTTGCCGCTAGCAATAGAACGTCGAATCTCGGTAGGGACCCTATCAGAGCTGAACATGATATACGCGACATAACTAGATATTGCGATAAATAGTCCGACAAGGGAGAGATAGATTAACTTTACTACGAGTAAGATGAAGTTGTAAAGTCCTGTGTTCAACAAATGAAAACGGTGAAGGATCAGGTTTGTATAAATCTTTAAAAACAAATAATTACAACATTCTTGTAATATAATTATTACTTTATATATTTGATCAAGTAAAACAAAAGTCAATGACGTGATGATCTTTTTATTTAATGGCCACTAGATTCATTTTGTTATTTAATGAATAGAGTATTACCATTTGCCAAAGACGAAATCAACGATTCATTCGATATGAAGCTTGATGAAGCCAAAGGAACGACGATGTTTCGGCCTCCGCCTGAGGAAATGTAGCTATTCTTTGGCTCGGAGGAGTTTAGGAGAGGGAAGAAGAAGAGGAAGATAAAGATGAAATGAAGGAGATGTTTAGAGAATGTCATAATTGTGTTTGATACTAATGGAATTGTAAGTAGTTATAGATAGGCAATGGAAAAGGTCACAGATTAATATATATAAATATAATTTGGGAAATAGAATAGTCATCTTAAGTAAGTCTATATATGATTTCTTATAGAAGAAACTCAATAAACATTGATTATATTGAAGAGGAAATGATATTGAGTACCACAAAATTATAAGTCGGGGAAGAACTATGCAATTTCGTTGCAACTACAGTAATGTTTATTAATTAAACATGTGGTACTATTACTAACCTAGTAATATTGTAAGATTTAAGACACATTAAATCATCACATTTGAGCCTCGAACTCTGTGGCTTTGTTCTACAACGGTCACTCGCTCGGAAACGCGTGTGTCTCACGTACATCAAGGTTACAAGAACTAGCGCAAACATCGTCACCAGTCAATTAGAATTTAACGATACAAACAATTAACATAGACTCGAATCAAATCAAGACAACATTGGTTGCAACATTACTACTCGGCAGAGAATTCCTACAGATCGGGCAAGAATTATGCGATTTGAGCCACGGGTCGATGCATTGAGCGTGGAAGCAATGTTCACATTCGGGTAAGCACTTAAAGATCTCTTGGCTTGTGTATTCCGATAAACAAATGGAACATATAGTATCATTTGGACAAGGCACAACAACACTTTTTCTCGTCTCCTCTAATTCCACCGTCTTGGCTTGTTCTATTGGTAGAAAAATGATTAGGAGTGCTGGAGTCACAAAGAGAAAGAATGGTACGGATAGGCAAATGCTCAATATCTTTAGGGTTATTAACCATGGGTTTCCTGTCAAAGAAATGGTCCAAGCTATTAAAGGATGTGATTGATTGATAAATTGACCAAAGACTTGGGATTTCATTATGTGAATCAACGTATGCAAAGCATTTGACTTGGAGGGTGGTATTATTTATAAAGCCACATAACGGAGTAAAATCATCACATTTTGTGCAATCCGGTGAGTCCCATTTGAGCCATAGGTCTTGATCGTTGAGGTCAACGGCGAAAGGTGAAGAAACGGGTAGAAGTAACGACTTGAATACTTGACAAGAGGGCGGCATTGAACCGACTAGCTCTAAAGGTGTGGCGAAAAAGGAGGTCGTGGAATTACCAAGGCAATGGATGGGTTTCAAAGAAGAGGATTTGAGGTCTTGGTTTGGACAGATCAAGAAAGTGTAGTTGACAAAGTGAAGAGGAGAAAACGGAGATTCGGAAGCGTTGAAACTGAGAAGGCGTCTAGCTAAGCAGTTATCAGGGTCGTTGAGACGAATACGCTGCGATTTTATCTCTTGGACAAGAAATGGTCCGGAGTTTGGAAGGTTTAAAGCTGTCTCATGACGATCGGTGCAATAGAGGTTGAATCTTGGGTAGCCACAGGAAGAAGAATGCTTAGGGAATAGCCAGAAAGGGAAGGAAACGTCAAGGCTGTTTCCTGTACATGAAGAACTGTAGCAACGTAGTGGTTCTGAGGCGCTTAGGAGAGGTAAGAAGAAGAAGAAAAAGAAGACAAGGAGAGGAAGGAAGAGTTGTTTTGAGAAAGTCATTATGTGGTTAGGCACTAAGGGAAATGTTGCAAGTACTTATAGAGATACTGGAAAAAGTCAGACAACAGTAAATATATATATCTAATTTGGTTATAGAATTGTCAACATAAATCTTCTTTCATCATTCATTGGTATGTGTTTTCGTATAGAAAGAATCTGAGAGATTACTCTTGCAACATAATAATATTGTAAAGTTGTAAAATTATATAAAAAAGGGTTACTGTAATGTTTGTATATCCAAGAGGAAAACCCAATATATGCTTACCAGAAATACTTTGAGACTTTTGTGTGACTGAGACAACACTGTGAAGGAGAATCAGAGTAGCTGCTGAGAGATTCTGATGGAAACAACGTCACCGTCAGTTCCTGCTTTCATCGTGTGATACTTCACAAGGATTCCTGCAAATTTAGATATATATGTGTATAAGAATTATAATTGTGTCTCTTTTTGTTCTTGATGAAGATGGTTTTGATTATGCAGAGTGATAAGGATATCTCTATATACCTTCGTTTTCCTGCAACCTTGTGTGAACAGCGACTGCGTGAGGTGCGATAACTGCTTTTGGTCGGGAATCACCTGGCTCTCCGATCCAAGACTTGAGATGGAGAATACCTATAATGGTTAAGGTGTGAACCAGAGGCAAAGAGTTAAAGAGGATAAAATGAGCATTAGAGTGTAATCTGAATTTGAAATTACCTGTGGATGAGGATGCTTTTAGGTGTTTGAGATCAAATATGGCTCCACAAGCTGCAAGTACATCTTTCTGTATCTTGTGAGATCCAATAAGATTGTATTCCCAGCTTCCATCTTGATAGCCTTCATTAAGGAACAGTTCAATGTGCCTAGCATCAAGTGTTTGCATTGATCCTATACAATAGACAGAAAACACTCTTAGTTGCAGAGACTAATACACTAACATCAATCCTAATGTTTCAATCACAGTTTTGAGTTTGTTACCATCACAGGTACTGAGGTCACAAACAGGGCAACGAACAAGCTGTAAATCTGGAAAATCATAGAGCCATGTTACATATTTTCCTATCTAGTGCAAAAGTTCCTGAGATCATGATCATGAATAAGAAAATTTTCTTACCTGCTATCCAAATACCGCTTTTGATGTCTCTAATAACACATGAGCCACTGGATTGCAGCATCTGATCAATGGTTCCTTCCCTTGGAACTCTCAGTTGACCACTAAAACTCTCAGTCAAGAGTGACATTCGAGAGTCAAGAGTAAAGGCACCAATGCGCATCCAGTCTATAATTACAGTATCAAAACCAGATAAATTGAGGCTTTGATCAGAATATGTGTACTAGTTCAATGCAAACTAAGAGAGTAAGTGATGAATTCAATTCATGGGACTGACCAATATGCTTTTCCTGCTGATGGAACAAGTAAGAGTGACTCCCATCTGCAATGTTCATATCGTTTCTTAGTTCACCATTGTATTGAAATCTGAAACTGCTATGAATGTGTGATGTGTATAATAGACTTACCAAAAGCTGAAGCATATAACTTAATCCAGCTGGAAGAAACTGGAGACGCCCGAGGGATCTGAAGATCACGCAAGCAGGCAAACCTCCAAACATATTCCTCCATAACGATATTGTTGAACCATATGTTTGTGGCTCCAAGCATCACCAGTGATTTACCATCCAAAAACCTTGAAATGTATGTCCATATATCTTGCTCAAACCTGATTACACAGAGAAAATACATTGAGAATACACTTGGGTATCTGATGTAGAGACTTAGATCTAAGAAACCTGATTCGAAAATAGCAATCGGTTTTCAAATTCTACCTACCTCGTCGTTTCTGCATTCAAAATTTTTGATGATCCAAAGCGAAAAATACGACGGAAAAACTCAAATCCCAGTTTCCAGAAACTACACAGTCACGAACAGAGATCGATATAAGCATCTATTTCTCACGCAAACCCAATTGGTTCCAGAAATACGACGAAAAAACTCAAATCCCAGTTTCCAGAAACTACACAGTCACGAACAGAGATCGATATAAGCATCTATTTCTCACAAAAACCCAACTGATTCCGAGATTTTAATTTCCAGAAAGTACCGAAGATGATTGATCGAGCTTTAAGTTCTAGATCCATCCAATACAGTATGATTCAACGCTTTACACACATTTCAAAATCAAATTTGAGCTCAACCCAAACTCTCACAGATCCAATTTCGTTCAATAAAATCGAAATCGCGTGTATTCCAGAGAGGGAAGAAAATACCATGAGAAGCTGGAACGGTAAGTATAAGCAGAGCATCGAGGTGATACACAGCCACGGATTCCTCTGAGGATCTTCCCATTCTTCTTTTCGTTGCTCTGAACCGCCGATCGTTTCATCCATCTACCCTTTGCGTCTCTCGGAAGAGTGTTCTTCGGTTTGTTGCTCTGCACCGATCGTCTCTTCGCTCTACCATTGTCGTCTCCCTCCGGAGCTTTCCTCTTCCCTCTACTATCCACTTCGATATCACCACTAGATCTCGTCCACATTCTCACTCTTTTTCTCTCTCTCTCTTCACTCAGTATCTCACTAATCGCTAGTTTGTTATGAAGAAAATTGATTCGAATTTTGTTATAGCTCTGTGAATCGTTGTAGTGATTATATACCCGCGAAGGAGACGACGCAGCGAATTCGAAAAATTTGAATTTCAAATGACGTATTTAGCCCTGTAACAAACTTTCTGGCCCCCACACATCTCTCAGATCTGAATAGTCAAAATACGATTTTATATCGCTTCGAACCCGGTTTAGCATCACTAGACCGAGAGCTACATTTACCCAGTGTGATTTTTTACTTGTTCATGATCAATCCAATCAAATCGAGATGATTTATAGTAGAAGATTTAGTAACAATATTTCTTAAGAAAATAAAAGCTATAAACACTTGAACACTGTAGACCTTTAAGGATCAATCAAATCAAATCAAATGTTAAGTATTCTTTTGTTGCCTATGGCTATGAGGTAAAAAAAATCCTACACATTTACAAAATTGCCACGCCGGGAAATGTAACCGGCGGATGTACAATTTAATGAATCAATCGGAAAGAAGTCAGTCAGCATGAATCAGCATGCTGCAAGAATGGTTTCGACTTCAAAGAGCTCTTATCAGTTCATGAACTTGCGGCAGTTAGGAGCTCGACAAAGGCAAGGCACTTTGATATCTTCAGATTCATCAACTTCAAAGAGATAATCATACCTGCAGGAATAGGTTTTCATGATCAAAGGTTATTTAACTTGAATGAAGAAATATATTATTCTACGGGAAGAGAAAGCGGAAAATATAAGTGTTACGTAAGCTCTTCGCCAGCCGAGACATCGGTTTTTGCTATGAGGACGATTCGGTTCTCTTCTCCATCACCCATACTCACTATACGTGCATAGCAATTGGGCATACACTGCACAAGACATGAACATCGTTAGTTCTAGTTACTACTAAGTTTCGGTCTACTGTGTCGATTTGGGGAAGCTTACTGAATGATTGATCAATCGTGCTATGTTTCCAGAGTTTGTGGCATCAATCACTATCTCTTCGCTTATCTTGAATAGCTGCATTGTTAAACGATAAGTTGACCATTAGAAGCAGCGGATAATGTTAAGTAAGCAAGCAATCGGAACTTACGTAACAATCTTTGCCTTGAGAACGATAGTTTGCCTCTCGCAGATCTGCAACACTTCTCCTAACTTTCACCCCACGATACTCGATGATCTGCACAAGACTTTGGTATCAGTAGTTCCTTCATAATGCAAATTACATTCAATTTCGCCATCAAAATCATGAATAGTTCGGCGTAAAGTAAATAACCATTTCTCCTTCTTGAATACTTTTCCTTGCAAAGAGACCCCATCCGTGTATGCCAGATTTACCAAAGCAGACCCGAAGATTTTCCGTCCTCTAAAGAAGATAATATTCTTTATTAAGATTATAGGATAACAAGATGGAGAAAATATTAATCTCTTCTTGAATCAACGTTTACCTGCAAATGCTTAAGCCGTTCTTTGAATGAGGTAAAACCTGATGTATCTGCTTCCTGATGTAACAAAGTAAAAGGAAATCAAGATTTTACTGAGATATTCAGAAAGAAATTGTCACAAGAAAGCAAACCACTGGCATAATTGGTGCTCTGAATGAGAAACTTTCCTTAAAAGAGTTTAGATTCTCGATTGCACCCAAAGAATGATGACTTGGTCCCTTCAGCCTGTGGTATATCGCTTCCAGATCAATTTTCTGAAACATCAGCAGTAACAGAGACACAATAGTACCAATTTGAATTCGTTTTGCAAGGGACTATTGAAGAATGAAAGACTGTCCAATGTCCACAACTAAATGAGATCCTCAGATGCATACCTTCGTGTTTGATCTACTATAGATACGACATCTAGCTGCAGAAAAAGAATCAAATGCATGGATTTGTTCGGCTTGGGGTTGGATTCCGGAACCTAGAAGCTTTATCTTCTTTGTCAATACGAGTCTTGAACCTTTGATGCGCCCATTTTGATTCTGAAGCAAATTTCTAGAGCCAAAGACTCCTGCGGGTGTGTGCACAACTACATTACTATTTGGATCTGGCTTCCTACATAGTGGTTTAAATGTTACAGGCGATCAGCAGGTTCCAATGTTACATAACAGATCAATTAACGAATATGCCGGAAAAACAAAAACCTGTGAAAAGCACAGTAAATTGACTTCCTGGTTCTCTGCACACCATCCTTCTCCAGGCAGTGCAACTAATATTTCCACAGAAAACAGCATCAGTTACACAACTCTAAGACGATCAACTAACAGGACACCTTTATTAAGATATTAATATGAAAAACGAAGATTCTCGTAGGCACAACAGAGGCTAAGCAGATTAAGGACTAACCTCCATGTTGTAACCTGCCCGTGATGCACACATTGCGTGGAAATGAGTGGCACACTTGCAGCAGTGCACGCAGGAACCATGTGTTTGCCTACAAATGGTGCAAACCTAAACGATATTTTCAGAAAAATATCAGATATCAAATGTTATAAAATACAATTAAAAAAACGTTGCTTCCACCATTTCATCATACCTTAAGAAATGAATTTACTGGAATTCTGAAAAGTCCAATAGCAGGCTCCATATTTTCGTGATTTAAAAACCCAACTTCCGGCCGGAACCAAGCACATGTTACATGAACCCACAAACCCTCAACGTCGCTTGGTTTTAAAGCACCACCTACATAAATGAAAGGGAAATTCAGTTTAAGATTCAGGAAAGAAGTATAGAGAAATGGAAAATGAGTTCAATTTATAGCACCTCTGTACTAAATGTGACCTTGTGATAGGACAGTCAAAACTCAAAAATAAGCCATCACTAACGCAAGAAGATGAAAAACATCTAGTGAGCTAATTATCCAGTAATACCTTTTACAGGACAAAGACAACACTCTCTCTCAACATCTGGTGTTTCACATGCTCTACACACCCAGGAGGCAAGGTCTTGTGATTTGCTTACCCCATAGCATTCTTGGTGCACAGCTACTTGACATCTGATGACATATTCAAAAGTTTTGTTTAGATTAAAAATTTATGACTCCATGTTTAATTATACAATCGCAGTAGACTTCAGCAAAACCAAAATGGCCATAGAGTAACCTGTTACATATTATCATTTTATTTTCCTCCCAGTCTTCTACCCATCTACATACAGCACACCTTTCAGTCGTCCACTTTGCACTGACTGGCTCATACTTTTCTGTGCATACAAAATAAGTAGTAAGCAAATCTACCAAGTCTGAACTTCAAAAGGGATGCCAATGCTAAAGAGTTGAGCTGTAAATCTACCTTCCAGCAAAGTGAGCAACCTCTGCTTATCTAACATCTGGGGTTCTAGAGTATCTGCACCAGAGCCTCCAATCTGCAGTACCTTGTTGTCAGCATTAAATCTCGCAGACATAAATAATGCCGATTTCAGGGGTATATATAAGGGCCAGCTTTATGAGAGAGTACAGTGTAAGGGGCGTACCCATTTTTCTAGAGTTAGCATTGTGCCTTTCACTTTTACACTGTACTTCCACTTTTTGGCTCTGCAGCCAGTATGCCTTTCCCATTCACTTGGTGACTGCTTCCTTGCTCCACATAAACCGCACTTGCACTCAATTCTGAAAACAATATTCCAAGATAATTGTGTTGGTCTCACAACTAAAACAAAAAGGAATTGATAACAGACACCTAGGATAGAGTGTGTATTGTAGTTTTAAAAGAAAAATCATTTTATGACAAGCAATACCAAAATATTGATAAATTGTGTTGTGTAACTATATTAAAACTCTGTTTAAATGAAGAAATTGAAATGCAAGGCTGATACATCTAACACTTACGCATGAAACTTTCGGAAATATGTCCCTTCCATGCCATTGCAGACTACAGTAATCTCATCAGGCAGCTCAGTCTCTGTAGTTTTTTCTGTAGACCTGTCTCGCAAAGGTTGTAAGGACAGTTTTCAGATAAAAGAATGACAAACAAAGCAATGCAAACAACAGAAGCAGGAGAAGCCATGTTTCCAAAAGAGTAAAATGAGAGCAACATACTTGAATACTGAGTTCTGTTCTTCTAATATTGTTGGGGCACGCTCATGCTGTGCTCTGCAATGAGGACAATGGTAATTGTTGTGCTCCAGTTCCTTAAGATGATAACCAAATTAGTCCAATCTTTCGAAAATAGTCTTAAGTACTTAGAATCAAAAATTGATATCACATAAGGAACTGCACCTTAAAGCGCTTGTCCGAAATGTTGTCACACCCAGCGTGTACCCATATATCACACCCATCACAACATACCTATTCCATCAATCGTGTCAGTTACAAGATGTATTAATTTATCACTTAGGTCCGTATTTCATCAGAAACGGTCAAAAATATTCTCACCCAATCTCCAGTGTCTGAAGGGTGCCATAATCTCTTGCAAATGCCACAATACTGATTGGAATTCCGTGACTGAAACAACAAATTTGGATTCAATTCCTTTTGCCCAAAAGAAAACCAAAGAGTAAAGAAATTGTCTAAGAACCTTTGAACAGTGTTTGCATAAAAACTCTTCAGGTTGTGAGCCTTTTGTCCTTTTTAAAGATTTTAGTGGCATTACTGTGTCACAGCCGTCGCAGGTCCTTATGTCCACATGACATGAGCCCTACACAAAAAAAATAGATTCAGCACATTGTTTAAGAGGAAGCATTCCCATTACTGTGAATGAATCAGATACAAACAGTACATCTACGCCCATATATGATGCCTTCATGACTTAGAACAAAAAGTATATTGCCATATATAGGTGCTTATGAACTATACAGGATGCCTATAAAACCGACTGCTGAGCTTAAAAGTAAGAACTTGTCCTCAACTGATTTGCTAGGTCTTCTCAAATCAATTTAAACGCAAAATTTGAAGATCTAACAAAGAAAAAGGAATAGGTGTCAAGAAAACGTGCCTGAATTCTAGAGGAAGGTCCATGCTCCACGTCGGATTCAGTGGCAGAGGAATCTGGGCAGCTGATTTCAACAGCTCCACAATTACCTTCAACCCCATTCTCAGCTAAAACTGCTTCCTCGAGTGCCTTCTTAAATTCACTTGGCTTGTAATTGTACAAGGTTGTCTGATCCTGAAATCTGAAGAGACAGAAGACTAAGGAACAGAACAAATAGACAAGCATGAAAGATTCCAGAGAAAATGTCTCATCTACTTACTTGTCCATAAATTCCGTAAACGGAAACATCATTCCTTGTCTGACCCATCCATAGTCCTGCAAATGACCAGTACTTTCAGAGACATATCGTAAAAATAAGCTTGAAGACAGAGAGATTAAAAAAAGGTTAGTATCTTACCCTCTGGGTTCCATTCTTTGAGTGCCCAAAAAACATAACACAAAGTGAGCCCGGAACGCTATGTTTCAAGACCGAAGTAGGCGCTTGTGAAATCGGATCAATCACCTTAGCCGGCCATGCTGGGAATCTTTTCCCACACTTAGCCCAGACAAGATCGCCAACCGCAAAATCCTCTGGCTTGTACACGCCCTTCTTCGTGTCGGCAAGACTAAACCCTCCATAAGACTTTTTTCTACCTCTCACGGGAAGAGAATTAGCGTCGTCGGAGGAAGATAACATTGAACTTCTGATATTCGCATCTTTTTCACTGTTCCAATCTTCAAAATCAACTTCGCTGCTGTCTTCGTTATCCTTACGTGAAAACAGCTTCGAGCCTTTGTTGAGATGCAATTTCGAGCTTCCACTCTTATCATGACCACCACCTTTGACTTTCTTCACTTCGTCATGGCTAGACTCCATCGACTCGACCTTGCGGCTTTTAGTTTTCCATGCAGCAACGACGGAATCGTTGAACCTTGAAGGAATCACTCGAACTCTGCCACGCAAGGACATATTATTAGACTGGTCAGAGCCAAGCTGAGACTCTTTACTTGTCAAGGAGCCTGCGCTACTACTTGTACGATCTTCGGATTCTTCTTTACATGGTTGATCCACGGTTGCTCTTTGTCTCTTCCGATAAACCATAATCTCACCCTTTTTGCTCCCATAATCAATTTCTGAATCAATTTTGCACCGCTTCAGATTCTGATTCTCGAATGTCAAAGTCCGTTTCAGAATCATGTCCTAACTCAGTAACCCGATTCCAAAACAACCATCAAGATTCCGATTCCCAAAACCCTAATTTCATCAAACAACAAATCCGCTTCTCGGTAATCTCCAGAGAGAAAAAACCTCGAAAAGTATCGATTCCTCTCGCAATTCTGCTCAATACTCTATGGACCTAATGCGAATCCGTAGCTTTAACCCCGAATTCGAAAACGTAAACAAATTCGCCGAATTCGTACGTTCCCTCTGAGGATGAAACGGATATGGCGAAATCGTGAAACTCGAAACGACGGAGAAACCTTCTCGTGAAAACCTAATAAATTCTGGAGAAAAAAAACAGTCGTATTTCGCTACCGGAGAAGATAAACCCCAGAGCTCCTTATAATCGGACGGTGACGGAGAAGCAAGAGAGGAGGAGGAGAAGGATCTGTGTTTTTTTTTTTTTTTTTTTTTTTTTGAGCGTGTGTTCTGAAGAAGGAAGCAAACCGTCGGTTTATATATTTCTATATTATTTTCCGAATTAATTTCGGTTTAATTCGCCTGAAAAAATGATTAAACGAAAATTGGAAAATCGGATTATGGTGACGTGGCGGTTTAATGGAACAGTGTTTGGCTCCAGGGATTGGGGACGAGGGAAGAGTGCGAAATTCAGGCCAAGAGAAGCGCCAAGTTGAAAACTTTTCGTTCATGAAATCCGACGTGGCTTTATAAATAAAAATAAAAAGATTAAAAAATAAGAAGCTTGTTGGGCTTTATAATACTTGACTTACATATTGGGCCTATATTTTTCGTTTCTTTAAAATCAGGCCTATGTTTTGCTCTGTCAGAACTAATTATTTTTAAAAATTAATACAACAGAAAAAATAATTAATTATATATCATATCCACTAAAATTCCACAATTTGATAAATTTTATATTTTGTACGATTAAAATTTATAATCAGAATTTTGTTTTTATTGTAATGCCGCGAATTAAACTAATTTTTCACATCATCTCTTTGCATGTAGACATTGTCAATCATCCTGATTACACACTTGTACAAACTCCCAATTCTCTAATAATAACAAATGACTTGTATTTTTTTTTTTTAAGTAATAAACAATCTTCAAAACTCCACTTTACAAATAAAAATGAAACAACAAAATGAGATCCAAAAAGAAAAGAAAAAAACCCCTTTGAAAGAAACAAACAAAAAACACCATGTTGGTCTTTAAAAAAATCACTCATCGACTATAAATTCAAGGACCATAATGGCTTTTAGCCAAGAAAATCCAAAAAAAAAAAAAAAAAGTGTTTGTTTATATGTACAAGAAAACACAAAGGATCTTGAATCAAACACTAGTAGAACTTGGATGTGTCTCAAAAGAAGGAGGCGTATGAGAAGAAGAAGAAGATGGTGAACCCATGGAGCCACGAATCCTGAATATTTCAAGAACAACAAAAGCAAGTAATGTCACTGCCAAAACAAATCCATAACCAATTTTCCAACCATCTCCTCCATTATTCGCGTATCGAATCCCAAGAACAATGTTCACTGCTGCAAAAAACAAAGAGATTCTTCCAATCCAATGATGATACCAATTCCAATATCTCCTCATCTTTGTCTCCTTTTGCGGCCTCGCAAAGAAAGCCAATACCTGAAAAAACAAAATTCTAGATACTTAAATCCATATTTGATCATTCTTAAACTCTGGAGACTATTAAGTTTTGATTCACAAACCTGAAGAATGCTAAGGACTAGAAGAAAGATCCCGATGCCTCGATGTGCAGGTATATCCGGTTGGATCTTATTGTAAAGCCGTATACCGAGAATAACAGCCGCTAAACCGAAGATAAAACCCGCGAATTGGAAACCGATATGAAGATAGTACCAAAGAGGATCTTTATGTCTAAGATATCTAGCTAGGATTGCTCCTAAAGGAAGCAAGAAACCCCATCCAAGTATCGCCATTATCCCATGCTTTGTCCTCTCCGTAGAAACGGTCGTATCTATCGATGTTCTTGCTCCACTTGCTGCATAGACCAAGAACACACAAGACAGAGTAAAGTATTGCACTTTCTTAAAATGTACCAACAACATTTCAAGTCTAAAATGTAAAACGCTATTTTCTTTCTTTATTTTTGCGTTTAAAACAACTATGGAAACATTTTCAAATCTGTTAATCGAGATGCCAAAAACAAACTATGAATACCTTTTGAGAAATCGACTATAACTGTGGTTTTATCATCATGCTTACTCAAACGACCTAGCTTCGAAGGAAAAGTTGTGCTAAACGCAAGAATCACGGCTCTACGAGGAACTTTAACGGCGAATTTAACCTGAAAAGCTAAGTAAATCATTGCTCCGTGAAGAGCAACCACCGGAGGAACTTTTTGTAATTGTAACTCTCCTTGGTCCGGCACAACTTGATCTCTCTCTGTTCCTTGGAGATAGTATTGATTGATTTTAGCATGACCCTTCTTTGAAATCCATCCAATCATCGCACTTGATCCAACCATTCTTCCATCTTTAGAGAATCCGATTCCGACCCATCCGGTTGTGTATAAGGCCGAGACTATTATCGTCATTACATTGTCTCTGTTTTCTGAGTACTGCAAAAACAGAGTAATTATAAACGCAAATACGAAATCAAAATGATGGGTTTGTGTAAAGGAATCGTTTTTTTAGTTACCCTTAAGACGAATGTGTTCCAGAGAGGTGTACAAGGCATTGAATCGGAGATGTTGTTGTAAGGTGGAGGGAGGAAATCGGATAATCTGTTTCCAAAACAGAGATTTTGAGACGAATCATTGATGACGTCATCTGCAACTAGAAAAGGTAGATCTTGTCCGATTAAGAGACAGACGAAGCAAAATCCAACAAGTGTTCTCATTGTTAGAACTTAGAATCGAAACAGAGAGGAGAAGCTAAGCATGGAGCGAGAAATAATGGAGCTAATGTTTGCTTGAAGAAGAAGAAGAAGAGTTTGGTGGTAAAAGTAGTTGAAGATGGCGATCAATCATAATCATCAAATTGTTTAATTTTAAAATCTCTTCTTCTTCCATTGGATTTTTGAGAAAAGAGATTACTCTGGAGTTGATGTTTCACTGGTGAAGTATCGGACAATTTATGTCCCCTCTGGCAATAAATCGACACGTGAACCGACAAAATTCGAATGAAAATAATTGCTTTTTTGACAGTTTAAAACAATTGTTGAATTTTCTATATGAGGTTGAAAATTGTTTTATGAAAATCTTTTTTAAGATATTGAGAGAATCTGGAGTTTTTACTTTGCTTGTTTTGAGGAAAAAAGAAGAAGAGACAGAGAGAGAGAGTGTGGGGTGGGGTCGTGAACTGGACCAGAGTGGGAAGTGGATCAGTCTTAGTCTGAATCATTTACTCATTAGGTGGTATATTTGGTCAGGATGGTGCCACGATCAACATCATCTTCTTCTTTGTTTGGCCTCAACTTAGAAACAAAGTAAACTAAAATAATAATAATATAATGAACCAACTTTTTTAGTTTATTCGTTTCTAAAACTTTCATTATTGTGGTACAAAACTTTGCAGCCTCAATGATTATTACCAATCACACATAACGTATTTTATTCTTGATTGTCTTCATTTGTGTTTATGTACAAGTCTTTAGCAGTTTATAGAAGAAGAAAAAAACATTTGTTAATTCTACTCGCAAACGGACAAAAAAAAAACATTTCGTTTGTATCTCATGTTTGAATGTAACATTTCACCAAAAAATACTATTTTATAAGAAAATGTAAATGACTTCAAATATTTTTTCCCCTATATTATGTAAACGTAATAGAATTATGGTAAAACCGTAACATTATAATTTCCACAGAAGAATAAATTATCAAAGGGGATGTAGCTCATATGGTAGAGCGCTCGCTTCGCATGCGAGAGGCACGGGGTTCGATTCCCCGCATCTCCATTTTTGAATTTTAATCAATTTATCACCATTCATTAATACAAAAAAAGCCACCATTTGTCTGTCTTCTTCTTCCTTTTCTTTTGGTGGATTGAAATAGAGAGGATAGAGTCATACATCGTTGCAACCAATCATAATTTGATCAACCAGTAGGTCATTTTCAGATGTAACTGAAGGAAAAAAGAGGGAAGATTTCGCAAGACTCTCTGCTTGGCAAACAGGTCAAAACTAATTATTTTTCCTACAAAAAATTACAGTCAGACTGGTATTGTGATGTCAATATGTTCACATCAAACTCGCTTTTATCACCACCATTAACTATGAGTTTTGAAAATTTTGTCATAATTGAACGTATTCCGAAACAAAATGTTAACTGGAGGAACACCCGAATGAAAAAGACAAAAACAGACCAACACAAACAAAGACACGTATCCTAACGAAACAATAAAAGAATTTAAGACTGTAAAAAGAACTCTCTACTTGGACCAAGCAACTGCTTCAATATCCGTTTGAGCACTTCTATACAATTCAAGCCTCTTCGCTATCGAAGTCCTTCGCTGTTGAACCGCAGGATCCTCGTCCAACAATTTCGACAATTTGCTCATCTATTTAACAACACCAAACCCAAATTTAGATTCTTAATCATCATATAATTACAATCATATATTAGTTTACTGAGTTAGTTATATGGTTATTAACTTATTACTACCTCTTTCTGGCCAAGTTCAGTGAAGAAGATATCAAGAAGGCTTCGTTTTGCTTCACGGACTTGACAATAAACGATTGATTTCGGAATTGAGTTTCTCAATCCGGCGCAGACCATGTTCACGTAAGACAACACATTTGAACCGATTCTTCGAAGGTAAGCATCGTTGTATCTGTCGAAAATCGAATGTGTCGGATTCCCTCCTTTTTCAGAATCTTGTGGGAGTTTCCTGAAGAACTCTACTGTTAAGTAACCAGACTCCATGTCCACTAGTAACAGAGTTGCTTTCCTGCTTTCATCTCTCATTCGATCCAATGAATCAATCGCTGCACCTGATACTTCCACTCTCAGTGTTGGATATTGCTTTAGTTCCTGTTGTCATGAGATTAAACGCATAATTATGAGTCAAAAGGTTTTCTTGTTTTTTAGTTTGTGATTTTGAGATCTTTTTGGTACTTACTGATGTTTCGCCAATGGATTTGTGGATAAGATCCTTGAGAATGGAATGGACAGCATCAACAGCTGCTTCAGCTGGGCCTCTAATGGAGACTAAGCATGATTCTATGAGGCGGCGATAACCTTGTTCTGGAGCTATGAGATGCGGTTGATATCCATCTGCTTCGGTGATCAGTTTCCGTACATTGTCCATCGAGAGATGTTTGTCGAATTGCAGTCTTTTAATGCCAGCTGGGAATTGATTGTCGAACACAGAGTTGATCTTTTCACCACCTGACCGTCTGTGAGGTTGTTAGTAAGTAATAATCATAAAGCCAAAACAAATTGGATTAGCAACAATCCAGATATATGTGAGATCACTCACGTGCCATCGAGGTGTTCTTTGAATGTTTGATCAAAAGCACGGCAAATTTCCATGATCATATACAGTTTTCCCTGCATTCAAGAGAGTGAGTATTAACGAGTTACGGATATGAAATAAGAGAAGAAACCGAAGAAGGAAACGCGAAATGTCCTGAAGACATGAGACTACTTACACCAGCATCAGCTGCTACAGGCTTCCCAAGACGGCTCAGCTCTGTCTCTAACTCAGAAATAGTCTTTGTGATAAGAGACTGAAGTCCTGGAATTCTCGACTTGATAACAACTTCCAAATGCTGAAAGAGTTATAGCTGGTTTTAGAGTAGCTACCAAATCTTTTAATGCCAAAATATTCAAAGAAGAATTGGTATGCCAATTACAAGCTATTCCTCTAACTATCTATACCTTGGAGAGCATCTTTCCTAAATATTCTGAACCCATTCTGTCAGTTAAATGTCGGTACTCTGGGCTGTTGTTGAAGTAATCACGTTCACGACGACGAGCAGCAATCATATCAACACTTTTATTAATGTCAGCTTGAGACCGGTTCACAACACCAACCCAAGGATACCTTAGTTTGTATCCTCTTCCTTCAAGTATCTGAAAAATCCCCAAACATTTAGAAGACTTAGGGACTGTTTCAATATTCACTCACCACTAGTTGGTGAGACTCTCATATTAAACTTCCTTCTTTCATTCTAATGCAACTAGAGCAAGTTGTTCACAGACTATTATCGTCTGATATAAAGCTTACATCAACAGCATTTGTGCCCTGGTCCATGAGATCAATTTTGGTTAGAACTCCAAAAGTCCTGTCTCCTGATAGCAGCAACGAAGCAAACAATTATTAACATGAACTAATCCATTCAAACTACTATCATGATATAATAATTACACGGAGCAACATCGCCCTTGTTTACTACAGATGATAACATTATCCTCATTTCCAGGGAACCACTAGGTACTGACCATTCAACTCAACCATATATACAATGTCCAAGTGAACTGAAACCATATATATATTATGTCCCAATGGCTTAAGCTCATAGTGATACACAGAAAGCAATTATATCAGCAATATAGAGAAAGAAGAATCTGGCACCTTTTGGATCGACTTCACGAGAGATCTTAATGGCATCAGAAGTAGCAAGATCTTGATTTGCAGGGGAAATAGCTAGTATGATGCAGTTGGGCTGTCAAAAGGTTAATGATCAATCTTTGTTACTTTGCTGTAAGAACACAGAATCCTTTGAGGATATAAGCATCATCGGTCTACAGTCGTATTCTGCTTTACTTCTTTCAAATCATAGTTACCTTCTCAATAAACGATCTGACCATGTTCTCGATGTCTTGAACAATGCTCTCAGGCTGACCATCTACAACATTAATGGCAACAAGTTGTCACTGATGTTTGTCAATATAGAGAACTTGGGGTGGGGAATCAACTATCATGAAAAACAAAGATTGTCTCACTTACCAACAGCTACCTTTGTAAGCCCAGGAAGATCGACCAGTGTCAAATTCACAACTACAGACATTTGAAAAAAAGAAAGAAATTTATTAGAGTATGGAGACTGTAATACAAATGGCAAAGATGGCACTTAAGTTTTGATTGATTTTACACTCTGTGTACAAGAACTGGGACTTCTAAACTTTAAAGCATGTTTAATTTCTTCTTGATGAAAATTTTAGAAGTACAATGCCTTCTCTTACCATTAGGAGAGAAGATACTGAGATGAATTGGGACTGTAGATATTACTTTGCTGCTGCGACCAGTTTCACGATCTGTCTCATCCGAGATCTCCTGCCTTACAGCAGCTACATACAAAGAAACAATCTCAAAACATAAGAAAACCAGATGAGAAGAATGTGTGCGCAAAATAACAATATTGACATAACAAGCAATCACAAGAAAAGTAAGGAACATTTCCTCCTCCCGAAAAAGAAATATACCAAAATCGGTGAACTTCTTCTTCGGAAGATGCATAAACTCTGCATACTCTTTGCCTTCATCAATTCTATGAAGCTGCAGGACAAGAGGTCTACGTGTAACAATCCCTACATCGAATACATTGTTGTCATAAGTAAACGTTATACAAGGAGAAAAAATCTTGAGCTATATCATGTACGTTTTAATCAGCCTTACCTGCTCCACGAGGTAAAAAATCTTTCCCCACAACGCTCTCTAGCACCGAAGACTTTCCAGAACTCTAGAAATTATAACAAAATTTCATCAAATTGCATGAATAAGAAACAGTATTGATCAAGAGCAAAGGATTTCACAACTTTTCACTGAAATCGAAGGGGGGGATAAACTTTCAACAAATCATCATAAATTTTCGATCAAATCAACAATTGAAGGAGAAGATATCAGATCATGATAACAAGCCAACGAAAATTCTGAAAAACGAGATCGGATCATTACTACGCATTGAAACCCCAAATGTACATCAACGAAACGAGAATGCAATGCCTAAGATCTAACAATCACCGATTCGAAATCTCATGCCAAATTCAGAAGAAATAGATCGTACCTGACCACCGACGACGGCAATCGCAGGCAATGAGTCCCACAGAGTTGGAAGGGAGCTTCCCTCGCCGTGATCTCCCAAAGCCGTACAAGCTCTCTGTATCTTATTCACAAGAGCAATCAAACTCTCCATCTCAAAATCGAAATCAACCTAAATCAGCTCCGATTTACTCAAAACGGCGAAATCAAAATTCCGGCGAGAAGGAGAAGAGATCGCAAACGTAATAACCGCGAATTTCTATCATTTTAGGTAACCGTTGAATTATTCAGAGAAATATAATAAGCCAAATCGTCAATAATACCCAAAATACCCCTGTTGAATAGTCAAACCTTAGAGCGAGGCCCAATATGGAAACATTGGGCCCATTCTTCATGTGTAAAAGACCAAAAAGCCCTGCACGTTCTGGGTATATTCGAAGTCACGATACTCGAATGGTATTTTCCGTTATAATATACGAAAAACAATTTTCTCAACACCACACAATTTCTATGTTAATTACCAAAAAAGTGTTTTAATTAGCTTAAATTAATTTAGATTAAGGAGAAAATCTGACCCATTTGAAGAAATATCCAATCTTTTTCTTCGCCAAGTCTCTAAACTCTCCACACACTTCTTCTATAACCTCTCTCTCTTTCTCTCTGTATGTCGCAGAGTAAGCTTAAAAACTTTCTCTCATGGAGTCACTTACAACATCAAATCCTTCTTCTTTCGCTTGTTTCTCAAAGAGCTTATCTTCTCATTATTACCCTTGTCGTTTTTCCTTCGTTAAGCTAACATCTATCCAAAAGTTGGAATCTTCAAACACCTTATCCTTATGCTGCAAATCATCTTCAGATTGCAACAACAATGGTGATAATCGTAATCATCGGCGAATCCAATTAAACCCTTTTTGTGTATTGCGCCCAATCATTCGAACGATAAAGGGTTTGGTTTCTTCTCAATCTCGGCTTTGGATGTCGCGTTTTCGAGCTTACAGAGACGATACGGCTGCGTTTTCGGCCGGAGATTTGGAGCTTAACGGTGGTTTAGGGATTGCTCTTTTGAGTGTTACGGCTTCTGCTAAAGTAAAGATTAGTCCTTTCGTTGCGACGTTATCTGCGAATCCGACGTTTGTTTCTGCTGTGTTCGCGTGGCTATTTGCTCAATCGAGTAAAATGGTTATCAATTTCTTCATTGAGAAGAAATGGGATTTTCGTTTGTTGTATGCTTCTGGTGGTATGCCTTCTTCACACTCGGCTTTGTGTATGGCTTTGACGACTTCTGTTGCGCTTTGTCATGGAGTTGCGGATTCGTTGTTTCCTGTTTGTTTAGGGTTTAGTTTGATTGTGATGTATGATGCAATTGGTGTTAGACGACATGCCGGTATGCAAGCTGAGGTAAAGAAAACCAAATCTGCTTCCTTTTGTTTTTTAAAGCATTTCAAGTTTTGAGTTTGGAGATTGTTACTGAGGTTATGACTTTTGGTTGGTCTTGGTAAATGCTTTGTCTATCGTTGAAGTTTGAGCAGATTTCTATGTGAGGGACATTGATGACTGAGTATAGTTTGATGTATTACAAAAACAGTAGAAAATGTTGGAATTCTTTACGTATTGAATTTTGACTTTTTGATAGTATATTAGGTTCTTGAAGTGCTTGTGAATGCCCTCATGTAAAAGTTGGTTCTGGACCTGTTTATATGGGAGGGACATTGATGACTGAGTATAGTTTGATGTATTTACTAAAACAGTATAAAATGTTGGAAGTTCTTGTGATTGCAAAATGTAAAAGTTGGTTTACTTGAGGTTATGCATTATTACTAGATATAGAGCTATGGACATTTAGGCAAATGTTGATGTCTGTTCTTGTGTTGTGAAGAAAGTTTCCAGAACAGTAAGGGTTGCATTGTTGAGCACAATAGAAGTTTCTTGAGATTATGGACATTAGGTACATTGTTGATGATAGATGTTGTTGGTTCTAGAACGATCTTTCTGTGATCTTGATGATAACATTCCAGAGAATGGAGAATTTTGAAAGAGAATTATACACCAAGTGTGAATCTTGTTAATGACAATGTTTGTGTGTTTGTTGATGTCAGGTTCTGAACTTGATCATAAGGGACTTGTTCGAAGGACATCCCATAAGTCAAAGAAAGCTGAAAGAATTGCTCGGTCACACTCCTTCGCAGGTTCTTGCTGGAGCATTAGTTGGTATTGTGATTGCTTGTTTTTGTTGCCAAGGCTATCTTGTCTCAGCCTAAGATATCATAAGTTTTCTTGTTTTATTCGTTTCAAGTTCGCATTAGCAGAAGAAAACTCATGCTTTGAGTAGCATCGATTTGGCTAAGATTCGTGGTTGTATCATATGTTGTATTCAACAATAGAGAAAACTCGTGCTTCTTTCTTTTTTGTTGAGTTTTTTTGTAATCTCTGGAACAATGCAATGATAAGAAGATATTGTATCTTGGACCTTATCCCGGTTCTGACTTGTAAACCGAGTTTCTTCTTCTAGTTTATCTATCCATCGGTTCGTCTGTTACAAGAGTCCTGGTCTATTAAATCTGCTGATGAATTTATCTGACTTGTGTGCTATGGCTTGCCCATCATTAGGCCTAGCCTAGGCATAAAAAAACCGTATCTCTCAACCCGAAAAACCGGTTCGGTTTGGATTTGGTTTTGCCTTAATACTCGAACGAATTTCACTTGGTCCCGACCCGAAAACCGGTTCGGTTTAGGTTTTCTTGTCATATAAGTTAAGGTTTTCGTTACCTTTTCTAGGGTTAAGCCACATCTTCTTCTGTCTCTATCATTCCGCTAAAGCCATATGTCTCTTGAATGGCGATTCGTATGTAAGATCTCTCTCTCTCTCTCTCTCTCTCTCTCTCTCTCGTATTGTATTCGATTTGTAGTTATTATGCTTAGGCGTTAGATCCTCTTGTGTTGCATCTTGTTCAACTTTCATTAGATGCTTTACTGGGTATATAATGATTGAAAACTAGAGTAGATGAAATTGTGATCTGATGTGTATAGTTTCGGTATTGGGCCTTCGAGGATTGCCCTATGCCTAATGGCTTCAAAGCTTTTATGCTTATGAAGAAGATTAAAAAAACCCTTGAAGACGTTGGTTACCGTGTTGGTGATGTGGGCAGTGAGGTTGACCATGGAGATTTATGGGTCCTTGACGTACCTCCAGGTCAATGACTCTAAACAAGTCTTTCTCTTCTATGGCTTTTATCTCTTCTTCTGTTGTATCCTTAATCACTGCCTTTTTGGTTTCAGGTCGTGTATCACAGCGGATGATTCTACGGCTCTTAAACCGCAACAGGCTTAGAAATGAACCACTGAATCTTTTGCTAATCCTCGGAGACATCTCAGGAGACTTGGAGATTCAGGATGCTTTTCGCTTTCTGAAATCGGCAGGATTTTGCAATATTTTCTTATCGCAGCCTAAAGAGTTTTAATTCTGAATTCGTATGGGAAACTCTAGCAGCTGGACCACCTGGAGTGCCTCATGACATAATATATCCTTCTAGCGATGAAGATTGTGACGATGAACCCTCGTCCGACCCTGGACAGAGTTCCGTCGGTCCTAAGCGCCAGCTTGGACAATCGAGTTACGCTGGCGAGTTTACTTGTTACGCTGGCGAGTTTGCAACTTTTCCTCTATCGAGTGGCTATGGCTTCTTTTAATTCCTTTCTTTAGGCAAATCACTTGTTTTGGTAAGTAGAGTAGATCAAATCCTTTTCATCATGTTACGTTTTGGTAAATGGCAGATGCGGAAACGTACGCGTATTGGGACTTCCATGATTGCCCTTTTCCCGATGGTCTCAGACCTTTGGAACAATTAACTATCAGTGTAACCTTCTTTGGAACATTAAAACAAGCCTTAGAAACTTGGGTTATAGTGGTTTCGCTGTCGTGAAAGCTGTTGGTGATGTGAGCACCAGTCCGGATCATGGATTTCGTTTCTTTGACATACCCTCAGGTCAATTACTCTAACAAGTCTTTCTCTTGTCGGCCTTATTCTGTATCCTTAATAATCTCTGCGTTCGGTTTCAGTTTTTCCACGAGAACGACGTAAGACGATTTTAGCGAGCATGCAGAACCACACACAGATTTATGTAGGTACAGGTGAACGACTGAATTTTGTGCTACTCGTCGGAGACATCTCAAGAGACCTGGAGTTTTTGGATGCTCTTCGCTCTGTGAAATCGGGAGGATTCTGCAATATCCTCTTGTCGCAGCCTAGAGCCGCATCGGGAAAGATACCACCTGACTGTGGTAGTACAGAATTCGTATGGGAAAGTCTAGCAGCTGGACCATGTCCTGCCACCCCCCAACTAGATTATGGCCTATCACCTCTTGACAATGAACCCTCATCTGGTCCTAAGCGCCCATTTCCTGAACAAGAATTGGAGATCAAGGAGGGGAAAAAGCGCAAGGAAGGGGGAAATGAATATTGAGGTTTAGTTAGTGAGTTTGTATTGTAACTAATGCCTAGTGAGCATTAGCTTGTATTGTGACTCCTTTCTTCCATTGATAAGATGTGATTTCTTCAAAACTATATAGACTTAACGATGAAGAAGATCAAGACAGACTGGAAAAATGAGGACCTTAACTCTATTAAGGCACTAAGACATCAGTTTACCTCCGACCTCTGTTGCTAGGCCCTATGGCTTGGTGCTTCAACTACTTTTCTTGTTAGAATCTTTCAGAGCCTGCTTCGATCGTTTTCTTCTTTCACCGGTAGGTTTGGTCTTGAGGTTAAAGACACCTTTCATCAACGAGCTTATATCCACACCTCGATCTCCCATGATCTTATCATGGTACATTTTGCTCCCTATCTCACATAAATCTTCCTCTACTTGTTCTAACGGGTCGTCTATATTCAACTTCAGTTCTCCTTTCTTGATAACCGTTACACCAAATCCATTGGCCTTGGCTTCTCGAAATGCATCCTGTATACGTGTTTTAAAAATAAACAAATTTGAAATAGACACGAGAGTAATTGGTTTAACTGAAGTTTCTTCCTTGTTGAAATTCTTTACCTTGGGCGGGCGCGGAACAATGAAAACATTTCCAGTTCTAAGCATATCCAAATGAGCTTGGATAATGTAACAGAGGTTTCTACAGTCCGCTGCGTTCTCGAAAGCAATCACATGATGTGGCTTTGGTTCTAATTCGAGATCTGTTGCCATCTCCAATGTGTAGAACCCTACTTGTTGCTCTCCTTTGTCATTGACTGTGTACATCTCAAGGCACTGAAACATGGTAACAAAGAAGATTAGATTTGAATGACCTTTAAGCTTCTTTAACAATGTTGCAAATGTTTAGTAAGTTAAACATACCAGTACATGTGGAAGATCCAACCACCATAGATAATCTTCTTCCTTATCTTCTCCATACTCGCGGTATTTGCTCACAACAGCTTGAGGACCAAACAACTCCATCTCTCTCTTGAGTTTGTTGAGTTTCTTTTCCATGAACTCCTTGTTTTTCTCTGGTAGCTTTTCCATTATATCAGCTGCGTCTTTGATTTCATCTTCTGTAATCCATCGATCCAAATCCTTTCCCATGTCTCTCATAACCGCTTTCACTTCTGGATCAGTCTCTGTGTTGTACAACTCAAGGAACCCGCGTGACCATTTCTTCGTGTGCTGCCAATACTCCTTTCCTGACTTTTTCCCAGGTCTAACAGATCCGTCACTTCCTTCTACAACAATCTTTGGCTGGCTTGAAGTAATTTCAGATGAAGAAGTGAGAGTGTTCTCAGAGGAAGCAGACTGTGATGATTCCTGAAGAGAGCTCTGTTCTTCCTTTTTCACACGAGATACAGACGCAGCTTTTCCAGTAAACAATGCCTCGCGCTGTTCATGATAGTTATCGAGGAACTCGGGGTTCTTCTCAAGCTGAGGCCCTTTCCATCTCGGTATGACTTTCTCTGGTGGATCATACACACTGATTCCATCTGAATGGTACGAGGAAGGGAGAAAAATGAGATATATTTTGACAAGCTTATGCATATTGAGAGTGCCTCATTGCAAATTAAAGTGGTAGAGAAGATATATTACCTACTCCGTAGTCAAGATTTTCAATGTTTGAATGAATCCATTGATGCAGATGAGATAGTTTCTCATTTTCTTTCTCAACTTTCTTCTCCAAGCCTTGCAAAAACATAGCTTTGTCTTCGGCATCAATCAAGTGAAATGGATCCCTACCAGCCAGCTCATTATCTCGAACAAGGAAGACAATGTCTCTTAGCTTTTCGTCCTTCATCCACTCAAGCTCATCATTATCCTCATTGCGGTAAAGTTCTGCTATTTCAGCAATTTTACCTGGCTCCTGAGTTTCTTTCTCTCTTGCAGCCATATAATTATCTCTAAATCCAGCTCTCATTTTTTCAGCAACAGGTTCAAATTCATGGTAGTGTTTCTCAATCCAGTTCTCCTTCCCTGATGGTTGTTCCTTAACTATATGTTCAGTACCACCAGAAGAACTTTCGGCTGATTCGAAAAGACTTGTTTCGCATTCTTCTTTTTCGTTTATAGAATCTCCTTGCTTGCCCGATCCCTTACACGTATTCCCAGGTTCTGAAATTTTCTGGTAATCATTCTTTTGGGGTTGGAAATGAACATCGTTCCCTAAAGGTTCAGAAGAATTAGACTCAAGTGCAGATTTCAAGGTTCCATTGACAGCTGCACCAAGGATTTTATCTTTCTCAGCCAATTTGTGTTTTCTAGCTACACGACGCTCTTCATCGCTCTGCTTTGGGAAGATTTTATCACTGTCTTGGACTATCGTCTGAGACGGTTCCTGAGTAAGCTCTTTCTCACCACTTTTTCTTGAAAGGAACTCTTTAGCCTCTTTTACAGACCGTATGACCCGTGACTTACGACCAGTGCTATTCTTCACTATACTCAACTTATCCATAGAATCATCAGAAGATTGAATGATCCCATCTGTAGGAACTAGTGGTACCACATTACTCAGCTTTCCTGAGTCCGATGCTGCCAATTCAACATTTGGAAAACCAGAATCTACCATAGCCCCATTCACCATTGGAATAGCCCCATTGGAAGTCCCCAAGCTTTCATCTTTACCATCGTCACCTTCACCGTGTGGCAAACCCTCATGTGGAAGACTGTTCTGTGACCGCATGCTTATATCTTCATCATCCATGCCCGTTTTTTGGTTCGCATTGCGCTTCTCCTTCTCTTTAAGTTCTATGCTAGCTTCTATCTCCCGTGCTCGTCGAGCCATTGCTTTAATTTCATGGATCTTGTTATCAAAGTCCATGGATTCACCACTCTCAACCTGAGAAGAATTCAAGAGTTCCAATTTCTTCTCTGAACCCTTTACTCTAGATATACTACTCATAATTTCTTTACGATCAAACTCCGCCTTCCCAAACGACACCAATGGCTTTTCCAAACCCTCTTCCTGCAAAACTTCCACGGCACCTTTCTCCGCCACTTCCTTTTCCTTCCAAGCTTTCATCTTTCTCCTCAACATCTCCTTCTCCAATTCTGTGCACTCAACCTCATTACTCTTCCTATAAACAAGCACCGTCTTAAGCAACCATAGCCCTATGTAACCACACAGAACAGCTCTTCCAATCGCCGGCAACTTTGGAACTAATTCAAGTCGGAGAATCGCGTTTTGAACTGAGCTAACCAAACCAAACTCTTCCCTTAACTCAGAAGAAGAAGAAGAAGAAACAAACTTGACTAGAGAACTATCTTTATGTATCACATTTTCCCCATTCTCCATTTGTTCAGCTAATTTCTTCGCATACATAACCTTAGAACTCACTACTTCCAAATCCTCAAAACCTAATCTTCTACTCAAAACCTCGTCTTCATCAACCTCTACTTTCTCCACATTTCCATCTGAATCCTTATAGACAGTGAAAATAGGATTCGAACCAATCCCCCAATACTCTGTTTCCTTCTTATACCGAGAAACCCAGTCTTCAAGCTCATTCAACAAACCCGAATCTTGAGAAACCTTATCTTTCAATTTCAATCCCTCGGTGCTACTTAACTCGACCAAATCATCACTACGATCGAGAGTATGGGTTTCGTTTCGAGATTTCGTACCTGGGTCATAAGGAATCGGCTTCGAACGCAAATTCTCATCACTGATGATCTTCTTCCTCAGTGAATTACGTCGCCTCGAGGTCTCTCCGAAACGAGCTGAAACTCGGAGAATTGAAGCTCGGTAGTACCGGAATTTGGAGATGGGCGAGTTGAATCGATGTTGATTTCTCTTGTTAGTGAGCCTCTGAGACGATAAAGATGAGAAATTGAAGAACCCATTTGGAAGACCAGAGCTTAGAACCTCCATTGATAGGAAAGTGAAGAAGATTTCAAAACCTCAAAGATGGGTTTATCAGAACAAATACGAAACGTCGTCGTTTCTTTCAGAAAGCCTTTGCCTTAGGAATTTGGACTCGACAAAATCATTACAGACATTTGAAAATGAGATTGATAAGCTATGTTGTGGAAAAAGTGTCAACATTTACATTTTCCAGATACATCAGACTTGTAATGAACTATAGAAAAACCTCCATGACATGAGAAAACCAGAGAGATAGAGAAGAAGAACACAAGTTTATAGTCGATTACAGAGAAAGCTCTAATTACAGACACTTCCAAGAACCATGGTTACAAAGAGACAAGCTCAGTTTTAAGATAAGTTTGGGATACAAGCTCCTCCACCTTCACCACTTTGTTGCTGATCTTTCCAGATTCTTCCAGTGACTCGTAGTTTCAGCTCTTTCCTGTCTCCACCTGAGAAGAAGAGAGCCATGTTTCTTTGTATAATTAGTCCATCATGACTGTCTCTAACTTTTCTGTGGCTGTCTCTTACGCTTCTCGGTGTTCCTTCCCAAATCAGCTTCCGGCCATAACCTCCCACTTCTAAACTGTAATTGTAGTTCCGAGCTTCTGTTTCGTCCCCCATGAAACGCAGGAACGCCATGTAGACTGGTGCCATTCCGAGCTGGAAAGCCTCAAAGTGAAGACAGAAGTATTGACCAAAGCAGTGAAATACCTGAGTTTCGATTTGAACCAGAAACAAAACCAAAAGAGAAGAACTTTGATAAGCACATGTGACGGTTTAAGTAAACAAGCCTTACATTTGTGTAGAGAGATGGAAGATTCACAACCATTGATCTTGCAGAACAAAAGCTTAGCCATAGAATCTTGATTTCATAACAAATTTACATAAAACCACTTCAGAACAAAATCGCACAAATAACTGGACCTTCTCTAGGATTTCATTCAATTTATATATCCCATAAATAGAATTGGACATTTCTAAGCAGCAGCACGATTAAAAGCTCACTCGCAACAGAAGCAAAAAAATTTACTCATCTGATTGCTTCAGATTACAGTTTATACGAGAGATAGATCAAAGTTTCATCACATAAAAAAGCTTTATAGATAGCTATGAAGCATGAATCATTGTGTACTTACAGTTAACATCCATGTAGCATTTTCGACTTCACGAGGATTAGATTTGACATAACGATGGTTGAAAGTGCACCCAGAATGCATATCCACCTTATGATCATCCCTCAGATGGGCAACTAAGAAAGGGATATCTCCCATAAAAGAACACTCGGATCCAGCATACGGACAGTTATAAGGCCTGAAGTTACACACAGTCTCATGTTTAAGCTTACTGTAATAAGGAAAGATCTCAGGACATCCAAGTGACATGTGTTTGCACGGTAGCTCAAGAGATTCCGCTACTTTCTCAAGCGCCAAACAACGGATATCGCCGAGCTCTTGTCGACAAGTTGGACAGCGATTATGAACCCTGTTTTTACAAGTTGAACATAGAGTATGTCCATTGTGACACTGCAGAGAAATCAAAATCATTGTGGTAAGTGTAATCTTCATAAACATCACAAATACGCAAGAAAGTATAAAAAAGCTTATAGATTTGGTAATGGCTTCAAAAACCCTAAAACCAATCAACAAAGCAAAGATCCGGTAAAAACAAAATCAGGGCAAAATCAAACCTGATGAATCGGAGGGTACATAGAATTGGTGCATACAGGACATTCGAGAAGCTCATGAACACTAGTGGTGGTAGGAAGAAGCCCAGAAGCAGCAGCATTCACGTTGCTGTTGTTATTACTATGATGCTTCGAAACCGAAGCATACGAATGGCGATCTTGTTGGATCTCTTCATCATCTGTAACATCCATGGTTGAAGTACAGTCTATACTATCCAAATCCATCGAAACCCCCAAAAAAAAACAAAATTTGATTGATCTTCGATCGAATCCGATTTAGAGATTGATGAATTGAAGACCCACCGAAACAGGTCAACCCTCGTGAAGTGTGAATTTCAAAAACAAAAAGATGCTTTTCTTCATCAATTCCAGAGAGAGAGAGAGAGAGTTGCCGTCAAATGAATCGGAGACGATGATTTTAAAATCGGACGGTCATGAAGGAGACTGTAGTAAGAGAGAATGTAAAAGAGAGATTGAGAAGAATTTTACAGGATAGGGGAAATAATCATTTAATAATAATATCATCTTACTCAATGATTTCTTCGTTTTTTAATTAAATAATTTGTTTATTAAAATAATTACTAATTAAGGGGCCATGGTCCAGTAAAGATGGGCCTAAACATGTAGAATGGTGCAAATGATTGCATTTTTTATTTTTCGGTGTCGATTTTGATGTGTTTTTTTTACTTTATAATTCAAACAATTTCATGTAATTAATACATTAGTAGGAAATTTCGTAAATTTTAGAGTTAAATTTTGATCGTAACTTTAACTATCTGAAATATTACACTAAAACACTTCAGATAGTTAAAGTTACACTAAAACACTGTAAATAGTTAAAGTTACAATAAAACACTTCAAATAGTTAAAAGTTACACTAAATTCCTCATCGCATAGTGGAATTTCCTTGGCGGCTGCTTAGACTTCAACAACTCTATCCCAATAGTCATTCTTATCTGTTGAGAGTTTTAAACTCCGAACTGAGTTCCATGTGTAAAGTACGAGAACGTGGAACTCACGGCTTTGCAAGTCACGGATAATTTAGTTGAAATCAACATCGCCGGTGATCACGCAGAAGACTGCTCCTGTATCTAGGTGTTCCTCCATCCATTCTTTGATTTCAACTATGCTAGCTTTGTCCGCCGCGTCGATTGAATCCCTTCTAACTGAAAAACAATATTTAAAAGCTCCATAAGCAAAATCTAACTCGACAATGCATCATATTAAAACTCCAAACTCAAGAATTCCTTTGCATCAAACTAACAACCAACAAAACTCTCCCTAGGCAAAAATCAAACTCCAAAATAAAAATTCCAATCCGTTTTCATAAGAAAAATCAATAAATACCTTTTTAGATACGGTGTAGTGAGACCCTTTGATTACCGGTCAACTCTTTGTGCTGGTCATGAGTGAAAGAAAGCTTATCGTCTCCAAAACCGTGTATTTCCACAACACCACAATATCCCTTTTTCTTAAGAACTTTTCGATATTGAATCGAACTTTCTTGATCAGATTGTCTTTTTTTACAACAGTGTCATTTGGTACGTATGCACATTCAAAATCCCATATTGTGTAAATCTTGCAGTACTTGTAATCAATAGGCTCTCCCTTCGTGTCCAAGTATTGATAATCGGAAAGCAATGTCATAATCATTTCTCTGATCTCCCTAATCTTATCCTCTGAAATCAACACAAAACCCACAATGAGACAAAACCCAAACTCTAGAAAACAAATTAGGGAAATTAGGCCAAATGACTAACAAAAAATTAATAATTAGATAGATAACAATAAAAAACTCATGGCTATGATATTCTATTAATTACATAAATTGCCCCTAATTGCCTCTTGTGGCTGGAAAACTTGTAGGGTTTAGAGGAGGAAGATGGAAGAGATTTGAAAAACTGGATCTACAATTTGACTCGTGCAAATGTTTTGAATTATAAAGCAAAAAAAAACACATCAAAATCGACACCGGAAAATAAAAAATACAATCATTTGCACCAGTTTTTCACAAGTCAAATTGTAGATCAAGTCGTGAAAAACTGGATCTACAATTTGACTCGTGAAAAACTGGTGCAAATGATTGCATTTTTTATTTTCTGGTGTCGATTTTGATGTGTTTTTGTTGCTTTATAATTCAAACAATTTCATGTAATTAATACATTACTAGGAAATTTCGTAAATTTTGGAGTTAAATTTTGATCGACCACTAAATAATAAACTTCAAAGATTCATGAAAAGCATACTCATCTTTGTTTTTGACTTTAAGAGATGTATTTACATAACTTTAGACGTTAAGAATATTATTGAAATCATAAGAGAAACAAGTAAATGCGATGTGGCTTTGGTTCGAAGTCACTTCATAGACAAATGATAATGTTAAAAAGAACATTTTACTCTTCTTCACCTCAAGCAAACTCACAATTTCTTTGAAGAATAAAAGAAAATTATTCCATAAAGACATAATTGGTCTCATGATAGCGATCATCCTTAAAGACATCATTGGTCTCAACCTTAAAAAGTGAACAACAACGATCCAATCCAGCTCTCATGATCTGTCATGGATTGTTAACAGAACATGTCTTTGTACTCTTTTGTGTTTTCTGTATGAGAAAAAGAAAAAGCTTCATAGAAACTGAGACTTGACTTATGAACTGTTTACAGAATCTGAGTATTCATCAAAAAGTCCTTGATTATCTGTTTAAATCCTATATTAGCATCAAAGAATCAAATTTAGGAACTTTCAGGATCAGTAAAATGACCCATCTAGAAAGATTTTAGTGCTTTTGTCACCACTGGTTAGCCGCGGTATCCCGGCACTTCTCGTCATCGCCCAGAGCTAACGGCTTTATACCTTTTGACCGGTTACTAAACAGTCTCTCGGATATTCTATCTTTAGCCGTTGTTTTCTTACGCCGAGACGACGAAAAGGTTTGCTTCTTGTTCTTTCTTGCAGCAAAAACTCTATCAAACTCTTCGTCGATAACAGCTGATCTAGAAGTTGAGGCCATAGAAGCCTCACGCAGAACTTCAAAATTATGTTCCCTAACCTTAAGCTTAACAAGTTTTGCTTTTTTCTTCAACTCTTTGTCTTTCTCCTGGATATTCCTCAGAGCCTGTTTCGCTATTTGCCTAGCTAACTGATTAGGATCAGAATCTGAAGTTGTTTCATCCATAACCACGTCCTGGTTGATCCCTGCAGATGAAGTGGAAGTTTGGTCTTCACTTTCATCCAATGGAGATTCCTGGATTATGGGGTTTCCTTCATCATCCCGAGGTACAATGGCTCCGTGAAACGGGCAGATTCGTAGATCTCTTCTCTGGCAAAGACCACCTTTCTTTAGAGGAGCACGGCATGGAGGTGTCTCTGTTCTCTCTTCTCTATAAACAGTTGCCTGGAGATTCAATTCTGCTATTTTATCTGCCGGAATTACAGCATCTTGATCCACCTTGCCCCAGTGGTTCTCGACCTCTAACCCCCGGTGATTAGCTCGAACTTCCGTAGTTGAGTCCCAATTGCTCAACTGTGATCCCCAATTCATCACGGGTGCTTCAGAAATTAGCTTATCCCTTAGAGAATTTCCACCGCTTCCATCTTTTTTAGTGCTTGACGCTATATTGGAGATTCCACTGCTTACATTTTTTCTAGTGCTTGGCGCTTTGAAGGACCTAGTTTCTGATGCAGACCTAGTTTCTGATGTAGCCCTAATTGCTTCACTTAATGATGGGAAGGACGAACCCTCACCGTGCTGACTTCTCATCGCAGGATCCACGCTCTTGACTGGATCAGTTCCAACCTTGCCATCATCCTCCTCCCAGATATCTTCTTCCTCCTCGTTTGTTTCTTCGTTCTCCCATGTACCAGTTATTTTCAAAAATGTAAAACCAGCTTCTTCGTATCTCTTTTCAGTTGCCAATATGTTGTTCTTAATATCAATGAACTCTTTCAACATGGAATCTCTCGTTCTGTTATCACTTACGTCAACCTTGATGAGAAGAGAGATCCCTTCTTCGACTGAGACTAGATGCTTGGTCACTAGAAGCTTACACTTTTCCCTCAATACATCGAATACGACTCTGTTTTCACTAGTTTCTTCAACCTTATCTGACTGTTTCAGCGAATCAAGACGAATTTGCCTCAGATGAGAACAACGGATCTCCTCGTAATCTTCCTCATCTAAGATCGCAAGTGGAATACCATCATCCCCTCTCCATTGAACAATTTCCAAACACTCTTTAATCTCCTTTATTGTTTCATCAATCTCACCCGTTAAGATTCTAAATTGTTTCCTCAAGAAATCAAACTTCTTTCGTAGAATCTCTTTAGTCCTCATCTCTCGCTCCTCTCTCTCTCGTTGAACCCGTGCAGCATTTGCCTGCAAATCAGGGAACTTGAACTTGAGGGTATTCTTAAGGTAATCAAACCCCAGCCTAAGCTCCTTGTAATGTAACCCAAAAGACAAATTCCACTTCTCCAAGAACTCAATAGCCTTTGTACGCAATATAGTGGCAGTAGCTGGTGGTGCTGGAAGAGGCATAGGCAGATTGTTTCTAAACCCAACACTTAAACTAAGCAGCTGATCAAGCTTCTCGATTATAAGAGTTCTAAAGAGCTTTGATCTCATGAAGATCTCGTCGATTATGAGAAGCGTCAGATATCGAACCTGCCAAATAAAACGATCCCAAAATTTCTGTGAATTGAAAACATTTGTCAATCAAGCACGCAATGATGCATCGGGGATTCGAAGAGGCAGAATCGAGAACAACCACAAGAATAAAATCACGAAGACTTTGCGAAATATGAGGAATAAACCTGAGAGTTGTCAGTTTTCATGAGGTCCATTAGGGTTTGTGCACCGAGTCGGACCTCCGAATCAGAATACCGAACAGTCAATTTGATCGCCTTGAGCAGCCTTGGATCAACCTCTTGCGCAGTCGATTTCGTCGCTTTCACTATCAACCCCATGACTTTCCCTCCGACGTCATCTCTCTCTTCCATCGCCGGTAATCGGAAAAAATTCAGATTGCTCCACCGGAAAATTCAGACGAAAGAAAAAAAACCAAAACCAAATTTTTAATAGCAGCCAAGTTTAAATATAAAAATATTAAAATTTGGATAAAAGAAAAGGAAAAGATTTTTAGTTAAAATAATAGAGTGTATTAAAATATAATATTAATAAAATTTGAGTAAAGAGAGAAGATAATGGGTATTATTGGAGAGAGAATGTCTTTTGAAATGTATTGGAATACAAAGTTGGAGAGAAAATGGATAAAAGTTGGATTGTGTTTAAATATAAAATTAATAAATGTTGAGTAAAAAGATGAAATAGAAAATATAAAGTTAAATCTATTATATAATTAGAGAGTTTTCTCTCCATCTAGAGTGTCCACATAGGCAAAACTATTTTCTAAAACATTTAAATTTTAAAATGTTCATTCAATACACACCAAATCATTTTTATTTGTTTTCATAATTAATAAAAAATTAAATTAAAATAAAAACGTTAAAGACTAAAAAAATGAATGAAAATAAAAGTTAATAAATCTAAGACTATACAAAATTTTATTAGTAATAATAATATGAATGTACTTTTACCAAATATCTATATGTATATATATATATATATTACACATATTAAAAAAAACTAAAATGTGCTTCTAAATTTATGGTTCAAACAAATAGTAAAAATTAATTGTCTTAACCATATGTTATATAAAATGTGAAAAGAAAAAGAAGTTTTTCTATATTATTATTTTTTTTGTTCTGAAAATTCATTAATTGAGAAATTAAACATTCGGATACATTTCTGATGCCATCGAAAAGGCATGGAGAGATTGTTTTGCCAGAGAATCCGCTACTAAATTAGTTTCTCTCGGAATAAAGATAAAAACAATATCAAAAAATTGAGAGAAAAGTTTGTGGATATCGTGAAGAATCCCAAAGATTTTCGATTGGTTTTGTCCAAGGTTTAAAACTCGGATTAGTTCGTGTGCATCGGATGCGATGCAGATGGTTTCCAATCCCAATTTGAGGGCATGATTGAGGACAAAACGGATTACAAGGGCTTCCGTCATCAGAGGGATTTCACAAAATCCATAGATTTTGATCCTTGTCTCACAAAGATCTTGCGATTCGACTCGTCGACTCGATTCTCCAACCCATGTCTGTGGCTAGTAAAAAAAAATAAAAGAGTATGTTTTTAATATTTGTTATTGAGAGTCATCCACATGCAATGTTGATGGTCTAATCGTTTGGTTGAATTATCCCAATTATGTTGGTTTAATATCTGTTTCCTCTGTGCTTAGTCGGTTTACTTGGTCATTCGAATGAATTTACCGATGTACCCCTCGTTTTCGATTTGTTGGTTTAATTTCTACCTTTCCACTGGGTTAATCGGTTGACTTGGTTCTCCCCTATATCGAAATGACTTATTTGCCCCTCTCTATGAACCTTCAGTTCAATAGCTTCTATGGGTGTTTACGTAATTACCTTAAAAAATCGTTTATATAGTTCTGAATAATTCCCACCAAAAGCCTCCAACAGATTCGAGAAAACGAAACAGAGCCTTTAGATCTTGTTTTTGGGCAAAAGAACAAGAGCATTGGATCACATGATGCATGTTATCAAGTAACGGTCAAGTCCGGTCTAAACGTTGTGATCTAGATATTGGCCGTTTTGAAACCGGTTTTGATCGGTTTTTTTTTTTTAATTCAGGTAGTGGAATTACTACTAGGTCAAGAAGGTGGCGTTAGTGAGGAAAAAATCGCATATTGATGATTGGGTTCATCACAACCGTCTAATTTACAAACGATACCAGTGCTTATCTGAGCTTTGTATTTCTTTTTCAAAAAAAGAAGAAGAAGGTGGCGTTATGACTCCAAGAGATTACAAGACAAGAGAAAGATGAATCAACGAACATTATTTTGAAGAATCATTAGACACAGTAGAGTATAAACACCACTAAAGTACTTGAGAGATCTGATCCAATTCGAGAGATTGCTCTAGCTTCTTGAAACTGAACAAAAATTATTGTGTAAAACTATTTTGGTTTCTTTCATTGGAGAATGTGTAATTAAAAAAAAAAAAAGAATTTGGATATCTACGTAATCACTTTTTCTTAAAATTCCGGTTTAGTACGGAACCATTGTACCGGACATGTTATAAATGGTTGAACCGAAAAAGATTTATTTGGTTTTTTACTTTTGGCCTCCTCGTGAAACCGATTTATTGGAGAGGTTTTTCGTTTTTTTTCTTTTTGTCTCGTCAATATCTTCCTTGGAAAAGAAGATGAAGATGAAGAAGAGGAGGACGATAAAGAGTGAGGACGATTCCGTCTCGTTAATTCTGTCAATATCTTCCTTGGAAAAGAGGAAGAAGAAGAAGATGAAGACATGGACGCCACCATGGAACCCAATTCCGTCACTTCCATATGATTTGGTATTGAGCTGCCTCGCACGCGTCACAAGGCTGTACTATCCGGCTCTCTCCCTGGTCTCCAAGAGACTTGGGTCTCTCCTTGCTTCACCGGATCTTTACAAGGCCCGATCACTCTTGGGTTGCACCGAGAGTTGTCTCTATGTGGGCTTTCGGCGCTTTGGTAAATGTTTGTGGTACACCCTCTGCCTCAAACCTAATCGAACCCTAACCAATGACACCAGTCAGAACAAGCCAAGTGGGTATGCTTTGGCCGAAGTCCCGATTCGTTCTCCTCCCGCCAACTGTTGGGGTCTTGTGGCGGTTGGTTCTAGTATCTACAACATTGGATCGGATATCCACGGAGACGCCTCCTCTAGGGTCTCTATTCTGGATTGCAAGTCTCACACGTGGCACGAGGGTCCAAGCTTGCCTGTAGGGCTATTGAAAAACTCTGCTAGTGTCCTTGACAAAAAGATTTATGTAGCTGGATACTACAAAGTTGGCCATTGTTCCTTGAAGAACTCGTTCCAAGTGTTTGACACAAAAACACAAATTTGGGATCCTAAGCCCATCCCTTACACCGGGGGAGAGACATTATCAACCACAAGCGCATGTAGTGACGGAAAGTTTCTCGTGAGAGTTGTCGGCGATGTGTTTGCTTACGATCCCAAGGAAGGTGGTAGATGGGACATGCTTGAAGATTGCGATATGTGGCCCCATACGGTACCAGATTCTTCTTCTTGCGTTATAGAGAATGTTTTGTATCATGCTTTTCAGAAGAGAGACAAAGTTCACGGAGGCTTCAGATGGTATGACGCTAAGAGAAACAAATGGAGAGATTTGAAGGGTTTAGTAGGACTGCCTGAGTTCCCTTATAATGCTTCTGTTACATTTGGTGATTATGGTGGAAAGATGGCTGTTTTTTGGGACCAACGTATGGGACGGGAGCCGTATTGTTTCGTTAATACGAGCAAGGTTTGGTGTGCGGTGATTGCACTTGAAAGGCGTAATAGTCGTGAAATTTGGGGGGAAGTTGAGTGGTTTGATCATGTGCTTACACTCCCTACAGGATATCATTTCCTCAAGGTTGTTGCTGCTACTGTTTGATGAATGAATGTGTCACAAGGCTTGAACGTTTGTGTTCTTTTGGTATCACACCTTTATTTAAAATTTGTTTCACCTGGTATATTTGTTTGATGTCTCACTTATTTATTATATTATTAAGCTATTCTGTGACCAAAATGTCTTTGAAACACGTTTTGTGTTGAATTATGACTTCTCATTTTCTACATTCATGAAAACAACCACTTTGAATAGAATTGGGCTAGAACGTAGGATTCGCAAAGCTGGTACACAAGATATCGTATCTCTGAGTTCACACCTATGGGTTCCAAGACAACGATTGAGATTATATAATATGCTCTTTACTCCACTTTCTGTGCAATATTTTCGAGCCTTTGTTTAACAAGATAATCAAAGGTAAAAAGACAACGGAGTTTGATGTCCATATTTGATTGAGATGATCTCTTTTTATATTACAACACATTCAGTTCAACAAAACAATGTAAGAGAATCTTCAATTAGTTTAGCTAAAATATGAAAGTGCTAAAGCCCAGAGACGGCACTTAGCTCACATATTTTCTGATATTCCAACTTCACATATTTTCAAAGCACTTCAACAACTTTTAACAGACATGTTTGGTTCTTTCTATGTTCATGATCTTGGTTTTTATTTCCCTCCCTTCATTTCCAATACATATAACTTATTCTTGTGACCTCTCAGTTACTAGATATTATCTGGGAGAGCTTAGGATTCATCTTTTTGCCTTCTCAATTTACAGGTATTGTAGGGAAGTTAAGAGATCACCACTTAGCTGGTTTAAACTGGCTCATTCGGCTGAATGAGCACGGCGTTAATGGAATTCTTGCTGATGAAATGGTAAAAAATGGCTCCCCCAAGGGTTAAAGAAAAATAAAATCTCTACTTCCTTTGAAGCTACTCATTAAACCATTTTTTCCCCTGTCGCCTAGGGTCTGGGGAAGACGCTTCAAACTATTTCTTTGTTGGCATACCTCCATGAATACAAGGGAATCAGTGGTCCCCATCTGGTAGTTGCCCCAGAATCAACCCTTGATTTTTGGGTGCACAAAATTGGCCTGTTTTGTCCTGAATTATGCGCTGTGAAGTTTCTTCGTTCTAAGAAACGGGTAAGTCATCAGCTGGATGCCATCTCAGAGTTCATGTAAATGATTGCACAAGATTCTAATGTGTTTACTAAATAATGCAGAAACATATACGTGATGACCCGCTTGTTGCTGGGAATTTTGATATCTGCGTCACAAGCTCTAAGACAGCCATCCAAGAGAAGACATCACTGGGACGATTTAGCTGGCATTATATTATCATTGATGAAGATGAAAAGGATCAACTCAAAAACAAAAATCATCTCCTTTTTAAAACAATGAGACTTTTAAGCACCAAGTATCGGCTTCTTATTATGGGAATCCCCCTTCAGGTGTTTGCTCTATCTTATTCTTGAATATTTGAACACTGAAGTTATCTTGTTAAGTTGCTTCTACTTTTATGTTGAAGTAACCTTCTCCTGCACGAATCTGTTTGTACTCTTAATTTTACTTCTTAATTCCTTGTATTTCATGTTTTGTTCATATATGCAGAACCTTAGCCATGAAAAACTGTGGGATCTCCTCAATTTTCTTCTGCCTGAAATTTCTAGTTCAGCAGAGACTTATTATGATGAATGGGTTAAAATTTCTGGTAAGGATGACCGGAAGAAATTTGTTCAACAACTTCACAAGGTTCTTCGACCTTCTCTTCTTCAGAGACTAACGTCAGATGTTGAGAAAGATTTGCCACCAAAGAAGGAGACGATACTTAAAGTTGGCATGTCACAGATGCAAACAAAATGCTACAAGGATTTGCTGGAGAAGTATCTAATAACGGTTGATAATGCTGCTGGTGGAAAACGCAAACATCTGCTAAACCTTGCAATGCAACTACAAAAATGCTGTAATCACCCTTATCTCTTCAACGGTGCAGAGCCTGGTCCCCCGTATACCACAGGAAATCACCTTATAACAAGTGCTGGTAAAGACTAGCATTCAAACTAAATCCTTCAGATTATAACACCACCTTATAACATGTTTTTTTGAAGCATCTATATATTGTTATTTTTAGGTAAGATGGTTCTCTTGGATAAATTGCTTCCTAAGTTGAAGGAACGTGATTCAAGGGTTCTGATTTTTTCTCAGGTAAACATTGATGCAGAACATCAGTCCATCATCTCTATTTCCATTCTCTAGTTTGTAATCTGAGCATTGTTCTTTTCTTTGCTCATATTATGTCTGTATGTCAGATGACAAGACTTTTGGATATTCTTGAGGATTACTTAATGGACCGTGGTTATCGATATTGCCGTATTGATGGAAATACTGGTGGTGATGAAAGAGATGCTTCCATAGAAGCCTACAACAAGCCGGGAAGTGAGAAATTTGTTTTCTTGTTATCTACTAGAGCCGGAGAACTTGATATCAATCTTGCTACTGCAGATGTTGTGATCCTTTATGAAAGTGACTGGTAAGTCTCTTATTATGTCCACTGTAGAGTATGACTAGTCTCTTCAATTTTGACGAGCCTGGCGGATTTTGGCAGGAACCCACAACTCGACTTGCATGCTCAGGATTTTGCCCATAGGATTGGTCAAAAGAAAGAAGTTCAAGTGTTTCGTTTCTGCACTGAGGTTGATAATCTCCCCTGTGTATGTCAAGTAAGAATAACCTAGGTGAGTTTAAATTAATAATGTATTGGTTGTTTACAGTCTTCTATCGAGGAGAAAGTGATTGAGAGAGCTTACAAGAAGTTAGCAATTGATGCTCTGGTGATTCAACAAGGGCGATTGGCAGAGCAGAAAAGTAAGTTCGTTATGGTTAGATTGTGAAATGCATTGGTTCATCTGAACAGAATTAATAGTTATCTTTACTATGCAGCTGTCAACATGGATGAGTTGCTTCAAATGGTAAAATATGGTGCTGAGATGGTGAGCCCAATCAAAGACGAGCATATTGATGTAATCATTGCGAAAGGAGAGGAGTCAACAGCTAAACTTGAGGCCAAGATGAAGAAATTATCAGAAGGTGCAGTTCAGTTGACATTGTCTTTTTCCCTTATTACGTTGAGTAAATATTGTAATGTTTGGATAATCTATTGTTTGATTTGTTGCAGGTGCTGACCTCGATTATGTTGATGATGACAAGGTAACTCTTTTATATATCTTTGCATAGTTTAAGCTTTCATGTCATACCCTAGTATATGCTCTGTATTACTGAAAAATATGTTGATACTTTTAATTATAATTTTATAGGAAGCCAATGACATTTACCTTTCATGGGCTAATGAACTTGTAAGAATTGATGGACCAAGAGATCATGAGGTTGATGTTGAGAAACTTGATGATGCTAAAAAAGCGGGAGGGAAAAGCTCCCATAAGTGCACCCTAATAATTATTGAAGGAGATTCTGCTAAAGCTTTTGCGGTTAGTGGTTTTATTCTAAATTTTTGTTCTAAATTTTTATTCTAAATTTTTATTTATAAGTCTGCTAATCATAAATAATTAACAGAGGGTGGGGATCTCTGCGATGACTCCTGAAGCTCGGGACTATTATGGAATTTATCCTATCAGAGGAAAACTAATCAATGTAAGAGGTCTATCTCTTCAGAAAATCAGTACTAATGTTGAGTTGAAAAACATTAAGACAATTCTCGGCCTGGGAGATCCCGATACACTAGAAGCAAAAAGCTCAGACCGCCCACTACGCTACGGCCGAGTCATGATCATGACTGACCAGGTAAATTATGGTCATATCTTAACATTCATACAAAAAAAAAAAATTATGGTCATATATCCATAATTTGTAGTGCGGCACTAATATATCCCATTTTTTTTCCAGGATGATGATGGGTTTCACATCAAGGGTCTGTTGATCAATATATTTCATTGTTTATACCCGAGTTTACTCCAGCGGAAGACACCCTTCTTAGTTGTGTTTATAACACCCATTATTAAGGTCAGTAACTCAGTATAATAAGTTGGTCTGAATAATTTTTATTGACATTGGAAGTAACTTAACATTCTGAATCTATTAGGCTACAAACAAAGAGACCAAGCAAACCCTGGAGTTTTATTTGTTGGATGAATACAAAACTTGGAATAAAGATCTAGGCGCCAATGCAACAGATTGGGACGTTAACCATTACAAGGTATTATTCTTATTAATATCATAGAAATTGAAGGTTAGGTTCAGAAGAGATACTTGAAGGTGGAACATGGCTGAGTATCTACAGAAAGTTTAACAACTTAGGCTGTTAGGTCTGGACAGTTCAGTCCAGCAAAAGGTAGAATCCATGGTACTGAGACCGGAAACTTGGCACACTCGGCTTGGGGACATGCTGGAACTCATGGGACTCTCAAGCAAACTCGAAATTGTTTTGTTCTTAGTTCAATTGAAGCTTATCGTCTAATTTTTTTTTATACAGGGACTTGGTTCGTTCGAAAATGAAGAGGGAAAACTGTACTTCAAAGATTTTCAAAGTCATGTAAAAAGCTTGGTCTCCTTGGATACAAAAAAAGATGAAATTGCGATGAAGCTTGCATTTTCTAAATCGCAAGCGCAGATAGATGCCCGAAAAGCTTGGATTGCGAAGTTTATAGCTAAAAGAAAAAAGATACTTCAAAAAGCCAGGAAACGTGACTTGAAGAAAGAATTTACAATTGCTGAATTCGTACACCGAGAGCTGTGTTTTTACTTCCAGGCAGATCTTCGACGATCAATTCCCTCAATACTCGATGGGCTCAAGTTGCCTCAGAGAAAAGTTCTTTTTGCTGCGTTCAAGAAAAACATGATCACGGGCACTAAGGTCAAGGTGTCTGTCCTAGCTAGTGAGGTGTGTGAGCATGCTGCCTATTACCATGGTATGGATAGTGTTGTGAGTACCATAATTCATATGGCACAAGATTTCGTTGGGAGTAACAACATTAATCTCCTCCAGCCCATTGGTCATCTCGGTACTCGTAACATGGTGAGTTTGTTGCTTAGATTTATTATTGTTGTTATCTAGGCCTTTACTAATCATTTACATGACTGTTGAAAATTAGGGAGGAAAAGATGCGGCTCATGCAAGATACGTCAAGGTTAGGCTCTCTCCAATCACAAGACTCTTGTTTCGCGAGGAAGATGATAATTTACTTGAATATGAGAACGAAGACGGGAACAACCCTGAGCCATCTTGGTAACATTCTTTTCCCATTGTACATTTTTTTTGTATTTCTGGTTTTGAGACAATAGTTAATTTTATATATTAACATACTAGGTTTTTGCCTATTATACCTATGATACTGGTCAACGGGTGTCGTGGAATAGCAACCGGATGGAGTTCTTATGTTCCAAACTACAATCCTGTTGATGTTATAAAGAACATAATGTATTTGTTGCTTGGTAAAGATATGAAGCTCATGAAACCTTGGTATAGACGTTTTAAAGGAAGTATCAAGAAAGTTCAACAGTCTGTTACCTCGTATAGAACATCTGGTGCATATACTATGGTTGATGACACCACCATAAGATTTACAGAACTTCCAATTGGAGTATGGACAGAAGACTTCACAAAGAGGCTGAAAGCTAGTGGTATCAAGGTAAACTTTCACATAAATCCATTTTTTATTCTTTCTTCATAAATTCATTTATGTTTTCTCTAATTTCTTTTTGTTTTTGCAGGATATCCAAGATATTAGTGATGAGTTTGGAGTTGATTTGATAGTCAAAATGCCTAAGATAGGCTCAGAAAGGAAGAAAGTGCCTGGTTTTAAGATGAATCACTTTAAACTCAGATCGTGCTTATCCATTACGAACATGAATCTATTCAGTTCTAAGCTTGTGTTGAAGAAGTATAAAGATCCACTTGAAAGTAAGAATCGTTTCATTGTTTTCTCCTTTATATTCGTTATATATTGTATGAGTTTACAAGATAAGGAAGCAAGTGTTATTATTCTTGTAGTTATGGAGAAGTTTTACGAGTTAAGGCTGCCGTTTTATCAGCAGAGATTGGTAAGTATTTCTTGAGCAAATTGTGCATGTAAACTTTTATCTCTAACATGGACTATAACAATTAACATTGAGGTATGCATATAGGACTGTATCATGGATGATGTGGTATGTCGACGGCGTGAAATAATCAAAGAAATGAGAGTTCTTCATACACTTGGAGCAGGAGGTGATGATGTGGATAACAGGAACAAGAAGAAAAGGCGCCGGGGTGAAAAGAAAAAAAAGAAATGGTACTATAACACCTCAAACCACCAACCTGATGAAAAATCGGTTAGTATTTCTTGAGCTGTGTAGGTAAATTTTAATTTTGAACATTGACTATAACCTTGACGTCTATATATAGGACCGTATGAAAGAACTCAAATCAGAAGATGATAGGTTGCGGAGAATTCAACAATGGGTGGAATGCACCACTCCAGAATCTGTCTGGTATTCTGAGTTAACACCTCTTCTAAAAAAAGTAAAGGTATGTTCAATCCTCATGATATGTTTTTAATTTGTGTCTTTGATGATTTTCCTTAATATGTCTTTCTATTGTAGGAACTATATGAGGCTGATATGAAACTTGAGGTGGAGAGTAACAAGAAGAAGAATGATGCACTTAGAAAGAGGAGGAGGATGAAGAAGAAGTTGGAGGAAGAAAAGAAATGATAAAGAACTTCACTAAGTACTTGAGAGATTAAGGTAACAGACACCCAGAAAGAGTTATTGTTCTAGCTTCTTGAAATTTAACAAAAATTATTATGTAAAACTCTTTTGGTTACTTGTAGGTGCTATTTGGATTCTAGGAAGGATTCCACGAGACAGCTTCTTTGTTGGTTGTTTATGCTTAATCGTTGTCCCACAAAAGATAGGATCCTAGGTTGGGGCCTTCAAACTGATCCTAAATGTTTGGTTTGTAATGATCTTCTAGTGAGTAGAGACTGTTATTCGCCTGTTAATTTACTTGGTCAATTTGGAGCAGTGTTGCTTACCGTTCACAAACATTGGCATATCATGACTGGGCCTCTACAATCACTCCTTGCTTGGCAAGCGACGATCTACAACATGTGGGCAGAAAGAAATCAGCGGCTCCATCGGAAGATTTTTCGATCGGCTGATTCCATTTTTCAGTAAGCCTTTAAAAAAAAAAAAATTTGTTTCTTTAAGTGCTCTAAAATATGCTATACGTTTGGACCATCGTATAGCATATTTTAGAACACGTAAAGAAACAAAAAAAAAATGTTTTTTAAAAAGACTTACTATTGAATGTATATAAAAAATGCATACAAGTCCAAAGAAGATTAGTGTTTGATCGAAAGCCCAATAAGCATGTTAGAAGGCCCACGTTTTAATATTACAATAAAGATGAAACTCAATTAAGGAACCCAATTGTGAACCGACGAAGTATGTCGTTTCATAGTTGTTGTCGGTGAATTTTCAGAGCTGAATTGGAGAGATATCGATCAGATGATGATGAGTTTAGGGGTGATCTAGCCACCTCTGCATCATGCCAGAACGTAGTTGAGGGTTAGTTTCTCTGAAGCTAGAAATCTTGTTCCGGATGGTGGAGTCAATAATCTGAAAAATGGAATCAACCGATCGAAAAGTCTTCTGGTGGAGCCGCTGATTTCTTTCTGCCCACATGTTGTAGATCGTCGCTTGCCAAGCAAGGAGTGATTGTAGAAGCCCAATCACGATATGCCAGTGTTTGTGAACGGTAAGCAACACTGCTCCAAATTGACCAAGTAAATCTACAGGCGAATAACAGTCTCTACTCTCTAGAAGATCATTACAAAGCAGACATTTATGATCAGTTTGAAGGCCCCAGCCTAGGATCCTATCTTTTGTGGGACAACGATTAAGCATAAACAACCAACAAAGAAAGCTGTCTCGTGGAATCCCTCATAGAATCCAAATAGCACCTACTCCTAGAAACCAAAAGAGTTTTACATAATAATTTTTGTTCAATTTCAAGAAGCTAGAGCAATAACTCATGATTGTCTATTACCTTAATCTCTCAAGTACTGAGTGAAGTTCTTTATCATTTCTCTTCTTCATCCTCCTTTTTCTAAGTGCATCATTCTTTTTCTTGTTTCTCTCCGTTTCATATCAGCCTCATATAGTTCCTGCAATAGAAAGACACATTAAAGAAAATCATCAAAGACACAAATTAAAAAACATATCATGAGGATTGAACATACATGTACTTCCTTTAGAAGAGGTGTTAACTCAGAATACCAGAGAAATTCTGGAGTAGTGCATCCTGCCCATTGTTGAATTTCCTCCAACCTATGAACTTCTGATTTGAGTTCTTTCATACGGTTCTATATATATACGTCAAGGTTATAGTCAATGTTCAAAATTAAAATTTACATACACAGCTCAAGAAATACTAACCGATTTCTCATCAGGTTGGTGGTTTGAGGTGTTAGAGTACCATTTCTTTTTTTTCTTTTCACTCTGGCGCTTTTTCTTCTTGTTTTTGTTATCCACATCATCACCTCTTGCTCCATGAAGAACTTTCATTTCATTGTTTATTTCAAGCAGTCGATATGCCACATCAGCCATGATACAGTCCTATATGCGTACCTCAATGTTAATTGTTATAGTCTATGTTAGAGATAAAAGTTTACATGCACAGTTTGCTCAAGAAATACTTACCAATCTCTGCTGATAAAACGGCAGCCTTAACTTGTAAAACTTCTTCATAACTGCAAGAAAAATAACACTTTCTTCCTTATCTTGTAAACTCATACAATATATAACAAAATTATTTTAAGTAACAAAAAATATAATTATATCAGTTATATTTTTGGAAAAAGCTCAAAAATTAAACATAGTTTTATTTTAAACTTTTGGAATATATACGTGTCAAAGTGTATATTCGGTCATTTAGTTATCGTTTACACAAATAATTTTTTTTCATTTCAAAATATGTATAACATAAATACGATATGACAAACCATTGTATAGCGCTTAAACGCCGTATACGTGGACGCATACACTGTATTTTAGAACATTGGTTTCTTTCTTTCATTGGAGAATGTGTGTGATTTGGAAAAAGGAAAACAAAAAAAAAGAATTCGGATATATACGTAATCACTTTTTCGTAAAGTTCCGGTTGAGTACGAAACCATTTAACCGAACAACACATGTTATAGATGGTTGGACCGAAAAAGATTTATTTGGTTTTTTACTTTTGGCCTCCTCGTGAAACCGATTCATTGGAGAGGTATTTCGTTTTTTTCTTTTTGTCTCGTCAATGTCTTCCTTGAAAAAGAAGAAGAGGAAGACAAAACGATGATTTTGTGAATTTGTTTACATACCGTAAATTACTAAACATTATTAATTTTTTTTTGTCACAATATTAATTTGTTTATATATTCAATATTTTGTGATTTCAGTTTGGTGAAAATATCGAATACGAATATGTGAAAAAAAACAAAAAAAAGTTGTTTACTTTGTTATAAAACTTTTAATTATGTAATTGGTTTTATATATGTATTATATAATTTTAGAATCTACTATATAAATGAGCAATGACTCTCTTGACACGTCATCTCACAAAATGACAGAATCATCATCGTCGTTCACACTTGTGGTAAAATTATTAGTTCTATCTACCTCTTCGAATCTCTCTGTACTGTATTTGAGAGACGGAGACGGCGGTGATTGAGATTTGATGATGAGATTTCAGGGGGATTTGCATTTTGTAATAAATTATTATGATGTGAACTTTCTCGATGTAAGTTTTCATTGAATTGAATTCTGGTTATCCTTATATTGTTCGATTATAGTGACATGTGAATCGATCTAGCTGTTTCTGAACACAAATAATTGGGTTTTTATCTTTATTCTTGCCGCCAAGATAATGACGGCTTCAACGCATCAGGTAAGAATCAAACATTTTCCATGTTCGCATACATCATACTTTTGTACATAAAATATATAGATACTGAGTATATATCTTTATGCTAGATGAAAAGATGATGATGGCTTTCTCATTTTTGGTTTTGGTTTTGGTTTTGGTTTGTACTTGTAGTGTATAATTCCTTCTTTAAGTGTAATTTCTATTCGCTTTCACTGATTCCAGCAAACCAGCAGATGGGCTTTTCCTCTGTTCATTAGTTTTCACTTTTTATGTTAAGTTTATGCCAATAATTGAATTTCTCTAGACGAAATTTTAGTGTTTTGAACTCTTTTCGTGTACCTTTTTATGATACCTTTCAATTGGTGAAATAATTTCATATCAATATTTTTAATTTTATTTTGTGTATTTTATTGAATTTGATTTTTTTTTACGAATTATAAAATATTTTTTTTATAGACTATAAAATATTTTATTACAAATCAGCATATATATGAATCATTTACCTAGTTAAATATAAAAACATAAAAGTAAATTTCTCAATTCTCGCAAGTAAAAGAAAAAACGACAAAAGAATAAAATAATCGAATATCAAAAATCAAAGCCAATGTCGGACACTATATCGCCGAGTAATAGCCCGCCCAATGCTCCTCCAAAAAGCCCAGCTCCCGTTCCAAGCCCAATCCCTGGTTTACTCTTCTTTGGCGGCTGTTGCGACGGCGGACCACCGTGTCCGTATCCCGGCGAAGACGACGGCGGATAACCGTATCCATGCTGATGCTGTGGAGACGGCGGCGCAAACCCGTGAAATGACTGTGAAGGTCGCATTTGGTGGTACGAGTGACCGGGTTTATCAGGAGGAGGCGGATACAAATACTGATGATGCGGCGGAGAACCACCGTAAGACGACGGTGGATAGATATTCGAGTCGGAGGTACACGGTGGGTAATTCGAGGCGGAGGGGGACGGTAAGTTATTCGAACTAGAGTGGGACGGTGGGTAATTCGAACCGGACTGGGACGGTGGGTAATTCGAACCGGAGGGAGACGATGGGTAAGTGGTCGCCGGCTGTTCCGGGTAAGGAGAATCGTACCGGTCTGGATACGGATATAGGTACGGATACGGCGGTGCGGAATATCCTTGTGGCTGAGACGACGGAGGATATCCAATTGACGACAGTGGTGGATACAAACCAGCTTCAGACGTCGGAGGATAAGTCGGCGACGGGAAATCAGGCCGTGCATCGATCGGATTCGTGTAAACCGGTAGATCCGGTTTAAACGACGGCATATCAAACCGGTACGAAAAAGTCAACGAGCCTTGACCTTTCCCAGACGGAGTTCTCACCTGATAAGTCACGAATCTCATCCCCTGACCGTTCCCGTTACCGTTAAATGACGGCGACGAATTGAGAAGCTCAAGAACCGGGACTTGTACTTCTCCGAGATCTTTACCACCGAAGATCCGATCGCAGAACAGTTTCACGACGAGGGTCAAACGGCCTTCACGGGCTAACCTTTGATCGACGGAGAATTTAACGGCGTGATTCCACGTTGGTTCAGATCCTCCGGTTCGGTCAACGTCGGTTTTCTCCTTGTGATTCTTCAGGGAATCATCGCCTTTGATCGAAACGACGGCGTATACGTCCATCTTTGTGATAAGGTTGACATTTTCGAGATCTTTTGCAGAGTAAATGTTGAGCTCTAAGGTCAGATTCGCCATGGCTTAAGAGATAGAATAAGAAGAAGAAGAAGAGAAGGAGACAATTCTTGTTTTCGTCTAAAAAAGGGAAAATGTAACGTTGTATAAATAAATCTACGCGTTAAAATAATATTTAATTTAGGTAACTAAAGCTTTTATTTATAATAATCGGAATCGGATTATTAAATCACAGATGTGTATCTAGCACGGCTGGGCACATATACCTATTACCCGTCTTTTACCCGTTATCCGGTTCATACCCGTCTCAAAAAATAGGATACCCGTAACTCTCGAATCGGGTAAAAGATACTATAATTTTAATATCTGCGGGTAAAGGTCGGGTAAGGGTCGGATAAAGGGTATCATTTTCTTTTCACTACCCGTCTCGTTACCCGTCCTCGTACTCTATTTGCTATCCGACCGTATATACCCACATTCTATATCACTAATATTTGATAAACTTAGTTATAAAATAAATTGTATAATATATAGTATAGTATAAATACTCGTAACGTCAATCTTTTGTGTTTTTGAATTGTCATCGATAATTTTGGAGATGATGGATTACAAGTTTTTAATATTAAAGTTTAAAATATTATATTTTATGAACTATATATGTTGTCTAATAAGAGATTTTTTTTCTTTTTCGTAATAACACCTCCATTTTTCAGGGTACCCGTCTTGTGCCCACCCCTAATATCTAGTGGTCAGTAGAAGATTCCGTCCCATTTAGACAATCAATCTTAGCCGTTAATTTTATCAGATCTTTGACACGTATCAATCAGTTTTTGTCTTAAATATCTCAAATCTTAACCAAATGAACAAAATATATTTATGACGATTTCTAACCATAAATTGCTACAAGACTTCTCATTAATTTCTAAGATCGTTTTGGGCTCCACGACTGAAGTAAATCAGTCAACGCGGCATGAGACGAACCGGTTTCGGTCAAGGCTGATTCTGCTGCGCGATCTTCATTGCCTTGGTTTTCTCCCTAACCGGACCTTCAAGCATGACCTCGCGGACTAGTTTCTCCACTTCCGTCGAGCTCATGAAACCTGTCTCCGATTCATTCATCGGAATCGCAATCTTGATCTCCTCCACTATTACCACTCGGTTAAACCTCTGCTCAGCATATAACGGCCACGCCACCATCGGTACTCCTATTATGGTATATGTAGTTGCAATTGAAATATGTTATGTATATTCGCGTAGCTAAAATGTGTTATGTATATAGTTGGTAATTGAAATGTGTTATGTATAATGTGTTTATGCATTATAGTTTACCGGCACAAATGGCTTCAAGAATGGAATTCCAACCACAATGAGTGACGAATCCGCCGATTGCTTTGTGATTTAGAACCGGAACTTGCGGAGCCCATGATTTGACGACCATTCCTCTATTTCCGGTTCGATTTAAGAATCCTTCCAGTAAGAGAGATTTTAAGTCCGGTTCTGTTTGGTTTGGTAACTCCGGTGGATTACGGATCACCCACAAGAACCTCTGTTCACTCTTCTCTAAACCAAGAGCAATCTCTTTCAGCTGTTCCTCGGAGAAGAAACCCGAGCTCCCGAAACAGAGGAACACAACACTTTGTTCCGGTTGCAAATCGAGCCAGCTCAGACAAGAATCTGCGTTGTTATCTCCGGTTCTTCCTTGAAAAATGAGCGGTCCAGTTGGATAAATATTACGAAAACAGAGCTCCTCTGTTATTGCATTGATGGCTCTGTTCTCTAGAGCATCAAACGTGTTGACGACGATCCCTGAAGACTTGGTGAGTTGTTTACAGAACATTATAAAAGCATTGTAGACCTCATTGTCACGTTCGAGCACAAGCGTAGGCATGTCGGAGCCTTTGATCGGAGGAACGCCGGGGATATGGAGTGTTTCAACGTCTTTTAGGTTTTTGCCGACGGTTGTTTCGTGGAGGGTCGGGAGATAGAAGGAAGAGGCGAGACAGGAGGCTCCGGAGGTGAAAAAGTAGTAAACCGGGAAGGCGAAATCGGTGGTGACGTCTAATACGGCGGTGCAGAAGAAGTCAATGATAATTGCTTGGAGGTTGAAGTTCTGAGAAAGTGACAAAAGGGTTAAGTGGACATTTGGGTTAATGAAACAGAGGGTTTGGAGAAGTGAGGTGGAGGAGGAGTATTGTGTGACGGTTGGGAGGTGGTGGAAGGTGATCGAAGGGAAGGAGGAGGAGGAGACGGTGGAGATATAAGTAGCGGTTGATTCCGGCTGGTAAGGAGGTGGAGTTAAGATGATGTGGATGGAGAGAGATGGGTTTTGGGAGAGGATGAGTTTGCCTAACTCAACCATGGACACTAAGTGACCTATTGGCGGTGCTGGATACAAAACTATGGCTTCTTGTTTTTCCATGGCTCTTTTGCGGATTTCAGAGCTTTGTTAGAAGAATGAAAACAAGAATGTGAAAGTGGAAGATGATGTTTAATGATATGGTTTTAGAGTCGCACGTCTCTCTAATTATGAGACTGATTTTTGAGGTTTTCATAGACATATGGATTATGCCAATCAATGGCATAGATAATGTGAAAAGTGAATGAAGCCATGGATACATAACTATGGCTTCTTTTTTTATTTGGTAAACAACTATGGCTTCAATTTTGTTTCCATGGTTCTTCCTAAAGTTTGTGATTTTTGTTGCAATAATGTGAAAGTGAAAGAATGAAGATGATGTTTATTGTCACACCAATCAGTGGATTATGGATTATGGACCAATCAATGGCTCTTTGATTTTCATTACTCTGTGGAAGAAGGAAAAGACATAAAGTCAGATGGACTATATCAATGATGGTTTCGCTTTAGGACAAAAAGTAACGATCACATGTTACAAATTGTTAACTCAGAATACATTCATGGCCTATACTACAAATTGTTAACTCAGAATTAACTCATTTCCTGATACACTTGCTCATGGAGCCATGATGGCCCACCAAGTGCTAAATACGATTGTAACCTTCCTTCACGATTAACATTTCATGCAATGGGTCTGTCGATCTTTTTGGCGGTAGGGAAAACAACAAGAAAATCACATCTTTTAAAGTTAATAATCAATTTCTTGATTTTTTGTTGTTTTTGCTGAAATGCCTCTGAATCTTGGATAGCTTTAACTGCTACCGCGCGCACAGTCGCATCCCCTTGCACAATGTAAACAAATGATTAGTCGCAGTTCCGCTGATGCCCACCCAACTGGTTCTCGGTAGAAATGAAAGCGTTTGGTGCCTGGAACCTTGCTTGGCCTAAAGTATCCACGCTCCTCCGCGCATTAAGTTGATATTAGGCCACGATGCATTGGTCATTGAGTTTAATAATTAAAAAGAAAGGAAAAGAAAAAGAATGTTCAAGAACATATCCGCAAGTGTACATATTCGCAAAATCCTCATATTCTAGCTGCATCGAGAACAAAGACCATAAGGAAGCTGGATTTGTAAAGAATGTATCCAAATATATATATATATACAAAAATGTTTAGAAACAACAGCTTGTTTTATTGTCTGATAATGAAATGCCAATTCTTTAATCATGTGTTGATTTTTATCAGACATTTGAAACGTTTCAATCAGTTTTTGTCTTATTGCATTCTTTATCCCATACTTAACCGAATGAACAAAATGTTTCATGACGCGGAAACTTATTAATTTCTACCATGAATTGATACATGGATTAATTTCAAAGATCACTTTGAGCTCCATGACTGGAGTAACTCAATAAACGCGGTATGAGACGAACCGGTTTCCGACAAGGCTGATTCGGCCGCGTTCTTCATCGCCTTGGTTCTCTCCCTAACCGGACTTTCCTGCATTATCTCACGGACTCGTTTCTCCACTTCCGTCGAGCTCACGAAACCCGTCTCCGATTCATTCATCGGAATCGCAATCTTGATCTCCTCCACTATCACCACTCTGTTAAACCTCTGTTCGGCGTACAACGGCCAAGCAACCATCGGTACGCCTATTATGATATACCAATTGAATTAACCACACTAAATCATTCAATACGTATTATATGTAATTGAAATGTGTATATTGCAAATTTACCGGCGCAAATGGATTCTAGAATGGAATTCCAGCCACAATGAGTTACGAATCCATCGATGGCCTTGTGTTTTAGAACCGGAACTTGTGGAGCCCATGATTTGACGACCATTCCTCTGTTTCCGGTCCGGTCTAAGAATCCGTCCGGTAAGAGAGATTTTAAGTCCGGTTCTGTTTGGTTTTGTAACTCCGGTGGATTACGGACCACCCACAAGAACCTCTGCTCACTCTTCTCTAAACCAATAGCAATCTCTTTCAACTGTTCCTCTGAGAACAAACCCAAGCTTCCGAAACAGAGGAACACGACACTTTGTTCCGGCTGCGAGTCGAGCCAACTCAGACAAGAATCTGCGTTGTCTCCGTTTTTATCTCCGGTTCTTCCTTGAACAATAAGCGGTCCAATAGGATAAATATTGCGAAAACATAGCTCCTCTGTTATTGCCTTGATTGCTCTGTTCTCTAAAGCATCATACGTGTTGATGAGGATGCCTGAAGACTTCGAGAGCTGTTTACAGAACATTATAAAAGCATCACAGACCTCATCGTCACGTTCGAGCACCACCGTAGGCATGTCGGAGCCCTTGATAGGAAGAACGCCGGGGATATGGAGTGTTTCAACGTCTCTGAGGTTTTTGCCAACGGTTGTTTCGTGGATGATCGGGAGATAGAAGCAAGAGGCGAGACAGGCAGCTCCGGAGGTGAAGAAGTAGTAAACCGGGAAGGTGAAATCGCCGGTGATGTCTAATACGGCGGTGCAGAATAAGTCGATGATCATTGCTCGGAGGTTGAAGTTCTGAGAGAGTGAGAAAAGGGTTCGGTGGACATTTGGGTTGCTCAAACAGAGGATTTTTATGACGAGTGACTCATGGTGGTGGCGTGAGGTGGAGGAGGAGGAGTACGCTGTGATGGTTGGGAGGCGGTGGAAGGTGATGGAAGGGAAGGAGGAGGAGACGGAGGAGATATAAGTGGCGGTTGATTCGGGCTGATAAGGAGGTGGAGCTAAGATGATGTGGATGGAGAGAGATGAGTTTTGGGAGAGAATGAGTTTGCCTAACTCAACCATGGACACTAAGTGACCTATTGGTGGTGCTGGATACAGAACTATGGCTTCTTGTTTTTCCATGGCTACTCCTACTCCTCAAGAATAAACACAAGCATAGGGGAGTTATAATGATGATATGGTTTATATTCACGCGTCTCTTTGAAAAAGTTGTTTTTCATCGAATATTGCATAAATTCGGATGGACCAATAACTAATGTTCCATAGATAGTGTTTTCACCGAAAGACAAAAATTACATATGTTCTAATAACTTTTTTTTTTTGAACTGATATGTTCTAATAACTAATGTTCATCATATCAGCATAAATTCGGATGGACCAATAACTAATGTTCCACAAATTGCAATCATAAAGCAACAAATATGTTTTTTAAACAAAATTAAAGTGCTTCTTTAGCTGCTCAAGGTAAGTTGTAACGTTCCAAGATATGAATAGTTGCTTTTTTAGCAGCTTCATGCTTGAGGATTTTGACCTGTCTTTTTCTAAGTGTAAACAAAGATCTGTGCAATAACATCCCTTCACTATATAACCTAGATGATTCAGATTATGTAATTTCACATTCGGCAACTATTTACAACAACAAAACCATAAGTTTTCCATTCTCAAAAGATCCAAATAATGGTGTTGGGAGAAAATCAGATATACCATAAATAAACAAATTACAAGAAAATGTTCGAAACACTTGTATTCTTGGTTAATATCATGTGTCAACACCTATACCAAAAAAGAAACAAATTCGTTTTCATGTATTAAATTTTGGAAAAAAATGTATTTAGGACAAAGAATAGCAAATCTCAGAAATTATGACCCGTGTTGAGCTAAGTCCATTTCATCTAAAACACCTTTTGCAAAGAGGGTTCCCTTCCACTGTGAATAATGGAGTGAAATGCAAAAACACAAAGCTTCCAAATATGTATTAGCTTTTAAAGCATGAATAATTTAGAAAACGCTAGACGACTAAGCTGAGAGCAAATCAAGCATGACTATTTCTGTTTTCAGTTTATTATAACAAAATTATTTGTTGTCAATTTTACTAGATTTTTAAGTGTTTAAACCTTTAAATTGATCTTTTGAATTGGTCTCGCGCAACTCTAACTCCTTTCCTCGAGATATAGCGAAGAGTATGACGCATGATGATCGTTACCAGTCTTATTTATCTGAATACTTATTTACAAAAATGTTTAGAAACTACACAAGTTATTGCTAGTTTTTTTTTTTTTTTTTGGGTAGAGAATGAAGTATTTTGTATCATCATTCTCACTTACAAGGTGTTAACAAAGTGACAATTCTTTAATCCCTTTACTAAGTTGTTAATTATCCGACCTTGAGACAAGTATCAATCGGTACTTGTCTTATTTGCACCATTCGTTTTGTAATATCTCAAAACTTAACCGAGTGAGCCAAATGTTGGAACCAATTTTTATTAAAATCAAATGGGCTTGTTATAGACATTTGGGTATGAAAAATGGGTTTAAAATATGAAGGTGAAATGAGATAAGGCTTTTGGGTTAAATGGGAAAGCACTTATGTTGGTTTGATGAATGCACACTTAAAATGTCCCACATCTAAAGTTTGTGACATTTTGGTAGTGTATATATAAAGGTGAGCTTGTGTAGAGTTCAAAACATTACAAGGACACACATGCACCATGAAGGAACCAAGGGAAGCCCACACGCGCGCCGAACCGAACCGGGCCGGGCTGGGGCCAAAGGTCCATCAAAAACTTCTTTTTGGGAAAATTTTATTAAAACTTTAATTAAAAATCGCAACCATTCGGTTCATGTTAACCAAACAATCGCGACCCAAACCAAAATGAATATCGCATCCCTTTGGTTTATGAACCGCCTATTTCCGGTTCTATAAAACCGCGCGCCTAAACATCATCTTCTTCCAGAAAACCTTCAAACTCCCACACAGTAAGTCTCGAGAGTATTCATAGAATTTTCTTCGTTAGATTACGATATCGAGTGTTGCGAAATCGTTTTTCCTTACGGTTTTATCCTGGGATTCGTAATCGTATAAAACCGTCTCACTACGGGCGATTTTCGAATTAAGGAAAGAGAGTAATCTCGACTCCGTATACGTGTTTTTAAGATTGAGAATTTCTTCTTCTTCTTAATTCGTTCTCATCTTTTTTCTCGGTTTTTCTCAATTCGATTTTTGCGTTCTTACAATCTTAATTCGAAAATCCGTCTTCGCTTCGCTTAGTCGGATTGAGAGTTTTCCGAATTTCCTCAACGTTTTTCTACCAAAACCGTTCGCGACTCGTTTATCATTTCCGCGAAACTTTTCTCAAAAAGTTTTTATTTGTTTTTCTTCCAAAATCATTAACGAATTGCGATTTGACTTCCATCATTTCTGCGACTCGTTCCGTTTGCGATTCGGTAACCCGTTTCCGCGAAACGTTTTTATCAAGGATTTGCGATTAGTTTTTAAACTTTTTCCGCGGATCATCTTACTTTTACGACCTGTTTCCGCGAACGCTTTCTACAAGCGAGTTTGCGAAACATTTATCACATTCTGATATCATTCTGTTTTCTGTTAACAGATGACGATTGATGGTGATGTCGATATGACTGGGAAAAATCCATCTGATGGACCAAATGAAACGACGCCTGTGGACTCGGTAACCCGAGATCTGTTCGGAGTTCGTCTCCAGGCGGCGACTGTTCCCCAAGAAAACTATCTCGGGATGTCTCAATTACCCGCAGCCATGGCGCACGGGTTAATGCCCGAGAAATTTGACGGCAAAGGCTTCAAAACGTGGCAGAACAAGATGCTCTTTTACATGAGCAACTTAAACTGTGAGAAGTTTCTGAAGGAGGATCCACCGATTGTTCCATTCGGTAACAAAGATCCTCAAGTGCTTGCTGCGGTTGATGCATGGAAACATGCAGACTTCGTGTGCAGAGGTTGGATCTTAGGCCGCCTCATTGATCCACTCTATCAAGTATACAGCCAAGAAGCACGAACCTCTAAGGAACTCTGGATGGCCTTAGAGAAGAAGTACAAGTCTGACGATGCTGGTTGTCAGAAATTTGCTGTTGCGAAGTTTTTAGACTTCAAAATGGTGGACTCTAAGCCCATCATGGAACAAGTCGATGCATTGAGTTTGCTGTGCCATGAGATAGCAGCCGAGGGAATGCAAATCTGTGAGATCTTCACGGTCAATTGTTTCATTGAGAAACTTCCCCCGACCTGGCTGAGTTTCAAGAACTATCTCAAGCACAAGAAGAATCCCATGTCACTCTCAGATGTCATCACGAGGCTCCAAATAGAAGACAGGAACCGTGCTAATTTCTCTCCTCCGGAGCAACACGATGTCAATGTGGTTGAGCACAAAAGCAAGGGTAAAAGGAAACGGATCACTCCGCAGAAGTCCCTAAAACCGACATCCTCCGCAAACTTCAAGAAGGTTGCAAAACCAGGACAGAAGTTCAAAGGAAAGTGCCACAACTGTGGCAAGATAGGCCACAAATCTGATGTATGCAGGAGCCAACCCAAGGGTAACAAAAAGGCTGAAGCTAACCTCACGGAAGAGGATATGTGTGCTGTCGTCAATGAAGTGAACATGGTCGATGACAACCCAATGGAATGGTGGTATGACACTGGTGCAACCACCCACATCTGCACTGATAAGTCGATGTTCACCACTTATCAGAAGAACAAATCGGAGGAGCAGCTATTCATGGGAAACACGGCTTCCTCAAAGATTGAAGGTCGTGGCAAAGTGGTTCTGAAGCTGACTTCAGAACGTGAACTCACCCTCAACAATGTGAAGCATGTGCCAGATATGAGGAAGAATTTGGTTTCAGGAACTCTCTTGAGCAAGGCAGGATTCGGTATCAACTTCGAAGCTGACAAATTGATTCTTAGGAAGAATGGGATGTATTTGGGAAAGGGTTATGCAAAAGGAGGACTTGTCAAGTTGTGTGTTTCGACAGTCCTTCGTCCTAACAAAATTAATACTGCTAATGTTGTAATTGCTGACAATTCATCTAATAATAACTCTGTTGCTTATTTGGTTGAGTCTTTTAATATTTGGCATGAACGTTTAGGACATGTCAACTATAAATCTATGCAAAGATTGATGAATTTGAACCTAATTCTGAAATGCAAAATAAACAAGGATAAATGTGAAGTGTGCGTACAGGCCAAACTCACAAAAACTCCTTCTCCCCAAGTTCAAAGATCTACAGAATCTCTTAGTTTAATACACACAGATTTATGCGATCTAAAATTTATACAAACTCGAGGCGGTAAAAAGTATTTTGTGACATTTATTGATGATCATACAAAATATTGTTATGTATACTTGTTACGTAGCAAAGATGAAGCCTTGTCAAAATTCAAAAAGTATAAGCTTGAAGTTGAAAACCAACTAGGTAAAACTATTAAAGTAGTTCGAAGTGATAGAGGAGGTGAGTATGATGGTCCGTTTAATGACTTTTGTCAACAACATGGCATCATACATCAAACCACAGCTCCCTATTCCCCCGAGTCTAACGGAGTTGCGGAACGAAAAAACCGAACTCTCAAAGAGATGATGAATGCAATGTTACAAGAATCTGGATTACCCCAGTCAATGTGGGGGGAAGCTTTGCTTACTACGAACTATATTCTCAACAAGATACCACATAAAGTTACTGGCAAAACGCCATATGAACTTTGGAAAGGTGTTTTACCTTCGTACAAATACCTCAAAGTGTGGGGGTGCCTTGCAAAAGTCGCAGTACCTCCTCCGAAAAAGGTCACAATTGGACCTAAAACAGTGGACTGTATTTTCATAGGATATGCACACAACAGTAGTGCTTATCGATTTCTGGTTCACAAATCAGACATACCCGATATCTATGTGAATACAGTAATAGAATCGCGGAATGCGTCTTTCTTTGAACACATTTTTCCTTGTAAAGACAACCAACGTTCAAAGAGGACATTTGAACAACGGGAAATTTTTTGGAAGATATCCCCATGTGGGAGAAACCAGTGCCAGCTTTACGTGTACACTGTGATAGTCAATCGGCTATCTCTCGGGCACTGAATAATAATTATAATGGCAAGTCTCGTCACATAAGACGACGACATAAAACCATTAGAAACTTGATCTCCACCGGAGTACCCACGATAGATTATATCAAATCTGCCGATAACCTAGCTGATCCATTCACTAAAGGTTTGGCAAGAGATCAAGTAGTCAAATCATCAAGAGGAATGGGTTTAAAAGCCTATGAATAAAGTTGAAGTTTGATGGACACCCCACCTAAATGACTGGAGATCCCAAGAAATAGGTTCAAAGGGACAACAAATTCAAACTTAAACTGCACGAACACTGTGAGATTAATATCTCTACCCAGTTCCTAGGATGACATACAGTGTTACATCGGTATAGAATAAGGATAAGCTTTTGGCTTTCAATGATTCCTTAGCCTTACAGTAGATAGTATTACAAAATACTTCTAAAAGATAAGCTAATGACGATCACCTAGTGAGTGTGAAATGGGGCCGTTTCTAGGAGAATGAAGGAAAGGCTATATTCTCCAAGTTCACTCATGATAACCAGGCAAGTTCACGGCCAAAATGAACAAAATAGAGAACAAAGTTCTATGAGAAAATGAAGCTGTGTTATAGCTGTTGTCTAGGTTTACATCAAAATCCGGGTGGTTCAAGACATCAATCCACCTCCTGGCCAAGTAAATCCGACAGCTACTAACTACGAGTGGTTCAAAGCTGAAAAATTGCTACCACCTCAGATACAGTGAATTTTCGTTATACTCTTGAAAAGTCCGTATGTCTGTCTAGTCAATTAAGTTGGTCTAATCAGTAGAGTCTTAGAGAGTATCGAGTCGTCATATGTTTAGAGGTCATTTCTATTCATGTGGGGGATTGTTGGAACCAATTTTTATTAAAATCAAATGGGCTTGTTATAGACATTTGGGTATGAAAAATGGGTTTAAAATATGAAGGTGAAATGAGATAAGGCTTTTGGGCTAAATGGGAAAGCCCTTATGTTGGTTTGATGAATGCACACTTAAAATGTCCCACATCTAAAGTTTGTGACATTTTGGTAGTGTATATATAAGGGTGAGCTTGTGTAGAGTTCAAAACATTACAAGGACACACATGCACCATGAAGGAACCAAGGGAAGCCCACACGCGCGCCGAACTGAGCCGGGCTCGGGCACGGGCTTGGGCTTGGGCATGGGCAATTGGACCAAAGGTCCATCAAAGACTTCTTTTTGGGAAAATTTTATTAAAACTTTAATTAAAAATCGCAACCATTCGGTTCATGTTAACCATCATCTTCTTCAACCTTTTTTTTTTTCTGCGAAAAACTTTTCTTCCAGAAAACCTTCAAACTCCCACACAGTAAGTCTCGAGAGTATTCATAGAATTTTTATCGTTAGATTACGATATCGAGTGTTGCGAAATCGTTTTTTCCTTACGGTTTTATCCTGGGATTCGTAATCGTATAAAACCGTCTCACTACGGGCGATTTTCGAATTAAGGAAAAAGAGTAATCTCGACTCCGTATACGTGTTTTTAAGATTGAGAATTTCTTCTTCTTCTTAATTCGTTCTCATCTTTTTTCTCGGTTTTTCTCAATTCGATTTTTGCGTTCTTACACCAAATATATTCATGACGCAGAAACTTATCTAATAAGACCGTTTTGGGCTCCACGACTGGAGTAACTCAGTCAACGCGGCATGAGACGAACCGGTTTCTGTCAAGGCTGATTTGGCTGCGTTCTTCATCGCCTTGGTTTTCTCCCTAACCGGACCTTCCTGCACTATCTCGGAGACTCGTTTCTCCACCTCCGTCGAGCTCACGAAACCTGTCTCCGATTCATTCATCGGAATCGCAATCTTGATCTCCTCAACAATCACCACTCTGTTAAACCTTTGCTCAGCGTATAACGGCCAAGCCACCATTGGTACGCCTATTATGGTATACCAATCAAATCAACCAAACCGGCCTCTATGCATATAATTATGAAATTGAAATGTGTATATTATAACTTACCGGCGCAAACGGATTCAAGAATGGAATTCCAGCCACAATGAGTAACGAATCCACCGATGGCCTTATGATTTAGAACCGGAACTTGCGGAGCCCATGATTTGACCACCATTCCCTTGTTTCCGGTTCGGTCTAAGAATCCTTCTGGTAAGAGAGATTTTAAGTCCGGTTCTGTTTGGTTTCCTAACCCGGGTGGATTACGGACCACCCACAAGAATCTCTGCTCACTTCTCTCTAAACCAATAGCAATCTCCTTCACTTGTTCCTCGGAGAACAATCCCAAGCTCCCAAAACAGAAGAGCACAACACTCTGTTCCGGTTGTGAATCGAGCCAACTCAGGCAAGAGTCTGTATTGTCGTCATGGTTATCTCCGGTTCTTCCATTTACAATGAGCGGACCAATCGGATAAATATTGCGAAAACAGATATCCTCTGTTATGGCCTTGATGGCTCTGTTTTCTAATGCCTCAAAGGTGTTGATAATGATCCCTGAAGAGTTTGAGAGCTGTTTAGAGAACAATATAAAAGCATCGTAAACCTCATCTTCGCGTTCGAGCAGCGGTTTAGGCATATCGGAGCCTTTTATCGGAGGAACCCCTGGTAAGCTGAGTAACGTGTGGACGTCTTTGAGGTTTTTTCCGGCGGTTGTTTCGTGGAGAGTTGGGAGATGGAAGAAGGAGGCGAGACAGGCGGCTCCGGAGGTGAAGAAGTAGTAGACAGGGAAAGTGAAATCGGCGGTGATGTCTAAAACGGCGGTGCAGAAGAAGTCGATGATCATTGCTCGGAGATTGAAGTTCTGAGAGAGTGAGAACAGAGTCCGGTGGACATTTGGGTTGCTGAAACAGAGGATTTCTAGGATGAGTGACTCGTGGTGGTTTGGTGAAGTTGTGGAGGAGTACGGTGTGACGGTTGGGAGACGGTGGAAGGTGATTGAAGGGAAGGAGGAGGAGACGGTGGAGATGTAAGCCGCGGTTGATTCCGGTTGATAAGGCGGTGGAGCTAAGATGATGTGGATGGAGAGAGATGGATTTTGGGAGAGGATGAGTTTGCCTAACTCAACCATGGACACTAAGTGACCTATTGGTGGTGCTGGATACAAAACTATGGCTTCTTGTTTTTCCATGGCTCTTCTAAGGGTTTCTAAGCTTTGCTGCAAGAATAAAAACGAGATTGTGAAAATGGAAGATGATGTTTGATGATATGATTTTTATTAACTTTTTTTTGGAGGAAAAGACATAATGGATTATGGACTAACCGATGACATAGATAATGTATTCACTTTACGACAAAGAGAAATCACAAGTCACAAGTTGTAAAAACTTGAATATGGCAGCCGCGATACGCGAGTTTTCTTATACAGTTTTGTTCAATTTAATGACAAAACTTTTAACTAATCTAGTAGTTTTAAATTTAAATTGACAAAACGACCAACTTCTATAGATAAAATAATATTTGATCTAGATTAAAATGAAATTAATTATTTTTTAATTTATCGATAGTTCATATTTGAAATTAAATATGTATGTTTGAGATTTTGTTATATATATATATTATAGTTTTGTATTTAGCCACTCACAGTTTTATTGATCAATATGTTATTTTATACTTCCAAAAATCAAATATAATATTTTGAATAAATAAGGATCCAAAATTTCACCTTATTTTTTTATTTTTAGTGAGAATGTTCAATATTTTGATGATGATGATATGACAAGTTTCACACGTATCTTTGATTGCCAAAAAGTTGATTTTAATCAAATGTTTTAGAACCATAAATTGCGGTCATAAAGTAACAAAATAATTTGTTTTGTTAGACTTAACTAAAGTGTTCATAATATTCTATTCTTTCTAATTAGAGCATGATCAATGGGGGTGCTTAAAGAGTTCTTAAAATATAAAATTATTAAAATTTGAGTAAAAAAAATAAAGATAGTGTTTTTGTGGGGTGTATTGAAATATAAAATTAATAAAATTTGAGTAAAGAGAGGAGATAGTGGGTGTGTTTAAATATAAAATTAATAAAAATTGAGTAAAAGGAAGAGAGAATTGCTTAAATAAGAACTTTTGGAAAGTGTTTTTATAATGATGAGAGAGTGTTTAAATATAAAATTAATAAAAGTTAAGTAAAATGATGAAATAGAATGTATAAAGTTGAGTAAAAAGAAGAAAGAGTGTATGTTTTAATAATTTTATAATCTAAGAACTTGCTTAAGCACCCTATTGAGGATGCTCTTAGGTCTTTCGATGTTGCTGAAGGTAAGTTGTAACGTTCCATGCCAAAATATGGCTAAATCACACTCATGTGCAATCTTGTGGACTTTGGCTTTGTAGTTGAATCATAAGCTGCGCTTCCTAACGTGGACAAATGTGTGTGAGTTTAGAACATCCACCACTGCATGAGCGTTTGTAAGAATTTTCTTCCCATAGATTGCAAATCTGTGCCGCTAGAAATGACTTCCTCAATTGTTTGCCACAGTCGAAGTTTTCAATACGCAATAAATGCAAAGAAGATCTTCAACACCGAATTAAGCATGTTCTTTTCGCTAGTTTTTTTTTTTATCATTTGAGAACCAAGAGAAGAAGAAGAGGCTGATTTGAATTCGCAAGTCATTTGAAAACTAGAAGGGCTGTTTGATTCACTTGAATACTTCTTTACCAATGATCACAAGAAATATTACCAGATGTGTTTCATTATGATCATTTGTTCCTCGTCCTTTATATCCATTTTATTCAATACTCCATCAGTGTATGAAACAGTGAAAGGTACATACACATAACCTCAAATATGTACTCCCTCCGTTTCAAAATAATTGTCATTTTGGAGGTTTTCACACAAATTAAGAAAACATATTAAAAATCTGTTTTGCCCCTAATTAATATAATGTTTTATTTGATATGAGTAATTAATAAGCTAAAATGTAGGGATAAAAATGGAAAAATTAGTCATAAATGTGCATTGAAATTGCAGAATGACAAATAATATGAAACAAAAAATTAAGGCTACAATGACAACTATTTTGAAACGGAGGGAGTAATAGCTTGGACAACCGTACAGTTTTAGAATTTTGAAATTAGGTTTCACCCGACATATAATAAATAAATATAAAACCAATTTAGATAAAATCAGATGGACCAATAACTAAATGATCCATAGATAAACTCAAGTTGATTTTAATAGAATTTTTAAGAGGAAAAGACATAAAAGAAGATGGACCAATAAATAATTGATCCATAGATAAATGTTAACCTGATGACAAAAGAACATATCACAAGTCATAAATTGCAGTCATAAAGTAACAAAATAATATGTTTGTTAAACATAATTAAAGTGCTCATAATATTCTTTCTAATCAGAGAAAGTCCTTCGATGCTGCTGAACGTAGGTTGTAACGTTCCATGATCTCAGTGGTTGCCTTTTTAGCAGCTTCATATTGGAGGACTATGAGCTTGACTTTTTCCAACTCCAGACAAAGATCTTCAGGGCAACATCCCTCGACTTTATCAACTAGATCCTTCAGATTCTGTATATTCACATTGTTTACCTTCAACACCTATTTACAACAATAAAACCACAAGTTTCTCATTCTCAATAGAATCAAATAATAGTGTTTGGGATAAAATCAGAAATATCAAAAAAAAAACAATAAAAAAATTACCAGAAAATGTTCAAAACACTTGTATCCTTGGTTGATGTCATGTGTCATCACCTATAACAAATGAAAAATTCGTTTTCATACGATTGAATTTTCAAAAAATTGTATTTGGGATAAAGAATAACAAACCTGAGAAATTATAACAAGTGTTTCCTTAGCTAAGTCCATTTCATAAAAAGCACCTTTGGTAAGAAGCTCTTCATCAACAGTGTAGGATGGAGTGAAATGAACAAATACAAAGCCTCCAAATATGTAGTAACTTGGAAGGCTGTAGTATTCTTACACTTAAAAGACTTGGTTTTACCTATATACAATAGATAAACACAAAGTCAGTTTACACAAAATGTTTACTATAAACAATTTATAAAAGAATACAATCAATGACTTACCGACTTTAGCAATATTGTACTCATGCTCTTTACCATCTCTTAAAACTTTGATTAAGACTGTTTCACGGGGTTTCTTCAGAGAAACCAAGTGACTGAAATATACACGATGGTTGTTTTCCAAAGGAACTACATAAAAAAAAACTTGGTTACTAAGTAAAGTGGAGAACAATCTATGCAATAATGTTTAGTACAATTGTCTCATCATTTCCAATTCGACCACCATCAATAGCTAGAAGGACGTCAAACTTTTTAAGAATTCCATGAGCCATCGAGGAGGAGCAGATCTCGTTAATAAGGACTCCTGTCATTTTAGGGGCCATTCCAAAATACATCCAAAGTTGAATATTCATCATAGGTTGACATGACAAACCTAGTGAGCCAAAAACTACATGTTGGTCACTTTCTTCACCGCTGCATAGAAAATGCCTAATTATTGGGACTGGTATCACAAACCTGCACGTAAAGATGAAAAAAAAAACGTAAGAAGTAATATAAAAAGTTAAAATGTAGACCAATATTTATAACTACAGTTTACCCATTATACTCATCAACTTCTGATGCAGTTATACTCTGAAATGCAACACCACAAACTCTATCTTCCATTAAAACTGGTTCACCGCTATGTCCATCAACAATGTTATTAGCATCTGTTTCTAGTTGCAACAGTTTGGTGGCACTGTAAGATGGCTTCAATGATAACGAAGGGTTTGCGTAAAAAATATCCACTAATCATTGATCACAAGAAATATTACTAGCTGTGTTTGATTACAACCACATATTCCTCATCCTTTTATGTCCATTTTATTCAGTACACATATCCAATTAATGTTTACTCCATCAGTGTTATAACTTCGACATTGTGCAAATTTTGTCTTTGAAATTTTGCTTACCGCATACAAAAGATAAATATAAGGTCATTTTAGATAAAATGTTAAACCAATATAAGTTAGTAATTTATTCACCAGCATAGATAATCATGTATATATTAATTGAAAAACATAAAAAAAAAAATTAAGATAGAAATCGCAAAAACATATATATTTTGTTTAAAATCGTGAAAACAGATATAAATCTTATGATGATTGGGAGCATGATTACATAGTCACTGCATCATAATTGATTTTGAACATAATATCACAATTCTTGAATCAATATTGAGATTTTGTTTCCAACAGTTATATTTAAATGGCGTCGGTAAACTTTCAAAAAGCCCGTCTAGCTCAGTTGGTAGAGCGCAAGGCTCTTAACCTTGTGGTCGTGGGTTCGAGCCCCACGGTGGGCGTTTTATTTCTGTGTTACTTGATTAAAAAACAAATCAAGAAATTAAGCTCTCAAATTCAACAATTTTATTTCATTCTATGTTACAACTTAGAATCCAAGGTAATAAACCAAACCTGTTCCAAAAATCAAAAGATTGCACTATTGATTGCACTATCATGATTGCACTATCAATATAGTGTACATAATTAATTGAAAACCTAATTTGCCACTATGTATGCTTAATGCCTATATAAGGAGATGTGTTTGTTGATCATTGACACACAATTCATAACTTCAATAATAAGAAGAAATAGCAAATCATTCATTCTCTCTCAATCTTCATTTCATCAATATCCCGTTCTTTACCGGGTATAATATTTTTGTTCTTATTAATATTTATCGAAACGAAAAATTATATCATTCTTTTTATAACAAAACCGACTAAACACCAAAAATGCCAAAAACTAAGACACCAATCTATACGTACCAACTCAAGAATAGTTTCAAAAGTCTAAAAGAAGACCAATAACTATCTACAGTTAGTTTCACCAATCCAAGATTTATCGCCATCATCTTTAATCACTAAAATCATCAAAATCACACGAACGTAGAAGCCTTTGAAGTCCGTTGATCGGTACCGAGAGTGATTACCATTACAGTCACATCATCATGATATCTCCTTCTCCGACCAGCCGGAACATTCATCAATTCTTCCAACGTGAAACCTACAAGAAAGATCAAGAGTTTATCACTTGTTATAGATAACGAATAATTGCAGATCTTGTTATGAAAGAGAAGTTAAAACATTAAGAAAAGAGAAGCTTTACCAACACGAGCAGCAGCTTTAGCTACAAGACGTTCAAGTAGAAACTTTGCAGGATCACCAGAAGGATTACTAAAAAGAAAGGAATGAACTAGCTCAATCGCTTCCTCGTTGCTAAAGAAATCGAACAAACCATCGCTCGCAACTATAACGAAGTGATCTGATTCCGTTATCTTGTGTACTCTCAGTGATGGTTCCACTGAAACATAAGGTGGACTCAAAAGGTTACGAACACGGAGGATTCTCATCTGTGCATCGTTCAATTTCTCCTGCAACGGACAACGGATTTAGCGGATTAAAAGAAAAAACCAAAATATAAGAAGCTATTTTGATATTTCCTTTCAAGTATCAATACCTTCTTCAAGTAACCAACTCCTAGAGCACGAGTAACTTTAAGCTTTCCTTTGATTTTTCCGCCAATGACGATTTTCGGATCATCAAGATGTTCACTTAAGAGCCTAGCTTCTTCGATTTCGTTATCAACTGTGTGATCCTCTGTGAGCTGAACAGCTTGCAGCTTCTTCTTACCACTGTAAGTCGCTAGAACCGCTCTGCTATCACCTAAATTCAAGATGTAGAGATCCTTCCCGACTAGGAGAGTGACCAGAACGCAAGATCCAACGGATACTAAATCCGGTCTTTCTTCCATTTCTTGCTCAACCATCCTTAGGAAATCATTTTCCGCCTGAAAAAGGGCGCGGTTTAAGCAATCTAGCACTCCTTGTCTGAACAAATCAGAGGAAGAGGAAGCGTCTATTCTACTTATATTCGATAAAAACCCCGACTTTTCCCCATCATCATCATCATCATCTTGTTGTGTCTTTGCAAGGCTTTGCTTCATTTGGTGATCAAGAAACTGAAGATGAAACACAATAGACTCATACAAAGTACAAGCCAAGAAATCAGCAGCATCTCTTCCATTAAATCCATCGTAAATCGCGCAAAACAACCAACCGTTCTCCTCAGAGCAAACAGCCTGAACTCTATCTTCCCCTGCAGCACCTCCCGCAACTTGAACTTCCATAGCAGATAGAAGAAACCCTTCATTAACAGAAGAAGGAGAACTCATTGAAGTCAAGTAACAAGATTCCTCCTCGGGAGGGCTCGGGCTAGTAGACGAGCTGCAGCTAAGACTCGCCATGCTTCCATGGAGAGAAGGAGAGAGTATATCGAGCTTCGAAAGCGCAGGAGAAGAAGGAACTTTCCTGAAAGATTTCGGTGAATCTAGAGATGGTAATATCTCAGAACCAATCACTCCGTTGCATATATTCGTATTGGCTAATGTCGGGTTTCCGCTTAAAGCAGCACCTGATAAACAAGAGAAACTACTTGTCTTATGAAGCCTAAATCCAGCAAGAACATCACGACCATCATGAATGTTATCTTCAGGGATTCCTATGGTCTTCTTCTTGTTATTATTACATTGATAACCAAAACTTATCTCAATCTCTCCATAAGGATCACTTATTGTCTCTTTCTGCATTTCTTGTTGAAAATGTTCTGAAACAAAACAGCAAGATCCAAATTTACTCAAATCAGATTATACAATTTACACAACAAGATCCATCACAAACTTCAATATCAAGAAAAAAGTTGACTACTTTTAATACGTGGTGTGAGTAATGAGCAGAGATTGAAAGTGAAGATAGATGGGACCAAGAGAAACCAAAAAACACTTTTTTTTTTCACTAGCACAAGTAAAATGTGGAGTTTCTATTATAAAACAAAAAAAACAAAATTATAGGAAGCCATTAAATGCAGACCACATATACAAAAAAAAAAAAATTACAGATAAAAATTATCTAAAACCCAGAAACAGAGGAAAAAAAATCTGTTCTTTGATAATTTTGAATGATTCACGTCTAGAGAGATATTAAACATTGAATGATTCCAAAATCGAGAAGAAGAAGAAGATGATGATGATGATGAAGAAGAAGCAATACACTTTCTCGGTTCTCTTGATTTGTTCCATTTCAATGGCTTCGTACTCCTCGATTTCATCGTTTGGAGGTAAAAAACCTGAAGATTCTGTTATGATTTTTTTCCCGAGAAAATTGAGGCTTGCTTTATGCCGTTTCCTGTTCCTATTTCCCTCGGTTTACTTCACTTTCTCGCCCTTTTTTCCAGGTCCAGAAATCGGAACCAACTACGGACGATACGGATCCAATCTTGGAGGTAACAATCTTCTGATTCCGTTATGATTTCCCGAGAAAAAAAATCGATTCTTGTTCGTGTTCTTCTTCACTTTCTCGCTTTACTTTTTCTCAGGTGGTTCAGTAATCGGAATCAACTACGGTCGTTACGGATCCAATCTTCCTCCACCAGAATCCCTACCATCACTCGTAAACTCTCTCTCGATCAAACATGTCAAAACTTTCGACATGGATCCAAGAATCACCAAATCTTTCGCCAACACTGGAATCACTCTCTCCCTCTGTATCCCCAACGACAAGATCCCATCTCTATCCACAAATCTCACCGAAGCAGAATCAATCATCAGAAATTTCGTCTTACCTTACCACAAGAACACAATCATCACATCAATCTCCGTCGGAAACGAAGTCTCGTTACTCCCTCAATTCTCAACTCACTTAGTCTCAGCTATGGTAAACGTTCATCGAGCAATCAAAAGATACAGATTACACAAGAAGATCAAAGTCTCAACCACTCATTCTCTGGCGATTCTATCTCGAAGATTCCCTCCTTCGACTGCGATTTTCCATAAATCGATCAGTGAATCGGTGTTAAAACCACTGATTAGGTTTCTCCAGAGAACGAATTCTCCTCTCATGGTGAATGTTTATCCGTATTTGGCTTATAAACAATCGTTCCCTTCGATTCCTTTGGATTTCGCTTTGTTTCAGCCGATGAACAGTCTCAAACGAAGGAAATACACAGATCCGTACAGTGGAATCGCGTACACGAACCTGTTCGATATAATGCTTGATTCGGTTGACTCCGCCGTGAAATCGCTTGGGTTACCGAAGATTCCGGTGGTTGTATCGGAGATTGGATGGCCGTCGATTGGAGATCCAGGCGAAGTAGCTGCGAATTTGGAGAACGCTAGGGTTTTTAATCAACGGTTGATTGAGCATCTGAGAAGAGGATTGAGTAAGGTTCCTGTGTATATCTTTGCTTTGTTCGATGAAGATCAGAAAACTGGAGCCGCCGTTGAGAAACACTGGGGATTGTTGTACGGTAACGGATCGAGGAAATTCGATCTGAATATCTCGCCGCCGATTTGATGCGTGAAACGTCGCGAAATGGAAGAAGATGATGAAGTAGAGGCAAATCAGTCATTTTCGTATATGGGCTTTTTGTTTTGTTTTGTTTTGTTTTTGTTATGGGCTTATTGTTTTATTATGGGCCGTACTACAGCTTAGTAATCCACTGGCATTTCCGTAAATAATGAATAAATAAGTGGATATGATTGAGTGATTGTGTCATATTTTCTTCATTTGTTGTCCGGATATGTCACGTGCAAGCTGATAGATTCGTGGACTTCGAGTCATTTTTTTTTTCTTTCTAAAATCTAACAAAATATTTGTCCAGGAATAACTGGGAAGTGCAAATTGTCATCATGTTATGGCAAGTTGTCGTGTATTTAAAATTATCTAACAATTTTCGATATTTATACAAACAACAAAAAATATTGGTTTTTAAGAGAAATTATATGGTTGGTGGCCATATGTTTTATTTTCTGCAGCGGCATTATTTCACTAAAAGTCTACTATTTATCTGATAAATTCCGTATCCGAGCAGAAAGAAAGAAAGGAAAAAAAGGTTTACCTAAAAAAAAAGACTTTTCAAGAAGCGCAACACAAAAATGAGTGATCACAAACTCCACTAAAAACGCAAGTGAGAGGAGATATTTGCGGAGGAAACAGCGGGAAAGGGAGTGGGTATAAAACTGGTGGCTCGTTCGGTGGCTGCTGCATTATTCTGACCACATGGGTCCATGCGCACTTTGTCTCTGTATAGACATCGAGGATGTTTTTTTATCTATCTCACTTCTGTTTTTTTTTTGTTCAACTATCTCACTAATTCTGATTATTGATTTGTTACATACTGAGGAAAAATCTTTTTTTGTTTCATTCTTAATATACACGTAAAACCAAAAACTGTCATCTCTCTACAGTTTCTCACTCACATGGAGAGGAAAAAAACAACAACATACGTCCACCTTACACTAATGAGACGACGATGTGTCGCTTACACTACACATATTAATTACATTATCAATTTACCGAAATGAACCGAACCGATACTATGGGCAGTGGCGGAGGCACGTTGGACAAGGGGCCAATGACCCCAATGATTTTTTCAAAATTAATGTAAATTATTAAACTTAAAGATTAATGCCCCCATTTGTTAAATAGAATTTGCCCCCATATCTTTATTTTCCTAATTGCAAAATCCATAAAAATAAATTTGTAAACCCAAAACTTAATTATATATGGTCCATCTACCAAAAACCACCAAAAAAATAAAATATTATAGCCCAATTAATATTATAGCCAAACCCAATTAATGTTATAGCCCATTTTATTAACGATTTTAAAATACTTTTTATTTAAGAGACTGTTTTAGTTATCTTTTCGTTTAGTTTTATATTTATCTTAGACTCTTAATATTTTATGCCCCCAATGGAAAAAGTTTCTGGCTCCGCCACTGACTATGGATATATCACATGAGTATCGAAAAAGGATGAATTATGAAACAAAAATTAAATATAGTTATAGTAATCCAAATAAGTTACGTCTAGTGACAAAGCAAGATGTGAACGTAGTGGTCCAAGTAAAATTTCCTGTAAAATTAGGTTTTAAGAACTATTACTCCAAAACCATTTTTTACGTTATAGTGAAATATTGAACTATTGATGCTTCTTACATAAGTGTAACATACCTTATGAAAGGTTTTTTTTTTTTAAACATACCTTTAAGATTTTTTCATTTCGCTTTAATAAAAAATTACAAAGACAAAACAATACGTAGGATTTACTTCTCTTTGACTGAAGTGTAAAGAGGTACACTTTTTAACCACTAGATAGGAAAAAATCTCGACCTCGGGATCTTCATTAAGACTAATGAGATTTATTGATGATGATAATAATGACGACAATAATGATAAATTGCTTTTCTCTCCCAATTAAGAGTTTGGGAATAAATCAGTCAACTCAAAATCTAACACGCGCGAGACAAAAACCCGACCCGTGACCCGACCAAATCATAAGCGACCCGGTAGCCTTGTTGCTGTATGTTTCCAATTATCGACAAACTCCCCATAGTTCCGGCGAACGCAAAACAGAACCGTCCTTGAGTGTTCACCGGAATCAGATAATTACTCGCCGGAAGCGAAACCTCTCCGCCTCCGAAATGAAACACAACCGTCGGAACTTTCACCGTCGTCATTCCGGTAAGATTGTAACACGTGTCGAACAGAGAATACGAGGGAGCACGTTTTAGCTTCGCCGCTCCCAGACGAAACGCGTCTCTAAGCGCCACGTAAGCAGATTGCGTCAGCCTCGTAACCGAAGTACCGGAATCGATGATAACTCCGCCGTTCCCGGCGGCGTCAAGCTTAAACTGCGATTCCGAAACGCCGGGAACGCGCGATCCGCCAACGCTGATTCCAAGTAGCTGCAAATAGTAAAACGTGTCGAGTTTCGGATTCGTCACTAACGGCGTGAAAACGGCGGTTTTCGGAACGGCGTCGTTTCCGAATACGATAGTTGACGGCGGTTTAGAAGAAGAACCGGAGGAAGTCCGGTCAACTAAACAGTAAGAGAATTTCCCGCTATAACGGTTTTTCGTCTGAGACGGAAACGATAACCCACCACGGCCCAAGCCCAAAAGCCCAGCTGCACCAACGAACAAGCCTTCGTTATCGTGACCACAACCTAACGCCACGTGATCAACACGTGCACCTTGAAACGACAACGTTTCGGTTGAGAAATCACCGACGGTGAAAGATCCGTCACCGTAAGAAACTTGATAAAGACAAGACTTGCTTCGCCGTGTAACACATTCCGACGAGTCGTCTAATCTCCGACAAAGACGGGACCCACAAGCGACGGTTGCGTAAGATTTGGATCTTTTCGGGTCGAAAACCGGGTCGGATTGGTTATAACATACTTTACAAGGAGAGCATTGAAGCCAAACGACGTCGCTTCCTGTGTCGAGCACCATGTAAGCGTTAGTCGCCGGAGTTCCGACACCTAACCGCATGAAATACTCTCCGCTTCCTTGTGAGAGACCGGAGATAACAGCGCCGCTAAATCCACCGGCGGAGGAGCGTGGAGTTCTTTTTCTGGTGATGTTCCGGCCGGTGGAAACAGCGGCGAGGCTGGTTATGGATTTGACTCGGAGTGAGTCTCGTCGGAGACGGAGGTTGAAAAGTTCCGACGGAGATGCGTCGGAGAAGGAAGAGAGTGCATCGACGTGTGATAAATGAACGGAGAGTGAAGTTGTGGATTCGGATTCGGATAGAGAGTTGGATTCGGATTCTTCAGGCCATGAGAGGGTTGGTGAAGAAGGGAGAGTGTTGACGACGAGTGTTTGGTATTGTGAAGAAGAAGAAGCGACGGTGATGGAGAGAAGAAGGGCGACGGAGAAGACGAGGGTATTTAAGACTTTTCGCTCCATTTGGAAATGGAAAACTTAGTGAGAGGATTTAACTAATATCACATGTAAGAGCATGATCAATGGGGGTTGCTTAAGCAAGTGCTTAAAATATAAAATTATTAATATTTGAGTAAAAGGAAGAAAGATAGTGTTTTGTGGGGTGTATTGAAATATAAAATTAATAAAATTTGAATAAAGAGAGAAGATAGTGGGTGTGTTTAAATATAAAATTAATAAAAATTGAGTAAAAGGAAGAGAGAGTTGCTTAAATAAGAACTTTTGGAGAGTGTTTTTATAATGATGAGAGAGTGTTTAAATATAAAATTAATAAAAGTTAAGTAAAAGGATGAAAGAGAAGGTATAAAGTTGAGTAAAAGGAAGAGAGAGTGTGTGTTTTAATAATTTTATATTTAAGATTTGGGCTAAGCACCCCCCATTGTGTATGCCCTAATATAGATAGTGAGTCTATAGTCTTGTCTACTACAAAGCATATAAATGCAAATGAAGCTCGTGTGTGAAAGGTCCTTACTTTACTTTAATTATTATGGACTGACTTATTTTTTTTCTTTTTCTTTTTCTTTTTCTTTTTCTTTTTCTTTAGTGAGTGTATCATCATTGCTAAATTATTGACTTTATTCCAAATTTCCAATTAGAGGTGGGGATAGAAAACAAAACCTAACGTATTAGGAGTGTGCATAAAACCAAAAGCAAAATTAAACGAGCTTAATCGAAAATTTTCAAGCTAAGCTTAATTGAACAATATTGAAATTTCAGGTTTATTTTATCAAATCCAATCATAACCAAATGTGGAAGCATATTTTCTGCTACAAATAAACAAAATGGTTAAAGAGTAAAAAATTGCAATGGCTTGATTGTGTGCGAAATGGTTCCTTGGTCTAGTGGTCAGGACATTGGCAGACGGACTATGTCCTCGACAGACAGACGCACGGACAATTGAAGAATTTGATAACAATGCAGCCAATCATTACCTCCCACTAGATTTCTTCCCGGTACGTATGGAGTTAAATTGAGTTTATGGATTGTGTAGCTTGATTTCTAGATTGTGTAACTTGATCTATGTCTATTTGCTTTAGATTTCTTGATTGTGTAGCTTGATCTATGTCTCTTTGCTTAGATTTATGGATTATGTAGCTTGATCGATGTCTCTTTGCTTTAGATTTCTGGATAGTGTAGCTTGATTTTGTTTTCCTTATCATTATCATGATGGTATACCACCGTGTGTAATAGGACGTTATGAGGTCTACCACTTCTCTACCTTCCCGAGCCGCGTACAATTCGAGGAATTACTAGTTAGACGTCTCCGTAGAGCTCCTATAATCGTCGTTGTTCCAATTATGGAACGCTGCCAAATCAACTCCAGAGTAATCAATCTTACGGCTGTGATCTTTGTTAATATATATGGCTATAATTTTTGCATTTTTTTTTAATCTTTGCATTGTTTTTGTAGCAAACTTACTACATGGATCCTCAAGCACAACTCTCGCACAGCCATTCAACATTTGCTGTTCGTGTTGCAAGAAACAGTTCATACAGTGAATTACAGTATTCTAACAGAATTGGATGGGGGTTCGATGGTTATTGGAGAGTCGGAAGAAATGTGATTATCGCTTTTATGGTTATGGATGTGCCCTCTCCCGAAGACGAAAAGGAAGAGGAAGGCTAAGACGACTTCGATTCTCTTACTGGGTAAAATCTCTCTCTTTGTCCCACGGATAGATTTGTTGAGAAACTTCTTTATTTTTGGATCTTTTGTTTGCTTTGCTTTTTTAAACATCGGATCTTCCTCTTCTTTGTTTTGCTCCGTTTATGACGTTTGTTTGTTGTTTATTGTTAATCTTACAAACTCCTTCCGTTTGCATAACGGGTAATCATTTGACGCTATATTGCATAACCGATATTGTGCTAAACAATAAACTCATTTAGTAATATTGAGAACTTAGCCCGTGTTAAGCCGATAGGTAGGCTACACAAGGCCCAACCAAAATGTTTAGAGAGCTTAAGAATTAAATGTGGCCTTATTGGGTTTAATCTCAAAGCCTGCCATCTTCCCTTGTAGCCCATGGGTTGTAAATAATGATGAAGATAATAATTGGGTTTGTATTTTTTTGGTTTTGTAATTTATTTTCTTAAGTAGGTAATCAAATAATTAAGAAACTAAACAAAAGTTAAAAACAGTGTGAAAAGGAGAAGTTAGGTAGCACAAAATTTAAGTTCAAATTCAAATTTTGCTTCAGAAATGAAAATGGATGAAAGGGAAATATGTATAGATCAAACTTATGAACAATTGGGAATGGGAATAATGACATGAACATTAAAGCTCCTAGCTACTAATCTAGTCTACTCTATGAACTAATTACCCCTAATTAAGTCTTCCCTCTATAATTCATATTTATTGAGTCACTAGTCTACAAACTCCTCCTCGCTTGGTCCCTACCCTCGCTCAATAATTTTCGTTCTTGTTCATATTAATCCCATTTTTTAAATGTGCTAAATCTACATATTTTGAGTAGTAATCTAACTATTACTTACTTACATTTCTTTCATTTTCATATAGTTACTAATTATTCCACACACATTTATACATTAATTTGAGAGAAGACTTATCAAGAACCAAAAGATTTTAGAGGGACAAATAATGGGGGAGGGAGAGAGATTGAGGCCCATATTTCAGAGTCAGAGAGAGATCATGTGATATATCTATCTTTATGGTCCCCTCTTTCTCTTATAGTATTATTATTCACCTTTTCAACATCAATCTAAATTTTAATTTTATCATTCATTCACGGATTCACCAAATAGTTTACAGTGTGTATATAGTTTGAATCCAAATTTAAACATATGAGTATATATGTACAAGAATTTTTTTGTCTTTTGGCTGTTCTTTGCTTTTCCATTTATAATTGTAACAAATCGATCAATCACTTGTCGAAGTTGTGATGTAACTTTTACATTTGATTAGCTGAATATAAAATATGAAAACAATAAATATATAACGGGCAAATGCTTGGAGTCATATACCCCCAAACCATTTAAAACAAATAAAAGAGCGCATTAATGAATGAAAACACAAAATCTTACCTAAGTTAGTCAAGTGTTGGTCAGAGGAACATGTAAAATAGACATAGTTGATCACATGAATTGTGCAGCCAATTCGTATAGTGTTATCATTTGCAAAACATGTAAAATAGCATTAACTTTTATCCTATCATGATATGAATAAATAAAATTGTGAAAAAATGAGAATAATATGCATGGTAATAAAATCCGATGACTCATATGGTAACATGTAAAGACTCGCAAATACTCTTAAAACATTTATAATATTCGATAAAACAACGAATAAAATCTCTAAATTATATCGGACAATTCACAAATGATCAAAACCAGAGCCACTAATGCAAAACTATAATCTCTCATATGACTAAAATATTGTAAATGTTATAAAAAGAATGGTATAATTTATCATTTCGATAAATATTAATAAGAACAAAATATTATACCCGGTAAAGAATGAGATATTGATGAAAATAAAATTGAGAGAGAATGAATGATTTGCTATTTCTTCTTGTTGAAGTTATGAATTGTGTGTACTTACAAATGAAGGAAATGCATCATTTATATAGAAGATGAAAAGCATAAGTTAGTGTTTGGGAGTAGGTAAATGGGCTCCATATAGTGGAATGCATATAGTGAAATGCATTATTATAACACTCCCCCTTGGAGACCAGTTTTACTATGTTTCTTGACTCGTGTCTTTTGTTGCCTCGTTAAAAACCTTTCTAGGAAAAACCCATTGGGAAAAACCTTAGAAGGGCAAAAAGAGTGCAACTAGCATGCTCCCCCTCGAGTGATCAAGTTTATAGATTTCGCTGATGGCGCATTCCAATGTCATATATATGCTTCTTGAACACCGAGGTAGGTAGTGATTTCGTGAAGAGATCTGCAGCATTGTCGCATGATCGGACATATCTTACTTCAATGTCTTTATTCTTCTCAAGCTCTTGGGTGTATGAGAAGAACTTTGGAGGGATATGTTTGGTTCTATCACTTTTAATATATCCTTCCTTTGTTTGGGCGACGCATGCGGCATTATCTTCATATAATATTGTCGGCTCCATATTTACAAGTAATCCACTGCATGATCGAATGTGTTGATATATTGACCTTAGCCATACACATTCTCTACTTGCTTCATGGAGTGCGATAAGCTCAGCATGATTTGAGGAAGTAGCTACAAGCGTTTGCTTCTGGGAACGCCAGGATATAGCGGTGCCTCCGACCGTGAAAACGTATCCTGTTTGTGATCTCGCTTTGTGCGGATCTGACAAATATCCTGCATCTGCAAAACCAACCATTTGGCTATTTGGATTTTTAGGGTAAAACAATCCTAAATCAATCGTCCCTTGAAGATATCGGAAAATATGTTTAATCCCATTCCAATGTCTTCGTGTAGGGGACGAGCTAAATCTTGCCAAATGATTAACAGCAAATGATATATCAGGCCGAGTACAATTCGCAAGATACATGAGGGCTCCGATTGCACTTAGGTACGGTACTTCAGGACCAAGTATCTCTTCATTTTCTTCATGTGGTCGAAATGGATCATTTTCGACATTTAGTGATCTAACTACCATGGGGGTACTCAATGGATTTGCCTTATCCATATTAAATCGTTTTAGCACTCTTTTGGTATATGTAGATTGATGTACAAATATACCCTTTTGAGAATGCTCAATTTGTAAACCAAGGCAGTACTTTGTCTGTCCGAGATCTTTCATTTCAAATTCCCCTTTTAAATATTCTGAGGCTTTCTGTATTTCTTCCTGAGTTCCAATTATATTTAGATCATCAACATAGACCGCAATAATCACAAATCCTGATGTTGTTTTCTTGATGAAAACACATGGGCATATTGGATTGTTCACGTATCCTTCTTTTGTTAAATGCTCACTGAGACGATTATACCACATACGTCCAGATTGCTTTAGTCCATATAATGATCTTTGCAATTTGATTGCACATAATTCTTTGGGTTTGGAACTTAATGCTTCTGGCATTTTAAACCCATCAGGGATTCTCATATAGATATCCGTATCTAATGATCCATACAGATAAGCAGTAACAACATCCATGAGACGCATCTCTAGATTTTCGCAAGCGGCTAGACTCATCAGGAATCTAAACGTTATTGCATCCATGACAGGAGAATAGGTTTCCTCATAATCTATCCCAGGTCTTTGAGAAAAACCTTGAGCCACAAGACGAGCTTTATATCTCGTAATCTCATTATCCTCATTTCGTTTCCGAACGAAAACCCATTTATGTCCAACCGGTCTTACATCTACAGGTGTAAGTACAATCGGCCCGAATACACTTCGTTTGTTTAACGAATCAAGTTCGGTTTGAATGGCTTCTTTCCATTTTCTCCAGTCATCCCTCTTTTTACATTCATATACGGACTGAGGTTCTGGATCTTCGTTTTCTTCATTTATCTCTTTTGACACAAGATATGAGAAAACGTCATCCATAATAACCATCTCATTTCGATTCCAAACTTTTCCATTATGAATATAGTTGATAGAGGTCTCATGGTTTTCTTTAGGTTCATGATGTTCCACATCTTCATTCGTTTCTTGATGTGATTCTTCCAAAGTATTTTCAGCTACTCTGGGAACATCAACCTTTTCAATTTCCCTTTTCTTCCTAGGGTTTTTATCTTTAGAACCAACAGGTCTTCCACGCTTCAGGCGTGTCCTAGACTCTCGTGTATCATCTGCTCTTCCAGATTCTGTAGGAATCTCAATTCGAGCAGGAACATTTGCAGCTGGAATGTGTGACTTAGTTACTGTCTTAGTATCTGCAAAAGCATCTGGTAACTGATTCGCTATACTCTGCAAATGCATAATTCGTCGAACTTCCAGTTCAGACTGTTTCATAGGAGGATCGAGATGTAATAAAGATGGCACACTCCACCTTATATCTTTTCCTACTTGTTTGTTTCCTCCCCCTAGAACTGGGAATTCTTTTTCATCAAAATGGCAGTCGGCAAACCGTGCCGTAAAGACATCACCAGTTTGAGGTTCTAAGTATCTTATAATAGATGGTGAATCATAGCCAACATATATCCCTAACCTTCTTTGTGGTCCCATCTTTGTACGTTGTGGGGGTGCTACAGGCACATACACCGCACAACCAAAAACCCTTAGATGAGAAATATTTGGTTCATGACCAAATACTAGTTGTAATGGGGAATACTTATGATATGCACTTGGTCTTACTCGGATAAGTGCTGCAGCATGTAAAATTGCATGCCCCCATACACTAGGTGGGAGTTTTGATCTCATGATCAACGGTCTTGCAATTAATTGCAGACGTTTAATTAATGATTCAGCCAAACCATTTTGTGTATGAACATGGGCTACAGGATGTTCAACTTCTATTCCCGTTACCATACAATAATCATTGAAGGCTTGGGATGTGAATTCACCAGCGTTGTCTAGTCTAACTCCTTTAATTGGATAATCAGAAAATTGAGCCTTTAGTTTGATTATCTGAGTTAGAAATCTCGCAAATGCCATATTTCGAGATGATAATAGACAAACATGTGACCATCTGCTGGATGCATCAATTAACACCATAAAATAGTGGAATGGTCCACATGATGGATGTATTGGTCCACATATATCGCCTTGAATCCGTTCAAGAAATTTTGGTGATTCTTTATCAACCTTTGTTGGAGATGGCCTTATGATCAATTTTCCAAGAGAACATGCAACACATGTCTTTCCATTCCCCTGATATACCTCCTGGGTTTTCAGTGGGTGACCATGTGAATTCTCTATGATCTTTCGCATCATTGAAATGCCTGGATGACCAAGGCGATCATGCCATAATGTGAAATCTTCTGGATTTCTTTTAACCACTAGATGTGATTCGATTGCATTTATATGAGTATAATGCAGTCCTGAAAGAAGTTTTGGAAATTTTTCCAATATAAGCCTTTTTCCAGATTTATCGGAAGTTACATACATATACTTTTTTCCATTTTCAGTCGCAGACTGAGTATCATATCCTTGAAGGTATATGTCTTTGAAACTCAACAAATTCCTTTTAGAATTCGGAGAAAATAAGGCATTTCTTATGGAAAACTTTGTTCCATTTGGCAACATAAAGTTGGCTTTACCAGTTCCTTCAATCAAGTCTGCAGGACCTGATATTGTATTCACAACGATTTTCGTTGGTTTTAAATCAGTGAAATATTTTCTATGTCTCAGAATAGTGTGCGTTGTTCCACTATCTGGTATACATATTTCTCTAATATTTCCTTTAGATATCATTCCGTTTGTTTTGCTTTCCATTTCCTGTGATCAAGATAGACACCAATAAAAGAAGAATAAATTTTATTCATTAAAAGAAAAATACACAATGATTATATATTAAATTGTTGTTAAAAAAAACAACATTATTTTTTTCAAACAACGGAAAAGCATAATATTATACATGGCATAAACAGAGACTATACAGTAGTCTCATTACAAGCATCTTGATTATCCGCAAGGTCTGTCATTTCGGCATCATCATCAAAGTCCGAAGCGTTAAGGTATGTATCACCTTCAGGGTGTTCCATAAGATTAACTTCCTTTCCTTTGCCTTTAACTGACTCTTGGTACAATTTGCAAAGGTGCAAAGGAGTACGACACACTTTGGACCAATGGCCTTTACATCCGCATCTGTAACAAACACCTTCACGCTTCTGGGTGAAATTGTCTTTCTTTTCTTTCCCTTTGAGATTTTGTTCAGACCGGACCCATTTAAATGACCGTCCTTTTGGATTATAATTTCTCCCACGGCCACGATTAAATCGACCACCACGACCCCGGTTGGTTTGATTTCCTCTCCCCGGATACCTCACATCCGTTTGTCCACGATTTTTTCCATCCATTGCGTTCACTTCAGGGACAGCAATTGTTCCTACAGGTCGAGCGTTATGATTTTTGATGAGAAGCTCATTATTCTTCTCAGCTAACATTAGAGCCACAATCAACTCAGAAAACCTCTTGTATTTACAGTTCCTGTATTGTTCAGCAAGAACAAAATGTTCCTTATGGAATGTTAGGTAAGTTTTCTCGAGCATTTCCTCTTCGCTCACATTCTTACCACAATATTCCAATCGGGACACAATTCTTAACATGGCGGAATTATAATTATCCACCTTGTCAAAATCAAGGAACCTTAAATTTGCCCACTCATCAAGAGCATGTGGGAGAGTTATTGCCCTTTGGTTGTCAAACCTTTCTTTAAGAGCTTTCCACAGCTCTACAGGGTCTTTTGTATTCGCATAATCATGCGTTAGATTTTCATCTAGATGTTTTCTCAGAAAAATTACCGCCCTTGCCTTTGCAGGGGCAGTCGATTCTTTTTCTTCTTTAATAGTATCTAATAGAGACTGAGAATCCAGATAAAGTTCAGCATCAGTGGACCATGCTATGTAATTTTCACCAGTGACTCTGAGAGCTGGGATCTTAAGCTTTTCGATGTTTGCCATTTGTTTCTAAAAAAATAAAATCGAAAATATTATTATTAGAAATATAACATGATTTTAGAAACCATATACATTAATTAAAATCGCAATTACAAAGAACATTAAAGCATAAACAAGTAAACCGATATTCATGATAAACTCTTCGCGAGTAAATTCTCCGGCGAAGAGACCATAAATCACGGTAAGAAATACACCGATAATAAAAATCAAAAACAAACGAAACATTTTTCTTACAAAATGAGAACTAAAAATATTTTTTGTGAAATTGTTTGGAAGAAGATGAAATGTTTGAGTGATTTTGAAAGAGTGAAATATGAGTGTATTTATAGATGAAAAATACTATTCATAGCCGTTATATAGCCGTTTTAAAGTGAAAAAATTTTAAAAATTATTTTGAAATATTTTCTTTGTGACCGTTAAAATCGGATGAGAAAGAAAAATTATTCTGAAAATATTTGATAATCAATCAGATAAATTTACCAGTTCAAATATTAATTTTAGAAAAAAACTGGTTGAATATTATATATACTAGACATAAAATTAACATAGAAGTAATAACAAGGTTATGGTGAAAAAGTCATCCAAGAGAGAATACTAAATAAATAATTAAAGCAATAGATAAATTTTCAGGGTGGTTGAACCGATCATAAATAATTAAAACAGTAAATAAATAAATTATGGTGTGTAAAACAACCATAAGAATAAATAAATAATCAGGCGGTAAACCGACCATAAATAATTAAAGCAGTAAATAAATAAATTATGGTGTGTAGAACAACCATAATAATAAATAAATAATCAGGCGGTAAACCGACCATAAATAATTAAAGCAGTAAATAAATAAATTATGGTGTGTAGAACAACCATAATAATAAATAAATAATCAGGCGGTAAACCGACCATAAATAATTAAAGCAATAAATAAATAAATTATGGTGTGTGAAACAACCACATGGAATTATTATGGAGGCGGTAGTCCGCACACCAAATGGTACAATAAGTATGCGTATGAAAATTGATCTTTTTAGAGTGATCGTGCTGATAACGTGTTATAAAAAGAATGGTATAATTTATCATTTCGATAAATATTAATAAGAACAAAATATTATACCCGGTAAAGAATGAGATATTGATGAAAATAAAATTGAGAGAGAATGAATGATTTGCTATTTCTTCTTGTTGAAGTTATGAATTGTGTGTACTTACAAATGAAGGAAATGCATCATTTATATAGAAGATGAAAAGCATAAGTTAGTGTTTGGGAGTAGGTAAATGGGCTCCATATAGTGGAATGCATATAGTGAAATGCATTATTATAACAGTAAATAAATTAAGAAAAACTTTTGATTAATATATAAAGAAAAAGTACGGACTCTTTTGAATTCTTTGGTAATGGATCTCAAAAAGATTCTCCCAGATGGGAGCTTGACCTAACGGTTAAGTGGGAGTGTGAAGTAGCTCGAAAGTGACCCTTGGAGTGTACGGACGAAATTTATAATCTTTCAAATTACCAAAAAACCCCTTAATAATTGACAATCTCCACTTCAGGTTGTGAGCAAAGATCAGGAGGAGAGAAAGTGCCAAAGAGTGCGAATGATATGATTACACCATTTGAATTCTTTTTGTGTGTAATGCAAAAGTCCCACTTTTTCATATTTGGAAAGTTTCTATAATTCAAACATTAATCTTATTATATACTTTTGTCATCTAACACTATATATCGGATTGGAACATATGATACGACATCAATACTAGCTACAAATCTCGGTCAGGATCTTATTAGATGTAGAACCAACAATAGATTATGTACGACATTTCTACAACAGAATGTGTTTGAATTAACCGTAACTAAATACATAAACGCAAAGTTATATCAACTTATCTATAGTTATCTCAACTTATCTATGTATTAGATCGAAACGAGACACACTACGTAAAATCATTTATGTTACAAATAAAATTTAGTTTATAAAATATTTGAATAGATCCGCATATATACTCTCCCCAATCCCATATATAGAGTGTTATAATCACACTAATAAAAAAATAACGTAATCATTTAGGCTAAACCAAGCACTATCAAATATACAAACATATGTATTTACGAATTACGATTATGTTCACATGTCACGCATCGTGCTAATTAATTTCGTTGTAATGGTATTAACTCCGTTTGATATTGTTTCACGACGCATGCAATGTTATTCATTCGCCAACATTAATTTCCGAAATCACGTATCGCGCTCAAGAGAAGGGATCTGATTTATCAGCCTAGATGAATCAACAATAGCTTTGCAATTGTAGGTTTTTTGTTTTGTTTTAAATATGTGTTGATTATGTTATTGACTACATATACTTTAACTAACCCAAATTATTGATCATCAGTGAGCTCATAGTTTTAGACATCTTACCCTTTAATTGAAGGGAAGAGTCGTTTTCATTATTTTATCACAGCTTAATTTTTTTTTTTTTTAAATTCAGTCTACTTCGATATATAATCGAAAGATACTTGGAAATCATATAACAAAGATACAACATGAGTGCGGAATAACAATATTTTGTTTTTACATTTGTTTATTGTCTAACATTAAAATAATTACCCCTAAAATGCTCTCGTTTAGGCTCCACCCAAAAGCAAAAGAAAGCAATGTATATAATTAATAAGTTCCTGTTTATACAAATACTCTACAACTTATTGATATTACGTATATTTATACTCGTCATAAACATAATGGAAGACAGGAAAGACATGTGTTGTACGTACGGTCAAGTAGTGAAAATGTACAAAATAATTTACAGTACTTTATATAAAGTTTATCGCAAGTTAGATTATTGCAAGGTTGAATATATATATAGTACGTTGGAATCAAATCTTTCTTTCTTGACTTGATTGTCAACTTAAGCCAACCATTAATCTTGTTTACGAAAAAGTTAATTACAAAATTACAATATTCAGCATATTGTTAATAATCATAACTTTGTTTTCATATTTTATTTTATTTTATAAAAGAGAGGACCATGATGGTATTTTTTCACAACTTTTTGTTATCTTATATAACAAATAAGTACCGTTGATTAGTTTAGTATGTTATTATATAAATATGAGAATATTCGTTTATTCTTGTTTAATGACGTGGTGACTAATGACTATGACTAAACAAGTGATTAAGCAAGTTAACAATTAAATCAATGGAATATAACAGTAATTAAGAAAAATAAACAAACAAATAAAAGATTTTGTGTAATGGATTCCACTACACCACTAAGCAATTTTTAATGAAATAATTAAATAAATTATCGTTAATTATTCCCATTCATGGGTTCTTATTCACTTTGAATGATTATATTCCTAATCCTATTTATTTAATTTTGCTATTTGAACTTTTTTGTGTTTAAATATCTACAAGTTGAGAGAATATCCGTCGTAGTTAAATAAATTAGTCACTCATTTAAAAATAGACATTTTCATATAAGAAAAAAACACACTAATTAAAACGACATTCAAATTTGGCATCATCTTTAGATTCATTGCGATATACAAGCATGAAATCCCATGCAGAATAAGAATCAACATGCAAATTTTTAAAATTCTTTTGAATATCTTATTTATGGTAATTTCATCTTCTTATATTTTCCCAAATTATATTTGGCGATGAAATTCGATTCTTTAAATATCTTCTCCGCTTTGCAAGGATTCGTCCGTACAATAGTGTTACATTGCTTTAAGAAAATTACTATTTAGGTAGGATTAATAATTTATTTATCTCCCCAAACTATTCATGTTTATCAATTTGTTAGAGAATTTGGACTATGATTCTAATTAATAATACGTCAAATATATTTATTTCGTTTGATATTCTCATATTATAATCGATGATGCGTAAATAGTGTGATTGTGTTTCGTGATGCAAACTACACTATTTCGTAGGCCTTATGGTTATATTAACTGACAAGATGCTTAATAATATAATAGAGTGGTGCATTTTACGGTACAAAAGACCATTCTACGGTTCTCCTTCAAATACTATACGAAACATGGTTTTAAAATAGTTCCTCTTAAGCTGATTTTGGTTTTACTTATTCCACTATTTTATTCCAAACAATATCTTGTGATTCCACATTCTCACATATTGTATTAGTATTACTAACTGAAAATATGTGAAGTTTCGACATAGAAAAACTTAAGAAATGAGAAATGTGATTTTTTTAATAGGTCGTACATGTATAGTCGATGTTTTCTAGGTAAATCTTAAGCTATGACTTGTTTTTGAAACCCAATAGCTAATTACAAGTGTCGCAATGCAAAACTATTCAAAACTATATTATTTGGATATTTATTTTGTGTATAATACAAAGGAAAAATGTAAGAAATTTTTATGTATCCGGCTTCACTATCATTGGGGAAAAAATAAAGAAAAGAGAAAATGAGTTTTTATGGGACAGAGAGCAGGTTTTCCTCTGTAATTGAGAAAACTCGGTAAAGACAAGTCAGCATTTGACACGTGTCGGTCTTGAATACGACCTATCACCGTGGCATATTTTCACTTACTCTGACGTGTCCAGCTGGGGACCACTTTCTCCTCCGACACTTCGGCATGGCTTTTTCATATTTTAAATTTCTCTATCTTCTTCTCCACTCTCGTCTCAAAAGCGTGTGCATCACACTCTCTCTCTCTCTTTCTCCTTTTGATTTTAACATTTTTTTTTCCTATTTAGCATTACATTTTTTCATTTCTTTCATGCTCAAAAAAGCAATTCATTATAATAAATATTACTCCACAATGATTATTGTTTCACTAGCACATAAAGCGCGTGAGGATAACCAATCACGCGCTTGACTCGGAGTTGACTCGGCACGTGCTATATCATAACTCGCGCGCTTCCCAAGGCCCTCGTCCCATAAAGAGTCATGGATTCGGGCTTGTGCAAGTGTGGGTGTAGCCATAGCTGTGGGTCCCACTATCAATGGCACATTGTGTAATTAACTTGATTCCACAGTGTTAAAAAAAGATTTGTAACGGAAAAAAAAAATTAATAACGGAAGAAAAAATCTGGCCGGGGTATAATACAGAAGCCGACACGTTTGCCTGCCACGATCCAGACACAAGGAAAATTAAACGATGTGTGTAACGGCACCGTCAACTCTTAACGGCACCCTTAAGGGAAACGTTACTCTGTTCTAGCGTTTGAGCTTCACGCGCTCTAGTGCTAGGGGCATTTTGGGGATAGATTATTTATTTATTACAGCGCCTTTAGCATCGACGGCTGAGATTGGCTCTTCTCTGTTTTAAATGCACCACCGTACGTTTCTTAAAAATGTTATTATTATCAAAATTTATTTTAACTACGGTTGAAAATTAATAATTTATCAAAATTTAGTACTCCTATAAGATTAAAAAAAGCAGTCCGTAATGCATTTATGTAACGTTGTGTGATTGACCTTTCGTTTGCCTTTTTTTTTTTTACACAATTTATTCATTTTGGTAACAAAATTCAGTTTCCTTTTTAGCGGTGACATGACAAATCAATTTTTAAAACAATTTTAGAAATTTTTATTAAATGAATAGAGAAAATAGAAACTGAAGTTACAGGGGTTGGAAATGACAGGTCTCCAGGATCTGAACTAGAGAGTATATATCTTTATTTTATTTATATATTATATATATATATATGCATATAGAGAGAGAGGAGAGTGTGAATATCTGCATGATACCGTGAGACTTCTTCAAAAAAGGAAGCAGCTTTGGTTCTGCTGGAGATTGGGGTTAGGTATGGAGGAATAAGCAAAGCTGTGTGGAGAAAAAAAAAACGGCGAGAAGTTTGTGACTGTTGAGGCGAAATAGCACGGAATCTGAAAGGAGAAGAGAAGACAAAAAAAAAGATTGGAAGAGAGAGAGAGAAAGATCGGTTTCGTGGCTGAAAAAAAGAAGAGAGAGAGAGAGAGATTTTATCCAACAGTGCCTGAATTACGTTCTGTAATCAATACGGACATAACCGTTCGTTGTGTGTCCTATTAAAAAAAAAAAAAAGTTTTGCTTTTTTATTTCATTTTTTCCTCCATTGATGGGTCTTTTCTTTCTTCTCTCTCGTGTTTCTTTCATGGGGTTAAGAGTAGTGTTTACCGCGTGAAGGGTTTTTCTTATATCTCTCTCTCTTTTTTTTTTCTTCTTCTTCTCGTGTTTCTTCTGGGTTCTTCAATGGCGAATGTAGATGGTAAGAGGCAGAGAGATTTGAGAAATTACGAAAAGAAACTAAAGTTTCAATTTTTTTTGTCACTCTGTTTTAGTTGCTCTGTATGTAGAATCAATATCAGCTTCGTAAAGTTTCAAACTTTTTTCCTTTTTCTTTTTCTCGGGAAACGAGCTTTAAACAAAACAAAAAAACCCACTTTCTTCTTATCTCTTTCTAGTATAGCTTCAAAGTTTACATTTTTATGCTTGTGTTTGCCTCAGAAATGTGACTGTGATTTGATTTTTTAGGGTCTTATGAGGATCAGTTATACATAGAGCTATGGAAAGCTTGTGCAGGTCCATTGGTGGAGGTTCCTCGTGCTGAAGAAAGAGTTTTCTACTTCCCTCAGGGTCACATGGAACAAGTATTTACCCAAATTTCATCTCTCTACTTTTATTTTCTCATTTTCTTACTAAATTGTGTTTTTTTTTTTTTTGCAGCTTGTAGCATCGACTAACCAAGGAATTGAATCAGACCAAATACCTGATTTTAATCTTCCTAACAAGATACTTTGTCGAGTTCTTAGTGTCATGTTAAAGGTAAAACAAATTCGATCACAATTCTTGTATTTTCCCCTTTTGTAATCTGTTAAAAATGTGTGAACTTTTCGATGTGTTAAAGGCGGAGCATGAAACAGATGAAGTTTACGCTCAGATCACATTACAACCAGAGGAAGATGTAAGTTTTTTTAGCAACAACAACAAAAAAAGACAAACTTTTGTTTATTTAATGAATTTTTGGTTGCAGCAAAGTGAACCTACAAGTCTTGATCCACCTCTCGTTGAACCAACAAAACAAGAGTTCCATTCTTTTGTTAAGATTCTTACAGCTTCAGACACAAGCACTCATGGTGGATTCTCTGTTCTTCGTAAACACGCCACTGAGTGTTTACCTGCTTTGGTAATTACTATATCTTTATGAAATCTTTTGAATTGAAGAATACTTTAGCTTGAATTCTCACTCAAATGACACTTTTTAGGACATGACACAAGTTACTCCTACTCAAGAGCTTGTCACTAGAGATCTTCATGGGTTTGAATGGAGGTTTAAACATATATTCAGAGGTATTGCCGCTAAATCTTGTAGTGTTTTTGATTCGTGGGGTTTCAGAACTTTGTTTGGACTCAATGAGACATGAGAGTTGTTGTTTTTGGTTTAGGACAACCTAGGAGGCATCTGCTTACAACGGGTTGGAGTACATTTGTATCCTCGAAAAGACTTGTAGCTGGAGATGCTTTTGTGTTCTTGAGGTACTACTTCTTCTGCAACTAAAACTTCACTGGTCTTGGTTTAGTTTCATGAACTGAATGTAATGCCTTTGTGTTTTTAGGGGTGAGAATGGGGATTTACGAGTTGGAGTGAGGCGATTAGCTCGGCATCAAAGCACGATGCCTACTTCGGTTATCTCGAGTCAGAGCATGCATTTAGGAGTTCTTGCTACAGCTTCTCATGCTGTGTCTACAAAAACACTCTTTGTTGTGTTTTACAAGCCTAGGTAATATGATCCTTAGTTGATATTTGCATCTTTGCAGAGATTGTTTTAGGACCTAGAATAAGAAAGTTTTCTTCTTTTCAGGATAAGTCAATTCATAGTAGGAGTGAACAAGTATATGGAAGCTATGAAGCATGGATTTTCTCTCGGTATCCGATTCAGAATGAGATTTGAAGGAGAAGAGTCTCCTGAGAGAATGTAAGAATCCATTTTTCCTCTGATCAGTTTTTCGATATTCGTCCAATTTGTTCCTGATTCTGAAAGCTGGAGTTTCTTCAGATTTACGGGTACGATTGTGGGTACTGGAGATCTGTCTACACAATGGCCAGCTTCTAAATGGAGATCATTGCTGGTTTGTTTAACAATCCAATGTTCTTTCGTTTTACCGGTTCTTTACCATTTTCCTAAGGTTAGTTCTTCTTCTTTTAAGGTCCAATGGGATGATCCAACAACAGTTCAGAGACCAGACAAAGTCTCACCATGGGAGATTGAGCCTGTCTCGCCAACTTCCCCTGTCTCAACACCTGCTCAACAACCACAACCGAAGTGCAAGCGGTCAAGACCCATCGAGTTATCGGTTTTAACTCCAGCTCCACCTAGTTTCATGTACAGCTTCCCTCAGAGCCAAGAGCAGACCAATGCATCCCTTAAACTGTTTCAAGATCCATCGGTTGAGAGAAACAACAGCTTCAAAGCTGAGACTCCTCCTCCTTCGCTTCCTCCCGCAAGTTCTTGCTGTAGATTGTTTGGATTTGATCTCACAAGCAATCTTCCTGCTACAATTCCTCTAGACAAGCAACCGGTCGATACCTCTGGAGCTGCCAAGTGTCAAGAACCCATCACTCCAAGCTCAGTTAATGAGCAGAAGAAGCAACAAACATCAAGGACTCGAACTAAAGTAATCATCTTTATATAACATAACAACAATGTTTTCAAATCTTGATTTCTTTGATTTTGGGTTGAAAAGGTACAAATGCAAGGGATTGCGGTTGGTCGTGCGGTTGATTTAACATTGTTGAAATCATACGAGGAGTTGATTGATGAGCTAGAGAAGATGTTTGAGATCCAAGGACAGCTTCTTCCTCGAGAGAAATGGATCGTTGTCTTCACCGATGATGAAGGAGACATGATGCTTGCTGGTGATGATCCATGGAAGTAAGTAGTAAAAATCACAAAGTACTCAACTTCTTAACAATGCATTTTTTTGTTACACAAACTCTCATGAATGTTCTGTTTTTCTTGTTGTTGTCTCTGAAAAATTGTGCAGTGAGTTTTGCAAGATGGCGAAGAAGATATTTATATATTCGAGCGATGAGGTTAAGAAAATGACAACGAAACTGAAGATTTCTTCGTCGTTAGAGAATGAAGAAGGTAATGATTATTGATGATGATATAATCGTAGTTTTAAGTGTGAGAGTTTAGCTATTAAGTTAAGGTTGTTCGGCGACGTCGTTTTAGTGACTCTGGTCGTAATAGAGAATTTCAATCTGTGTATATAAAAAAAGTCTTGGGCCTTTGTTTTCTTTTTTTGGTGTCAATTAACAAATTGGCGATTTAATATTTCGGTTTTTGGGACAGTTGTTGATGGGTCGGTTCACATCTTTATGTACTTGTGCACCTTAATCATTCAATTTTCAAAACTTACATCAATGTGTTATGGGTTCCAAAGACTAAAATCTAATCAATAATTATCGAAAAATGATGAAAATCGATTATTGGAAAAGCAAACTAGTCAACGACGTTAAAGGTTTTGAAAAAAAAAACTTATGAACTCTAGTAATATATAGAGGGTAAGTAATCATAAAATCCAACTTATACTTAATTGAGCAAACCAAAAAAAAGGAGGAAAAAAAAAGGGAATAAATCAAATAAGCTTCCATATTGAAATATTATAATACGAGCTACCAAACCAATGTTTGTAGTATTCCATTAAAACAAAACCAAACAAAACTACAATATTCATTCAGATGTATCTCAAAACTAAAAATTAATAAATGACAAAAAGAAGTTTTAATACACGAGCGGTGTTGTAGTTGTGCCTGTACGTAGTTGAATTTATTCCGACTAATTTTCTTCAACAAAAGAGTATGGGTTTGACTTTTAGTTTTAAGGTATATATATATGGTTGTAGTGTCAACATTACCAAAATATCAAGTAGTTGGAATCTTCAATGATCTTTAACATATTATTTAATCCATTGTCGCGAGATCTTCTTTAGTAAATTAGTCTCTCAAAATGATCATAAGCAGCAACAAGAACGATATGGATTTTGATCAAGAAGAAGAAGAAGAAGACAACAATGATAATGATAATGATGATGATGATGAGATGATAATCACATCGAAACTTCAACTTGTATTAGCTGCGAAATCAAGAAGGTTACAGTACACGTCATCACCAGTAAGAAGTCACCACGTGTCATCATTGTCACTCTTGTCTTCGTCGTCTCCTGATCGTGCTTCTGTTCCATTCTCATGGGAAGATGAACCTGGAAAACCTAAACACTATCTTCTTCCTCCTTCTTATAATAACTCAAAGCGACTTGGTTTGCCTCCGAGAATGGTCCTTCCTGATGAAATTACTAAAATGCCCTTAGTCTCTCATCGTCATCGTCGTCGTCGACTCGCCGGATTTAAACGGTGGTTACGGCGGAGGAAAGAGAGAGCTTGTGATGTTGTCGGAAAGAGTAGCTTTGTGTTTCCGTCGACGGGAAATGTTGAAGAAGAAGAAGATGATGATGATGATACGAGGATTACAAGAACAGGAGATTTACATTGTCTCTCTGACATCACTAAGTGTTACTTCTGGGTATGGTTCTTTCTCTTGTCCTTAAAATGTTAGGAAAAAAAAAAAAAACAGAGTTTCAAATGTTTGTTTTGTTTTTGCAGAAAGTTCCATGGAGGAGGAGTTGAATAAATTGCCACCAGGGTGATACGACGTCGTTTGCTTGTCTGGGCCAGTTGTTTATTTTAAATTAAGGGCTTTATTGGGCCTCAATACTGGCCCAGTAATAGATTTATCGGATTTCGATTTTTGTTTTTTTTATGATGATGATAGAGCTGTGGAATTCGAATTGTATAACTGTTTAATATCATACGGAAGATAACACGTTGTGATAAAGTGATGTGGGCCATTATAAATTGGACAAATAATGCAAAAATAGTGGATAGGATGTGATTCTTTTTTTTTTTTTTTTTTTGCGATAATGATTACATCACCCTTTTTGTATAAAAATTTCGAAATTCGATGGCTAAAAAAATTGCTCTCGTATTCGTTTACTCATCTGAATTATATAATTTGGGTGTGAAAAGAACTAAATCACCAAATAGATGGGGGTTGGTTTTTGTGTGTTCGGAGTTTAAATTCCCTTTGGAACGGAGAATAATTCTTTGAATCGGAATATCCAAAGACTGTCTCCGAATACCGAAAATATTATGTTCTAATGTTTCGGAACCCTCCCGGTTTCTAAAACAAAAAAAAAAAACTAAATATGAAAATATATCAAATGTAATATCGAGAATGTAAAAAAATGTTCCTAACCCCAATAATTTTGATGGGCCAAAAATTATAATGGGCCAGAGCACGTGGACATGGTAGGTCGTTTTAAGTCGAGAAAAACGGCAGGCAAGGTGAAGCTAGCGGCACTAAACGACACGAGATAGGCAGAGAGATTATTATTGTGTGGGAGAGGGTGTTTGGGTAGGAACGACAGGTGTCGACATCAGGAAAGAGAAATGATTTATATCAGAAAACAGTCCTTAGATTGGAAAAAGCTTAAAATTTCAATCACGCCCCAAAACTGGGACCTACCTCTTCCTTTTTGTCGCTTCCTGTCGGTCTTACCGAGTTGTTTTTCCAACCCCTCGTCTTCTGAAAATATACATTTGTAGCCAATTTGTTTGCTATTTAGCCCTTATAGATTTATTTTCTCTAAATAATTGTTATATCAGTGTGAAAATTAGTTTATAATGTTATTATTCCCCAAGTAACTTGAATGGTTTAGTCACTTCCACAACGACCATTTTGACTACCAAAATCTGTGTGATTTTAACAGTTTTAGTAATCGCACGTTGGATAATTACGTTTTGATAACACGTGATTTGATATTTTGAGAATGATTATTTATAAATTCAAAAGCTAGATAATTATAAATGGAACATTATAACTCGTGCAGTATTAATTTGTTTGTTTGAAAAGTTTCTTTGGTTTCTTATAATTGGCCTCGATTTTCAGTTTATGTTGCTTTTACAAACTTTAATTTTAATTATGTGATTAACGCGACATTTGTTATAGCTTTACCAATTTAAGAATAAAACCATATACTTTTTATAGCCATGTGTGGTGTTATATAATGGTCCTTTTTAGAAAAGCAGATCACAAATTGAAATAAAGGGTGAAATTTTGGTGTCCACCTTTCTTCGTCGAAATAACATAATTAAATAAAAAAGTATCATTACGTAGAATAATCCATATTCCCTAAATACAGTCAACATATATATAGTACTTTAAATCAAAGTTAGAAACGAAAAATCAAATGTTTAATCGACCTTGTTAAGTCACATCTTTAACATAAATTAATCCTCTAATTGTAATTTCAAGTTCTCCACCGAATTTCGTAACCTAATCTATGTATAATAGATAAAATATAGAGTAATTATGATATCTATACATGTAGTCATGGTATAATTAAGATTTTTGAAATTGACAAGGTAATTGCGGATAGTAACCCAACAAATAATATAAAATCATGAAAATGGGTGGGCGGGAATAGTATACAACTCATAATTCCACTCACACTTTGTATTATTATGATACAATGAAATAAGAGTAATCAACATGAATAATTAAGATGTATAGCTCATTATTATATGTCTTTTTTTTTTGAAACTTTTCATTATTATATGCTTCAGCTACTAGATTGTAAAAATAACAAGTGTATCGTTTGACACACACACAAAAATGTTTAATTGTAAAAGAATTCAAAATACAAAAATATAGTATTACAAATGATCATCCATATATATATTATCTACAACAAACTGAACTTTATATTTTCATGAGACTATGAAAAGTGATTCTAATCAAAAGTTGCTGAAATTTTTGAATAATTTAAAGAGTATACTGTAGTTATACTTGAATTTGAATTCCATAATATATAATCACTATATATTGTTGTTCGACCAAAAATAAAAAAATAATAATCACTATTGTTATTGAGCCAACCAGTTAAATAAATAGAACATTTTTTATCAGTTGCTCTTTAATTCTACTTTAAAATGTTTAAAAGAGGGACCAGAAAAGAACTAGAGAGGGATGCCATGAGACATTATTATCACTAGTCAAAAACAACAAACCCTCCTTTTGCTTTTGATATAAAATTGAAATTTTATATTTTCTTTTTGCAGGTTTCTTCTCTTCTTCTTCTTCTTGTTCTTCCTCTTGGCTGCTTTCTTTCAACACCCATAAAGTGAAAGCTAACGCATAGAGCCATATCGTCCCAAAATAAAGCAAAAGTCCAAAAGAAAAAAACTATCTCCAAAACATTCTCTCTTTGCTCTTTACTCTCTCTCTCTGCCTTTCTCTTTGTCAAACTTCATGGATGCTACGAAGTGGACACAGGTACGTCAAAAGATCTCGCTTTGCTATATCCATTTGTTTCTTCTTCTCTAACTCTTTCCCTCTCTCTCTATACCTCTCTGCTCACATACATATATACATGTGTATGTATGTATGAAACAAAGTTTTTGTGATTATATATAAGTCTTGTTGTTATATATGTATATAGTCTTATAGAGTTATGTCTATATGATGGATTTTAATCTGGACATGATTTTTTTTATATGAATATTTGCATGGGAATTATCCGTCTTGAAACTTTCGAAATTCTCGAATAGAGATAAAGAACTTTTTCTCTATAACTTCACCTTTTTATGTGATTAATTATAGATTTTGATAACTTATGGATAAAAAAAGGTTTGATTTGTTATTTACCTTTTGTTCTTGGTGCTCAGGTCTTACCAGTTTTTTCTTCTTTTCTTTCTAATTTATTTAGTTTAGTACTCCTTTCTCGAATTAATTTTCTTTTAAAGCACCGACGATTTAACCATACAACAAAAACCTAGAGTTTTTTTTGTTGGTTTTATCAGTTGTGATTAATTATCACTTTAAATAAAATTCTTCACACCAAACCCTAATCTTGGCAAGATTCAAGACTCGGTTTAGTTTGACGTGGTCAATGATTAATTAAAGTTTTAATCTTATAATTTCTTAGGGTTTTCAAGAAATGATAAACGTAAAACCAATGGAGCAAATGATTTCAAACACCAACAACAACACAACGCAACAACAACAACAACAACCAACATTCATCGCCACCAACACAAGGCCAAACCCCACCGCATCCAACGGCGGCTCCGGCGGAAATAACAACAACACGGCGGCTACTACGATGGAAAATAGAAAGGCGAGGCCACAAGAGAAAGTAAACTGTCCAAGATGCAACTCAACGAACACAAAGTTTTGTTATTACAACAACTACAGTCTCACGCAACCAAGATACTTCTGCAAAGGTTGTAGAAGGTATTGGACCGAAGGTGGCTCTCTTCGTAACGTCCCTGTCGGAGGCAGCTCAAGAAAGAACAAGAGATCCTCAACACCATTAGCTTCACCTGCCAATCCCAAGCTTCCAGATCTAAACCCACCGATTCTTTTCTCAAGCCAGATCCCTAATAAGTCTCCAAAAGATCTCAACTTGTTGTCTTTCCCTGTCATGCAAGATCATCATCATGGTATGTCTCAGTTTCTTCATATGCCCAAGATGGAGAACAACAATACTTCATCCTCAGTCTATGCTTCATCATCTCCTGTCTCAGCTCTTGAGCTTTTAAGATCCAATGGAGTCTCTTCAAGAGGCATGAACACGTTCTTGCCTGGTCAAATGATGGATTCAAACTCACTTCTTTACTCATCTTTAGGGTTTCCAACAATGGCTGATTACAAGCAGGGTAACAATAACCTATCATTCTCCATCGATCATCATCAAGGGAATAATGGACATAACACCATCAACAGTAACCAAAGAGCTGAAGAGAATAATGATGACATGAATGGAGCAAGTAGGGTTTTGTTCCCTTTTTCAGACATGAAAGAGCTTTCAAGCACAACCCAAGAGAAGAGTCAAGGTAATAATACATATTGGAATGGGATGTTCAGTAACACAGGAGGATCTTCATGGTGAAAAAGGTTAAAAAGAGATCATGAACTTATTTGCTTTCTTCTCTTTTTCACTTTTTTTACCTCCTTATTCTATTATATTTTTACTTTGATGATCTTTTGTTTTTTCTCACATGGGGTACTTTAGTTAAAGTTGTCAGAACTTAGTTTACAGATTGTCTTTTTATTCCTTCTTTTCGGGTTTAAAAAAAAATATATATTTCATAATTGGGTTTGATGGTAATTTATGTTTTTTACTTTTTAGTATCAAAAGGGTCTTTGTTCATGAGGAGTGTTGAGGGATATGAGGGTAGAAGAATAAGTGAATGCGAGGGCTTTGTGTGTAACCAATGAGATTTGTATTCATCATTTCTTCTATTTGTGGAAGTATTTTATGTAATTTTATTCATCTTATTTTTAATTATAATCCAATCTATGTTTAAATTGTGTAAACCTAAAGTTTGATAATATTTCCATTGTTAGTAACAATTCATTACTTTTTTTTAGTCACGGATTATATTTGTAATATTGAGAGGATTCACGACCATGCCCAAAAATAAATATAGAGAGAGTGATAGGAGCATCGAGTGATTATATGGAACCATCCAAAATAGAAACAAAGATGTAATTTCCATATATATGGAAATTGTATGCCGGTAAACTGAAAGTTTTGGCGCTATAATTAGTTGGTAGAACACTCTAAACAAACTTGAGTAATGAAATTTGAAATAATTAGACAGGTTAACATTCTTACATTTTAAAATATTTATTGCATAATTAAAATTGAGATTCAACTGAGATGAAAATTTGAGATGAATTTGGGTGAATTTGTAGGAGATGTCTATGTATCATGATTACTTTTTTCAAAAATTTCAGCTTTTCAGTAATAAGTTTACATTTATTACTGATTTTTTACATGTGCCTAGCTGCAAAAAAAACTAATTAACCAACTAAATAAAAAAAATTAAAATGTGCTGAATCTGTCAAACTACTAAATTCCTTCGAAAATGATGTGTGATCGTTGTTTTCTCCAATATAAATTGTCAATTAGTCATACACCACCTGTATGATCGGTAATAAAAATAAATAAAAATGTTCGGAATCATTATCCACGAATAGTCATGATTATCGAATCCCAAAGCATCGCATTTTAGGGACATTAATATACTTATAGAGCTCCTCAGCTTTTTGACTTTTGTGCCCGTGCGTGAACTTAGCAATGTTTCATTCTTTCTTTCACTGATGGTAAATCCATCACTACATTACTTTCGTTTGAATATAGAATCAAATTATGACAGTTACTATTTTGAATCCTGAAACGACAATATTTTGAATCCGAATGGATAACTGTTGATGATTTAAAAATAAGAAGTACTACAAGCTAGTATGAATTAACACACAAACAAAAAAATAAAAGTTTTAAGGCCTAAGTTAACCTGCTCCAACTAAAAGCCGTTTGTAACATTATTTAAGTTAATTGTTGTAGTTTGTGTAGATCTGTAAAATATCGTCATATTAATTAATCCTCATCATTCGTAATTATTACTAATTAAATCTCTTAAAGCAAACATCCACTAAGATTCGGAGACGACGGCACGGTTTCCTTGAATTCTCGTTATTACCAGTTTTACCGCAATGTCACATTCCACTCGACACTTGTTTTTTTCCTTTTTAAAATAATAATAATAATAATAATTAGACCGTACCTTCACGGTCTTCATCCACCTAATCCGCTAATTAATCTTCCAATTAGTTGGAAATAAAATTCTTCTAATTGATTCTTGGTTAGTGGTATACATATGTACACATTTTAGCGTAGCTGCGTAAGATTACATTAGATTAACTTCACCATGAGATGAGACACACATATATTACTGTATTAAGTTAGAAAAGCTAACTAAATTATTGAGTCTATATATTTATTTTGTTTGTTAAATAGCGGTATATTATAAGTAACATTTCTGTATTTTATTGTATGATCTATCAAAACCTTTCAACAATTGAAATGCATAGATATTTACTAAATTTCGATTAAAAGTATAATATATGCCTTATGTATATTTTTGTGGGAATATAGTAAATGTAAATTTAAAAAGAAAAAAAAAATTAGTAAATGTAAAAAATATGTGTATGAACACATGAATACATGATGATTAGTAGCTGGCTTGAAATGCGGAAGTAGATGCCCACTTTACAGTGTCCGCCAACCAAACATGATTTTTCATTGGGTTAGTGTTATTTGATTTATTTAATTACTGACTATATTTGAATAATACTCTTTAACAATTAAATATTTAAGATAAAATCAAACGCGATATTCTCCTAGTCTATAACAAATCTAGATTTATCTGCGCATGGTCGCTTTATTCAAGAAAACATAACGCAACAGATCGATCGAGTCAACTATATTTTTTTTAAAAATAAAAAATAGAAAGCTGTTATCTTCAGGCCAAAGAAATCGAAGGAATAAAAGTTCCTGTCTCACAATTGAATAATTTAGTCAATAACAATATACTAATAGAAAAGTTACAAAGTGGAATTTCTCAATCGTCTACATTCTACAAATTACTATTTCTAGTTATACGTTTTTTCCTCCTTGTTCAACTTTTTTTCTTTCTTGTAGTCACATAAGAAGAAGCGACGACGTGTGTGACTAACAGATTCCCTCACGCTTTCTAGGCCTTGTTCAACCCATTTCTCTATACTAAGTACGGAGTAAGTACTAACATGATGGGCAAAACGTTACCTTCAAAAATTGGATAATTGTTGAAAATAAAGTATAGTATTTTTATTGGAAAACGTTACCAAATCGAACTAGCTAGGCTGATCTAAGATTACTTACACAAAGGGATTTAGGATAATGACGAATCAAAGAGTCGTCTCATCCATTTGTGAAAAACAAAGTCTCTAAAGGATAATAGTTTTCATTAGGATTTAGGAACACACGAAGCATAAGATCCAGATTAATAACAGTGTTGTTAAACAAAGCCAAAAAAACATCATTTGTAACTCGAACACAACATTGAAAAAAAGAAGAAGCACATCTTGTAAAGTCTATCCTTCTACTTCCGAAATACCATTGTATCACAATCATTCTTGGTAGCTTCTGCGTTCTTCTTATCTTCTTCATGGTCTTCCTCTTGGAACTGGAGAGCGACTGTAATCAAAAACATTACCATCAACATTTTTACGTAGCCATCGATAAGAGGCGAGTGAATAATATGAAGCCGAAGCCAAAGCCATAAGCATTTTTACCTTCTGTATCGGTCATAAACAGGACTCCTTTGTCTACCGTAATCTGGACTCCTGCGTCGTTCGTAAGCTGCTGGACTCCTGCGTCTATCATAAGCTGCCGGACTCCTGCGTCGATCATAAGCCGCTGGACTCCTGTGTCGATCATAAGCTGCTGAACCTTTGTATCTGTCATACTCTGGGCTGCGGGGGCGACCATAATCAGGACTTGGACGCCTACGGTACGCAGGGCTAAGAGATCTTCTCGGACTACCACCGGCATGTCGATCATCTCTTTCATCGTCATCCTTTAACGCATACTCAACAGAAACAACCCTGTCCAATATTTTGCTGAGAAAACAAAAAGAGTTAGGCAATTATGTTAATAAATAAAAATGTCAAGGAAAAAAAGTATCAGGAGGCTGAGTTGTTTTGTTACCTTCTTTGAGTAGCTTCAAGGGCTTTCGTTGCATCTTCTTGTGTAGCAAATTGGATAAATGAGAAGTTCCGTCTGATGCGTACGTTGATGACCTTACCATAGGGTTCAAAGTGCTTTTCGATGTCGTGCTCTTTTGTTCTGTTTGGGTCGAAGTTAATGACAAACAGTGTCTTAGTAGGCTTCATATTTGAAACTGCCTTTCCCTCACCACGAGGCCTGCCACGTTCACCCTGAAAACCAGAAGAAGCTTAAGAACTTTTCCTAAATAGGAAGTGAAGTGAAAGCTTCAGTTAAATAAAACCAGAAAAACAGATACCTTTGCCCATTCAACTGATAGCCTGCGTTTCTCATATCCGAAAGGGGCATTGTCAAGCCTGCGGATCGCGTCTTCAGCATCACGTTCATCCTCAAAGTACACAAAAGCATAACCTGCAATATAAAAGAACCAGAATTACAAAACACAACACAAACGGTGACAATCCTCCAGTCCATCATTAACCCTGCAATGCTGAAGATTAGCCAATAGAGCAAATCTTGTTTCCCCTAGAAAATAACTAAATAGAGATACAACACCTGCATATAAGTGAAGGCTGGTGTACAAGAGATGTAGAGGCATTCCATGATGTAGAAGAAAATCAAGTTTTGTAGCATAACAAAGCAAAAAAACACCAATTTTTCTCCAAAAAAAATCCAGATATGGAATGCTTCAACATTCTGAGTGCAGGAGTTCAGATATGGAAAGGCATGATGAAACAAGGTAAGGCATGGTATGATGGATTCAATTGACTTCCATCTGACCATCGATGATTCGTATAGACAGACAAATTCCAATGTTTCTCTAGAATCAGCGAAGATGGTAGTAGGCACAACATGATAAAGGCAGGCATGAAGAAAATGTAGATAATTTTGCAGGAAGAAGATGGCAATCCCGTGAAAAGAAACTCATGTTCCTTTGAAGAAAATTTCCTGCGACCAAATAAACACTCAATACAAGGATCCTCTACTACTGCATAAACCTCTTAAGTCTTAACACACTAACCCACACTAACATAATCCTTTAACTAAAAGCATTATACACCTGAGCAAATTCTTGATTTCGAAGAATCCTAGGTCAAACCGAAACTAACTACTTAGCAAGATGATCAAACAACAACAATTCTTCCATACGCAGAACAAACTAAAAGATACCATAAAACGTGAAATTTTACCAGATTTCATGTCAACTCGCTCCAACCTCCCATACTTTCCGAACAATCGCTCCAAATCCGAATGGCGAGTCTCGTACTCGAAGTTCCCGACGAACACCGGCCTCATCTTCCCAGAAGAAAGCTAAAAGCGCAAGTCCTAACGATCCAAATACACGAAATTAGAAACAGGTAGACGAAATCAGAAGACCTATCGATAAGAGCAAGTCGTAATCATCTAAGAGACTCTGATATCTTTCGTCGAGAGAAAATTACCTTGAACGATCGGAGAAGAAACGAGAAACCAACCCTAGACGACGACTCTCGGCGAAGAAAGGCGGACTTATAACTCTTTGTTTTTTTTTTGTTATCAAACGTGTTATTAACGCCGTCATGCCATTTTAATGGGCCTTCTTTACAAATAGGCCCACGCAGAATTAAAAAACTTCGTTGGATAAAGCCCTTTTGGCACTAAAATCCCACTCAATTGGTATAGTTGTTTGGTCGTATATATAAATCATAGATAGTCTAAATGGACCTGAATATATTAGTATATGATCATTGGTCCATGTGAGTTGTGATAGGATGATTTTTTTTTTTTGTTTTGTTATAGTTTACATATGTCCAAAATCTCAAAATCAACAATGTTATATGTAAATGAGACTAATCATTAGATCGGGCATCTTCTATATATATTAATTGAGGAGAAACTAGGTAAAAATCCTATGTGTCATCTAAAGAGGGTTTTAAAGAGTTTTTAATGAAAATTAGTAAAAAAAATTAATGACATGAATTATTATGTAAATAATTAGAAGAGTCCAACTATATTTTAGCTCAATTATCCCCTAAATTTATATCACATATATAATATATAATTATTAAATGAATATGGAAGCAAATAATATGTGGTAATTAATATGGAAGATTTTATTTAAAAATATAAAGTATATTTGAGAACATCTTACTTTCTTTTCAATGACTATTAGATTTTTTGACATGCATTAAACACGAGATTAGAATATTCAAAAATAAAAATTCATTTTTTAAATATAAAAACATATTTTTTTTGTTTGTTACACTGAAAAATTTATTTGATTTATCGCACACTCTATAATTTACACAAATAATAAAAATTAATTTTACACTTCAAATAAATTGAAATAAATAACATTTGCATTAGTTTTAATATTTTTATGCAAAATTGATCAAAGAATATGATATTAAAATATGTTTGGTTAAAATTTAATTTTATTACATTTATGCACAATACATATCATTTTGTACGTTTATAAATATTATAATACACGTCTAAATATTAAGATCGATGAAAAAATATATTTAAGTATTTAATTTCACGCTTGAAGTGAGTCAAAATCTAGTTAAATTATACTTTTAAACAAAAGTTTGAGAAGAGTGAGTTCAACAACTTACATTTTCCATTTTTCCTAAAGAAATTTAACATTTACAGACAATTTCCTTCAAACTAAAAATTAAGCTGTTTGGAAGAAAAAGACCAAAAAAAAAAAAGTTTTACAGAAGTATGTGTTTCCTTTCAAATCAAGAGACCAAACCATTAAACATATGTACATCTTCAACTAACAAAAAGAAAATGAGGAAGCATTTTGTTCAGATCCTCATAGCCAATGACAGTACTCCACGTGTTAGTTGACTTTCGAAATTTAAATCACGAACCGTTCCTTAGTTCTCGAGCAAGATCGAACGACTGAGATTGTCTGTTACCTCTCAACCTAAATAGTCCATACAGCTTCTTAAACTCCCTCACCGCCGGCGAACTTCCTCCGCCGCGTAAAGGCCCACTCATCCCTACTTCGTAATCTTCCGACGAAGATCTTTCGTGAAAAACCCTTCTTCCGATCGCCGGAGTTCCTCTCCGATCTCCGTCGGTTTGCAAAGCGTTGATCACAGATTTAAGAGCTCTGCTCGGCGAGTTTCTGTTAGCGATCATCAATTCTCCGATCTCGGCGGGACTTAACGACGCACCGTTTTGGAATATTCCTTCCACTTGAGGGAAGAGTTTATGCTCTTTTAAACCCAAGTAGCTATTCGCTAACGCCTTAAACGCCGTGAAATCGCACAACGGAAAATGTATGTGAACGTCGACACGACCCGGTCGGATCACCGCCGGGTCGATCTGTTCCTTCGCCGTCATCGTAAACACCATGATCCTTTCGTCTGCGGCGCAAGAACTGAGAATCCCGTCCGTGAAATTCAAAATACCTGAAATAACCAAAGACTAGTGGTTAGCATACATACGAGATAGACTAAAGGCGGAAAATTTTATGTCAATAAAAAGATACCTGAAATGGTTAGAGAATTGGTTGATTTCGACGAGAGAAACCGATCTAGATCCTCGATCACGATCACAGACCGACTCGTGGTTTGTAAAAGAATCATCTTTAGATCCGAATCGTCTAGTACTTTCGATAGATCTATATCGTAAACATCGTAGTTTAAGAAATTAGCCATAGCTGCTACGAAGCTTGATTTTCCGGTACCGGAAGGTCCATAAAGAAGGTAACTCCGTTTCCAAACTCGTCCTAGTCGATTATAAAATTGTTTACCTTTAAGAAACGATTCAAGATCCGATTTCACTTTCTCTTTCAAATCTTCTTCCATTAAAAGGTTATCGAAGGTACAAGGATGAGTAAACGAAATCGATCTCCATCTCCCTTTCTTTTTCTTTGTATCGATGTTCATGAATAGCTTTAGCTCTGTTTTCCTCTGTTCAAGCTCTTCGTTGACTGTATGTATATGTTGAAGGTAAGGACCAAGTATTCTCCGTTTATCCGATTTTCGAATCTTTAAAACGAAATTCCTCGAGTTATCGTCTTCTTGATCTTCTCCGTTGATCCAACAAACCCTAGCGCCGAGAAACTCGTCTCCGATCACTTGATTCCGATCGAGACGGAGGATGATTTCGTTTGGTTTATTTCCGGTGAAGAGATTCGTGAAATCGGAGTTTTCGATCGAGCTCAAGGAATTCAAATATGCGTGAACTCTACGGTACAGTTGATTCTCTTGCAAGTTATCGTTGAACTCAGGGATTTTGTAGAATTGGTAAACGTGAAACTGATCGGATACCTTCTTCTTCCATTTCTTCACCATGTAAATCAAACCAGTTTTGAATAAAACAACTCTTACCAAGAACAGTACTATACCTAAAACAAGAAACAAGAGAATTGAATCCATGAGTATCCCCATGGAAAAGAAACCCTAGAATCTAAACGAAGAGAGATTCGGATTTGGTGGAGATGTATATAATCAGAGACATCTTTTAAGGAGAAGAGAATCGTGAAAGAGACTCAATAGTTTTGAAGAAGAAACGATGATATAAAAATTCATTATGTCTTCTTGTTCAAAAAAAAAAAAAAAAATCATTATGTCAATATACAAACAACATCATTTACTAATATTCTATTTTATTCTCATGTGGACAAATATCTGCGTAAGAGAAATATAGTTTAAAAAAAAAAAAAAAAAAACCATTGCTAATTGAATTCTTCCATTTTTTTCGTTCTACCTGGAGTCGTATTGAGTGATAATTAAAATGGTCAAATAGAATGGGTCAAAACTAATCATAAAAATACGCCTTAGTGGTTGAAATATATGGTAGATGGATTATACATGAAGGCGTTACAAAAAACTTATGCAACGAAATCGATCGTGACAAATGAAACTTTAAAAGCAGTTTTCAAAAAAAAAAAAAAAAAAAACAGTCTAAAAGCATAGATTTTACTAAGTTGTAAGGAGTTCTAGAATATTTTCATCCATTCATACAAACATTATATTTTTAAGTATTGTAGACTTCACTTTGTATTCGTGTTTTGACATAGAAATATAAACTTTCTACACCAAAAAAATCATTTATTTTATCACAAAAAGTTGATTACATGTACAAAAATCGGTTCAAATAAGATCTTATCACTTTGGTTTATCCAAAAACTCGCCAAAAATCACAAATTCAAGGAAAGACCCTTTCAATTACTTCAAAGGTTTAGTTTGATACTTAAACCAATAAAGTAGCTAGTGATGGGAATATTAATTAGAGACATAACTATAATAAAGTGGTCCTAGTAGCATGAAAGATCCTAAATTTGTGAAGTTTAGCAAATATTCATTGTCATCATCATCCACTTATTGTATTATTCTATTGACTTCATAGTTGGGATGGATATATGCCAATTGCTAGAGTAATGTTCTCACCAAATGACCGAAAATCACGGATTAAAGACTAAAACAAAGTTAAATTTAGCTTTCTCCGTACCTTGTAAATGAAATTTAATAATTACTTTTAAATATACGGAAATCCAAAAGCAATATTTGACAAAAACAAAGTTCCAAATCAATAAATAAAAAAAATGACGTGATATCCACATGAAACAATGATTGAGGAACCACGGGCATGCAATTCACTAAAAATTCATGAACTGCACATGAGTGCCGTACGTGTAGAATATATCGTCGTTTTGAATCATATATATTAGTAATATAACCAAATATTATTTATATATATATCTTTGTTTTATAAATCGTATATCAATCTTGGGGTTAGATATAGCTACCAAGAAACAACAAGTCCACCAATATAACTTTTATTCATTAATTCAACAACAGTGTTTAATTATCTCCAAGAAGATAATTTGATTCTCTAAAAGAAATCTTGTTACCTTCTACTAACCCGAATAATAGCAGTAACACTAATTATACTTTTTCAACGTCAATAATCAAAATTTATGTCTAACCTTTAACGGGCAAATTAACTATTTTACTGTGATTATTGTTGGTGATCGTGGAAACATCGGACTTTACTACTTTAGTGCTGACGAACCAAATTGGCCAAACCCTACCTTACTTTTATATATAAAACTCTCTCTTTTCTATACATAAAATTTCAATCAATCAAAAAGACATACTCCTATACGCTGGTATTTTCCTTCGTCTCTTTCCATATGTTTTCACAATCTTTAATCCTCCATGAACACGTGTATATACACAATTACAACTGTGTTATTATTTTCTCGTAATCGCCAATTAATAATTAGTTATTCAAAAGATTTTGTTGTCTTTGCTTTTGGTGGCAAACCCTAAAGAGAGAAATCGAATAGCCAACCAAACACCACCTTTCAAATGGTGCTATGAATTTGGACAATTTAGGCAGAAGTTAGCGTACCGACCAGTTAATAGCCTACAGATGATTAATATCAATAATAAATTGGTCACTGATTTGAGTATCTCTAAGTATAAACTAATATATTATTTATTAAATAGATATATTAGTCGTATATTGATTGATTGTCCTAATGAAATTTCATCTACCTAACGCAAGAACATTATCCTTTAAAGAAAAGATGTTTTATGGTTTGGTATAACCATGGATTAGCCGAGTGCTAGTCGACGTAAGTCACGTAACTAATTAACAATTTACTGGTTTATAAGGCTGGCTATTAATCAAACGACCTTTAGAAGTTTTCATTTTCATATGTTTTATTGCAACTTTGGTAGAAAAATTCCATTTACTACAAGAGCAAGGTTCCACATATAATAGGCTTTATTTTCCATATATACTTGATTACGTGTCTCTCTTGATGAGAATTTAGATACAGTTCCAAATTATCAATATTTCTACAAGACTTACAAGTATTGGAAAGTGATTTTGATAAAGAAACTTTGATTATAACGTGACGCCAATGTTTTACAGAACACTTGTCGTTAGGTTTTGCTATATATTGTGTCGAGTTGAATTATTCTTATAGCAAAGGGGGATGAAAAGTCTTAAAGTCGACGATAAGATTGTCTACATTCTACAATATTCGATCATATCATGGACCATGGTCAACGATAATAAGTTTTGAAAAAAAAAAGTTCACCTTGTTCTCTAATAAAATGTTGGCACAAATATAAAAATTATAATAATGGGCCATAACAAAGCCCAGTTAAAATTTTGCGGGCTCATTTTTTCCACCAAAAGCCTCCCAATTAACAAATTCATGCGAACCATTAAGGTATCTTTTGCTATAATGCGAGTTATATTAAGATTAGATGCACTCTTACAATATTTGACCATTTTCCAAATTCCAAATAACCATTTTGAAAGAAACGTTTGTGTTTTTTTTGTCTTTTGAAAAAGTAGAAACGTTTGTGTTTGTTTCACTATTTGTCAAACAAGTGAATACATTTTTTATTTGTAAAGAAAGCAAAAAAATGTTAAGTGTCTACATTTCCGACACGTTGCAGCTTCCACGGAGTTCTCTTATCTGTTTTGGTTCGTCGTTTCTACGGTTAAGGATCTCTCTTTGTTTCTTCACTCTTTTTCCCATAAACTGTCACAAGTTAGAGAGCGAGCGAGAGAGAGAGAGAGAGAGAGAGTATGGCGAACACACTTCATTGTCTCTCCACAGTTCATCTTCTTCCTCGCACCCATCAACCTAAAACACTAAATTCTCTGAAACCAATCCCCAAATCACAACCATGCAAAATCCCTGAAATACCCTCCAACCCCAATGCCCTCCAACTTCTCAAATCTTCCTCTCTCCCTCTCGCACTCGTCTCATTGCCTTTCTTCCTCGATCCACAGGTAATCAAAAGTCTCAATCTTTTCGCCATTAGGTTCACATTCTACAAAATGATGGTGAAAAGTTTCAATCTTTCACATTCAAAAGAAGAACCCAGAATCCAATTTCATCAAAGTCCAGTTTTTTTATCAAGAAAACTTCAAACTTTTTTGTTTAATTTGAAAAGGATGCAGTAGCAGTTGGAGGAGAATTTGGGATTTTGGAAGGAAGATCATTCGCATTAATACATCCAATTGTAATGGGAGGTTTATTTGCATATACTTTATGGGCTGGTTACTTAGGTTGGCAATGGAGACGTGTCCGTACGATACAAAATGAGATCAATGAACTCAAGAAACAGCTTAAACCAACTCCTGTTTCTCCTGATGGTTCTACAGTCGTTGATTCTTCTTCGACTCCTTCTAGTACTGAGATTCAGATCCAACGGCTCACTGAAGAGAGGAAAGAGTTGATCAAAGGAGGTTATAGAGACAAACATTATGATGCTGGTTCTGTTTTGTTAGGGTTTGGTGTTTTGGAAGCTGTGTTTGGTGGAGTTAACACTTATCTTCGTACCGGTAAACTCTTCCCCGGTCCTCATCTTTATGCCGGAGCAGGTACGGATTACGAATCTTCCGGTTGTGGTTTTTATTTTCTTAGTGTTAGGCTCTGATCGATGATAGTTGAAAACCGTGGGGATTTGTGAAAATGTGTAGAAATGTTGCTTAATTCGGTTTTGGTTCGGTTTGATATAGTTTTACGGTTTTGATCCGAATTTGGAGTCTAGGGAACCCGTTTGTTTTGGTAACAATTTGTTGGGATACAAAGAAATGAACCAAAATCCAAATCGGTTCATTTCATTTCCGACAAGTTATATAACTTTACACGGTTTTCGTTTGGTATACAAAGTCGGTTAGGCATTCCTATGAGGAGGCATAAAAATTTGAATCAGCCGAAAATGATAATCTATTGTATTGGTTTAGGAATAACAAGAAAAGTTTATCAATGTTTTTCAGTGATAAAAATTCGCAAAATCACATTACATAAAATCGTATTGCTATTGCGCGGAATTAGTTAGGTTGTTGATATAAAATGTCTCCCTCACAAAAGTTTATAGAAACATTTTTCTCTTTTACATTTTCATGAATTTGTAAATGGCCAAAATTTGAGTTGATGGTGGTGGTGGTGGCAGGAATAACGGTGCTATGGGCAGCGGCGGCGGCTTTGGTGCCGGCAATGCAGAAAGGGAACGAGACGGCGAGGAATCTACACATAGCGTTAAATGGTGTAAATGTTCTTCTTTTCATTTGGCAAATCCCAACAGGTCTTGATATTGTTCTTAAGGTCTTTGAGTTCACGAAATGGCCTTAAATTCCCAATATTTGGATTGGATTTTGTATTATGAGTCTTGACTATACCTATGCTATGTGTTTACTCTTTACTGCAACTTCATTTTGTGTTTGTAAATGCTGGAATGTAAAAATCTTGCAATTAGAGTTAAAATAATGGCAGAATACATGAGTGGATTATTCTCGATATCTCATGTAATTCTGTTTTCTTACAACTATTTTGTTCACTAAACTAGTGGGTTTACCATCGAGGGGCCATATATGTAATTGTGATAATGTTCACGTTGATTGGCCTAAACTGTTTATCAAATTTTGCCTCAAGCCCATTTTCAATTTTAGACAAATAAATAAACTTTTTGTATCTATTAAGTGGACTAAAAGTTGGGAAACAAATTGTCATACAAGACTTAGTTTAGGCCTTGTGGGTACTTAAATGGGCATTATATTTGGTACAATCACTTTCATTTGAATTGTCTTAAACAAAATTGTCATAGAAGATGAAGTAATGCCGTGCTATGAATGGTTTTCAAATTTGAGTTATTTCTTTTGTAAATTGTTAAATAAAGGAATCGAGTAATATTTGTCTGATTACAAATTTCAACCAATTTTATTGTAAGTTAATACTAGATGTTTGGATCGTCGAAGTTACTAAATTTTATGTAATAGATATAAGATTTCAATATTTAATCTTTGATAAACATACATGACGTCGTTATGAAGACCTATCAGCAACCACTGAAGATGCTTCGACCATAAAGAAATTCTTTATAAGATACTTATACACTTTTAAGATCTCTCAATTGTGTATCTATGATTAGACCACAATTCATTCAAATCTTGTCATATTTTGTTCTTTCCCAAATGCTTATGTACCTGCTCCTCATTGGATCAAAAATACCACCACTCTTCAATAATTCATGTGACCACATACTTTAAAAGTGTTTTCAGTCAATATCTTCTTATTACGCAAAATAATTTATTTTCTTTTTTTAAATAGGTGTTTTTCCTCTCTTCAAATTCTAGTAAGCTAGTGTTAGTGAGTTATTTGTCTGATTCGATAAATTAACCGTGTGATAACAATTAAATAGTAATAGAGAAAAAAAAATTAAATAGTAATATATTAGGGGTTTCCATCCTGATATATGTTTAATATCCATTCTCTTAAACGGGTGTTTAGTAGCTTTGGGTAAGTTATAAAGGCATACTGGTTACTTTAGCTCTCTAAATTAAGTTATTGTTGAAAATGTTTATGACATTTTTTTGTTGTTGCCAGAGTTTTTAGGGAAAATTAGAAGAAAAAAAATATTTTTTGACCATACTTTTGTTTATCTAAACCTTTTTTTAAAAAGTTTGAGAGACTAAACTTTTGACTAATATTTATCCTATTCTACTTTTAATATAATAAAAATGCTAAACAAACTTTTTTTTTCTAATTTTCTATCAACATAAATATTATATCGATTTAGGTTACGTCTTCTAGAACATGTAAATTTCATAGAAAGTAAAGAAGAAGACGTATTCTAAATTTCGTAGAACATGTAGAAAAATTAGAAGACATATTCTAAACTTCGTAGAACGATTGAGAAACGCAGAAAACGTATTCTAAATTTTGTAGAAATGTAGAAAAATTAAAAGACATATTCTAAACTTCGTAGAACGAATAAGAAACGCAGAAGACGTATTCTAAATTTCATAGAACATGAAGGAAAATTAGAAGACAGATTCTAAACTTCGTAGAACGTATAAGAATTGCAGAAAACGTATTCTAAATTTCATAGAACATGTAGAAAAAGTAGAAAACATATTCAAAATTTCGTATATGACAAATTATAAAGTGTTAAACCGAAAGCAAATCAAAACAAAACCAAAGTAGAAGAGAATAATACACAAAGAGATACAAATTGGAATCAACTTTGAAAAACATAAAAAAGAAAAACATCAAAACAAAATTTATAACCTAAAACAAATTAAAAGAAACAAAGATCACAAGAGATATCCTCAAAACAAAATAGAAGCAACGTTTATGAACACAAAGCTTTCCTTCTACTTTGTCAAAACTCTCTCACAAAAAAATATATGATCGTGTTTACTTCTTTTTTTTATTGTTCTTGTCTTTAAAATATGTTTTTGGATATTTAAATTTTTTTGTGAAGGTTATTTTAGTCTAAAACAGCTTAGTTTAGAAAAGGTGTAGATTGACAAAAATATAGTCAAAATGTATTTTTTCCCCAATTTTCCCGAGTTTTTAATCACATCGAATTAAGTTGTTTAGTTATTCTAACCATTTTTTCAACCTTCTCTTATTATATAAAAGAGGATACGACCGATAAAATACGACATGTAGGTAAAATTGTAACTCACCATATTGCGACACGTGTGTACTATTGATCGGGTGATGATATGTGTCAAAACCTAGATTTAATTAAGAAAAGTATAATTAAAATTGAAAAATGAACAAAATAATTGTAAGTAACTAACCAAATAGTTAAAAAAAATTTCTTATTGTTCAAACTAATGAATAAAAAAAGAACTAATGAGTAAAGGCACAATTTGCTTAATAACCAACAAAAAAAAACAAAATTTAATTAATAACCAAAAGTCTAGATCGAAAGGCCATAATTTTGCCACATAGGAACTTTTGGTTAGTAAAAACCCTTAAAAAATTAGAGAGAAAAAATATCAAGTAAGAATATATTATCGACGAGAGTTTGACACTTAAGCAAAATTATAATTCACCAGATTATAATATGAGTCTAATATTGATTAGATGAAGAGATGTTTTAAAATTTAAAATTAGTTAAGAAAAACTAAAACTAAAAATGGAAAACAAACAAAATAATTGTCAAAACAACTTACCAAATAGTAAAAAAAAAAAAACTCAAATAATCCCAAATAGTTAGGAAAAAAGAGTTTAACCAATTATAAAAGTAAAATTAAAAAACTAAAAAATAAAGAGATTATAAACAATAAAAAAAATAGAGAAAAAACATAAATTTAAATTAAAAAACAAATATGAATGATAAAACAAAAGAATTTTATAAATCGAAAAACAACAAATTAAAAAAAAGTCTACTACATACAAAATAAGTCTACTACATACCAAATAAATCTACTACATATAAAATAAGTCTATTACATACAAAATAAGTTTACTACATACTACACAAAATAAGTCTACTACATACCACATACAAAATAAGTCTACTACATACAAAATAAATCTATCACATACAAAATAAGTCTACTACAATACAAAATAAGTCTACCACATACAAAATAAGTCTACTACAATACAAAATAAGTCTACTACATACCCAAATACAAAATAAGTCTACCATATACAAAATAAGTCTACTAAATACAAAATAAACCTACTACATACAAAATAAGTCTACCATATACAAAATAAATCTACTACATACCACATACAAAATAAGTCTATAAAATACAAAATAAGTCTACCACATGCAAAATAAATCTATTACATACAAAATAAGTCTACTACATATAAAATAAGTCTACTACATACAAAATAATTCTATTACAATACAAAATAAGTCTACTACATATAAAATTAGTCTGCCACATACAAAATAAGTCTACATACTAAAAATATTATAAAATATTTTAATAGGTTTTTATGAGATTATTCACAAAAATTTATTGTTTGATAATTTAACTCTATAATATTTTAATTATTACAAGATTTTATCATATAATGTGTAAGAATATGTGTTTTTGTTATTAAAATATGATTGAATTTTGTTTATGTATATATATTTTCGGCATGCATAATATGAATTAAGATACAAATTAAATTTTAATGGTTTGAAATATAAATTTAAATATTTTAAAATATTTTGTAATTAAACGGAATACTGACTAAAATGTGTTATGTCCTGTTATGGTAATTATATGAATGATAAAATAATTACTTAGTTTTGTAATGTTGCAAGATTAGTAATTGTGATTGGATATACTTATACATACAAAAAAAAAAAAAGACAACAAAGGGACATGGTATGTCTAATCTGCAACTTTTATAAAGACGAATCTTTTATATATTTTGGTTGGGGCGAAATATGCGAAACAACCTCTTTGGTTTATTTGGTAAAAGTTTTAGCAAATATATTTTGTTACTAACATTTTCGGTCGATATTTTGAAATTTTAAGGATAGAAAGGATTTCCTTGCATATCATACTATCATACATATACGTGTTTACTTATGATAAATTTGGTATATCCTTATAAATTCAACATTTCTATGTTGTTATTTATTGTGTCGGAATATACGAGTCAATTATATTATTTACACTATAGCTCTCTCTGATCAGTTGATGAAAGAGTCATATACTATTTTTGCATGAAATCGGGGTCTTGTTCGTGTTCAAGCAAAGATTGTTTCCTATAATTTCGGAGTTAGTAATCCGTTTATAAATCAAGATTTTCATAAGATAGTAACATATTAAAAAACATGAAAATTAACCTTTTTCTGTGACATCCACATAAGTATTAATTAATGTTTTTCATTATATATACAACTACCTCACTCCTCACACAATCAAACACGTCTCAAGATGTTAGTTTAATATTAAAAAGATTCTTAAGCTTTCTTATTAATTTTCCTTTTCCTTTAGTATATTTTTTTTCTTTTATTTTCTTTCCTTTCCTGCCTCGCACACTATTTTCTTTTTCCTTTCAGTGTATTTGTTATCATACGCTTAAACTACGCCTTGTGCGTAATTTAGCAGCAAGAGGATTAGCCATCTCACACGAGAGCCTCAGTTTCTCGGACAAGTCAACGGTCTTCTCATTGGACGGTAACCATTCAAACTCGTGCAAGAGCGTCGCAATCCAAAACGTAACGGTGGCTAAACCAAGATTCTTCCCGGGGCAAACCCGACGACCCGACCCAAACGGTGCAAGCCTTAAATCCGACCCGAGAACCGAGAACTCAACCTCACCTTCCTTAGCAATAAACCGTTCCGGTTTAAACTCCAACGGATTTTCCCACACGTGCGAATCATGTGCTATGGCCCACATGTTCACCATTGCGGTGGTCCCCGCCGGTACACGACGACCGTCGATGATCGTATCTGTGATTGCTAAACGGGCCCACGACAAAAGTGGACCCGGAGGATGAAGCCTTAAAACCTCTTTAATCACAGCCGTTAGATATGGTAATGACGCCACGTCAGATTCTTCGACGGCTCTTGATCTTCCAACGATCTGATCTAATTCATTGTGGACCGTCGATTGAATATCTCCATGAAGTACCATCCTAGCGAGAATCCACTCGATCAAAACAGCCACCGTGTCAGTTCCTCTGAATATCATTTCCTGTTATAAATAAAACCCAAATAAATGCGAATACTTTAGTAACCATCGTATTACTTAAAATGGCATTAAGTAATCGTCCAAAATTATTGTTTTTGTAGTAAAAGAAAAAATTAAAAAGCCACGTGTACATACCCAGAGAACGGCGACTATATCCGGGTCGGATAATTTATCCGGACCATCAAGAGAAAGCAATACGTCAACGAAGTCACTAGGCGAGTCGCGAGTTTGATCACGGTGGTCAGAGATAATCCGGTTCACGAACCGGTTTACTTTAGGTACGAGATTAGAGCATCTAGACC